>JADWQK010001117.1:0-1200000 GCA_017933935.1 Sesamia nonagrioides
CACTACTCCTTACGCGGGTGAAACCGCGGGGCGCAGCTAGCATTAAATTAAAAAAAGGAAAGGAATTCAAAAAGTTCGTTTTCAACGCTGTTATCAGGAAAAGGGCCCAAAGAAGCACAGCATTTCAGCCACGTCGTATGACATGTTGATTCTTGAGCCAAAAACAAGATCAGCCGTGGTGTGGTGTGTCTCGAAAAACCCATCCACACAACCCGTAGATTTTTATTTAATACAATAGGTAGTTTCATTCTTTTAACCTATATGTACCTATCTTTAGTTTTAATAGGTATTACAGCGTACATAGTTCAAAATAACCTGTCCTGCGCGTACCTTAATGTTGCCATGACCTCCTCAAAAGCAGGATGAGAAACAACCCGTGCATAAAAATCATTGTAAACTTCCTTTTTTTTTTTTTTTTTAATAATTATAAACTAGTGCTTGACTGCAATCCCGTCTGATGGTAAGCAGTGATGCAATCTTTGATGGTAGAGCGCGCTAGTTTATTAAGCCCAATCACATAAAAAGTGAATAGGAAGGAAGACGGCAGTTGAGCGAGGTGGTGCAACGTTAAACCCAACAACACGACCAACGATGCTGCGCCAGAGGGAGATAAATGTGGAGACCCTCCACGACCAAACTCCCGACACAACAACATTTGACGCATCGTACCCGGCACACATCGCAACACAACTGCTCAGACCCGTCCTCCGTACGGCTTCACCAGACATCATGCCGGAACACGACGAATCGCTTGGCGGCAAGGCTTTGTCTGGTGGGTAGTAACTTCTGCCGGCAGCCGATGTTATGGCCTATATTTTTGCAGCAAAAATCACATTTGAATAATATTACGATTTTTAATACTTTTACATTCACAGGTACGATTAATTTGATAAATGTTTGCAAGTTTAGCATCACTTTCATACGTCTTGTCCTTGTCTCTCTTTACTAAGCACCTAATGCCATTCTGTTGTCATATTGATATGACTCTGACCGACACTGTTATCAATCTGTCTGTTCATCAGTGATAAAGGTTGTTGTTGCCGTAATTTCGCCTCCATAAAAACTGATAAGACTAAAAATATGTGCATATTTTTATTAATTGTAAATAACAAGTACTTAGATTACACTGGAATATACGTATGAACAGTGATGCTATAGAGGTATACTAAAAGTTACTTTTAATCGTAATTTACTGCGAAAGACACCATGTTACTGCCAAAAATAACTTCACCAATATCTAAAATATGTAAAAATATTGGTCGCGCTCTCAGTACGTCAGCAGTACCTAAGGTAATTTATTAATATTATAATTTTCAGTTATTTAAGTAGTAGCTTTTTTATACTTTTTGTTTTATCTGAAATAATTAATAATAATTATTATATCTATTTCTGGATTTGAAATCATGTATCTGAGTCCTATAATAAATAGTATTTATTAAACTCTATTCTTATAATATTGCAGGAAGAGAAAATAAAAGTAAAAAACTGTGTTATTAACTATGTAAAAGTTGGTAATGGAGCCCACCATGCTTTATTCTTGCCTGGTGCTTTGGGCACTATATGGACAGAAGGAAAACCTCAAATAGAGGGATTTAACCGAGAAAAATTCACCTTAGTAGCTTGGGATCCCCCAGGCTATGGTAAGAGCAGACCGCCTGAAAAGGAATTTACTACAGACTTCTATGAAAAGGATGCATACATGGCTTATGAGTTCATGAAGGTAACTACTTACAAAATTATTTTCTGAAATAGTAATTCAGTCAATACAAAAGAATACTGCTAAATATTTGTGATATTGATTTACTCCCAATATCTTATTTCAAATAATTTATATCTAAGCAAGCAAAGATCCATATTCTTCCAGGACTAAACTAAATGGAAACCACGAGTCTGGGCCGTCGCCCAGAAAAAGTATTATACCTACAAACTGATCAGTATCTAGTTATAATGTTTAAAATTGGATGACTTTTATAATTTCTTCAATAATACTTTTATAAATAAATATTCTAGGCTTTGAAAATTCCCAAGTACTCTCTATTGGGATTTAGTGATGGTGGAATCACAAGCTTGATCCATGCAGCAAAGTACCCGGATGCCGTCAACAAGCTTGTGGTTTGGGGCTCAAACTCTTTTATCATGCCAAATGAACTGGAAATGTATAAGAGTAAGTTTCCTTTCTCCAGTTACATTTTAGGCCAATTGCTTTTGTAAAGTGTGAAATGGGCCCTACAAATTGTCAAGGCTTGACAGATTTTCAATGTAGTGCATCATCATTTTAAAACCTTACATATTTATGAGTGTTCATTTCCTTACAGAAATTAGGGATATTAAATCATGGTCAAAGCGTATGAGGGAGCCTTTAATTGAAATATATGGCGAACAACTATTCGCCAGGTACTGGGCTGACTGGGTAGATGGAATGGAAGCTATTGTGAAAACTAAGGATGGCAACATTTGTTCTGAACTTTTAAAACATATAAAATGCCCTACATATGTGCTCTATGGTCAAAAGGATCCTTTAGTGGATAGTGTTCATGTATCCCATTTACACACACATATAAGTGGTTCTAGGTAGGTAAGCCTAAAGAAAGCAATCATGTTGCTAAAATACCTGTCCAAGATTTTTTTCAATTAATTTTTTCTTTCCAGCATACACCTTTACCCAGAAGGCAAACATCACATTCATTTGAAATATGCTGAAGATTTTAATCAAAAAGTGCAAGAATTTTTATTGAAGCCTTAAGGACTTAAGAATACATAAAACCTGCTTCTATATAGGGTGTATCTGACATCGACGCACAAACGAGTACCATGGATCTAGTACATATATGATTCTGACATAAGATTCATAACCCCCCAGTGGTGGAATTTTTCGTCAGCATTTTCATGATTTAAAATAATATATATGTAGTTTTTTTCACTTTAGACCGTTCATAATTGCTATACTTTTATAAACCAATAAGATTTCAAAGTAACAATTAATTAATTCGCCAATTGCATAAAAAAGCGCAATGATAACAAAACTCGAAAAACCATCTTATCAGCTGATTTAATAGAGTTCACATCAGGGATCAACGCCATACCTACAACCCCGCACAGCGGCACGCTTGCAACGTTCAAAGGCCGAGCCGACACTTTTTTTTAAACATTGAATTCTGTAACCGTACATTAACGACATAAATGACTACCATAATTTTATTAGTGGCATGCAGTATAGCCTTTTCGCGAAGTTTGCGTTACGATGTCAGATACACCCTGTATAAACGGACCCTTATGCATACTGTTACAAAATGATATTTAATTATGCTGCTTTTGAAATATGTGTTTTGTATGTACAGACGACAGCACATCAAGCTACTACAATCTGTTAGTTTTCTTTATTCGATTTTCAATTTTATATCTAGAGTACTAAGGCTCAAGGTTGATTGGGAAAATCTGCCAGTTAGGGATAACTTCACCTGCTGTCGTCAGTACTAACTAAAGGATTTCAAAAGAAGAATTAACAAATATACTCAATTTTTTATTTTCATTCATTAGTTTCCTTGATCTGTTTTAGAACTCAACTCACTTGTAGGTTTAGGTTAAAACATTACCTGCTAGTAAAGACAGATGTTTTTAAGAAAAATAACTAAAAATGATATTGGTGAAATATCATTTAATTTAAATAAAAATATTTGTTGACCTGTTTCAATGTGTTGCAAAGGTAAAGAGTTTAAAATATAATAAATAAGTACATATTTCGTTAAACCACATGGGCGTGCCGAGAGGGGCGAGGGGGGGTGCATTACTAATTAAACCATAAACGGGGACTTATACAGGATCATTTGCGTCTATTTGCCCTACACACTACTTACACTACACTACAAATAACTAATGTTTCATGTAGATGTGCTTGTCTAGTTTGTAAGACAAAATGGCCGAGGATAATTCGACCCCAAAAATCTGACTTGCCCCCCAAGACCTGACCTTGCCGACCCCCTTCCCTCCTAGCCCTGACTTGCCCCTGCCGCCTAGGCAAGAAGCTGGGTATCCTCATGAGCGCGCCCTAGCGCGCTCATGAGGATAGGAGTGAATAGGGTCTACCCTATTCACTCAAAAAAACTGAGTGAATAGAAAGGAAGACGGCAGTTGAGCGAGGTGATGCAATTTTAAACCCAACAACACTACCAACGATGGGTGTCACCATTGTGTGGATCGCCCTGAGGACACGGTGGAGCATACGGTGGAGGTCTGCCCGGCTGTCCTCGTAGCGGCGAACGGCGGCGATCTCTCGCGTCCGATCCTGGTCCAGGTCATGATCCGGAGCGAGAGTGCATGGCATGTCGTCACCTCCTTCTGCGAAGCAGTGATGCTCGCAAAGGAGGAGGCGGAGCGCGTGAGGCAACGGGAATCCCAGCGACCTCACTCCACTAGCCGCCGCAGGAGACGCCCTGGTCAGCAGATGACACTAAACTCCCAGCCACCGTAGGCGCGGACCTGCGGGCGGTGAGCAGTAGGCAGCTCGCCGCTCGGTAAGGACCAGGCCTGAGTCGACGGCGCGTCGTGTTTCACGCGCGCCTCAAAGAGATGTCAGCACGTCGTGACGGGGTCCACGAAAACCGATGCCTCCTGGGCCAGGGTTGCGGGTTGATTAAACAAGAAACCGTAGCCCTGGCCGTCGCACAGGCAAGTGAAGAAACACGGGTGGGTTTTAGTCAGTAAAAGTCTGACACGCCCTTCCGCTCTGCCCAGAGCGGGAGAAGTCATTTGATGATTTCCCATCCCAACAAAAAAAAAAAAGGGCTACACTTAAATACTGCTTATTTTTAGACATTATTTTTTGTTTATGCGAGACCCGGAATAAAGGATATAATGAAAAACCATCAAGTTATGGTCCCAACAAATATATGGTCAAAGGTCCGTACGGGCGGCGGCTTCGGCGTTAGCTGGGATCTATCGTAACCGCTCGGTAACTACTGTGCGGTCTCACTCTAAATACATTTGCGAAAAAATGTAACATGGTGTAAAACTGATTGGAATCGATTCAGTTGCTTATTCTGAACAAACTGTATTCAGGTTTCGATTACACAAAAAATAACGTTGTATAGATAGGATACTCAAACTTAGCTTTTTTAAATTGCTTTTTTTGTAAGTTTCTGCTCAATAAACAGATAAAACTTTTAGCCTCTAGCACTATAGAAGGATTAGAAAGAAAAAATTAACAAAAATTCCCATATTTTATTTTCATTCACTTATAAGCATGATTCATTTCAGAATAAAACAATTTACATTCAATAACACATAATTTAAAATTGGACTGACTCATATTTTACTGTACAAATGAAAAAATGGCGTTTTTCTTATAACAACCACAAACAAGCAGTTTGTTATCGTATGGCGGCGCCGACCACGCCTTTTGTTCTCATTAGGTACTTTATGTTATTTACTTTGCGACTATATTGGATAATGTTAGTTAAATGGTAGTTACAAAATCTTGCATATTTTAACACAAAAATTCGACTCAAAATGTGCT
Source organism: Sesamia nonagrioides (assembly GCA_017933935.1). Taxonomy (NCBI): domain Eukaryota; kingdom Metazoa; phylum Arthropoda; class Insecta; order Lepidoptera; family Noctuidae; genus Sesamia; species Sesamia nonagrioides. The sequence goes on from JADWQK010001117.1 coordinate 5,513, forward strand.
CTACTAAAATAAAAATCGTAAAAGTAAAACTTCAACAACAGCAAAAAAAGTATGCATCGACTTTTGTTTCTGTAATAAATATGTATTGCACTCAGTACATACGTCGAGTTATATCACTTTACCTACTTTGTTGCAGTATACAATCGATCGACTCATCACAAATTCTTTAATATATACTTGTAAAAATGTTAATATTGAAATTCTAAGGCACACATTATGAGCTAGTGTCCTGTAGACAAAATGGAAGCACAGTACGTTTTACTAATTATGCCAATGTTTGTATGACGTTAATGAATCATAAGTAAACGTTTTACACGTATATAAACAAACACACATAAGCGACCTACCTCGATAAATACATAAGAAAATATAGTGACAATCATTCGCTAATTCCAGTAAGCTTGTTCTTATCTCATAAATAATTTCTCTAGTTACAAAAAATAGTATACACTGAATGGACATTAGATATGACGACGGCGGACGCGTCTCTCCGCGCCCTCCGCCGCTTACAGCACCATAGTTAGGCTATGCACTACTGTGATCCATCCGTTACATATATTACAGTGAAATAAGATTACTCTTACAAATACATAACGATACAATATTACAACATTATCACCGGGATTATTAACAATACGGCTTTTAATTAATTTTAAATACGTTATATTCGTTACGTTTAAAAAAACTAATGTTTTAATAGAGAGAGTCAAAGGCACACACTTTGTAAAAAAATCCTACAAGTTAGTCTCAGTGTCTCTTTTATCACTGGCGTCGTTCTATACATACACGGGCCCCTGGTTGTCGTTGTCGTCGAGGTTAATCTTGTTCGTGTACCCGTCGTCGAAGAACCTCCTGAACGTGAACTCGAAGAAGCCGTGGAACGTCTTGCCGTTGTCAAGCAGCTCGCTGTCCGACTTGTTGGAGTCGGAGCTGCCCGAGTTGCGCAACTTGTCTGGGTCAACAGGGTCGAAGTTGGACGTGTCGGTGGCGTAATCAATCCGCGGGATGTAGGGCGCCACCTGCCTCCGCAGCCCTTTGTCGAAATCGATGCCGTGCAGAAACGGGTGATTCTTAACTTCATTGGCATCCTTGCCGAGCCTCGTCTCCTGACCAGAGCACAGCTGTAGGATTAGATCCTTGCTCTCGGGGGATAACTTTGCGGCATCCGGAATATGAAGGGTGCTTTCCCAGTTTATAACCTGTGAAATAAAATAATAGGAGGATTATTAAAATATTCAATGAAAGGTGAATAAAAGAATAGATTTGAATATAAAATAAAAGAAAAGAATAGATTAGAATGAATCATAAAAGTTAAACAGTCTACCTTCAGTTGCGTTTCGGCAGGTGTGGAAGCTAGAAAGGGCGGTGACCCGACAAGCATCTCATAAAGGATGACGCCGACAGACCACCAGTCGCACAGCTGCGTGTAGCCGGTCCGTTGCAGCACCTCGGGTGCGATATAGTTAGGCGTGCCGACCAGCGAGTGCGCCAGGCACCGCTGATGCTCCCGCTTGCGTCGCCTTTCCAGAGGTTTCAGCTGGTGACACCTACACTCGCCCATGGCACCCCACTCGCCGTCCACCGGATCCATCGAGTCTTGTCGTCCATGATCTGAAAGATTTATAAGAGGAAGTATAAGTAAAGATGATGATATCAAAGAGGGAATTATTCTATTTTGGAGGTGTATTTCCTGATGCAATAACTTATATTATTAAGTCAATAAAATACTATTGATGAATAAATTATGCTCACCATTTCTCTGATAGTATTTCGAGTTATGCGTCCATCTGAATCCCGTACATAAACCGAAATCAGTCAACTTGATATGGCCATCACGATCTATTAGTATATTATCGGGCTTGATGTCCCTGTGGATGAAGCCCATCTTATGGACGCTCTCCACAGCGCACGTCAGCTCCGCAATGTAAAACCTGGCAAGACTCTCTTCGAAGATACCAAGCTTTATTAACAAAGACATCAGATCACCACCAGGTATGTAGTCCATCACAAAATACAAGTTGTCCTTATCTTGGAAGCTGTAATAAAGTTTGACGACCCACTCGTTATCAGCCTCCGCTAATATATCCCGCTCGGCCTTCACGTGCGCCACTTGATTCCGCTTCAACACGTCAGCCTTGCGAAGTGTCTTCATGGCATATAGATGACTAGTATCAATCTTCCTTACTAACGTCACTTCCCCAAAGGCACCGACGCCGATCGGCTTTATCTTCGTGAACATTGACTTGTCCATTTTCGCTCTCTTTAGCCTAATGTAGTTGGATTCTTTCTGAGATAACATCTTCCTCATTTGACATTGTGCTTCCGCACTGAGACCAATTTTCGTCATTTCTTTCTCCAACTGCATTCGTCTAAATGTTCGCTGTTTATACGACTTCAAAATGTTCTCGACATGCTGCTCCATAAAGAATTTAAAGGCTTGAGGAGAATAGTTTCTAACTTTACAATCTCTTCGTTCATCCTCTTTTTCTTTGCTAATATTCTTCCTCTCTGGTATAGGGGACTGATGCCTTATCTTTTCTACACCCTTGGGTCGGCGCTCCGATGAACCATTTGAACTTTTATCTGAGCTGGATGCCGCAACATTGTCTTTTAGAAGATTATTCGTGCAGTTTTGGTTCGGACACTTATTTTCTACCTGGGAAGATTCACCCGTGTTGGGGAACTTCTTATGTAAAGATGAGTGGTGGGAGTTGACAGTAGTCGTATTGTCGTTCTGATTACCATATGGCGGCGGTGGAATGGGATGCATTCCTCTTTGTACGGCCAGAGCTTGCATGGTGATTGCGTAGCTCGGCGGCTCTGTGGTGGGGACGGTGGGAGTGGTCGCTGTCGGGATAACCGGAGGCGTGGACCCGGGCGAGGACGGCTTCGGGGCCAGTGGGTAACTCGGCGGTGTCTGCGCCTGTTGCTTTTGCTGAATAGAACTAGCATACGAAGGTGGAGGTGGCTGCGCGGCCGAGCTCGCGACAGGCGGGGGTGCAACAGGCGCTATGGCGGTCTGCAGGACCGGTTTCTGGACTTGTGTACTCTTCACGGACTGCATGATGATGGGAGGTTGCACCGCTTGTCTCGCAGTCCACGCCTGGATAGGCGTAGGGCGAGTCATCCCCGATGACGAGCCGGTTGATTGCGTCACCGTAATCGGACTCGGTGAACCGGCAGAGGTGCCTCCCGAGTAGATCCCTGACGACGGACTCTTTCTGTAGTCCTGCGACTGCGTGGGACTCTGTCGATTCTGCATCGAGACAGAATATGACGGGGGAGGTGGCACGCCCGATAAAGGGTACGGAGGCGGGAGTTCTGCGCCGCCGCCAGACGATTGATAGATGCTCAGGGCCTGGATCTGCTGCGTGAGCTGCTGTTGCACTTGCGGCCCGTTCTGCACGATCATGGGCTGGCGCGCAGGCGGCGTGGGCGCGCCGGCCGCCACGGGGCTGGTGCCGCGCGCCGGCGGCAGCGGCGGCGCGGGCGACATGCGCTTCATGAGCTGCTGCACGGACGGCATCACCGGCGGCGTGGACGGACATCGCGGGGGAGGAGGAGGTGGCGGCTCTGAGAAACCGGACGGCGAGTACTGTCTGCTTAATTTCTCGTGAGGAAGGGGAGGTGCGTCTGACTGCCGCGGACTGTCAGAACGAGAGCTGCCTGCACCAGAATCGAGTGCAGGACTACCTCTATGAAGGTTGATTTCACGCTCTAGACTAGGTTTTCTTATAAGCTTGGAGTTCAGGGCATTTAAATTACTTGTCTTGAGGACTCCATTGATAGATTCCTGTTGTTTTGACAGATAATCCAATGCTGCATCAAATCGCCCTCCAGCATATTTTAATGCTCTTACAGCTGGATCCTGTAAAGATAAAAGTTATTGCCAAAAATTAAATATACGCTAAAAAAAAAATGTTTCACGATCAGATTCTAATACACCTTTTTCAAACCCTAAAAAATATCCTGATCCTGTAAAATTTTATTTACTTGTCTTGCTGTAGAACAAACTGTAGGGCCAGTATTTCTCTCACTAATTTAGTAATTCTTGAATCTGAATGTATAATCTTTAAACGTTATTTTTTCTTTATGCGAATAGTGTGTTCAGAATAAGCAACTGAATCGATTCCAATAATTTTTGTACCATGTTATTTTTTCCCAAATATATTTAGAGATTTTTGCTGTTTGGATACAGAGCGCGTGCGCCCAGTTTTACGTTAGATCATACTACTCGCGCGCGCATCAGCTGACGCCGAGAGGTCAACGCCCCGCGCTCGCCCGCACAAGCGGACCTTTGACCATATTTTTGTTAGGACAACCAAGTAGAATAGCAAGCTCATAACTTTGTGGTTTTTCATTATATCTTTTTGAAATTCTGTAAATAGATTCTTTAGTTAAAAATACTGGACACTTGTTTCGGGTTTCGCTTAAACAAAAAATAATGTTTTACCTATATCTATAATCTACAAAGAGGAAATGAAATCGTTTATTAAGCAAGTAGGATCACCGATCACTTTTACACGGCATATTTTTTTTTTAAACTAAATGAAGCCGGGATTTCCTAACTGACTACTGAGAAGAAATAGCCAAAACAAACTCAGGGATCATCGTGTTTTTTCAAGTCCAGACATTAAAAATGAAAATGTTAACAATAATTTACGTTATAATTACGAATATTGCTTGATAACAATGCTTAGCAGAGCAAGCAGCTCAGTCCTTTTTTTTATTATGGCATCTCGTAGTTTGACTACTTAACCGGACTATCCTGTGGCTGCCTTAAATGAATTTAAATACTCCAGCCAGGGCAACTAACTAAGCAACTACACGCTAAGGGCACCCCCTGTGGGGTACGAACCTCGGCTTAGGGCGTCGCTAGAGAGGACAGCAAGGGACGGCTGGATCGAAAAAACTCTTAGTAGTTTAATGACCACGGCGTTTCCTAGTACTAGCACTGAGAAGAAACGCCGAAACAAACTCAGAGGTCATTGTTGGGACATTATAATAATTACTGGCTCAGCTACGGCGCGGGCTGGCCTTCATCGGGCAAGGGACGGGAAGGGAAATTAATCTGTGGGGCGCGTCGCGGAGGACTTCGACGGCGAGGACGGTATTTAGATTTCTTGTATTTGTATAGGGTGCTGGTGGCCCTATTGGTGGGGATAGCGGTGCTTGGCAGCAGTGTCAAAGAAACGCTTGTAAAGGCGTTTCATGAAGTGCTGGATGGTGGGAATTTTGAGATCAAGATCTCAAAATCTCTCATCTCATTTCGAACGAACCAAGGGGCGTTAGTGGCTTTTGGACAAGCGCATTTTGTATCCGAGCGATAGCTTGCTACGCGAGTTGAGGACGGGGTGGAGTCGACCGAGAGCGAAGGCGGCGGACCGTGTTAATGTGCTCTGAGAGGTTGAGGTTGCGGTCGAGAATTACACCAAGGTATCTGGCTTGGTTCCCCCAGGGGATCGCCTTGCCAGACAGTGACGGGTCGTGGGGGGGGGTTTACATTGCGTCGGCTCAGTCCCAAGCTTTATTGTCTTCTATATGCAAAGTTGGCCTTTATTATATAGTTTTTAAATCGTTTCATGGGTACGTCTTTTTTTTTTTTTATCTACGTAAAAAGTATTTATTTATTTTATATTAATTGTGTCCATTGCTTTGTTTGCTTCCATTATAGAATTTAATAAGATATGTTGTGTTGACTAAAACTGATAAATGGACGTAGTTATGCAAAATCGATCCACAAAAACCGTTTTTTGAGTTACTGTCATAAATGGCATCTACACATCAACTTTATTATATGCAAAAAATATCCAAGCCACAAAAATGTACAGGAAAATACCCATGATTTAAAACAAACTACTGTTATGTTATTTTAATATTAATATATCAATTTCAATTCAACTTCTATTTTCTTATAAGCAAATTTTTGGGGCTGGATCCATTTTGCATAACTACGTCCAAATTGAGTTTTTTTTTTTTTAAGCTACATATTTACGAGGCTTCAGTACACATGGAGTGACTATGCCAGCCTCATGGGGAACCTCCAATACTAATAGAAATCATCTTAACCTCATTATTTCTCTCCACAAAGGAAATACGGCCCCTGCCGCATGTGAACATGGATTGCTCAACGTTATGTTCAGCAAACCATCCCACAGCGGCACCTCAGCCAAAAACCTATCCCGTAGAGTCACATATTGACCACATTCCAGTAACACATGTATCAGGTCTTCCTTTGCACCACAATAAGTACACAAATCGGTTTGAGTTACACGCATTAGTGAAAGTAACTTATTTATCGGAACATGGCCAGATCTAATTCTAAAAGCACAGACAAGAAGTTCCCTACAGAGGCCAACACTGCCAAACCAGGGCACCAGCATAGGTGAGTCTTGGATTGTCCTGTACCAAATCCCTTTTGTCTCCGAGCACTTGTCAAAGTAGTTTTTCCATTTTCCTATGCTATACTCTCTAACGGTAGGTAATAGCTCAGAGGCATATGGCAGGCACAAGACCTCCCGTTCCCCCCAACTGCCTGTCTCCCTGCCACAAATTGAGATAAAGCAGGAGAATAATGATGATATATTGAGTAAAAAGCCGTTGTTATAAACAGACAGCTCAATTTTATTTCTTTAGGATTATTCTAATCTTTTTTAAGTTGCCCCACACTAGGAATTTCTACTGTATCGTGGGTACATTTACAAACATAGACTCACATACACAAACAGCCAGACCTTTAATAACTACTTATAGGTCATACAAATACTTGTTCCGTGCGGTAATCGAACCCGCGACACGCAGAGCAGCAGCCAATAACTTAACCACTGCGCTACCCATGCAGTAGCTAGAATACATAATGATTATCAATTTAAATTCAAATTAATTATGTATTGTAATAATTGCTGATTATTATTATAAACAATAGAAGGCACCAGAGTAGTAAACTAATAAGTATTTGTCTTCTGAAGTACTGAGTAGATTACAAAAATTATTTCACTGATAGAAAGCTACACTACTGCCAAGTCATCATCATCTCAGCATTAATTCCAGTCGGATCCTAAACCTTTTTTTTCAGCTTTGAAGTCTGGGGTCTGCTTTACCAGTCCAACTAATTGCTGATTTTTGGCTTAACATCAATATTTTCCATGAAGTGACTGCCACCTGACCTCCACAACCCGAAGGCGACATCGAAGCATTGCAGTTGGACCAATTGTTGGACTTTTTGAGGGTTCCAACAACACATAACAACTGTCACTAGATATTTGTATGGCAACCGTGACCAACGGCATAATATGCTTTCTGAGGCACTACCAGACCAGTGTATACATTCATATTTAAGCATACAAATATTTGCACTGCTCAGGGATCGAACTCACACCTCCTTGTGCAACAGTCGCATTTGCTACTGCTACACCACACTACTGCCAAGTACCATAAGATATGTATTTTGAGAAAAATGCTCGGGCAGAAGCCAGTTCATTATTTTAAGAGTATTATAAATTATGTGTCATTCAGTAGTCTTGCCATTATTTAGATTAATGTAGCATTTGGGTTTAATTTGGCTAGCATTATTTCAGACCAGTATTCAGACTGTATTAGTAATCGTTCAAATTATCATTTGTCTATATGATATACTAATAAGGACCAAGCCTTTTAGTATCATCATCATCAACCTTTTTGTCCTCCCAGTACTGGGCACAGGTCTCCTCACATACAGAGAAGGATTGAGTGTAATCGCCACGCTTGCTCAATGCGGGTTGGCGATTTCCGACTGAAAGCATTTTTATCCTACATAAAGAGTGCATTAGGTTTTAGTGGCTTATTAGGATGATTATGGTTGTTGCCGTCTTGATTTTTGGATTATTGGTACCTTCTCTAATCTTAGTACTTAGCTGATATAATAGTAGCAATGTAATTAATGTACAAAACCATTCTTAATACAAATATTCTACTATTTTGGTTCTATATAAGGGGTTTCATTACTGCACTTAGTCCTCCTAGTGGACCATACTATATAATAAAAGTAATCAATAATACTTGTGCTTACCTCATCAAATCCCAAAGCAATCAGTTGATTTAAGGTCTGCGGTAATGCAGATAAATCTTTATCAAGACCATTTCCTGATGATGAGCTGAAGCCAGAGCTAACACCAGAGCTGACAGTGCTAGCGGCTGATGAGCCAGGGGGCTCAGAGTTGCCATTATTAGCAAATGGTAGTAACGAGTTGCGGATCTGGGCTAGCGCCTTTTGATGATAGCCGGAGCGAGCGGCCGCCTGGCGGGGCGCCGGCGGGTTCATGGCGCCCGCGCCCGCGCCCGTTCGCCTCACCTCTCACCCGACCCCTCCCATCACATGAGCACACACCACCTTCTGACCACTTTCATGTTCACTGCTCACGATTGCATTTATTATACACCAAAATATTGTCTTGCAACTTGTAGTCCAGATGGATTCCAATTCGTTTGTTTAGCTTCTATTTAATACTGAGTTTTTCAACATATTATGGACATCCAATGGTCTGAGGACTTGTTTTATAAACTGCAAAAGAATAGTATCACTTAAATCAGACCAAATAAACACTCATAGGCTTCATAAAAACTGTCATCACATACAAAACTAATGTATACTGGATTGTTTGTGCCATTTGACATGGACACAATTTTATCAACATGAATAACAATCTTCTAACAGATACACTAAATGTCACTAAAAACTACATGTAGTATGAATAAAATTAAACAAAATAACATTCTGAATTAATATTCCTCCAGTCAAAGCTGTTGGTTCATTACAAGCCAAAAGAATGTTCAATACGAATCAATCATGACATAGTACTGTGGAATGCCAAAATTAGAGTCAGCTTTGTTTCTCAAGTTTAAAGAACTATTGGCGCTGATTTGAAATATATAATAGAATAACAATTTACCAGGATATTTTTCACTTTCTGCAAATCTGATTTGGAATCACAAACGTCATAATCTCGTAAAATAAAAATTCTATCGAAAAGCTCTCACATTACCGATGACATCTTTCGCGTACACCACAAATTGTTATCAATGTCAATGTACGTATCCGAACTAAACAATTGAGAACTTGCATAAACTTTTCCATAAATGTAATAATATCCAATGAATTACGAAAACAAAGAACTCTGAAACACAGACATGCAAGTTGGCAAACCATACAAAGCGACCATTTTGAAGAATTACCACATTCTTTTGTATGTTCATAAAAGCTACGGCATAGTGACGTTTGTCGATGCTCTGTATTTTGTTCTGATTTAACTTTATTCCTATATTCATTCAAATGGTGTTATAATAATGTTTATAGTTTCATTTACAACAATCCAGTTTTTAAAACTCATGTATTACAGAAATAGCTTTTTACTTTATTAAAATAATTTGAAATTATAATCTGTATGTGAAAAGTCTTTAATAATCTTCTTGAATAGCCCGTTTGCAGATGTAGTGAAAGGAGGTTTGGCGGGAATGTCAAGATGAGTGTCACGCTCATTTTGCATTGGACTTATAATATTATTTATAGTGTCGTTTACTAAATAAAAACGCGTGATTTATGTAGTAAAAAGTGCATTCAGTGAATAATTCAAAAAGAACAGTGAAATATTGTAGCATAGTTGCCGCATCATGGCTTTACGCTAAACCGCTCCTTATCGTCCAAACGCGGGAAACGAAAGGAGTTAGATTAGTTAGGATAAGTTTAGGATAAGCTAGGATTAATTAGGCTAAGTTAGGATAGAAGTTTACTCAAGAGAATATTTACTGAAGACTAGGCTGTATGGCGTACTATGCCTTTGCCTTTTCCGTTCAGAAGAACGGAAAGAATTGAACCAAAAAAAAAAGTCTGAAAATGAATTTCCAAAGAGAGTGAATGGATTAGTTCAACATATTGATTTCTTGATATAATGTAGTCTGTGGATATAATTAAGTATCTGTGGTGGAGAAAATATTTAATATTTTACCAAAAATTCATTTGATTGATTTTATTTTGATTTGTTGTGAAGTGATGATTGGTGTTCACTGTTCGCGATCATTTTTTAATATTTTTCTATCAATTCCTTCAATTATCAAATTGTGTAATTAGCGACGTAACTATAAAAACCTTGTAAATTATCGTTATTTTTCTTCAAAAATGTTGAGGAGGCTAGTGCTATTTTATTTTCTATTTTTACCTTACTTCGTTGCTCTTGAAAGCCCAGTTTATGAATACAATGCAAACAATTTTAAATTTCAAATACAAGAAATGGACGGGAATTTTGTGATGTTTTATGCGCCCTGGTAAGTAACTTATTTTCTTTTTATTAGATATACTTAATTATAGTAATTTTCGACATTCCAATTTTATTTTTGTGAAGCTTATACCACAGCCGGTTTTGCCGGTAAGCTGTATTCTGCCGAGTATCATTAATCTAATCTCAGGTGCCGCCACTGCACAGAGTTCCATCCAATCTGGTCTGAACTAGCAGAGCTAGTCAATACAAAAGATTCAAAGTTTGCTATTGCCCAGGTTGACTGTACAATATACTACAAATTATGTAACGAAAACGACATCACAGGTATGTAATTAATGTTCTATAATTAGATTACACACAGGATTAAAAGGTACTGTTCAGTGTATATTCATAGTGATCAAATGTAACATATTTTTCAAGCTACATAACAATATTTTTGGTTTTCTAATTTTACTTCCCCTGTTCCACGAATTCTTCTTTTTAAGCATACCAACATACTGACATGTAAATCTGCAATCCTCAAGTATACTTGCACATAGTTACACAAAAATGACTCAAAGCACAATAACATACGGACAACAGCAGGTCAACCTACCTGAAACTGTCAAAAATTCCCTATGAACCTTTAGCCTTAATGCTTTATAGATAAAGCTGAAAATCGAATAAAGAAATCTGACAGATTGTAGTAGCTTGATGTGCTGTCGTCTGTACATTGTGCCTGAGTCCTTTCTGTTTAACTGCATCCACTTCCTTCCTATTTACTCAGTTCTTTTGAGTCTTTCTTCTTTCAACAACCTTTTAACGTCCCACTGCTGGGCACAGGTCTCCTTTCATACAGAGAAGGATAGAGCGTAATCACCACGCTTGCTCAATGCGGGTTGGCGATTTCAGACTTATAAAGTCCAGGTTTCCTCAAGATGTTTTCCTTCACCTTCAGTCATTGGTGTCCAAGATATACTTAGAAAGTACATATAACTTTAGAAAAGTTACATTGGTACTTGCCTGACCTGGAATCGAACCCCCACACTCATACTTGAGAGGCTGGCGTTTTAACCACTAGGCCACCACGACAACACCAGTTCTTTTGAGTGAGTAGGCTTAATAAACTAGCGCGCTTTAACATCAACAATTGCATCACTGCTTACCATCAGGCGGGATTGCAGTCAAGCGCTAGTTTGTAATTTATATATTATATAAAAGACTTCTTCTATAAATTGTTGTTGAGCAAAACATAACAAAATAGAACAAACTATAACACTATACAAAATTGTGAATTTATTTTTTCCTCACTTATTTCCAGGATACCCAACACTACTATACTTTCATAAGAATACTTTTTCGCCTGTTGAATATAAGGGTACCAGGGACTTGCCTTCCCTGACATTATTTTTAAGTGAAGTGTTTACTATGAAATCAGAGGTAAGCTATCAATTAGTTTCAAGCTAAGACATATCCAACTGACACTAATTATGTAACATTCAATCAATCCCAATTAATATTTTTAAGAGATATTGCTAAACCATTGCTTCAAGGTGAACGAACCAACAACCTAGTGAAGGTCGCCGGAAACCACTGGGTGCAGGAGGCGCAGTCATGGGATGCCTTAGTCCAGTAGTGGACATCTTTGGGCTTAAATGATGAGGATTCATGAGGATCGCTTCATAAAAATGCTAAAATTAAAACTAAATAATAATTAATGCTTAATTAATTAATGCTAAATTTTGCAGGGTTTGGATTATGAAAAGGAAGCCCGAGAGGTGAAAACATATAGTGGTTTGGCCTATTTGAATGACCAGAATATTGAGAAGTTTGTGTCAAAAGGGCAGCATTTTATTATGTTTTATGCACCTTGGTGTAAGGCTTCACAGGTAAATGGGAATTATTTCCAGTGTCATATGGCTTACTCACTAATACCTTTCAAGGCTGAATTTCTATCATGAAATTGCAATTCTTTACTCACATGACTGATGCAAAATATAAATAGAATAACATAGAATAATGAATGCCATAATGTTACAAATAATTCAGCCATAAATAATCGTAAAGAAATCATTTGTGTATGCACAAAGACTATACTGATTTCATTTCACAATTTATAAATAATATCTATCGAATGAGATGACATACTATTATTCAAGATTAATTAATTTTAGCTTTTGTTTGCATGCCTTAGTTATGGTTAGTAACCAGGATCTTCTAAAATTTTACATCTGTATTTTCTACCTACTTTTGGTGCAAATAAAGAACTATTCTATTCTATGATATCTCAATCATACATTTTCAGTATTAGCTGACTTCTCATTATATGGAAACACAATACAAGATCAACTAAAACTGGAAATGTATTGCATTGCATGATATGTCACAATGTATGCTGGAAAAAAGTTGCAATAGAATACATAGATAACATACTATTGTAATTGCATAAAAACATTTTCAGAAATTGGCGCCGATATGGGTAGATTTAGCAGTACTGTATGCACACAATCAGTACATCCAAATAGGGAAAGTCAACTGCATGGACAACGAGATGACCTGCAAGACTTTTGACATCAAACAGTATCCATATCTTATGTGGATTGTCAATGGCAGAATTGTAAGTTAATTTCATATAAATTGTAAATGAAATGCTGTCTGTAATGACAGTTTAGTGCACAATACCAGATCAAAACAATTTTACTAAAATGTCAGCAAAAGGCCCTGTATACATACATTTTCGTTTCCATAAAAAAACTAAGGTTTATTCTCCTCTGTAGACCCAGTTGTTAGCTTTGTATGGATCACTATCATATAGACGCTTGTTGACATGTATTTTGAGGGTGTTGTTTATACTCTATACTGTAAAGAAAACCCTCATTGTACTAAGGGCCCTGTGGTTGAGCAAATGTGAAATAGTGATGCTTGTGAGAAAATAGTGTGCCAGCATCCAGAAAAAAAAACAAGCATAATAATTAAATACCATATTAATGAAATTCATAAAGTTGCCAGATGTGCAAACAACTGTTTAAATAATTTGAAAATAAGACCTATTATTTTACTGAATTTCCAGATGGGTGTAGCTGAAGCAGAGACAATGGATGATTTAAAAGGATATGTGGAAAAAATGCTGCTGACTGAAAATCATGACCCAGACAAATTCTTGAAGAAAAAGAAAGCCCTGCCAGTGGCCAGGATATCAGAAGAAACATTCGAAACCTTCTTGGAGAAGGAATTAGTATTTATAAATTATTTTGCCCCATGGTAAACATCACAAAACTTCATGATTCTATTTCTGTTACAAGTATCATACATCATCATCAACCTTTTATCGTCCCACTGCCGGGCACAGGTCTCCTCTCATCAGAGAAGGATTGAGCGTAATCACCATGCATGCTCAATGTGGGTTGGCGATTTCAGACTTGGAAAGTCCAGGTTTCCTCAAGATGTTTTCCTTCACCTTCAGTCATTGATGTCCAAGATATACTTAGAAAGTACATATAACTTTAGAAAAGTTACATAGGTACTTGCCTAACCTGGAATCGAACCCGCACACTCATACTTGAGAGGCTGGTGTTTTAACCACTAGGCCACCACGACTACAACATACGATGTAGTCGATGACTACTTGTATCATACATGTTTACTCCTAATATTTGCAGACTTGTTAAATGTTTAGACAAGATAATATAATAGTACCTATTCTGTGTTACTAACAGATTATTTATCTCTGAAGCGAGGACGCGTTTTTCCTGTGGACTGGAACCAAAGATACAAACATGATAATTATGTATGTGTGTGAAACGCGTAACTTTAACACCCATCTTTGTCACTGTCTTTACTGACATCGAGAGTGTCTCAAAATAAAAAAAAAAAAACATTTATTCAAATCACAGCCTGATTTGAATAAAAGATTTTTTTAGGAACAGCACTTTTTGAATGTCAATTTTACATAAAATAGTGCCCCCCAACGCCCCTCCCCCCAAACGCTCGCCCTTCGCCACTTCCTTGCTTTTGTTGGAATGAAGAAGAAGTGGTGGTCTATACACTTATACATACATAATCGTGTTTGTACACTACCACAAGTAAAGCGCGCATTGCTTCAAGTTTTTGGTGGTTATTACTTTTGAGTTAAGGGCATAATTAAACTATAAAGCTACTAAGCCGAAACAATCCAATATACGTATTATTATTTAAAAACACACCTAAAATACTTACTTTACAGTTTTAGAAATATGCAATTTATTCAACTTTATTATTGCAGGTGTGCACATTGCATGCAGTTAAGCCCCCTCTGGTTGAAATTAGGAGAAAGATTTCAGAATGAAACACGTGTTATAATCGCCGATGTGGACTGTGTGCAGTCAAAACCAATATGCGAAACAGAAAAGGTGAGAGTGACAGGCCTTGTATGTTGTAGTAAATGTGACTCAAGTACTGCTAATCTAATCATGGTTGGTATTTGTTGTCTATGGGGGTGCACATAGATCTACACCCTAATTGCGTAACTCACTATTAGGTACTGTCAGTTGGAATCAATTCGAAACTTATTGCTATTATAGACCCATCTCATTACTGGCTACATTCGGTAAAGTGTTCGAAAAACTTGTTAGCAGACATCTCACGAGGTACCTTAAACTGCACATTACTGAATATCAGCATAGATTCGTCAAGTCTAGATCTACTAATACTAACCTATTGTGTTTTATATCAGCTCTGTCTAAATATCTTGACAATCGTATCCCAGTGGATGGTATTTACGACTTTAGCAAAACATTCGATAAAGTAGATCACTGTCTTCTTATAAGTAAATTGGCTAAATTTGGTGTGGGCGGGACCATTATAGGGTGGTTTAAATCTTACGCTGAAAATCGAGAGTCAAAAGTGGTGGTTAATGGTCATTTTTCTGACAGTTACAAAGCAACTTCAGGAATTCCGCAAGGATCATATTTGGGACCTATTCTTTTTAACGTTTTCATCAACGACATTACAGATTGCTTTAAGTACTCTCGTTTCTATTTGTTTGCTGCTGACTTAAAAAAAATGAAGCCAATTCACAGTAATCTAGACTATAACTCTATAATGCTCCAAGATGACATCAATAGACTTGCAAACTGGTGTACACTGAACAAAATGCACTTAAATATCAGTAAGTGTCACTACATCCAGTTCACTCGTAACAAAATGGCGTTAGAGAATAAATATACACACACATTTACATAGACGGCGTTGAAGCTGTTCGCGATCTTGGAGTTCAACTCGACCAAGCGTTGAAATTTAATGTAATCATTGTCTCTAAATCTTTTAAAGTACTAGGATTCGTATTGCGAAACAGTAGAGGAGAATTTAAGAAACCATCTACAAAAATAAAGCTCTGCAATGCTTTATTTCGTTCACTGCTAGAATATAGTTCAGTAGTATGGAGTCCACATTACGATGTCTATATCAAGTGGCTGGAGAGTGTCCAGAAGCGGTTCCTTTACCATATATGCTACGGAGATCATTTGGCTGAAAAAATAACAAGTTACTCTGATAGGTTGAAACTAGGGTTGTAACGGAGCTTCGCCTCCGCTTCCGTTACTGCGGAAGTTCCGCAAGAAATCGTATCTTCGCTTCCGCCTCCGCCTCCGCACAATTTTTGCGGAGTTATAACGGAGGTTTATTTACGTATTTATAAAATAAATAACGCGCAAGCTGCGACGCTCGATAACCGTCCGGCCGCGTTTGAGCGCGAAATGGTCAACAATCAACTAGTGCGAGGCGGGAATGCGGCAAACACAATTTGTTTCTCCTTAATTTTCATTACAAGAAAGTAATATTTTTTTTTACCAAGTATACTACTATTAATGTACGTATTTAAAATATTTTTTTGTTTTAATTAACAATAAATTTCAATTTTTTCTATATGTACTTTCACCTCCGCCTCCTTCTCCGTTAACCTCCGCATCCGCTAACAAGCCTAGTTGAAACATTATCATATTATGGATACACTAACCAGTCGTAGGAAAAAATGGAATTCATTATGCTTCACAAAATATTTAATGGTACTATAGATTGCAGTGAATTTTGGAGCTCATTACAAATTAAATTTCGAACTCAAGACTCCCAGGGGTAATTAATACACAAGTTATTCCACATTTCTGGCTCAAAAATCAACCTGAGTCATTTCGCCGCTGTACCAAGACTTTGTAGGTAATACAGCAAGTTAGTCAAGACAACCAACTTAGATATTTGTGAACCTCTTGCAAAGTATAAAAAGTGTCTCAACGAAATAACTACTTGTTAGTTTTTGATCTTAATTATGGTTTTAATGTTGTTCATGTAGGTATTTAGTTTGTTTTATAAAGGGTGTCCCGAAACTCAACGTCAAGCGGGCACGGGGCGATAGGCTAGGTTATACTAGTTCTGGTAAAAATAAAAAATATAATCCATGTTACTTGGTTAAGTGGTAAAAGGAATACTTTGATAATGTTTGAAAATCCACACCTTTGATCACATATTTAGGTGCTGTGATCACAAATTTCTTAATTTTGCAGTGTTCTTTTTTTTAAACGTAATCCAAATAAAAAAAATAATAACTATGCCATTGATTGCAGTCACAAATGCAATAGTAATTATTGTCAGTTTGGTAAAAAAAAATAAGTTTTATTGAGTCATGCTTCAAAAACATTTTATCAGATAACTTTGACAAATCATATTTAAAATAAAATGTACCATAGTACCATGGGCAAGTTCTTCAATAAAATGGCCCATTTCATCAAGATTTCGAAATGGTACAACACGTACTACTTATCTTTACACAAAAAATATTATTGCTTATTTACTTGGAAAAGGATCTCATTTAAAAAAAAGCTTTTAGCTGAATAATTGTAATGAGGGTTTTCTGAAACGGTCTACGTCAGATGGCAGCACTGTAGCGTCAGGTCTAATGAACTGTCAAAATACATACGCGAATTCCAATTTTCTATGTATTTTTTGGTTTATTTATTCTTAAAATCATTACTTTAAGAATATTGTTTTCTAAAATGCCACAGTGTTGTGCAGTGCCTATGTGTGCAAATAAAACAGGTGGGCATAAGTTCCCTACTGGAGATAAAATCCGATTAAAACAGTGGCTTGTGTTCGCAGAGATAAATTTACTCCAACGAAAACCGAAAAACAGAAAGATGACACCTTCGTCATGGAAAAAACTCACTGCTGCGAAGTGGAAATTGAGTTTGAGGAGAGACAGAAAAATATTGGAATCCAATGTGATTTAGGCAAAGATAATGATCATAAAACACATAAAGAATGTCCTAAACATGAGAAAAAAAGTAAGGAATCTTCAATTGAGAATGTGCTGGATGTAACCAATGCTGCCGAAATACAGTTTTATATACTGGTTTCCAAGATTATGAACATATCAAATTCATATTTAGTATTTTTGATGATGAAGTAAATAGTTTAAAATATTATCCTAAATTGAAAACATTGAAGGTGCGGTTTATGAACCCATTTGATCAATTTCTTCTAATATTAATTAAATTACGCCGGAACATGTTATTTACAGAACTTGCCTTTCGATTGAAGGTGAATAAAACAGTACTGAGCAATATTTTTATTACATGGATCAATTTTGTGATTGTATAATAAAAATGCGGATTTTATAAATACATCCACTTTCATTACATATAACAATGGAAGCGTAATAAGTGAGGGATTTTGTATTTTCAGAATGTACTTGACCTTTGAAAAATATAATATGTGAACTAGTATTTGCGGTCACTAATGCTAGCAGCTAGTAATTTTGCAACATATTATAACCTCTTCTGTGCACTGCAGAATAATCTGACATTCCTATACCCTCTTTATACAATTCAAGGAAATATGTATATTGTATATTAATTATGTCAAAATTGGGTAACAATGTTTTTGTATCCACGCTTTTGTATAACTTTTCTTCTGGCCATTCTAACTTATATAGAATCTGACTTGAGAGGTTAGAATTATTATTTGCACTTGGTTTAAAGTTCTTGTTTCTGTCATAGTCATTTAGCCTGAAATTTATAACATACATTAATCCACTACAACTCACTAATACACAAATAACTACAATTTAATGGTTAAAGAACGAAATCAAATTATGTAAACAAAATCTAGTCCATTAAGTTACCTTTCAATGAGCTTTTCCTTTGTACCAGTAACTTTTGCGCCCCTTTTTTTGAGCTCAATCTTCAGTTCGGTGACCTTTTTCTGGCCGTAATCCATAATAAGATCAATGACACGTCCAAACTCAATAGAATTTCAATAATTTGTTTATTTAGTACCAGACTCTGTGCTATCTGACAGCTGTTTAGACCTGACGCCTACCAAGCGCCCCCTAGTGGCAGAAAAATTATCGAAAACCCTCATTTCGTGTACAAAAAGATATGCTTCAATATTGTGTAAGCGAGACAGACAAATGTAGATAGATAAAAAAAAGAAGAAAGAATGAAGATAAAGAATGACACTGTTCCAAGTTCATTAAGAGACACAGAGACGACAGAAATTTAATATAAAAAAAAAAAAAATAAAAAAAAAAAAAGTACGATGTGATACCTTGTTATTGGTATTATTACAAAAGTTAATCATAATGAAACAATAGCAAGAATTGTAATACATTTATTTTTTCTTTAAAACTAAATTAAATGTTCAAATTGTTTGCCTTCGGCACGAATACAGGCTCTACATCGTCTCATAAAAGATCTTTTCACTAGACGTGCGTATCTTCTTGTGTTTATTTCTTCTGCTGTTTCAGCAATTCTTTGGCGTAGTTCCGTCAGATTTTGTATAGGTTTTGAATAAACTTTTTCTTTTATGCAGCCCCAGTAAAAAAAATCAAGGGGGTTTAGGTCCGGAGACCGAGGGGGCCACAAAATTGAACCAAGGCGTCCGATCCATCTATCGGGATATTCCCTATTCAGGTAATCTCGGACCGGACGAGCATAGTGCGCTGGGCAACCATCTTGTTGAAACCACATATCTCTGTAAATGTTGAGTGGCACGTCTTCTAACAGAGTCGGCGAATCGTTTTGCAGAAACTCTAGGTAATTGTTGCCATTTAAGTTTTCAGGCAGCTCAAACGGTCCGATAACTTGCCCATTTAAAGTTCCGGTCCACATATTGACTTTGAATTGATATTGGGAGCGATCTTCCCGCATTAAATGTGGGTTTTCTATGTGCCAACCATGTAGGTTGTGTAAGTTTAAATAAGCGTCTTTTTTAAAGGTCGATTCGTCCGTCCATAAAATTTTGTTTAGAAACTGCGGATCTTCACGAATTTTCGCCAACATCGTTCTGCAAAACTCGATCCTAGGTGCGTAGTCACAAGGCAGCAAATTTTGTACACGTTGTGCATGCTACGGGTGATAGTCACATGGCTTTAAAATTCGTTGAGTTATACTTTTCGGTATTCCAGTAGCTCTTTCTATTGCACATAATGAAGTGCTGGGATCGTTTTCGACTTCATTTAAAACGACGTTTTCTTCGTATCCTCGTGGCCTTCCACCAGCCGTATGTACACTTGGCAATCTTCCTTGCGAATATGACTGGTGCACGTTGATGAAAACGCGGTGATCTGGGTGACGCGCCGCATTTGGATACCTTTCGCGATATAATAGTAAAAAAGTGGCCAAAAAGGATATCACTGTTAACCCCAAAACTGAAAGCCGCTTGGAGGTTTTTAGATTTGATCTCATCAATAAATTGCCAGTCTTATCCAGTGCTGTTAATGCTGATCCTAATCATCTCTATGACAATTTTTTTAATATATACTGTAAGCTATTTGATTCCACCTTTGTTCCCAAGACTATCTCTGTTAATAGTAAAGCATCTTTCTCTGATTGGGCTACCATCGGTATTCATAAAAGTAGAACTCGGCTTTATGAATTGTACAATGAGAGGATTTATATTAACACTGTTGAATTCAATTTATATGTTAGAAAATATTCAAAATTATTCAAACAAGTTTGTTATATGGCCAAGTCACGTTACTTGAGTTCAAAGATAAAGAACAGTGGCAATGTAATTAAAACGACTTGGAAAATTATTAATAGTGAAACGGGAAGGTCCAGTGATAGAAATACTGACTATAGCCTGTCTATTAATGACAACATAATTAAATCAGACTCGCAAGTCTCTGAGGCATTTGAAAATTTCTTTTCGGATATTCCTGTTTCAACTACTAAATCCCTAAACTCATCACCTTCTGTTGCGGAGTCTTTGCTTAAAGAAAATGTTAATGTTTGTGATTCGGAGTTTCATTTTGAACATGTTATCAGTAGAGATATAATTAAAATCTTTCACACTCTGAATGTAAAAAAGACTGCTGACCTATGGGGTCATTCGGTGGAAGTTGCTAAGTCTATTATTGATATTGTGGCACCCACTCTAGCTGTTATCTTTAATGCTTGTATTGACTGTGGAGAGTTTCCTGATCTCATGAAAAATAGTAAAATAATACCTTTGTTTAAATCTGGTAGTACATCAGACCCCACAAATTATAGACCTATTTCTGTACTACCTACCTTTAGTAAAATTTTTGAGAAATTAATTTTAAACCAAATGAGAAATTTTTTTAATAAACATAAATTATTACATAGCAAACAGTTCGGTTTTACAAGGGGTCGTTCAACTACTGATGCCGGTGTTGAACTTCTAGGTCATATATATAATGCATGGGAGGATAAATGCGATGCCTTGGGCATCTTTTGTGATTTGTCCAAGGCATTCGATTGCGTTCTTCACGATACGTTAATCAGGAAACTCCACCACTACGGGATCCGGAACTCTGCACTGGATCTTATTACATCTTACTTGAGTGGTAGGATTCAAAGCGTTGACGTTAATGGAAAAAGATCTTCTGGATCTTTAGTAACAATGGGAGTCCCACAGGGGTCAATTCTTGGTCCTTTTTTGTTTCTTATTTACATCAATGACCTGCCGTACCTAATAAAGGATAACCACGATATAGTGTTGTTTGCAGATGACACTTCACTTTTATTTAAACTGAAACGTCAGCAGCAGGTTACTGATGATGTAAATAGCGCGATCTCCAAAGTAGTCCATTGGTTTAATGTTAATAATTTACTCTTAAACGAGAAAAAAACCAAATGCATTAAGTTTACTCTACCTCACGTGAGGCAGGTGGAAACTAAAGTGTTGATAAAGGGCGAAGAATTGAAATCTGACGACAGCACAGTATTCTTGGGTATAACTCTGGATGCTAAGCTTCAATGGGGTTCACATATAGAAAAATTGTCAAAAAAGCTAAGTTCTGCTGCATACGCAGTTAGAACAATTCGTAATTTGACTGATGTTGAGACGGCCCGTTTAGTGTACTTTGGCTATTTCCACAGCGTAATGTCGTACGGCATTCTGTTGTGGGGAAATGCCGCCGATATTCAAACAATATTTGTTTTGCAGAAACGAGCTGTTCGTGCAATTTATAAATTAAGTCCGAGACACTCTCTCAGAGAAAAATTTAAAGAGATTAATGTACTGACCGTGCCGTCTCAATATATTTATGAAAATCTTTTGTATGCTCATAAAAATATAAAATTGTTTAAAAAATACAGTGATGTCCATGATATAAATACTAGGAACAGGCACAAATTTATTGTACCTACAACAAGGCTCAAGAAAATAGGTGGCTCTTTCAGATGCCAATGTATACATTTTTACAATGGACTTCCAGAGGTGGTTCAAGATCTGAGCCTGAATAAATTCAAATCCTTCATTAAACGTAAGTTGTGTCAGAAAGCATTTTATAGTGTGAAGGATTATATTGAGGACAAAAAGGCGTGGGCTTGAGCTGCGTCCGATTTCTATACAATGATTGTTCTTTGATTTTTCCTCTTGTAGTTTTAATATGTAATTGTTTATGTTATTTAGTCAAAGCCTGTATTACACACTATGTAGCCAAGCATATTGTACGTTACGGAATTGTATCGCTGACAGAGGTGTTCGGCACTTGTGCAGCTGCAGCTGCACAGGAGTTAAACTTTCCACAGATTCGGGAACACTGTTGGAGCTGCTGAACCTTGGACAAAACTATCTTAGCATTGTGTAGATTCAATTTCTTAGTATTGTATAATTGCATGGCAAACGTGTGAGCACAATGTACGAATGTGCTGTAAGGCATTTATTTGTTGGGTTAGTCTTTTTTATTGACTTAATTGTGCTCTGGCTGTTGAGAGTATGTCATGCTCACTCAAATGTCTCGCTGATGGTGGCGTGTGTTTTGGGTCATTGGGTTCCCTTCGATATGGTTGAGCTGAATGATGCTGATCCATACGTCATGTTCGTGAACGGACGCCGTCGGAGGGGACTGGTCATCTCTTAGCTGCCACGGCGTATTTTAATTTCTGAATTGATTTTTGTATGTTTTCCATAATGGACGCTCTCAGCGTACAATATATTTCTGCATCGTTCTCACGCGGTTGATTTCAACATGAATGATGTAATCAAATATTTGTAACAATAGCTTAAAAATTTAAAAGAGTGTCCATGGAGTTTCTTGCCCGTTCTTCTCCATAGGTACCTACTCTTTGGAATGGGCGACTAGCTTCATCTTATTGACTGACCGACCTTCTGACAATTCAAAAGTGCCTGTAACTGGTTTATTTGAAATAAATGATTTGATTTAATCTGGGTGCGGCAGAGTCATTACAGTGGCACTCACCATAGATAATATGCATGTTCGCATATTCTTGCGCGGTGTACACAAATGGTATGTTGTCAAACTTTTTTACTATAAGTACAGCAAAACAGTCGGCAGCACAATAAATAATCGAGTCCAGGAAAACAGCCAAAATTGTCAACACAAATGCGATATCAAGTCCAAGATAACACAAGCCAAAGTCGTCAACACAAACGTGATATCAAGTCCGGGATAAAACAAGCCAAAGTCGTAGTACGAAAGTTTCACGATTACGGATAGATGCGCAGTAGACGAAAGAACAAAGCATACTAACTGATAATAACCAATATTCAATTGACTAATTTCCAGTGACATCAATATCTGTCTCGCTTTCTCTAAAAATAAATTTTCTGTCGTCTCATTCTAATGAACTACGAACAGTGTTATCCTCTGTCTTACTCCAACACATTTGTCTGTCTCGCTTACACAATTTCGAAGCATATCTTTTTGTACACGAAATTACAATTACTCAGCTAAAAGCTTTTTTTTAAATGAGATCCTTTTCCAAGTAAATAAGCAATAATATTTTTTGTGTAATGACAAGTAGTACGTGTTGTACCATTTCGAAATCTTGATTAAATGGGCCATTTTTTTGAATAACTTGCCCATGGTACTATGGTACATTTTATTTTAAATATGATTTGTCAAAGTTATCTGATAAAATGTTTTTGAAGCATGACTCATTAAAACTTATTTTTTTTTACTAAACTGACAATAATTACTATTGCATTTGTGACTGCAATCAATTGCTTAGTTATTAGGAATTACGTTAAAAAAAAAAAACACTGCGAAATTAAGAAATTTGTGATCACAGCACCTAAATATGTGATCAAAGGTGTGGATTTTCAAACATTATCAAAGTATTCCTTTTACCACTTAACCAAGTAACATAGATTATATTTTTTATTTTTACCAGAACTAGTATTACCTAGCCTATCGCCCCATGCCCGCTTGACGTTGAGTTTCGGGACATCCTGTATATGTTACCGAATGTGTTTTATTATTATTTTAAACTTTTAATTTGGTTTGCTTAGTTGTAATTTCTTTTATGCGTGCTGTGGTCTCCTGTAAGTGAATGAGTACACCTTCGTGATAATATTGTCGTCCATTTTTACTTTTTTCATGATTTGTGTATATCCCTTGTTGGAGATCCTAAATAAATAATCCATTTGGAGCAATGGATTATTTATTGTTTGAAAAACCTGTTTGCTCAACAACGTCAATAACGCAATGAATATTGTTAAACTGTCAAAATGAAACTCATTGCTATTGATAGTGTCACACGAAAATTGAAGTTGATTTCAATGCCTTTCAGTTTCACTGACAGTTCAGCTGAGTTTGTAAAATTTATTTAATCTATGAAGCAAATGTTAGATGTTATATTAATTAGTAGCTTGCTGTGCTGTCATCAGTAGATGACAGCATAGCAAGCTACTACAATATCTCCAATTTCTTTATTATATTTTCAACTTTATCACTAAGGCTATAAGGCTGATTGGAAATATTTGACAGTTTCGGGTAGCTTGACCTGCGTCGTCCGTACTAGGAATTGTTTTTCAAAAAATTTGGATTGGCATTGAAAATGTGTTACGCTAATAGGGTGTGAATCAAATCCACTTTGGTGCATTTGAGAATCACATTTACGATTATGGGTGCAAAAACCTGTCACATTCTAATATAAAATCATTTTTTCTAGATCAACGGCCTCCCTACGCTAATTTTATACAAGGAAAAGAAAATAGTGAATGTAGAACGTGGCGGACGGCCATTGGAAAGCCTAATATCTCTAGTCACAGAACACCTTCAGGACACTGACACAAGCACGACGTCGAAAGAAACCACTTCCATTGAGGAGGACATCATGAAAACCAAAGATGAACTATAAATTATGTTAATAGGTAGATCAATAAACAAATTTGATAAACAAAAATCTTTATTTTTACCTAGTTTCTAATCATTCATTACCAATTCTGTACAAAGTGAGTGTAGGTAGGTACATTGTGAAAAGTTGGGTAGTGTCAATAATATTAATTCCTAGCATAAAACACTTTTCCACCATTATTCATAAACATTGCTTAAAGTTAACTAATGATTAGGGAATGTTTAAACATACAATTTTGATGGTTACATGTCACTTAACTTTAATAATCGTTTATGAATAAACCCCTTAAATACTATTGTGTTTATTCATAAATGATGATTAAATGTAAGTGATGTGCAAACGTCAAAAACATGTGGTTAAACATTCACTTATCACTAGTTAACTTTAAGTAACGTTTATGAATAGAGGGGTATATGGTGAGATGGTAACAGATTTACTCCGTAGTTCATTAGTTCCTATCTACCCACATTGTAGTTACAGCATGCAAGTGCATTTGTTTGCTAGAATGACAATCATGCAAGTTCAGTTTTACCATGCAAAATAGGCAATGTAACAAACTCCCTTTACAGTCGAGTAACTTCAAGTCCGTAAATATCAGAGATGTCTTTATAACCACGATTAGAGCTAACACAAAGAAAAACATTTTTAAGCATGAGTTTCAAAGCTAACAAGGTACATTTAATATTAATAATTTGAACTTACAAGGAAAGGTACATATTTAAGCAGATATTGATATATCTTGGTGCATCTAAAATAGAGGGTGCATTTTTTGAAATGCATTATTAATTAATAGTAACTGCAAACTCATGGTGATTTGGATGTAAATCCAAATTATGCTCTAAAGCAGCTTTTTCTCAACAGTTTGAGACTGAAAGAATGCTCCGTCAGCTTGTGTGGCCTGCCTATTTATCTGCTTGTGTCTGTCACGAGACACAATTTCTTCTAACACCTCTCCATCACCTTTTATTAACCTGAAAACAGGACTCAACTGAGGGATGGTAACAGAGTTCATTCAACAGCCAATGAAAATGATTTATACAATATGTAAAGTAAACCCTGTCTGATCCGTGAAGGTATTGTTAGGTATTGATTGACTGATTCTACTAATGGATATAAAGCCGTGCTGAACTTAAAAAAGAAATCCCCATAAAAAACTAAATATAATTTCGCAAAAAGAGGTAACTTAATACATGTGCGGTAGGCAACCCTTCAGCGGGCGACTAGGGACGGGGCACGCGGCATATGATCGCATAGCTTATAATAATACCGTCAAATTGGTGTTGTCACTTTTTAAAAAATTACCAAATTTCAGGGAGGTTGGAATTAATTCACGCGAAAAAAAGATTATTTCAAAATTCATTAGTATTGTTACTATGATGATTATGTAAAATTTTATATGATATTTGGTCATGTGTTTACCTAACCTTTATTATCCTTATATCCTATTATCCTTTTTTAAACCCTGTCCGACCTGGACAGGGTTTTCTTTACATATTGTAGATTTGGGAAAGTGTAAAAATCTTCTCAAACATATTGAAAGTAATATGTATATGATATTAGAGGGATAGGATAACCTGTATCTGCCTGATTCTTCGTCTAGAACTTTTCTAACTACACTTTGTCGTTTCTCCCACTCTTCTTTGGTCATAGGGGCCATTGCTTTGGATTTTTCCATGAGTTCTGAAAACAATTGATATAAATTTTATATACCTACATTTTGAACATAATCACAAACAATTTTCTTATAAGACTACCTGTCTATATTAATGAGGTTTTTCAGAGCTAGAAGATACTATAGTCAAAGGTAAAATCATTTGAAGCATTGTTACTCTATTTTACCATTGGTATGCTGTTGGGCATACCAATGAAGAACACGTTCTAATCGCTAGATAACCACAATCAAGCAGGTTCACATAAAACATTAAAGACATACCAAGTGGTATGTCTGCTGAGGCGGCCTCTTCCTTCCCATTGCTTCCATCCCGACTACGACTTGTACTCGCGCTCCTCTGCTTTTTCTTAAGCCTCTTCTTTTCTTCTTTCAACTTCTTTTTCAATGCTTTTTCAGTCTTCTTTTGTTCCTTTTTGAGTTTTTTCTTTAATTTGCGAAGTTTCTTCTTTTCTCGGGACGTGTCAGAGCTACTGGAGCTCGAGCAACTTGAACTTTTTCGTTTCTTAGATTTTTCCTTGCCCATATTAAGGTTTTTCATAAAAACTTATTTACATTTCGTCCGCAACGCGCCGCATTACGTTATGAGTTATGACAGTGACATTTGGTGACATTTTTTTTTTTAATTTTTGGCAATATCATTTACACGTTTGACATTACTACAGTGTTCCCAACTTAGGGGTTTTCCCCCCAGATTTAGGGGGTAAATAAGTGAGATGGGATTTTTTTAGGGGTCTGAAATGTTTAGGGGTATTTTCAGGGATTTTTTGACTCTTTGTTATTTTTGAAATTTACTGTATTAATATTTATTTCTTGCCTAGTGACTGCTGGTCCGATTTATATTAAATCGAAATGATGGATCTTGTGTAACATTTAATCCATGCAATAAAATGTTAATATTCACTATCAATATGTATGATTCAAAAAAATCTGACTCTTCACACGAAGACGAAATATTTAATGTATTAAATAACCTGCGAATAAAGATTTTGAAACATATTACAGACATCATCAACTCAGCGTTAATCCCAGTCGCATCCGAAGCTTTTTTCAGCTTTGGAGTCTGGGGTCCGCTTTACCAGTCTAACTGCCGTTTTTGGGTAATCTTCGATATTTTCAGTGAAGCGACTGCCGTCTGACCTTCACAATCCGAAGGCGATATTTAAACATTGCAGTTATACCAATTGTTAGACTTTTGAGGGCTCCAACAACCCGTAACGACTGCCACTAGCATTGAGCTATATTACATACTTCTATGGCCACTAGATGTTCGTATGGCAACGGCTTAACGTGCTTTCCGAGACACGACCAGCGCACTGAAAACATTCATATTCATGCATACGAATATTATACAACCGCACATTGAAACATCATATTACAGTACCTATATTATTTCTAAATCATTATGAATTTAAGTATATGTATTTTTTAGGGGGAAAACAGATGAATTAAGGCGATTTTAGGGGTTTTTGACACAAACTTTAGGGATAAATATTTTTGAGAGTTGGTAACACTGCATTACTACTACATACACACTCACTCACTCACACTCCTCGTTCACTCTGCACTATGTGAACGTCAAAGAAATTGTATTTATACAAATTCTTTGGTGAACGTATGACATTTTATAGGTATTAACAAGGGTATTTTATATAACTTTCTGAATCTTTGCTTTTCTCGACATGTGAATTAAAATCTATGAAAACCTCTTCAAAAATATTTTAGGTACATTTTATTTGGCGAGCAGATCTTTTGAATATAAACTGATTATAAGAGCTCCGACCGAGAAGTGTATCAAGTATAAGCCCCGCACGATGATATTGCGACTGGCGGCCATCTTGATGACGTAGTCGAACTCGCACCGTCGGTACCGTTCGCATGTTCAGTCCGCGCTTACCCACTTACGCACATCGAATATTTTTGTTAGCTTTTTGTTTTTGTTATCCTGTTTTATTGTTGTTTTTGAGTTTTGTTGTTTAGTTTTGTTAGCTGTTACTCGTTAAAATGAGTAAGAAATTAATTAACAGTCGTGCTCGTGAAATTATAATTAAAATGGACAATTATTTTGTTAAAGAGAAAGAGGACTGTAAGTTAGTTCTTGAAAGTATAAACCGTGCTTTAAAAAGTGCTTCGGACACTACTGAGGAAATTTTAATACCAAAGCAACTGCTAATAGTTATTAAAAATATTTGGCATAATTCTACCAAAGTCACGGAGCGTGTGGCATGTACCACAGGCGTTGCAAAAAATACTGTGACGAAATTGCGACGAGAGCATGAGCCAGCAACAGCCAGCAAAATGAGAACTCCTACTAAAGGAAAACGACAAAAGAAGGAATATTTCGACGGATTTTCCTTAACAGCTTTAAGAAATATTACATTCAATGTATACGGTGAGGAGAGAAATACCCACAATGCGCAAAATGTTGGCGGCTTCAAAGTAGACCTTAATTATACTGGTAGTGAAACTACATTAAGAAAAATAATTAAATGTGATTTAGGCTACCAATTTAAACGATGCTACCAAAAAAGACCGGCTATAATTGAAAGACCCCAAATTCAAGCGTGGAGGGCCAAATATTTACGACGTATGAAAGAAAATGACTCGCTTTGTAATAACAAAAGACCCGTTATTTATTTCGACGAAACGTGGATACACGCACACTACACGATAAAAAAATGTTGGGAAACAGCAACCGATGTCGGAGTGAGATAGAACGACAGCCCTGGCCGCCGATGGATAATTGTTCACGCAGGAAGTGAAAGCGGTTTTGTTGACAATGCCCTTTTAATGTTTAAAGCAGACACCAAAACGGGGGATTACCATGATCAAATGAATGCTGAGAATTACACCAAGTGGCTTACAGAAAAATTAGCACCCAAATTACCACGCAACCCCATAATTGTGATGGACAACGCCCCTTATCACAGTAGGGAAGAGAATAGGCCACCAGGTATGAACAATAAAAAACAGTTGATGGTTGAGTGACTACAAGCTCAAAACATCGACTTTCCCAACAACTGTACAAAACCTGAACTGTATTTATTAATTAAACGGCACAGACCGCCGAAAAATTATAAAATTGACAATTTATTAGCTGGCAATGGCCATGAGGTCGTTAGATTTCTTTTATCTTGAAATTTTTAATAGTGAAAGTTTATTTGTCAGAATATGGGTGAGTAGGTATAAAGAGTGTATGTATAATAAAATTATAAAATACAAATAAACCCTTAACCCTAGTTTATTAATTTTGCGTTAAACATTCTTTTGCTAGCTGTCCTTTTGTGTGACAGATGACGTCACAAAGCTGTTATTGTGACAAGGTTCCATCGCAATATCATCGTGCGGGGCTTATAGTTTACTTCATACGAGGGTCTTTTTCGGTCTTTGAACCGACTACAACAATGACTAAAAGGCGGTCATGATTTTAAAGATGACAGTATGTGCATGCATAAAGTGATTGGGAAGACGGATATAGGTATTCACAGTCATTTTCTGCATACACATTGTTCCGCCACATACCTCCGGTCCTTCTCCAATCAAAATGACTGTCTAATCTTTGTTTAACTAGCCTGTATTGTCCCAATGCAGGACACAGGGATCCCCTCTTTTTTTCAAGCCAAGCTCGTTCTTCCATCTACACCTTGGGTTGCTACGATAGTGTCGTAAGTTTCTCCTGTATTGACGCGCTTGTATCGCCTCTCGTTTAGAACTGGTATAGTGCCCAAGGCCTGGAAGCTTGCCAACGTCCAGCCCGTGCCCAAAAAGGGTAGTCGTGCCGATCCTACCTACTATCGGCCGATTTCGATAACCTCCATAATTTGCAAAATTATGGAGCGTGTGTTGAACTCGCGCCTCTTGGCATACAAGGAAGGATTATGGATTAATTATAAACTGGCGCTTGACCGCAATCCCGCCTGATAGTAAGCAACCGATGATGGTAAAACGCACTAGTTTATTAAGAGCCTATTCACTCTAGCCTTGAAGACACTCAAATTGTAGTCCGACGGAAACACCGCCGCTGGCAAATTGTTCCAGTCCCTCGATGTACGCGGTATAAAAGAGGAGGCGAAACGCTAATAATTTTGTTTACTAAATAAAAGCGCGTGATTTATGCAGTAAAAAGTGCATTCAGTAAATAATTCATAAAGAACATTGAAATATCGCAGCATATTGGCCACATCATGACTTTGCCTCAAACGTCTCTTGTAGGTTCACGCGTCCGTCTTTTTCGACTGTCATTTGCGATATCCGCCATTATTGTGAAATAAAATTTTCAAAGAATTCCTATAATTTGTTACAAGTGTTATAGGCAAAATTGTGGTATCTATTCCACAGGGGCCACTGAACAAGAGTTGATGTTGAGACTGAGACCACCCCCTAATCGGCGAACACATTTTTGTCAAATGCATGCGACTAGTTGGGATCGTTTGGACCGAACGGACCAATGGGCGGCCCGAACGATACCAACTGATCCCAACTAGTCGCAATCATTTGACAAAAATGTGTTCGCCGATTAGGGGGCAGATTTTGGACTTTGTAAATTACGGGAATTGGCCCTCTG
Source organism: Sesamia nonagrioides (assembly GCA_017933935.1). Lineage (NCBI taxonomy): Eukaryota > Metazoa > Arthropoda > Insecta > Lepidoptera > Noctuidae > Sesamia > Sesamia nonagrioides. The sequence goes on from JADWQK010001117.1 coordinate 36,572, forward strand.
ATATGCGGGAAGCATGTCCGGCGCGCCCCCTATTTACGTAACACACTATTACTGTAAATTAGAATCATTTTGAATCATATTGCTAATCCATTGCTCCATATGTTATAAAAATGTGTCTGTTCAACGACACAAATAACGCAATGAATGCTGTTAAACTGTCAAAATAAAGTTCATTGCTACTGCTAATGTGTTGCGCAACTACAATGCCTGTCGGTTATCTTAGTTTTGGCTAGCAGTATATTCTGTTCCTTATACGGTCCCCGAGGGATCGAACAAAATTCGATCCCTCGGGGACAGGAGTCTCGTGACGGGGTCCACGCACAGGCAAGGCGCATAGGCAAGTGAAGAAACACGGGTAGGTTTTAGTCAGTAAAAGTCTGACACGCCCTTTTGCTCCGCCCAGAGCGGGAGAGGTCATTTGATGATTTCTCATCCCAACCAAAAATAGAAAAAAAGGGACAGGAGTCTCGATATTGCTAACTACGCTGTCACAAACTACGAAAATAATCGCTTCCGTAACGATCCTTACGACAAATGAAAGTCTCTACAACTACATTCAAGATACTGATGTCAGTAGGCTAGCGAAAGCTGTATTCATAGTTCGGTTTTTTGTCATATTTATTGTCCGTAACAATCTTAACTAAATTTCCTTGAGTGCAGGGATAATTGATTATATTATAGTTAATTATAAATAATAATTTTCATTACGAAAATCGTTAACTTCGCGACAAAGTTCGACAGAATACTGATGACAATGGATAACTTTGAAAGTCGAGACAATCTACCAAATAAAAAAAAAAACGAAGAATCTGTTTGAGAAAATTGTTAGATATTCTTTTATAATTAGGTCGCCTTTTAGATGATCTCTCTTTGATCAATATAGCTCCTCCAGTGCACTCAGTGAGTCCAGCAACATCTTTGACTTGCCACGCCTGATAGGAGGGGTTTTAAAATCCTAACACAAATAAATTCATCAGTGACATACCAATAGTCAATATATAGGCAAATCCTGAAGTGATACCAATTTCTCTTAGAGTTACTTTTAGACTCCGATACTATTCGTCTTGCTGAGCTGGTAAAAAGGTTACGTTAAATAAATGAAAAATAAACTTTTAAATTGTCGTCAATGCTATTGATTGAGATACAACCTCAGACAAAACATTTCTAAAAAAATTAGAAAATCTGCCTTATTTCATCAAACTTTATACAAAAAATTATAAAAACTTTGTGGTGACTGTTAATCCCGTGGAAAAAACTACGAATATATCTTTATGTTCAGCGCAGACATTAAACAAATAAGCAATATATGCATTGGTTGATTCATGATTGAGCGGTAGGTGACACGACATGGGAGTCCCGATGAATAATTGAGGCGGTCGTAGATACACGCATGCGCGAGACGCCGGCAAACCAAGACGTAGCCCCAGGCGTATCTATTCGAGCTCAGTGCACCGACACTGGCACACCGTATGAAGTAATATCGAATGTTTCGCGTTTCTCTTACATACGACAAGCGTTGAAGTCTCGGAGATGTGCTTAGTCCCGTCGTTATAGGTAGTTAGAGATAGTAATTGTTGCCAAGTTGTTCTAGAGAGTACAGTGCGCAGGATGCAAGCCGGGGGGCCGGATAGCGCGGCGGTCTCAGAGGCCCCCAGCAGCGGCAGTGAGGACTCTGACTGCGAACCGGGCGCGGAGGCCGACGCGGATGCCGCTCTTACCGAGGAGTGGGCTCGGGAGCTGCTGGTTGACTCGGGCGTGGTCGCACCTACCGAGGTTCGTCTCTGTCATACTCATTACTACCTTATTATTTACCGTTAGTATTGTTAAATCGACCTCGCCAAGTTTATATTGTAATCTAGTATTGTTTTTTGTGTGTGTAAAACTAGCTAGATCTGACTTAATTATGCGAGCAATTTGTTTAGTCGAGCATGATATCGTGAAAAATATTAAAGCCGATCGCGCGTAATCACGAAAATCAATTCATAACTTTCGTTTTTCTGTTGTTTATCATACCAGGCGGGTGCCTCAGATATCTGGCTATTATTTTTGTAATACGAATATGTTGAAGGATACGTCTATTATTATAATTAATTGTACTGCTATCTCACGTACTTATTGAACTGAATGTCCTAGGTGCATGTGGAGTCACGCGCGGGAGTTGCTGGGGCTTTAAGTCGTGTTCTGGCTGTGACAGTCTGCTACGAAAGTAATGGTGAGCGAAGAGCCCTGCCGCTGGTCGTCAAACTGCCTCCGCGAGACCCTTTCGGGCGACTCTTCGTGGCAGAGGCTCAATTTGACACGAGGGAGATCCTGTTTTACACCGAGCTCGCACCGGCTCTCAACAAACTGGCGGAGGAAGCACTTGGCCCTGGATCGGGCTTACCTGTGCCTAGATGCGTGAAGGCCAGACTGCCTGGTTAGTATTCTAAATTACACATACGTCTTTCTATGCATAAAACGTATCTCAGAAGTAATGTATATGCTTCAGTCATTTGAATGCATCGCGCGTATCGAATCTCCAGTCATTGACTCAGGCTATTTATTTTTGTCTTCTCAAGGCCTTAGTGGACTGGTGGAATGTGTCAAACACCTACATATGTATATCACAATAAATTATCACAATATGTGTTTTATTATCTTTGTATGTAGGTACCTATAAGTACGTACCGAAGCGACTAACCAATCTAAACAGTTTGTTAAGCTCCATTTTTTATGATAGGTCCCACTTGACTTTTCACCTTTGCGCGTCATAAGCGACATTCCATTCCCACTCCACCCCGCGCCCCTTCTCGCCTGTGTGACCTGTTTCTAGGTTTCATTTTTCATAGGTTCGAAAATTAGGTCAAGCTATTCAGCTGTTATATGCTGTAGCTTTTGGCTCCATTAAAAATGAATAGGTATGTAACTGTAATCTTAAGTCGTATTTACGTAAATTATTCGTGTTTCACAAGGTTTGAGTCATAAAATACAGTAAACTCAATATTACTGCTTACCATCAGGCGGGTTTGCGGTCAAGCGCTAGTTTATAACTTATAATTAAAAAAATGTAAAGTAAAAATTCTTTATTAAACACTTTTATTTATTCTCCTTTCAGACGAGATCGGCGGAGATAGCGAGCTTGTCTTAGAAGACGTCACGTCAATCGGCTACGAAGCGGCAGATTTTGCTGAAGGTCTGACTGAAGAGCGCGCGAGATCAGCACTCCATGCGGCTGCGAGACTCCACGCACTGTCCCTTGCACTGCGCGATAGGGAAGGCCCTTTGGACCAGAGATTTGATTTTCTGTTCCCGTGCGAAAGAGCTGCGGCTGGATACCTACGTCTCGTACGGCGAGGACTGCCACAACTTGAAGCATTCCTACGAGGTCGTCCAGACTGCATCGAGGAAGCGGCAGCTGTGTCTGCTTTAAGTGCTCGAGCACCTTCCTTACTCGAAACATTACTAAGGCCCGCTGAACCAGCACCCCTCGCACATGCCGATTTTTGGAGTGGAAATCTTCTGTTCCGCGAAAGAGAAGGTGTCAGCGAATGTATAGCTCTAGATTGGCAAATGGTTTCTCTAGGTAGACCGATGGACGACGTTGCGCTGTTACTTCTGTCATCTTTGACACCAGAGCTGAGAAGATCAGTGGGCGACACTTTAATAGAAGAATATGGAGATCGATTAGAAGCTGAATGTGCGAGGTTAGGTGCTGCACCTGCTGGAGTCACGGTTAGACGAGGTTTAAGGCCGGACTGGCCCCGGGCAGCGCTTAGAGCACTGCTTCTGTGTGCAGGAAGCGTCGACGTCGCATTAGGAGAGCCAAGAGCTGAGAGAAGATTATTGGAAGCGGTTCGGGATCTACATTCGCAAGGTGTTCTCGCCTTAAGACCCGACAACGAAGCGTGAGAGCTCTCGAAAACGTGCCAAGAGCGTGCTGAGTATTGTAAATCAACCGTTCATTATTTAACTATGCAGTCCAATTACATAGTGTATCTATACTTATTTATTTGAGTATAATTTGAGCACAAATTAAAATTTATTCGTGTGTGTATAATGTGACATTATTACTCATCTTAGTTAACAACGATCGGATTCGACGGAGACACCCGTGACCTGTGCCATGAGCCGACAGCGGTGTGAAGCCTAATCAAAGACTGAATTTACGTATATCTACATCGTGCGTACATGACGTATCGTATCTACAGTAGGTGTTAATTGCTCATCGTATCAAAAGCTAGAAATTCATTGCGGTCTATTGACTATTATTTAAAAACAAAAATAAATTATTGACAGTATACCTAGTTGAGGTTTCATTTTTTTGTTATCCCTATTTTAAAAAGCGTAGCGTTCTTGGACTACGACTCATGATTAAAAAAAAATAAATACTAGACATGAATCTAGTGTTCATTTACGACCATAGGCTGTGATTTTACATCATTTACGTATAAACTTATGTTAAAGACATTAAAATTATATTTACATATATATGTATAAGATGCTGAGTAGGTATAGCAATGAGTATTACGGGGCGCCGCATCGCTGCCAGTGCGGTGTCTAACTTGCAGTAAGAGGGCAAACCGGATAGCCAGTGACGGATTAACCCGTAATCAAATTAAGCAATTGCCTAGGGCATCACGTCTGGGGGGGCACCAGAACAAGCACAAAAAAGTCCATCCTGAGGGCATCACGAATCACGTCCTCACTCTCACGTCACCAAAAACCACACCAAAAAAGTTTCTAGGACTAATTTGAAAATTCGCGCGTTTTAAGTTGACATAGAGTCCGACCTAGAGTCATAACCCCGCACCCGCTTGCCCACTCGCTGTCCGCTAGTGCATTCGGCAATTCGAATGTACCGGAATATGCGGTGCGACTTTGATTCTTTGGGCCGTGGAAGAATTTAGACTCCCGCGGCCCCACGCGCGCTCGTGATAGAAGAGACACCGGGGTGGTTTTAGTCAGTAAGAGTCTGACAGACACCGTCGCCTACCCCAGGGCGGCGGACATCCATTGAGGATTTCCACACCGGAAAAAAAATAAAATAAAGGTACACGTAACTGTCAACAACTTCGAGAACAGAGTCTCCAATCTTTATAGGAGTCGGTACAACATGGGCGTTAGACATGACTGGTCTTGTCCATGTTCATTTTAAGACCGACTCGCTCGAAGGCTCTACTGAGGTCTTCGAGCATTGTACTCAGGTCCTCCGTGGTCTTAGCCATGGCTACGATATCATCAGCAAACCGAAGGTGTGTCATATACTCGCTATTGACGTTGATGCCCAGTCCTTTCCAGTCCAGAACCTTGAAGACATCCTCCAATGCAGCGGTGAACAGTTTCGGGGAGATAACATCTCCCTGTCTGACACCACGCTGCAGAGGTATTGGTTTCGAGGTCTGGTCCTGTATTCGGACTGACATGGTGGCATTTTCGTGCAAACCCTTCAGCGCTTAATATAAAGATAGTCTATTTGGCACCGCTGGAGAGACTGCAGTACAGCCCAGGTCTCGATCAGGTGTATAAAATAATACATGATGATAAAATTGAATCAGCTTTCCCTAATATGGAAACAGATCCCTGCGTATATTTTTATCGCTTATGATTTCAAATTGCTCAGCGGAGCGTTCTTTTACAAAATTAAAATTATTAAAAAGGACAAAGATGATACAAGAAAGGCTCGATTGTTTATCGATATTATACATAGAGTCCGATATGATAAAAACATTACACGTTAATACTATCTTGCGTGAATCCAATGCCCGAAAAAGCCGCAAGGCGCATTTCAATAAATAAATAAATTATGCTTCAATTGGTTTTTATTGTTGTCGCGCCTACTCTACTTCTAAGGTACGTTACATCTGGGCACGCCACAATAGCGGCGGTAAGTCCCCTCTTTGAGGAGTGGCTAGAGAGACGCCACGGCGCCCTAACCTTCCGCCTGACGCAGGTCCTCACCGGACACGGTTGTTTCAGGAGGTTCCTGTTCCGTATTAGGCGGGAGGAAACGCCAGGGTGTCACCATTGTGTGGATCGCCATGAGGACACGGTGGAGCATACGGTGGAGGTCTGCCCGGCTTGGGTGGAGCACCGCCGTGTTCTCGTAGCGGCGATCGGTGGCGATCTCTCGCATCCGACCCTGGTCCAAGCCATGGTCCGGAGCGAGAGTACATGGCAGGCCGTCACCTCCTTCTGCGAAGCAGTGATGCTGGCAAAGGAGGAGGCGGAGCGCGTGAGACAGCGGGAATCCCAGCGCCCTCACGCCAACTAGCCGCCGCAGGAGACGCCCTGGTCGGGAGACCACACCGAACTCCCAGCCACCCTAGGCGCGGGCCTGCGGGCGGTGAGCAGTGGGCAACTCGCCGCCCAGTGAGGACCAGGCCCGAGTCGACGGCGCGTCGTGTTTCACGTGCGCCTCAAAGAGATGTCAGCACATCGTGACGGGGTCTACGAAGACCGATGCCTCCTGGGTCAGGGTTGCGGGTTGGTTAAACAAGAAACCGTGGCCGTGGCCATCGCACAGGCAAAAGAAGAAACACGGGTGGGTTTTAGTCAGTAAAAATCTGACACGCCCTTCCGCTCCGCCCAGAGCGGGAGAAGTCATTAGATGATTTCCCACCCCAACAAAAAAAAAAAAAAAAGAAAGAAAAACATATCATCTTATTTTACAAAAAACGAATGTTTTTAGGCGGTAAAGGTTTAAGGACAGATTCTAGTTGACCTTGACATACGGATAGGGGGGCCCACAGGCGTGGATTGCTTAGGGCATCAAGTAGTCTTAATCCGTCACTGCGGATAGCGCGCCACGCCAGCATTAATGGCATTATCCGTCGTGCTCTTGTCACCGTGGACGTGCCACATGTTTAGAACCCGACGGACACGGGAAGACAGCATGAGATCTGACGAAATTAAAATAATGTCTTGGGCGTTAACATGTGTCAACGCACTCAACGCCCATCCCTATTTCCTGGTCCTTGCTTCTGTTTTTGTTGTATAAAAAAATATACTCAAGACTAGTTGTTCGAGCTGTTTGTGGTTGAAACACTAGGGCCATAGCCCAGTGCGAACTTGGTTTTTCAGCGGTTGGTCGATTCTTAACGTGACCAGAGGCTGGCCTCGATTTTTGTTCAAGATTCAACATTGCCATATAAAGTGGCAGTGCTGTCCGCCTTTTGGGCTCTTTTCCTGTTGATAGCGAAGAGGACAAGTTTTTGAAGCCATACGATTTCTTCCCCTTTTTATATATATACTAAAATAATATACTAAACGTTTATAATTGATACATAATATTAAAATTAACATTGGATTCGGCCGGATAGATCAAATTGAACTTTCAAATAAAATAATTACTTATATTTGCCCGGACTTATAGTGGGAGTCAAAATTGCACCGTTGATGTTTTTTTTTTTCATATTACTAATGTAATATGAAAAAAAAAAACATCAACGGTTTGCACTTCGGGGGTGCCGGCAGAAGTAAATGTTCAAAAATGCATAACGTTAAATGTTCTTTAACGTTGTGCATTTTTGAATATGTTAGGGGATAATTTCGCACGAATTGCTTTATTTATCAGTATAAAGTACTATCATTTATGTGCTTATTGCGCTATCGTACACAATAAACATGTCAATTTTAAAACGATGCACATAAGCAGGCTGTAGAACGTTTGTTCTACAGCACACTCTCGCATGCACAATTGCGAAGCTTAAATGAAACAGAACAGCAGAAGCAGCAGAACACACAGAACAGCAGATTTTCGCCGCGTGGTAGAAAGAGATAGTAATATAAATAAATAAAAGTAATATCGGGGGATGTTGCGCTTTTCTATTACACCGCGATCTACTCTCCCTACGTGTTACGAATTTTCGATCAGGTCAAGTGTCCTGATAGTATTTTGTAACCATCCCAGCTTCAAAAAAGAGTGGATACGAAACAACAACGACAACAGTATGCAGTATTTGTGCCTATCATGGTGTATGCATTTGTGAACAGTGGTTCAAACGGTCACACCAGCATGATTTAAATTTATAATATCAGTATTTGTATCTACATATTTAATGAAATTAGATGGTTATTAATATTAGATCTAAAAGAAATCAATCATTTTGTTTAAGAGTATTGCACCACTGGATCTTTCGAATAATTTTACCAGGCTGACTGCCTTTCTGAACGAATCCTAGTATCTTCTAATTAGTCTGTGGAACGAATTTCATACAAGACGTCAGGCAAGAAATGTCAAAATAGTTGACCTTCGTTCGCTCATAAATATTTGGAAATGATCATTTTTTGTTTCAAGAATTTATAATTAGTCCCTTTTGTAGTTATTTAGTTTACAGCCATGGCTCAACCAAATCAAGTGACTGTAGATATAGACGACGACGAGCCTGCGGAGGCAGTGCCGCGTCATAGTGCACTTCACAGGCTCGATTCAATTTCCAGGCCCCCAGCTCCTAATAGAAATAACCTAGGACTTGGAGATCGCCTAAACAGTGTTATCAGAGAAATTAGACCACTTGTGGAACAGGCGCGCATGGTATGTTACATATTTATTTACTTATTAACATTGACTAATTGTTGTGATGCAATAGATAGCAACAAAAAATGATGGTGATGTTTTAAGGATAAACACTCCGTGCTTAATTGAAATTAATCGTACTAAGTACTCTAATTATTTTAATGTGTTTCTTAACAGCAAAGCAATAATGCTCGCCTGTCCCTACCAATGTGGATGCCTAGGAATACACCAGCAGCAACACACATTTCAGAAATCAATCAAAGACCACAGAGCTCGATAGCACACGTGAACTTGGGGCCAAATGCTCAAACTTACATAGTGAATGATCGGGGTACCACACCAACACAACGGTCACAGTCTACCAGTCATGGGTTGAGCAATAGTGCATCAAATGACTCCAACTTGTCAGAACCAGAGCAACAGCATCCAGAGATCAATGTGTCAGTGAATCCAGCCAATAACAACAATATTCATGACAATGCTGATAATGACAGCCAGAGTGATGATGGTCAGCAGGTCAGTCTAAAATATTTTATTTATTGATGTATCAGTGTCATGCCCATTTCAGTATTTTATAAATTCAGAAATATTAAGCATTATAACCTTACACATAGACTTATCTTTGGGTATTGACTAAAACCTATTTTTAAGAAAAACTGGGTTTTGACATTGACATGATAATAATATCAGTAACCTTAACTTCAAAATACTCTCTGAGATTATATTAAGTGTTATAAATTTACATAAAATATGTGATCTGCACATTCATACACAACAAATTATGTGAAATATTGTAGGATAACTTAAATCCTGTTATTATAGGTAAGATACACATTTATCATTTTTTCATTTTATTCATTTTGTGTACATATATGTATTTAGTGGTATTATAAAATATCTCTTACCATTTGCTATAAGATGTCCCTCCATTTTAAACTGTGTTTGCATTGTGGCAATACACTACCGAGACAGTATAATTGTATTTACTCAATAAAATATTAACCAAAATAGCCGAATTAATGGTACATGTAAGCTCATCATCATTCAGCTCTATCAAACTTTGTTAGGGAACTGGTACTATCAGGAAACTATGTAGTTAAATCACCTTTTATAAATAACTTCCAATAATCTGTCAAACTCTGTCCTGTCTAGATTTCAAAAGTTACATAGGAATAAAAGAAAAGGATATAACATCCAATTTTTCTAAACTTGAAAATTTTCTGGAAATTATTTACAATTTTTCATTTGATTTTGCTCCTTGTAAATGAAGCCTAATGTTGACATATATTAATTTCCCAATATCAAAGAGCTCTGTTCTATTTTCATATCAAACTCAGATTTAATAACATTATCCCCCTTAGACATAAATGTTGCTTAACTAGTGATTAGCGAATGTTTAACCATACATTTCGTTTGCACATCACTTAACTTTAATAGTCGGTTATGAATAAACACCATAGTGTTCAAGGTGTTTATTTATAAACAATGATTAAAGAAAACAACATGCAAACATCAAAAAAGTAAGTTTAAACTAATGACTTACCTATTTATATTAATGACTTACCTCATCACATGAGGGATAATCACAACATAGTATTGTTCGCGGATGACACTTCTCTTGTTTTTAAAGTCAAGCGTCAGCTAACAAATTTTGACGAAGTTAACAATGCACTCTCTAAAGTTGTCCATTGGTTTAATGTAAATAACCTCCTTTTAAATGAAAAAAAAACTAAAGTCATTAAATTTTCTACGCCAAATGTCAGGCAGCTAAGTACCAATGTTCAACTGAATGGAGTAGAGTTGATCCCTGTCGAGTCGACAGTTTTTCTTGGATTAACTATTGACGCCAAGTTACAATGGGGTCCTCACATTGAGAAGCTGTCGGGTAGACTCAGTTCTGCCGCCTTTGCTGTTAAGAAAATTAGACAGATAACTGATGTGGATACAGCCAGAATTGTTTATTTTAGTTATTTTCATAGTCTTATGACTTATGGGATTCTTCTCTGGGAACTTGTGCGGACATCAATACCATCTTTGTTTTACAGAAGAGGGCTGTTCGAGCCATTTACAACCTTGGTCCTAGAGAATCTCTTAGAGAAAAGTTCAAAGAGGTGAACATTCTGACTGTAGCTTCACAATATATATTTGAAAATCTTATGTATGTTCATAAAAATATCTCGAATTTTAAGAAAATAAGCGATATTCATAATATAAATACCAGGAACAAACACAATCTTGCTGTACATCACACTCGTCTCCACAGAGTAGGCAACTCGTTCATGGGTCAATGTATACACTTTTACAACAAGCTTCCCATGGACGTTCGAAACTTACCCATTAAACGATTTAAGAACCATATAAAGGCCAAACTTTGCAAAAAGGGGTATTATAAAATCACAGATTATTTAGAAGACAAAAAAGCTTGGGACTGAGCTGCTCGCTCTGTTAAGCATTGTTAATTGTTATTAAGCAATATGCGTAATTATAAGGTAAATTATTGTAAACATTTTCATTTTTAATGTCTGGACTTGAAAAAAGACGATGATCCCTGAGTTTGTTTCGGCTATTTCTTCTCAGAGGTAGTCAGTTAGGAAATGCCGGCTTCATCTAGTTAAAAAAATAAAATAAAAAATAAACATGACGTGTAAAAGTGATCAGTGATCCTACTTGCTTAATAAACGATTTCATTTCATTTCAAACAATCGCTAATCACTAGTTAACTTTAAGCAAAGTTTTACAATGCCACCGATTCTCTTGTTCTCACACTAAACTAATTTTAAGTTAAATGCATCTTTTTTTTTATTTCATTAAGAAAAAGATAACATTTAAGTTTAATTCTGTCAAAATAAGATACTCCATAGACCATAGACAGTTTAGACGCGATTATTCGTCTTGTGTTTGTTTTAGCCCAAAGAAGAACCATCGCTAATACTACTGATCAACAGTCGATATTCACTACATATAATATTATATTACTTTATTTCTCTCCACCTTGACGTTGGCAGAATCATCGGTCATCGACGGAGCCACATTACTAAAAAAAAAAAAAAAAAACGTGGCAACCAAAAATATGTCACTTTACGTCAGGAGCCATCTCATTTGACAGGTCTAAACTAACGTTATATTCCTGTCCTTTTCATAATGCAGTAGAAAGATAAAGATGCACTGACCTTAAATTTAATTTAGTTTGTAAAGAAGGGAATTGGGGCCAATATCTATATGTGCTTGTGTACTACTCGCGCGAGTTAACTGTGCACCTCGCTAGAATGCAGTACATATGTATCAATTTAAAATCAAAACGTCATGAGTAAAATGACCTAGTATTATGACGCTTTATCATCAAAACGACCTCTAATTAACATTAAAAAAATGTAATTTATATTTTCAACGTGATTCTCATTTTTTACAAACAGTACCGTCCGAATGACGTCACAAAGCGAGGTGCACAGTTAACTCGCGCGAGTTATAGTATGATAGTCCATCATACACAAGTGATTGTTGGTCTGTTTATTTATTACTAGCTTTCCGCCCGCGGCTTCGCCCGCGTGAAATTCGCTTATATCGCGCTTTTTAGATTTCCCTCGGGAATATCATTTTTTTTTTTCAATAAAAGGTAGCCTATGTCCTTTCTCAGGGTCTAAAGGTTATCTGTGCCAAATTTCATCAAAATCGGTTGAGAGGGTTAAGCGGGAAAGCGTAACAGACAGACAGAGTTACTTTCGCAGTTATAATATTAGTATGGATTTGCATAGCTCTTGTAATTACAGTAATGCAAAATTCCAGTTTTTTATAACCATGCAATCTGAAGCATACGACATTATCAGTTCAAGTTTCGTATTTCCATGTTGATATATCTAATTTTATTTAGGTTATTAGTTTACCTTATCATTTTTTTGATAAAATTACCTAAATGATTATTATATACTGGGATTTCATTATGATTACAACACAGTCCACACAGTGGTGATTTCAACAACTTATGTCAGTTTTGTTAGTGTTCAAATTAGCAATTAGGTATGTGTCTCTGTGATATGTTGGCCAATAGAATGTAAGCAAACAAAAGCACGCGGGACTTCTTAAATTGTAATGTTTAAAACATGTAGGTAAGGATAAGGATTGTTCCAATCAGTGTGTAAACAATATGTTCTATGATTTATAACACAGAAGCATGATTTTCTCATCTGTTAGGCAGACTTTTTAAGTTCGGTAACAATAGAAAAAAGTACCAAAAGTGACAGTTGAGCTTAGTGTTGCAAAAAAACCGTTCTACCGTTTTCTAATGTGAAAAAAAAAACCTTGAATAAAAACCTGAAACAAAAACTTTTTTTCTGGACCATGCTTTTTTCCAGAGCATGACATCTGAAACTGTTATGACATTTACCATTAAATAATTAATACTTAAGAGTACATAATAGAGTATTGGGTCTATTCTTGAATCTGCGGTACTTTTCTGATAAAATAGTACCAAAATTTTGATAAAAATATTGGCAACATTCATTGATATACATACAACAACAATTGAAAAAAAAATATTGAGTTGTGATTTGTGATTTATTGTTGGAAGTAGTGAATTATGAATAAATAATATGTTTATTTATTATACAGATTTAAGTTATAATTGAACTAAAACCTGTTTTACCTGTGATTGGCAACTGTATAAACCTACTAAACTCACAACAACTACTTTATTTGTTATTTTGTATACAGAAGCTGTTGGTGTTTCTTTGTTAATAAATAAAAAAAAACGTAGGCTAGAAAAAAAAAAACAATGACGCTAAGTTTTTTTTCAAGAAAGTGAAAAAAAAAACAAATTCTTATTCTTTTCATTTTACATCACTAGTTGTGCTCCTACACTAGCTTTCACTATCTTAGCACTTTGAGGTTCCCTGACTGTACTAATCAGTGCATAATGTAGGTCGTACTGTTGTTATTGTGCTCTGGTTTTCGTTCTAAATTTCTACAACCAGAGCATAGAATAAAGAAGGGAAGTAGGTTATCTGCGACCCAATCCGCGATTTAATTGCCTACTGTCTTAGGGTTGACGACTGTCCGCGCTTCGTCGGTTACGGTTGTCGCCCAAACCGCTAAGAAATATTTATAGACTAAGAGCTTATGTTTCAATTATTTGCTTAGTATTTAGTTTACATATACTAGTCAGTTTTTTTTTTTGTAATTTTTATTTTTAGTTTTGTACACATAAAGAACCATATTTATTTTTATTTTTAATTAATACAAATATAAATAATACAAACATAACATCTATTGAATCACACATTTAATACAAAATTACAAATTAGCTACAGAAAAATACCTACTTTCTTCGGTTTCGACTATTACGAAACGCGTTGTTATTAAACTTTAATGTGTAATATATCCGTATCCTTGTAAATAACTTTTAGAAATATAATTTGAAAAATATAAGTCTTTTATTTGTTCATAAATAGACATACCAACTTTGCAGTTTATGTGATCATTTTTTAAAAGCTAATGTGCCGAAAAGCCGTGACGCGCGAACCTCGTTCCGTGCTAGCCGCGACTAGCGCAGTCATAGGCACTCTAATATTGTGTTTAGGTGTGCGTGCGGCGACGCATAGATACTATGGCGCAAACATACAAGCCGCGCGCGGTCCGTTTGTATGAAGATTAGAGTTGTTCAAAACGGCTATAAAAAAATAGCACGCTACAGACTATAAACTATTAATTTATAGCGCGCTATTAAATGCGCTGTGTTATAGCGCGCTATAAATAAGAAAGCAAGTGGACGTCCAGCAGGCGCGATAATTCTTTACATAGCGTTCTTCGATACATAGACCGCATGCTATAACGGAACGCTAATAAAAGCAATATAAAAAGATATCAATGAACTCTCTTTCATACTTTTCAGGTTTAGGACTGTCTATAATTGGTAAAGGTTATTCTAACATTAATTTTAATAAATCGTAAATCAAATATAGGCGTATTTAAAAGTTCATTGATTGTATATATACAAAAAAACAACTATTTACATTATACACAGATATATACAGTGGTTCTTCTTTAATTTATATTTTATTTACATTTAAAAACATTAGTTGAACTACTTTTGTAGTAGACAACCGTGTTCCTCGATTACTGATAATATATCCTGATTTCGAAAAAATAAATTTAAAGGACAACTGTCAGTGACAATAATTACAAATAGCAGTCTTGCTGCCGTCTGCAGATTTTTCAAAAAAGTTCCAGATTGGCAAACCACCACCTTTGCGATTAGACATTTTTACATAGAGTACACACTAAATAATATCCAGTAGTTCGTTTTGCAACAGAATTATATATTAATATTTACACACACTAATAATACCTTTGCAGACACTAAATAATCGTCACTAGTTCGTTTTTCAACAGAACTTTATACTAATATTTACACTAACAATTAAGATCGCGCGCGATGAAAATAGCGTGCTCCGACAACAAACATACATTTATAGTCCACAGCGCTCACGCGATTACTGACTGCCCGTATAGCGCATAGCGCCATTCTATAGCACGCTATTTTTTCATAGCGCATAGCGCAGATAGCGCGCAGCGCCCGCGGAGAGCAGGCGCGCGCTGTGCGAGTCGTTAGATCAATTTCATTCATAGCGTAAATAGCGTTATAGCGTCATAGCGTCTTAACGTCCACCTACATAGCGTGCGCTATGCGCTATGAAAAAATAGCGTGCTATAGAATGGCGCTATGCGCTATATTAACCACCTCTAATGAAGATAACGTACTTCCCTCTCTTTATTCTATGACCAGAGGCATAGCAACGCGAAACGTAATATAAATTCGAACGATTTGTTTAACCAAAAGTAGATTGCCCCGTGGCTCTGAATAAAGCCTCTAAGTAAATATTTTTTGCGCAAAATGGGTATTACAAATTTTATTTTCATCCGAATTTGAAATTAAGTATTATAAATTTTAAATTCATTTGAATTTACACATAAAAAATCGAAAGAAGCGAGACGACGTAACATACGCCCAGACCCAATGGGTTCCTAGTAGTTTCATAATGAATAAAAATAAATACAAAATAGCTCTATTTTAGAATCGTTTGGAGTCCAAATGTTCTAAAACATTGCACGAGAATTTTCGCTTTCTTTACGTATTCTATCCTAGTAAGTCGTGGTGGCCTAGTGGTTAAAACACCAGCCACTCAAGTATGAGTGCGCGGGTTCAATTCCAGGTCAGGCAAGTACCAATGTAACTATTCTAAAGTTATATGTACTTTCTAAGTATATCGACACCAATGACTGAAGTTGGAGGAATACTTATTGAGGAAACCTGGGCTTTAAGTCTGAAATCGCCAATCCACGTTGAGCAAGCGTGGTGATTACGCTCAATCCTTCTTTGTATGAGAGGAGACCTGTGCCCAGCAGTGGGACGATAAAAGGGTTGATGATGATGATTACGTATTCCTGTATTTTCTGCTGTAGTCTCATTTGACTTGTTTTGCTTTTGTCGTAAAAAAAACAAAAGATTACTTTCGTATTTGCTTGCGAAAGCATGGTAAATCCTAAACAATATCGGCATTTAATATATGTGCGACGCCATTTAGTAAAGCGTCTGGTGATTTCTATTTACTTCTAGTATTTAAGAAAAAAATACAGACAGCCAACAGCTAACTGAAAACGGTAGAACAGGGGATATCCTTTGGGGCGTTACAAAACGCAGTGCCAAAGATGCTGGCAAAATGCCGATGCGGCATTAGAATCAATAAAATTCCCGATCGTAGAGATGAAATGGTGAATTAAAAGTTTAAATAATACCCTCACTTGTCCTCATAATATTTTAAATGGGAAGGTTAGTGAAGTTTGTTCGTAGTCTGTCCCTCAATCGTGCATTGAGGATGTGGTTGGCAATGGACAGTGATATAGGTCTAGGCCACAGAATAAATAGCACGATCAAGGCCTGGATTAAAGTTAAGTAACGATAGATACTTTCTTCGTTTAAGGATTAGGTAGTTTCTCTATTTGTTAATTCTTCTTTCATATAACGCGAAAGGAGTCCTCGAGTGGAGACCGCGTCTCGGCAAACGTAGCGTGGGACGCCCTTGGGCGACATGGAGCGACGACATCAAAAAGGTGGCTGGCGGAGAACTGCTCAGGATCGAGCTAATTGGCGTGCCATGAAGGAGGCCTATGTCCAGCAGTGGATGAGTAGGGGCTGATGATGATGATAACGCGATATTATTATGTTTGTTGCAGGTAGTAGATGTGAGGGCTACCCTAAACCTGCTCATACGTTACGCGCCTTTCTACTTCCTCCTGTTTATCAAATTAATGTATGACAGTCGGGAAGGCATCTTTACATTCGTCGTACTGTTTTGCACATTCACGCACTGTAATAGCCTCGTGAGGCGGTAAGTCGCACTTTTTTTTATTGTTATAGACTACCGCTTGACTGCAATCGTGCCTGATGGTAATCAGTGATGCAATCGTTGATGGTAAAGCGCTCTAGTTTATTAAGCCAATTCACTTAAAAAAACTTAGTGAATAGGAAGGAAGACGGCAGTTGAGCGAGGTGGTGCAATGTTAAACCCAACGATGCTGCGCCAGAGGGAGATTGATGTGGAGACCCTCCACGACTAAACTCCCAACGCAACAGCATTTGACGGATCGTACCCGGCACACATCGCAACACAGCAGCTCAGACCCGTCCTCCGCACGGATTCACCAGACATCATGCCGGAACACGACGAATAGCTTGGCGGCAAGACTTTGTCTGGTGGGTGGTAACTTTTGCCGGCAGCCGATGTTATGGCCTACCATCGAGAAAAAAACTTTTGTTTGTAATTCGCTAGTTATTACGTGTTTATTCACTGTAGACTACATTGTGCAAGTTTACTTATGCGCCAAAAACTATAAAGCGGTTATAAAGCTATAAAGGGTAAAATTGGTCCCTGATAAGTTCTAAACCGGAATGTAGCAATATTCCTATAAGTATTTTCAGTTCTTTCTGACCTTGCAATAGGTTTTTCGTACAATCGGAAATCAGCTTACACTATACCAACGCTAAGCTCCATAAAGAATAGGGGTAAACAAACCAATTTAAGGTTATCACAACTCACATTTTACAAATCTCCTCATGTAAATAACACATGATTATCGAACTGCTAACTATTTATTAACAATTCCTATTGCAGCATATTTCAGTAGAATCACTAAAATAACATGCATAATAACTTGGTATTCCGAAAAACCATTAAAAAGTCGACATTAATTTTATGTGATAGGCCTACAAAAAAAGAAACATGGATGAAATCCAGGTATTAACCTTTTGAACGCCCATCTATATAATACGCGATGTGTCCTCCTGCGCCACACTACAAATGTATAACGTATCTATAGTAAAACGTAGGGATGGGATTAGTGTCCTATCGACAAATAATATTATACATTTAAAATAATTTTTATTCACCAATTTACGAAGCTAAATAAAAACTGTAATCGTAATTTCATATTTTATTTTATTTCATAAAAAAAACAGTATGAAAACCTGGATATATTCCCCACAATAAAGAAAAGAATTTTAAATTTATTAGACGTGTGTTCTACAAGGCACATCCCTATTTGTCTCCAAATGTAATCCTTCTACTTCATATCAAGTAGTTGGCGCTCGAGGCACGTCAAAATCCTTTCTGTTCTAGGGATGTCTAGATTTCTATGGTATACATTTTATATTCACTGTGGTCGAGTTACACGTGCATAAACTCAACCGATTCCTGCATAATTTATTTCGTTTACTTACAACAAATACAATTAATAGAAGCTAAATACGTGGTTTTCTACGTTTTAAAAAATAAAATATAATGGAGGTTAAGTGTCTGTTTTACACAAGACCTTTTTTTTAATGGTGTCGCTAAATACTCGCAATTATTTTTCTGGTTTGTAGAAACTAATAGAAAACTGAAGAAAATTCCTGAAACGGAAGTTGACGACTTAACGGAATGTCAAGACGACGAACTATTTCAAAATTCTGATTCAGACTTGAACAACTCGCAATAATTCGTCATATTCACAGTCACAATTTTTTTTATAAGGACACGTGCGCCAACTCAAGATGTAAACATTGCACTACACTAAAATGCACAAGGTCACTATGACCTTGAAACCCGTCCGCTTATGACGTCACAGATTTCCTTCTATACACGTCGGTGGCGTGTACAGACCGACCACTAACTAACTTTGTAGGGATGGGGTTTTTCAAACGGGGTTTCACTATCGACAATGATTAGAAAACCTATTAATTCTTGATTAAGGTAAATAAAACCTAGTTTAAAGTGTACAATATTTATAAAATATTCTATATTTACGTCATTTTCTTGCAATAATAGTATTTATGATCATTTCGACGAGATGAAATATAGCGAGGTCTTCGTCGTGTCCCATCACTGGCTTACTTGATATCAAGTAATTGGCGCTGGGGGCATTAAAATATTTTCTGGCGTTTTGTTTCTATTGAAAATTAAACAAATAAGAACTTATTATGCGTGAAAAAGTTAAAAATATGGTTGATAACAGGGCAAATTTCCATAAAAACAAAATGAAAGGTCTTGTAAAAGTCGTAAATTTATTTTAAACTGTGATTACTTCTAATCAAGTAGTGGCGCTGAGGG
This sequence comes from Sesamia nonagrioides, assembly GCA_017933935.1. Lineage (NCBI taxonomy): Eukaryota > Metazoa > Arthropoda > Insecta > Lepidoptera > Noctuidae > Sesamia > Sesamia nonagrioides. Next base: position 55,703 of record JADWQK010001117.1, read on the forward strand.
CACGAAAATCTCGAACTTGTATAGAAGTGATTGGCGTTCAAAAGGTTAAACACATTTTGTGTAATTCAACCAATGAATAAAGTTGAGGAGGAGTTCATTTGTCAATACAATTTTTCGTATTACTGTTATTACTTTCAATTCAACTGCATAACATATGCATTGTAATACTTTCAAGTATGGACTAAGTATAATAATATATATATATATATGTATCAAAAAAAAAATCACCTATTAGAAAATTAGCTTACATGTGTGTCATCATTTCATTCATCATTCTCCTGCCCTTATCCCAATTTATTTGGGGTCGGCGCAACATGTCTTTTTCTTCCATACATCCCTATCAGAAGCCATCTCGGCAGTCACCCCCTTCTTAGCCATATCATCCTTCACACATTCCATCCATCGTTTCTTTGGTCTTCCCCTACTCTTATAGCCATCAACATTCATAATTAAAACTCTCCTCACGACATTCTCCTCATTTCTCCGTAACACATGCCCGTACCATGACAACCGCTTTCCACACAACTTTTCAGCTACCGGTGCCACTTTCAGACTTCCTCTTATGTACTCATTTCTTATTCTAACCATTCGTGTAACACCATACATGCCTCTTAGCATTCTCATCTCGGCTGCATGCAATTGCCTTTCATGCATCCCTTTCGTAGCCCAACATCCTGATCCATACAAGACAGCAGGTTTTATATATTTTCCCCTTAAGTTTAAGGGGAATGCGGGAGTCGCAGATTGTTCCCGTGACCTGCCGCCATTTCATCCACCCAGTGTTAATTCTGTGCTTAACCGTCCGATCTATTTCGCCATCGCTTTGCACGAGTGAACCGAGATACCGAAAGTCGGAGCAGATTGGGAGAAGTGCACCATCAAGCGCTATGGCTCCAGAAGTGGAGAGACCGCCGAAATCGCAGAACATATATTCGGTTTTGGTTCTGCTGATTTTCAAGCCAACATTCTCCAGCTTCTGTTGCCATTTCTCCAATCTGCTCTGGATCTCAGGTCCATCTTCACCGACGAGAACAATGTCATCGGCGAACAGCATGCACCAGGGTGCCTCCTCCTGGATGTCCGACGTAAGAGCGTCCATAATCAACAGGAAGAGGTACGGACTTAAAGCCGATCCCTGGTGCAAGCCTACCGCCACACTGAACTCGTCGGTATTGCCAGCAGCCGACCGGACGTAGGTACGAGATTGACTGTACATAGCACGAATTAACTCTACATACTTCCCAGGCAAAACTTTCTCTTTCAGGGCCCACCACAGCACATCACGAGGTACCCTATCATACGCTTTCTCCAGATCAATGAACACCATGTGCAAGTTCTTGTGTGCACGTCTGTACTTCTCGCACATTTGGCGGAGTGCAAAAGTGGCGTCCATTGTTCCTCGACCTGGCATAAACCCAAACTGGTTTGGGGTAATCTCACTCTACTCTCGCAATCTTTTGTCAATCACTTTCTCCCATACCCTCATACTATGTGACATGAGCTCGATAGTTGTTACAGTCCTGTACATCACCTTTATTCTTAAAGATGGGCACTAGTGAACTATTGCACCATTCTTGTGGGATCCCTCCTTCATGCAACAACTTATTGAAGAATAATTACATGTGTGTCATATTTCATTCAAATCGGTTATAATAATAATAATAATAATAAAACTTTATTTCGGGTGGCATAGACCCATATAGTTGGCTTATTGACAATTATAATTTACAACAACAGTCTTTAAAAGTATAATTCACAGCAAACAACGGCCAATAAAGCCGTTATTTGCTGTGACTTGCCCCTCCCACACACGACTGTATCCAGTGTGTTTGAAGGGGACAGTCAAATCGCACAGCTATTGCGTTCAGAATGCCGTTGTTGCTATTCCGTATACGGGCCAGCAGGGAAGCTGCTTTTTTGCGCATGATGGCCTGGAAACCATCAGTGCGAGCATCAGCAAACATCCCGGATGCACTGCACCGCCACGGCAGACCCAACAACACTCTGAACGCATCATTGTACTGAGTGCGCAGGGCTCTGTAAGCTCGCTGCGTATATCTCACCCACAGGCCGCCCGAGTAGAAGGACTGGCAAAACGCTTTGAATAACGTAACCTTCACCTCTGTCGTGCATCGTGCGAACCTGCGTGCGAGCATATTAGCCCTCACCGCCAGAGCCCTGCGCTCCCTCTCGACATCCTCGTCGTCCCTAAGATCACTTGTCACAATGTGACCTAAGTATTTCACGGCTTGAACCTGCTTTAGGGCCATTCCATTAAGAAATACAGGAGGCACATGGGTTGGCTGTTGTTTGCATGATTTAAATACCAGAATTTCACTCTTTTTAGAGTTATATTGTAACCCATGCGCCTCCGCATACTCCTCACAAATAGACAGCAGTTTCCTCAGTCCGCTTATGGAAGGGCTCAGCAGCACCATATCGTCTGCGTAACTAATATTGTTAAAACAAATGTCATCAATGTGACAGCCGACATGTGTGCTACTGAGCCGCTCCACCAGCTGGTCAACATAGATGTTGAACAGTAGAGGGGAGCTCAAACCCCCCTGTCTAACGCCACATTCTAATTTGTACTCATCCGATAGGACCCCCGCCCACCTCACATGGTTTTTCTGGTTTGCATACCAATACCTCAGGAGAGAGATGCACTCCCCGGGCACACCCGCGCCTCCCAGCTTGTCCCACAGAAGGTCGTATGACACACGATCAAAAGCCCTTGAGAGGTCCAGGAAGCAGGCATACACCGGCGTCCTTCTGGTTGTGTAGTACCCGACAGCATGCTTTAAACTTAAAATGGCACTCTCGGTAGACAACCCAGCTCTGAACCCAAACTGGGCATCTTGCAGCTCAATCATTTTCGCGAGGTTCGCATTAAGCATGCTGTCAAGTATCTTGGCAGCAGTGGTGGCCAGTGAAATGGGCCGGTAGTTAGCCCTATCAGATGAGTCCCCCGTCCTATTTTTTTGAATAGGTACCACAAAAGTACGCATGAGCGACTCCGGTAGATATGAGTGGGACATACAGAAATTAAACAACATTGACAACACACGCGGCAAATGAACACCAGCATATTTAAAATGTTCAATGCTGAGGCCGTCATGACCGGGCGATTTCCCACGTTGCATACGGTTTATTGTGTTTCTGATAACCTGGGCAGAAAAGTACGTCTTACGCCCAGTCACGGCGGCACCCGCATCGCGAACACAACTCGCTGACGACGGAGACGGACCCAAGGACGACGAGATTGCAAACTGTTCTCTAAACATGTTAGCAATAGCTTTGTGGTTGCTGACGCCGCCGACGCTCACCGGAAGGCTTGTTTTCACATTTGAACGGTTAACATTTTTCCAAAAATCTTTAAATTTTTTTACCGAGTGGTTAGAGGCAAGAATGTTCATTTTTAATTGTTCTTGTCGGTTTTGGCATGATTTTAACTTGGACTTAAATATTTTTCGTGTGTCTGTCATTTCATCATACACGATGCCACTTGTAGGTTTACCGGCCAGTACCCATATTTTAAATTTTGTGCGAGCATCTCGATGTGCGTCGGCAACGCATGCATTCCAACCAGCTATATGAAAAGACTTTGTTCTAGTCTTTTTACAACAATATGTTTTCATTGCAGCCTCTGACAACACAGAAACAATTTCATTATATAACTCCTCAATAATTATACAATGATCTGAATTACGACATATGGAATCACAACATTGTCCCAGTGCTAAAGGGAAGTCTATCGCTCGAAGCTTAGAATTACATAATTCATGATATTTATGAGTTTGATTAGGCTGTCTTTCGCCCCAAATTATTTTCCGTCTGAGATCGCCTTTATTTAAATTATATTCATATTTAATATTAAGTTTATACAGATTACAGGTTATGCGTTCTATGCAAATCATAAATAAACTGTTTACATTACTATGTAGAAAAGGTTGTTAATATCTGTCTTTTAGACGTAAACTACTTACTCGTTGCCTAGCAACGGTTTGTTTACCTCTATTCTTTATCGATTTTGGCTTATATACAATATGTTAAGAAAACCCTGTCCGACCCGTAAGGATAATAAAGGTTAGGTAAACACATGGCCAAATAAAATATGAAGTTGTACATAATCATCATAGTAACAATACTAGAGAATTTTGAAATTATCTTTTTTTCCCGCGAACTTCCCCAAAATTAGGTGAATTTTTAAAATGTGACAACACCATTTTCGGCGGTATCATCGTTTGATTTATTGTTGGATATTAAATTTATGTTCAATATTTGGCGGTCCCTTTGTGATGCCGGCGCGCAGCGAGTTTGTCGGTCTCCTCAAAGAAAAATGTAGGTGAAACTAGGGATGTACTATTTTTTGCGTAATAACGTTTTTTTATCGCTATTAATCGAAACTTGTATCTGGTTGAAGGATTTGTTGTAAAAACACAGATTACCCAATGGTAAAAGTACTTTTGTTTGTTTATCGATTAATTACTAATAACATTATTATAACACAAGTATTAATAAACAGAAACGAGAAAGACTTATGAGACACAATTTTAATAAAGTTTTACAAATATTTTATCAGTCAATATCATCGATATTAAGACAGAAACTAAAATTAAAACATTAGCATGATTTTCATTTACAGCAGTGTACCTCGCTAATTTGAGTTTTGTAAAAGTTCTAAACAATTCCATGCGATGTTGAATCGAGAATAAGAATGAGAAACTACAATACTAAATTGATACCAAAAATAGACGAGTATCAATCGATAAAAAAACAATATTTTGATTACTTACACATCTCTATCAAAGCATGCCGCCTGGCCAGCCGTACCTACGCGGCTGCTACCTATTTTTATAAAATAAAAATAATTTTTACTTTAAATTATTAGTTGCGCGTAAACATTGCTGGTGTACACTATTCGTGTATTGTGTGATCATGTCGTTTTCTAACGTAGAGTAATGTAACATGCTGATGGAGGTAGTAACTGCAATTAGCTGTGTTGTGATCAGGTGTTAGACGATTTGGAAGTGGGTACTTATCGGTCAATGCACGAGGGTTCCAGCATGACGGTGCCTCACAATATTTTTGCCGACCTGTACGTGAGTACATTATCATTATTGTCCATTATCAGTTCGGCGAGCAGTGGATTGGTAGGGGCCAACTGTGGCCAGCGCGGATTTGACACCTGTCCTGTGACACATGTGTGCATGTCCGTGCTAATCTCGTGCGACGAAATATGGAACATCTCCGCCACAGCCATTGTGCTCATCCAATGAAATGATACATTCGGAGAGTCAGATGACCTTCCCACTTAAAAAAGTTCTTTTCTCGAGCTGCCTAAGTATCATTGTTTCTTTCGAGAGTCGATAAATGTGGACAAGCTACCTTATACCTACAAGCATGAGGTCAACTGCGGTTATGACCTGTGCCTGTGTTGCCATGAAATTACCTATTTATTTTATTTAAGTTATTTATTTTTTAGGGGGTATTTTTTTAAGTTTAGCCAGGTTTTGCAGGCATTAGTAGAATCAGTTATCGATACCTAACAATACCTTCACGGGTCGGACAGGGTTTTCTTAACATATTGTATAGTTATGTGTAGCTTTGCGTACTTCATCTATAAACTTTCCAGTGAGTGAGCAATTGTTCTTTATTTTCCCATGTTACTTTTTAGGGAACATGGCAAGCAGATGAACCGAAGTATACTAGCGTTATTCAGCGAACTACTCTTCACATCAAGTTGTATCCTCATAGTGCAGTACTTCCTCGGCCATGGCAAGCTGCTCCCCAACGTGGTCATGTTCCCAGGGTACACAGAACTCGATGTGTGGGAGTTACTGTGGCTCGTCGTGCTGACTGACCTCATTGTCAAGATTATTACAGTGGACATCAAGATACTGGTCACCATGATGCCTGCTTTTATACTGCCGTTCCAGAAGAGGGTAAGGATTTGAGTTTTCTAGGATCCTTAGTATACAGTATAACAGCGCTACATGCGAACATATCGAAACCTACGCGGGTGAAACCGTGGCGCGCAGCTAGTTTTGATATAAAATGATAGAGGTCTGTCGTGTTTTGAAAAAGAAAACAGCGGAATACGAAACGCCTTTAGGTCAACGGTTTTGTAGGTAAAATCAGCCTGAGCTGCAACTGTCCTTTTCGCACTTTACTGTGAGAGGTTGGAAGCAGCGCGACGGCAATAGTTTCTTCAAATACCTATTTTCCCAAATTCCTCGGCACTAGAATCCCCTCTTAAGTTCTAAAATTTTACGAAGGAGACAGATGCAGACAATTTTTTTTTAATTTAGTTGCATCTGGCTGCCTTACTGTTTACCTCAAAGTTACATCATCTACCCAGAATTCCTTTATAGTGTACGCCCAGAAAGCACAAAATTTCTTAATCTTCTCTATAACTTGCAGGGTAAAGTATACCTGTTCACGGAGGCAATATCCCAGCTGTACCGTTCACTGCTCACGATCCAACCCTGGATCTTCTTCCTCATGCAGTCGTACGAAGGCTCCGAGAAGATGGTTGGCATGTTCCTCACGTCGATCTATGTCATCTCAAAGGTCATTGAGGTGCTGGTCCGACTCAGGCTGTTTAAGAATGCCACGTGGACCCTGTTACAGAGTGTGGTGAGTTATCTTATTCAAAGTAATTGAAATAATGGCGCCGATTCTGTTGTTGACAAACTAAATTAAATTTAAGTTAAGAGCATCTTTTTCTTTCCATCTCCTCTTCGCCGATTATTAGAAATTTACAATTCACATTTTGCAAATTTAGATATTTTCGCTCTTAACCAGAACAAATTTAGAAAAGTGGCTATTAATTTACTTTCTGGTAATCCTTAACTGTTACTGCTTCTTCTTCTTTATTCTTCTTCATTTGGTGTGACGTGATTGTGCCCACAGACCATATCTGGACGGGGCAATCTTGAATTGGTTTATGTGATTTTTGGGGTTTAGTTTTATCATTCGTTACTTTCTCACTGTCCCCTTCTGTATGTGTCCGTTTCCTTATGTCTTGAACAATCAATGTGATTCCGTGGACATTGGTGTGGGTTATATGTTTGTTTACTATGTATTATACCTTAGCCTACTATTAATATTGTAACTTATAACTGTTTTTTGTCATAAATAAATAAATTTCGTTAAGATAAGGATAGAAGATAACATTATAGTTTTATCCTGTCAAATTAAGATACTCGATAGACAGTTTAGATGCGATTATAAACATGGCGACTAAAAATACGCTAGTTTACGTCAGGAGCGCACTAATTTGACAGGTCTAAACTGTAATTTTATCTTCTGTCCTTTTTTAATGAATTAGAAAGAAAAAGATGCAATGAACTTAAATTTAATTTAGTTTTTAAACAAGAGAATTGGGTCAATGTCTAAAATATATGACATTTTGCATTTTACCTAAATAGCTAATAAAGACGCAAGAATATCGATTGTTAATGGTAAGTAATCTCTTTTAGAAATAACGCGATTTTAATTTGTGTATTATCAATAAAATCTACTCTTTATTTGTACGGACAGCAGTTCAAGCTTCCCAAGACTGACAAATATTCCCAATCAACCTTGAGCTTTAAAGCTTTAACGATAAAGTTGAAATTTTAATAAAGAAAGGAGATGTTTCAGAAATGTATGGAGCCTGGGCCAGCACATTGTACATTTAATGCTAGGTATAGTAACGCTATAGTTAACAGTTTTTAATATTAATTTCCTATATTTTAGCCTAGTTTTTATACAGATTCAATTTAACTCGGCCAAGGAGTGCAACACAACTACTAATAAATATGGTGGTCAGCAATAAGCGAAATAAGATTTTGACAGTGACATTTGATTGACGTGTCATGTATCTTTATTATCTACCATACAAGGAACTTATACCTAAACTGGAATGTGCACTATCGATCAAAACGCGGTCCGAGGGAGATAGCTTCACAGTAGCCCTCTGTCCTCGTTGTGTAGGGTGACTATTATAATGGAATTTAAAAGGAATGTACGTTAAATACTTTTTTTACGTATATTACCTGAGTCTTTTATGAATATTTAGGTATGGATGCGAACTTTTTAATTTTATTATTTTAAAAATGGATAAATAAATTGATAATTTACGGACTACAGCAGGTCAATCTACCCGAAACTATCAAATATTCCTAATGAATTTTGAACCTTAATAATTTAGAAATGAAGTTGAAAATGTAAGAAGAAAATCTGACAGATTGTAGTAGCTTGATATGCTGTCGTCTGTACCTGTAAATAAATAAATATCTATATCTATATGAAAGCATAATTTATTGTCATTGTAAATACCCATTAAAAGCCACTTACTTATTATGTACACAATGACTAAGTGCACATTTATTAATTATTCAGAAAATTATGGTCACCCTACATACAAACTAAATATCTTGTATGTGATTACCGCAAAAAAATTACTTAAAGGATGATATTCCGCATCCAGGTTATTACTCAGTATTGCAGTATTGTATTAATAAATGTGCACTTAGTCATTGTGTGCATAATAAGAAAGTGACTTTTATTGGGTATTTACAATGACATTAAAATCTGTTTTCTTGTAGATATTTTATTTATCTAAAGGTACAGTTTCGGATAGATTGACCTGCTGTCGTCCGTACATCATCAATTTATTCATCCATTTTTAAAATTCAATAATGAAATTAAAAAGTTCGCTTCCATGCCATGCAAAAAAAATATTTTACGTACATTCCTTATAAATTCCATTATAATAGTCACCTTACACAACAAGGACAGAGGGCTACTGTGAAGCTATCTCCCTCGGACCGCGTTTTGATCGATAGTTCACATTCCAGTTTAGATAGAAATTCCTTGCAATCAACTCCAATCAACACTCGACACGAACACCACAGGAAAATAGAACTGTCAAAGTCGCCAATCAAACGTCATAAAATGTGTCATGGCTACCTTAATAAAGGGTTATCTCACTTAAATAATTAATTATATATATTTGTATACGTTTCAAATAATTAATTACATATACTTGTATTTTTATTCAAATTAATTTAGTAGTATTTTTATGAAAATCTTCTATTTTTTTTCCTTTTTATCTATATACATACATAGTAGTGGCCCAAAATGAAACATCTCCTTTGACATTGTAGCTTGATGTGCTGTCGTTTATATATATGGATAATATAATACATAAAACCCTTTCCAACAGAATCTCGGCACAAAACCAACATGCGAACAACTGCTATCAGCGGGCGACTCTTGCCCCATCTGCCACGATGACTACACGACGCCAGTGCGGTTAGGGTGCAGCCACATCTTCTGCGAGCTGTGTATCTCAGCCTGGCTCGACCGTGAGCACACCTGCCCGCTCTGCCGGGCCAAGGTCGCGGACGAACCCACCTGGCGGGATGGATCCACCACGTACGACTTCCAACTCTATTGAAGAGTAGGCAAAGTTTATATCTATGCTGGCAAAACTATCGGTATCGGCCGCCGATTTTCGGTCATCAGCGTGTTCATTTAGGTCCGTATTTCAGAACCTTACTCAAAACTCAACCATTACTTCTAGTTTCAACCAATGAAATAGCTTCAAACGATCTAAGTAAAGTTTGAGTAAAACTCAAGCTTGAGAGCTTGAGTGTGAGATTCTGTAATACGGACCTTAGTGTTATATACAGTATGTTAAATAACAGAGGGCGTTCCCTTAAACTAGTTAATATATATCATTAATAGATTAAAATAAAAATATCAGCATAGAAAAATAAGCATAAAATAATCCGAATAAAAAGAAATTATAATTGAAAATAAATTTGAAACCTCCTGTTTTAAATCAAAATAGTAGCGCGGAATAGTATCTACCTAACGTTGCATTGCCCAACACACCTCAACCAACACACATCAATCAATTAGATCTTAGATCGCCGCCGCATACGCAGCTCGTCATTCATAAATAAATTGCGACGTTGCCGTCTTTCATGTTCGCGTGTACAGTGTGTTTCTTTTACATGTCAATTTAAATTTTTTATTGAATATTTTCATGTTGAAAAAATTTTAAAACATTTTGTTTTCGAATGGAAATATTTTTTTTAGCATGTATGTATGCTATACTATTTCGGGTTAACGGGAACGCCCTCTGTTAGTTAACATACTGTATGTACATGTTGGGGCCGAGGTTGAGCTATGCTTTCATGCCGAACGTCGCACAATTACTGAATATGTATGTAACAATCCTAACATGACACGCTTGTTTTATACAGAATGGTGCTGACAATACGACAATAAATGAAAACACGAACAATGCTGGTTGATATGAATAATTCTAAACTATAGAAAAAAACCTAGAATCAGAAATAAAAAAATGGAAATTTCAAACAAACTAATCGCATAAAAATGTAAACGGAATAGAACATCCTTTAAAATATTGGTTCACTGACCTCCGATCGGCGACAGCGCGATCCTGTATCGGCTTGCTTTTAACGCGCCATTATTATTAAAGTTTGGTACCTCAGGATGCGGCGGTCATTAACCTGTAAGCTCTTCCTTATCAACATGTACATCATGTAGAAAATGTGAAAAATAATTTCCTGTGACTAAACTAATGTACATATTTATATGATTTTTTATGGGTAGGCTGAGAATGTGTTGAGGTACACGATGTTTAATTTATTGTCGTATTGTCAGCACCACTCTGTATACCTGTATCAAATGGATGTAACACTGAAATGGATATTACACTGTGGTATAAGTGTTATGCCCTGGAATGTATATTTGTCAGGGAAAAGACTCATTGTTGAGAGTAACGCGTGCTGTGACTGTAGTCTTAAGATATAACAGATCTAATTCCTAATGCTTGCTAAGTTCAAGTTGTTATCAGTTGGAATGAATTCGTGTCCGCTTAGCGTTCTGTATTACTTTTTGTCACACTTTTAATAAATAGCTAAGCAATTTCTGCTTACAGTTTTATTTTAGACCACCAATTCTTCAAAAAGTAGGTTATATCTTTAATATTCTAAATTAATGTTATATTTGTTGTAAATATTATCAGTTTATTTGAGTTTTAAGTTCTAGGCTATAATAAAAAAAGACATTTATTAACATGTAAGAAAAATAGGCCTAAAAATTACACGTCACTCCCCAGAGCGTGAGGGATTATAATGTACTATACTTTGAGTACATTATAATGAAAGCGGTGTGCAAGGAGGCGCGGGCTCGTTCCCCGCGCAGCGCAAATATTTGTATGCATGAATATGAATATTTGCACTGGTCTGGTTGTGGTCAGTGGCAGTCGTTACGGGTTGTTGGAGCCCTCAAAAGTCCAAAAAGTGGTCTAACTGCAATGCTTCGATATCGCCTTCGGGTTGTAAAAGTCAGACTGCAATCGCTTCACGGAAAATATCGAAATTTAGCCAAAAATCAGCAGTTAGACTGGTAAAGCGGACCCCAAACTCAAAAACCCGAAAAAAAAAGCTTCGGTTGCGACTGGGATTAACGCTGAGATGATGATGTTGATGACTGTGAGTACATTATAATCAGTAGCACGTCCGCTAATTTTTTTTTCATAGATTTAAAAAAGGGGGATAATAGGGGGATTTTGTAAATAGGGAAATCTTAAAACTTTAAATCATGATATTATATTAACTGTATAATAATGTTTTTACAAGACATTACGTAATGTTAAGCATATTATATAACACCTACTAAGGGGCCATCCATAAAGTACGTCACACGAAGTTCATGATTTTTTGAGCCCCCCTCCGTCCTTGTCACAGGTGTTCACATTTCTGAGACCCCCCCCCAACAGCAGTTCCGAATTTAGTTTTATTTCCATTTAAATAAAGTACTTTTTTTATGAAATCAACATTATATCATTTATTTGAAGCAATAACAAAGCAATAAACTATTGAATATAAAGAAAAGAAAGAAACCCAAAGCCGCCCAAAGGGCTCGATCGGCGAGTGTCACTAAAGCGAGTATGATCTCGTAAAGAAAACAATTTAAACCGTATTATCCCAAAGATAGAGTTGGAAATATTTTTTTAGTTTATAATTAATATTTCAAATAATGCGATTACTACCTCTAGCTATATTCGATTTTAATATGTGATGTCACGAAACATAGTACCCCACCCACCCCTTGTCACACCATGTCACACTTTGTCGACACCCCCCTCCCCCCTTTATGTGTGACGTACTTTATGGATGACCCCTAATTACTGATACTGTTCAGTCGTCCACTAAACATTGAACGATATTCAAAGCGGAGTTCGCTAAGGTAGTCCGAAGTTCAGATTTTTGTTTTGGCAGTAAAAAATATTACCTACTATAGAATTTTCCTCCCCAATAGAATCGGCACTTACTTTGCATTAGAAGTGGCCTCAAAAATAAATCTTACATTCAATAAGGTAATTTGAACTAGGAGAATTGTATTTAGGATTATAAAAATCATTTCTATTATAATTCTGTAAAGAAATATTGCAACTTTTGGCCGTCAATCATATTTAAATAAAACAAAATCTGATGCTGACTTGTAAATTTCAAAAAAGTGCAAGAAAATTTTTAATTTCGCTGCCTACCCTGGCGCCTTTACCCTTAAAATAAAGACATTAAATAAAATATGTAAATGTGCAATTGTTGGTCTAAAATTACGTGCTTTTAGCCAATATAAAATGCTTTTAATTTATGTTTAAGTATAAAATAAGCAAATTAGCGTAGCATATGAATAATTACTACAAAATGATTATTCCATTCTGTGAATAAAATTAACTTATAAGTATAATGTGATAATTTAGATCGGCCGCAAAATTGTGTGTAGGTATGAAATATAATTTAAAAACTCTTTGCTTTAGACAAAATAAAAAAAAAGTCGAAAGCAAAATAGGTTAATATTTTACTTTATGTTTTCGTTAAAGCCTAGTTCACCTAATTCCGATTTTAAGTGAATTGACAATATTTGTAAAATGTATAAAAGCTATGTAAAAATTAGGTATAAATTTTTCGCTCTTTGTTTCGCCACATAATCTAATAGTTAAATAAAAGCCCTTTCGCCTTTGCTAAACGCTTTAAGGAAAATCTGAATAAATATACCTACACTTGATTACGATGTCTAGACAGGTACTAACATAACCTAGCATAACGGATATTGCAAAAAAAAAATAAAAAAAAATGTATACTGAATTAGTAAGTTCACAAAATTAATAATCGAGTCGTTCATTGAATTTTGGATGTCAAGTGCACAAACAGGCTTGAATGTGTGTGCAGAATCTCTCGGTACCGTCCAAGACAATGGCTAAGTCGGAAGTTTTTGCATGCTGACGCTACTTGTCTTCACAACGGCATTCTATTTGTACACTTGGTATCTAAGTACGGGCGACAGCAGGTCAAGCTACCCGAAACTGTTAAACATTCCCAATCAAGCTTGAGCCTTAATACTTTACAAATAAAGTTGAAAATCTAATAAAGAAATCTGACAGATTGTAGTAGCTTGATGTGCTGTCGTCTGTATAAGGAGAACGCTTGGTGAGATAAAAATAATAATTTTTATCTCACCAAGCGTTCTCCAGGTCCACAGGCAAAAGTCACTATGTATTAATACATAGTGACTTGTGCAAAGTTACTATTAAAAGATGAGCAAATTATGCCCTTTAATGTAAATACAAACGGTGAAACTGATGATCAGCGTCACGACTCTTTAAGCATATTTCATTAGTAAGTAAAGAAAAAATAAGCTACTATTCACAACTATAAGCTATTTGCGTCCTAGATCTTACCTTTTAGGAAATCAATATATCGACATTCCACCCCTTGTTATCGCATTATTTTAGATAATAAATTGTAATGTATTTTATAATAATCTGGTAGTAGATGAGTTCTGTTGAATCTACAAAATATTGTGTAAGTTACCTGTGCAAGTAGACAGCTCTTTAGTCAAAACGTTTCAGTCAAATCCTTGGTGTTATAAAGATTTTTTATTACCATAAATCTAAGGTGCGTATTACAGAACGTCACTCAAAACTCAAGCTCTACTTAAGTCTCGTTTGAAACCTTTTGATTGGTGGAAACTAGTTTTAAGTAATGCTTAAGCAAAGATCAATGCTTGAATTTCCTTCTGGAATACGGACCTAAGATTTATTACCGTGTGCGAAAAAGTCGCGCTGGCAGACTGCGCCCAAGCTTTCTCAGTGCAGTTTCACAATAAAGCTTTAGAACGAACACATGAATGAAGAATCTTTACACGTTCTGCTGTTAAATATACGTCTTTGGACAACACAGTGTATCGTATTACTTCAATAAGGGATGTACAGAATATTTAATGGGTTATAATTATAACAGAATAAAATCGATGCCGCTCTTTGGAGCACTATCTCTATAATCTTGTTAGGTAATTAAATTATTTTAATTGAAACTGAGTTAGTGAAATTGTAAAATGATGTGTACTGGTATGTTTATAAAAGTTTTTCGTTAAAATTCGAGTGCCTACATCTAGATCGTAGGCGAGACATGACGTTACAGTAGTTGATGAGTTAATAAAATACTATGCAAATCAGTGACTGTTTTATTTGATGGATAATTGGACCTCATGAAGAATAGTTGATGCATACCATTATCAGATAATAAAATATAGTTTAAAAAACTAAAAAAACATGCTTTTAAAAAATATCAAACTAAAAGGTTCAAAATAATTTAAAAAAAAGCGTGAGGCGCTTTGTGTGCTTTTGTATATTAAGCACCTCACGCTTTTTTTTTAAATTATTTTGAACTTTTTAGTTTGATATTTTTTAAAAGCATGTTTTTTTAGTTTTTTTAAATTATATCTATTTTGAACTATTTAGTTCGATATTCTTTAAAAAAAAAAAACGAACGAACGTATTGAAAACGGTGAGACATTTTACAGTAATGAGCCGCTCACTCGTAGTCCAAAGAGTTAGAGACGGACAAACAAACAAGCAAACATACAAGTGAAGCTAATAAAAACCATGTAAACAATGACGTTTGCAATTTCAGGTTAGTCTGAAGCAGCTATTTTAAATAAAATACTTTCATAACCAACAAT
Organism: Sesamia nonagrioides; assembly: GCA_017933935.1. Lineage (NCBI taxonomy): Eukaryota > Metazoa > Arthropoda > Insecta > Lepidoptera > Noctuidae > Sesamia > Sesamia nonagrioides. The sequence continues at coordinate 70,757 of JADWQK010001117.1, forward strand.
ATGGTTTACAAAAGGTCGTTCAATAATAAATTGGCGGACAGCCTTCGTGGCGTGGCGGTAGCGAATGCGGCCGCTGTGCAAGGAGCGGGTTCGATCCCCGCGCAATGCAAATATTTTTATGCATAAATATGAATATTTGCACTGGTCCTGATCGTGCCTCGGAAAGCACGGTAAGCCGTTGGTGCGGATTGCCATACGAACATCTAGTGACAGTCGTTACGGGTTGTTGGAGCCCTCAAAAGTCCAACAATTGGCTTAATTGCAATGCTTCGATATCGCCTTCGGCGGAAAGCGGAAGCCTTCGGGTTGTGGAGGTTAGGCGGCAGCGTCTGACCTCCACAACCCGAAGGCTTCCGCTTCACGGAAAAAGTCGAAGTTTAGCCAAAATTAGCAGTTAGACTAACACAATAAATAATGAAATACCACAATCAATAAAAAACGAAATAAACTCGAAAAACTATAAGCAAAAATACTATAAATATTATCACAACTACCTATTAAACTAAAAATGTAACAATAAGTTTTTATCTAACACACTAATAAAATAAATAAAAGCGAAGCAACCTGTATATTGAAATTTCTTTCGGATCGGTTTTATGTGGGTACTAGCAAAATTATTTAATTTTACTTATACCTTTATTTTTTAATTTACTCTTTTAACCCTGTTTTACTATTATTATTATTATTATTTTGTTTTGTCACAGTATAGTTATTTGTGTACTTACCTTATTTGGTTATATTATTAATAAGGAAAAAAAAATGGTGTGGATACATTGATAAATATGTTATGCTGTCTTTAGAGTAGATATAGCGAATGTGAGTACCAATACAAACCATTTCTGGTTTAATGGTACAAAACAAACAAACCTGTACTGAGTAAATATTAAAATAAATAAATAAATTTACATTTTACATAGGACTGGTAAAGCGGACCCCCGACTCCAGAGCTGAAAATGCTTCGAATGCGACTGGGATTAACGCTCAGATGATGATGTTCAATAAATTGGTGAGGGTGATACTATACAGCGGTGTTTTTCAACCTTTTCAATTTGAGTGCCTTCAAGGTTAGAGTGAATAGGCCATCAACGATTGCGTTACTGCTTACCATCAGGCGGGATTGCGGTCAAGCACTAGTTTATAATTTATAGAAAAAAAAAAAATCTTGGCCTGGGACTTGGACTTGGTTCGAAATATTTCGCGAACCCTTTCGTCCGCTGCATCTAATTTGGAATTTCAGTCTGTCACTTTGGGTACCTTTTGATTAAATAGAAAAACGACATTCTCACTCGAAACAACCACTGAAATTGGTTTGATTCCATTTTCTATAATATTAAAGAACCCCTCCTAGACCTACCCCCTCAAATTAAGAGGTTTGGCGACCCTCAAGGGGTACGCGATCCACACGTTGAAACTACAACAATACAGAAATGCATGGTTTATGCAGGAGAAAGTTCACAAAATGCCAATGTTTTTGGAATTGTCTGTGATCTCTCTGAAGCTTTTGATTGCGTGTACTTAAACACTCTTCACGTAAATTTCGTCTTTACGGTGGCCAGGTGTCCAAAACAAAACACTCAACGTATTAAATACTTATTTACATATTATTAGATGTTAACAATGCGAAGTCTTCAGGGCTACCAGTTATGTTAGGTGTACCGCATGGCGCCATACTCGGTCAATTTTTGCTTTTATTTTTAATTTAGACAAGATTTTAACGACGTAAACAGTGCATTTGCAGGAAACAAAATGCGTAGTTTCCCCCTTATCAATTGTTAGAAATTGAGGCGTCAATATCGTCAAATAAAGCACTTATTTAGAATCGGCAGTTTTTCGGGCATAACAAGCCTAGTGTAGGCTATGTCCAGTCGCATACGTCGTTAGACAAGTTAGATGTATAATGACGTCTAGTTTATTTTATTTATTTTCACAGCATTATGTCCTACGGTATTTTGCTGTGGGGTATATAAGTGGTCATCTTGAACAGATCGTTGTTGAAGAACCAATTATATTCAGCCAGGAGCCAGTTTTTCTGAGGGATTTGTTTAAAGATATTCTCTCGGTGGCCTCATTCTTACAGAATACATTAAGTAAAATATATACTTACACGTTATAAACTCATATTCGCAATTTTAAAACTATAAATAAGAAGCTAAAGTGTCCACTGTTGTATGTGCTGGACCCCTTCACCGGCTTCATAAGTCATTTATTGGACTTTGTTTAAAATCTTCTTCCCTAGATTAAAGGCAAAATTTAAACATATCCTAACTAAAGCACTAGGAAAATTAAATGGTGTAAATGAAGAGCGGGCGTATTGGGAGACTCTAATTGACATTGACATTGCTAATTCTCTAACTGATTTGAATAAATTAATTTTGATTTGATTTCATTCGTATTCGGAATCGATCATTTTTGTTAGAGCTTCTTATTAGGATGTCAATGGCAATCTTTATACAGTCAGCCCAGAATTTGGGTACAAGCGAGTTGCTAATTTAACTGATAAAAGCAGGTAAGTACTATGCAGAAATATAAACAACAAATAAATTTAAATCATGTTTTAATTATAGTTTACACTTTATAGATACACATAACATAGTTTTTATCGCTTAAGATTACTTTTCGCCTACAAACGTGAAAAATTAAATAATTTAGATCATTAATAGTAATTATTATTCAAAGTATCACAAATATTGGATAGAGTAACACTGCTCTGAAAGCGCGAAGCATCTATCGTATATCTCGGACTGCCACCCTCCCAGGATCGCTATCATGGACTCCGGTCATTATTTAACTTCGAAACTCGCTACATTTATCAAATAATTAAATCACAGAGTCGCTTCAAAGTACTAGATAATCACACGCGATTGGCACAAATCGATAAATGAAAGTTGGGATGAGGACTCACGCCGGACGGACAAGTGCGACTACGTAACACTGGCGCGCCACTTTACATACGGACATACAAATCGTCGTAGAATAAACAAATCGAAAATTTATAGTAGGGTCAGTTAGCGCACGTTATATGTTTTAAAAGTAAGCTCAACTTATGGCAACGGTGAGTCAAGCCGGGGCGGCGACCCGGGCGAGCACGGCCGGCGGTCCGGGGGGCGATCACAACGAGAGAGTACATCGTCCTGCGACCGGACGGCGTCCGTTCGTTACGCGGCGTCACCGGTCGGGCCGGGCGGTGGAGCCGAGCAGGCTGGCGGGGTCAGGCCGGTCTGGGCCGGCGGGCTGGGAGAGCGCGCGCGGGTCTCGCACGCCGCGCTCAGTTCCGTGCTGGCGGACCCCGCCGGGAGAGGCGTCGCCGATGTGCCGGTACCGGCCTCGGGGTCGGGCGGCACGGCGGAGCCGTACAGGAACAAGCTCCGCAGGCGTGCGGAGCGGGACGAGGTGGAGGGCAGCTCGTCGGGCCAGGAGGCGGCGCTTGTGTTGTCGGAGGCGGCCACGTCGGCCGTGACCTCGAGGCGCAGTGCGGCCGGCGAGTGCGTCTCGTGCCCGCCCAGCGACCCCGCCAGCGCTGCCAGCGACGCCGCGCGTACCTCCGCATGGTGCGAGCCCGCCGATAGAGATGCGTCACCTACAAATCCGAAAAGAGCAAAAAAGTTCAGAATAGCTAGATGAGCAACACCACAAAAATACTTTATGCACGCCATTTTCAATAAAAAAAAAACAAGACAACATTTTTTGACAGCAAAAGATGATTTTTGAACGAAAGGGACTGACGCAGAAAATAATATAGCTTACCAATACTGGGTTCAAGTCTTCTCGAAGCGGCGTCCTGATCGGGCGCGTGGTCGCGCTCGTCGTCGAAGTGTGTGGGCGAGGGAGGCGGCGCGCCGCCGGCACAGCCGCCCGCCCGGCACAGCGACACGGGCACCACGCCGTACACGTAAAACAGCAGGATGGGCACGCCGATGCCCACGGCCAGCCCCGCCACCAGCGGCGACACCAGCAGCGCCGCGGCCACGGCGGCGGCCACAGCGGCGCGGCGCCGGGCGGCCGTGGCGCGTCGCAGGCGGCGGTGAGCGCGCCGCCCCGCCCACAGCGGCAGCCCCACCAGCAGGGCCGGCAGAGCCACGCCCGCGACCACGGCGATCCCCAATGGAGCACCCGCTAGAGTGCCCAGCTGCCATAGGAGTTTCTTCTTGCGAGACCAGGGTTTTTTGCCCCAGAATGTACATCCGCTAGGGCTGAAAACGTATATACAACGTTATTTTTTGCTTATGCGAAACCTGAATATAGTTTGTTCAGAATAAGCAACTGAATCGATTTCAATCATTTTTACACCATGTTATATTTTTTCCCAAATACATTTAGAAATTGTTGTGCCCGCCACGCAGCTTACGCGGGCAACAGCTGACGCCAGAGGACAACGCCCCGCGCTCGCACTCCCGCGCGGATATTTCACCAGATTTTTGTTGGGACACCAATGTAGAGTAGCAAGTTACCTTGTGGTTTTTCATTACATCATTTTGAAATTTTGTACATAGATTATTTACTTAAAAATACTGGACGCGGGTTTCGCATAAACAAAAATTATGCTTTTTTTTTTTACTTCAAAGGTAGAAAATTATATGCCCATAGAAAAACAGTACATCAACACCATAATCTCCAAACGATTAGGAGATGTTTTATTTAGTACAATCATATTCACATCATATCAAACGGGGCGAAACTTTATTACCTTAAACCAGATAGAAATAGTAACAACTAACAAGAGTTTCCTGATGGCAAAAAGTAATGACGCTTTGTCCGACCTAAGAATCGAATCATAGACCTCAAACTTGCCAGTCACGGTTGGCCATCTAATTTTACAAGTATTTGCCTCACCTCAAATAATGTAAGTCTGAAACCTCCTTCATGCACAGCCAACAGAACTCTGCGCCGCAGACGCAGCATACCATGTGGTTGCAAGAGCCGTCCTCCACCTTCACTATGAGCACGGAGCACCGCGGGCACGGCTTCACGTCGCCTGGGAACGAAAAATTGTCTGCTCACGTTAAAATTGATTTTCATCGTTTTCTCCACTAAGGAACATGAAAGAAAACGTACCATAAATACAGCAAATTTTTATATTACTAGTTCCCGAACAAGCAGGCTTCCGAAAAGGCTTTAGCACCATAGACCACATACATAAGCTGCGGCAAGTTATACAGAAGTCCGAGGAGTATAACAAACCACTATGCTTGGCGCTTGTGGACTATGAGAAGGCTTTCCATTCAATCGAGACTTGGGCGGTGCTACAGTCTCTCCAGCGGTGCCAAATTGACCATCGATACATTGAGGTGATAAAGTGTTTGTACAAAAACGCCACCATGTCAGTCCGTCTCCAGGATCAGGACTCGAAACCGATCCAACTACGGTATAGAGTGAGACAAGGAGATGTCATATCTCCCAAATTATTCACTGCTGCGTTGGAGGATGTCTTCAAGCTCCTGGACTGGGAAGGACTTGGCATCAACATCAACGGCGAGTACATCACTAATCTCCGTTTTGCAGATGATATCGTGGTCATGGCTAAGACCCTGGAAGACTTAGGCAAAATGCTCAATGACCTCAGCAGAGCTTCCCAACAAGTGGGTCTAAAGATGAACATGGATAAGACGAAGATCATGTCGAACTCTCATGTCGCACCCACTCCAATTCTAGTTGGCTGCTCTGCACTCGGAAGTTGTTGACGAGTATATTTACCTGGGACAAACAGTCCAACTAGGTAGGTCCAACTTCGAGAAAGAGGTGTCTCGTCGAATCCAGCTCGGCTGGGCAGCGTTCGGGAAGCTACGCTACATTTTCTCGTCGTCCAAGATACCACAGTGTCTCAAGACTAAAGTCTTTGACCAGTGTGTGTTGCCAGTGATGACTTACGGAACTGAAACGTGGTCGCTCACAATGGGCCTCAAACGAAGGCTCAGAGTCACACGAAGGGCAATGGAAAGAGCTATGCTCGGAGTTTCTCTCCGTGATCGAATCAGAAATGAGGACATCCGCAGAAGGACCAAAGTCACCGACATAGCTCTGCGAGTCGCTAAACTTAAGTGGCAGTGGGCAGGGCACATTGCGAGTGGAACCGATGGCCGATGGGGCAGTAAGGTTCTGGAGTGGCGGCCACGTACTGGAAGACGCAGCGTAGGGAGGCCCCCAACAAGGTGGACCGATGACCTGGTAAAGGTCGCGGGAAGCCGATGGATGCGGGCAGCACAAGACCGGTCAACGTGGAAAGCCCTGGGGGAGGCCTTTGTCCAGCAGTGGACATCTATAGGCTGAAGAAGAAGAAGAAGAAGAGTCGTGCGAGTTAACTGTGCACCTCGCTGGAATGCGACCCCACTTCCGCTTCCCCGCGCAGCGCCCCGCATTCGCCGTAAGCGCTCAGTAGCGACAGCATCTTTGTTACAATTGTCTACATACAATTTAAATCCTCTGTTGTTATTATTGTTTTTGTGGAGTTTTGCTTTATTAACCTTTTCTTTTATTAAGTTTGTTTTTGTTTTTTACATTTTCGACGAGTTAGTGAAGCCAACGGTTGCACCAACATTATATTTCAGTCCATTTATGTATCAATTTAATTGCAAAACGTCATGAGTAAAATGACCTAGTATTATGAGTTATAATGCTTTCTCATCAAAACGACCTTATATTAACATAAAAAAATATATATAATCCATATTTCTTAAAAAAAAAATATATCTTAATTTATATTTTTTTAACATAATTCTCATTTTCAGCATACGGTTTCGTCGGAATGACGTCACAGAACGAGGTGCACAGTTAACTTGCAACAGGTTTAAGGAAATGCTAACAATAGTCAATTATTAGTCGGTACACACCATGGTCGATGTCAGTGTGTGAGGGCTGCGGCTGGCGCGGAGGCGGCGCTCGGCTCCGTCTGGCCGCGTCGCACGTCTGCGTGGGGTGCCACGCCGCTTTGCAGTGGTAGCAGAACGACGCGCCGCAGCCGGGCGCCAAGCACGTCAGCTTCGGACACGAGGCGCAGCCCGTCGCCACTACTGCGAAACTGGAACCCAGAAAAAAAAATTGGATAAATGCTCATGGAAATGCCTTCTTCCAGTTGCTACGACATCTTACTGCTAGCTGGAAGGTAAAAATGCCTTCCAGCTAGCAGTAAGATGTCGTAATAATGTAGTTAAAAGCTCCATTCACCTGCAGTCGGGTGCCGGACACCACCGAGTATCGGGATCTGCTGCAAGCGCGCGTCTCACTGAAAACTCCTCGTACTTGTCGTACAGCACCGGGTTGTCTACAATGCGACGGACGTCTAAAATAAAAGGCACGATCTATTAGTTTATTTGTACAGTATTTGTATGTCTCCGATGGGATTTTCAATTAGAAACAACGGGTAATGAAATTGAAATATGGAAACGAAGTACCGTAACGTGTTAAATTAGTGTCACCATTAAATCGGCAGGCTGTATAAGAAACGTCTGCACAGGGTTTCCTTATAAATTTAAACTTTTAAGTTTCTAGAGGCAAAAATGCATAAATTTTGGGTATACACTATACAATCTATACCTAGCCCTTCAGGCAGCGCGTTATCTTTTTTTTTAGTAATTATAAACTAGTGCTTGATTGCAATCCCGCCTGATGGTAAGCAGTGATGCAATCGTTGATGGTAAAGCGCACTAGTTTATTAAGCCTATTCACTTAAAAAACTAAGGAATAGGAAGGATGACGGCAGTTGAACGAGGTGATGCAATGTTAAACCCAAGACCAACACGACCAAACGAAGCTGCACTAGAGGGAGATTGATCTGGAGACTCTCCACGACCAAACTCCCGACACAACAACATTTGGCGCATCGTACCCGTCACACATCGCAACACAACTGCTCAGACCCGTCCTCCGTACGGCTTCACCAGACATCATGCCGGAACACGACGAATCGCTTGGCGGCAAGACTTTGTCTGGTGGGTGGTAACTTCTGCCGGCAGCCGATGTTATGGCCTACCACCTGTCAATGAATGAATGAATTTAAGACTTTTTAAGTAGATATTTTGTTGGGCGACTAATGATTTGCGAGTTTAATGTCTGACATTGACATCTGTGTTTGAGGATGAATATTATGTTTGGTGCTTCCAAAGAAAGATGCAGTTACGTAACGCTACAGTACGTTCTTAGTCAATTCAAATCACCGACTATACAGGACTATATTCATATTATGCCTCGTGTTCAACATTGGAAGCGTATGACCTTATTCCAAACACCCCGATTCACAGAACTGACAAGAGTTAAGACGGGGATCGATGTTCCCGTGAATTCTGGGAACTGGAATTGTGTTATGTATATAATTATGGTACCTAGTGAGGGCATCGCCCTTGTTATTTACTGGAAACTTGGAATTACCTAGTATGTACTTATATCGATGTGAGGTGATAGTCGTTACATCTTGCCTCCCGAGCAGAGGTAGGAAGGGAGGTAGTAAGAGAAATACTGTTTGTAATTTTAGACAATAAGGAAGTATTTGTGCCACGTAATGGATTTTCAACTGTCGCTGTCGAGCTGAGTGATGAGAACCTAACGAACTGCATCATTGACTCTGCGATTATGGTGTGACCCTTCTATTCAGTTGTAAGCCTAGTATTCATGAGTTCCTATGTACTTTGCTGCCATCAATAGCTACCTACATGTTATCTGAAGCCTCAATTTCATAGCAATATTTCACATAATCGCTGCTTTTCTGTAAACAGAAGCCGTATGACGGCCAATTAACTTGATATAAGTAAGCACCTCCCGGTACTTAATTTTCTCATTAAAACGGACCAATTGAAGCCTCTTAATTACTTTTGAAATCAACTCGAGCAGTAGTAGATTTCCTTAGGTTTACTTTTAAACAGCAGCAGCAGCAGTTGGCAGGGTTTGCAACCAGTTACCACGGATTCAATACATAATTTTATACCCTACGCTAAAATGATTCGTCGGGTATTTAAAAAATATTTCGCGTTCCATAACTTTCGAACGCGTAGGTATTTCACTTTTCTCTTAAAACTGTTCTTTGATTTTTTGGGCGAAGGCTATTTATGGATTCATGTATACCAATGTAGGGTGAGATGATATAACATATTTCCACAAAGAGCTTCTACGAAACAGAATTTCGATAAATTCAAAGAAGATAAAATGAGTGATCATAACCAAATATTTTAGGGAAAATCGTGGGCTGTAAACATGTCCTTGTGCGATTTTCATCTGTTTGATATCTATATTTATCCACCTACTCGAAGTCACGTAGCACTCTTATTAACTTTTTGGATGTTACCTACATACAGCAAAACATTCAAAAATCAGTTTATGTCAACAGAATATCTACCTTGTTATTTACCAAAAATCTCAACACAATTCTAAAGTGGACTCAAGACGTTATGTTAATTCGTAGTGTGGAACAATGAGGCCTCTGTTTAAAATGAACACGGTAGACTATCAAAAGGTTTATAAGGAAAATCCTGCTATAATGTTGATCAGAATGTGATAATGTATGCACGATCAGTTCAAGCACCATTATTGCATTAACTCTTGCGACGCTCGCTTGACATACAAACACTTTTTATGACTCGTCAGCTTTTGTCTTTACAGTTCCGATAATTAAATTGTTATCGTTCTCTGAACTGCTATGCAACATAATGCTGTTAGTTATATGATACATGGAAGCTGGAGTGACTCACCCTTTCGGTTTAGACTTTCGTGTTTGGAAATATATTATGTTACCTTCCTATTTTACAATTGCGGTTTGTAAACGGGATTTTTTTAATTATATTATTCTAGGCATAAAGCAAAATTCTCTCGTTGTTAGTAAGAAAATTCCCTGTTCCCTATTATCTTATGTTATGCAGTTACGTAAATAGTACAGCACCTTGTTATAAAACTTAATCTTAGCATCCTACAATCTAGGATTTCAATTTACACAGTTGAATGCTTAAGTACTGTAGTTACTGAGTAAGTGTATTCTGACGTCAGAGTAAAGAGAAAACGGTAGGATGAAATGATTATGTGTTCAACTAGGCGAAGGTTCTAGGTATGCAACACACCTACCAGCCGGGTGTATGAGACTAGCTCATATTTCACTGAAATCATTTTTTTATTAATTATAAACTAGCGTTTGACCGCAATCGTTGATGGTAAAGCGCACTAGTTTATTAAGAGCCTATTCACTCTAGCCTTGAATTCACTCAAATTGTAGTCCGACGGAAACACCGCCGCTGGCAAATTGTTCCAGTCCCTCGATGTACGCGATATAAAGGAGGAGGCGAAACGTTTCGTCCGGATCGTAGTAGTGTTAACAACGTAAGAGTGGAAACTTGCCGTACGACGGGTCGTCCGATGGTGGAACGGAGATGGGGGAATTAAATCATGCAATTCCCATATCATAATCATTTTAAACTGTTGCCACTGCTGAGATCCATGCGAGAGTCAGACAGTAATTAACCACCCCGGGGTGATGAATTTTGCCACAAGTGCGGGTTATTAGATAGGTACCTATCATATGCCTTCGATTTGTTGATTCTAGAACAGGGGTTTCTTCAAAAAGTATTCCATTACCGCTTTGAGGGCAGTGGTGATGAAATAATTTAGACAAAGTGCTTGTCAGGATTTTAACCTACGACCTAGAAGTAGTCGTTACCACTAAGTCACCACTGCTCGTAAGTTAGTGAAATTGAGATAACGTAACAGATGTTTTTAGCACCGTCTAAGTAGAAATTTTCCTAATATTTCCCCATTTTGAAATTTTAGGCAAGAATTTACACCAGCGGAAATAAAACGCATGTTAGGTATTTATCAGTATGTTACACGTCTTACAAAGTAGGTGTGATAACCAAAGTTTGTACGGAACGGTGTCGAAGTTCGTCAACTATTCGAATTAGTAGCACCAACTTGTATTGCGGTGGAGTTTGGAGGAAACCAAGACGGAGAACAATGTTACAGGATTCATTTCGACGTGCCTTTTGTTTGTAGACGACCAATCTTAGGAGGCCTTGAGATGTCGGATATGGTGGCATAAATCAGGCGGGAGTAGGATAGACGGCCTTTAGAGGCATGAGGAATAGAGAGTTAAGTTCACTCATCCTCCATAGAAAAGGGAGGATCCTCCGACCAGGCGGGTGTTATGTCTGGCGGGCACTTGCCCAAAGGTTGATGTTGGGAAGTGCTAATTGCACGGTAAACTCTCCTTGCGAGATGTAGAAACCGTGTGACGTCAGTATGACGTGTTGCTCGCATGTGGCATTTGTAGTATAGTGGTATCACTATAGCCCTATTTGCAATACCCGGTAGTAAATAATGATAGCAAAGTAATAACAGCGGCATGGATCGATTGATCAGGTTAAGCTACGCTGGCCGCGGTCGGTCCACGGATTCATGTGGAACAACAAGACTTGCCCTCCGTGCCTCGGAAAGCAAGTCAAGCCGTCGGTCTCGGCTGTCATTATTTGATCTTTAGCAGTCGTTACGGGTTATCACCCGCGTCTCGGCAAACGTAGCGTAGGACGCCCTTGGGCGAGATGGAGCGACGACGTCAAAAAGGTGGCTGGTAGTGGCTGGCGGAGAACTGGTCTGAATCGAGCTTGTTGGCGTGCCATGGAAGAGGCCTATGTCCGGCTGTGGACGTGTGGAGGCATGAGGAACAGGGAGTAAAGTTCACTCATCCTCCATAGAAAAGGGAGGATCCTCCGACCAGACGGGTGTTATGTCTGGCGGGCACTTGCACAATGCTTGAAACTGGGAAGTTGTATCTATGCTAGTTGCAAGGTAAACTCTGATTGCGAGATGTAGAATTCGTGTGACGTCAGTAGGACGCGTTGTTCAATGTGGCGTTTTGTAGGTACACAAACTACCTGACACACAATTTCAATAAAAAGGAAGTTATTTTTTAAATTTGCAAATATAAGAAAGGCCCTGATGAATGGACTTAGATGGAACTAATTTAAAAACAGGTACGAAATATGTATAAATATCTTGCCTCTTCCTGTTATCTTCCTATAATCTTCCTCTAAGGTAGTTAGTAAGTTATTAATGTTATTATATTTGATATTCAGTTCAGCCGTCATCCTTCCTATTCCTAAGTTTTTTAAGTGAATAGGCTTAATAAACTAGTGCGCTTTACCATCAAAGATTGCATCACTGCTTACCATCAGGCGGGATTGCAATCAAGCACTAGTTTATAATTATTAAAAAAAAAAAAGATATTCAGTTTTTTTTAATGATCATGCTCACTCCCCAATGTGCATCCTATAAATTAGTACTTATGTTAACGCGTATGGTATTAAAGAACATGGGATTAAAAATTAACAGAAATAAATGATAGTTGATTACATTTTAATTGCAGCACTGCATACAAATTATATAAAATCTTTGCTTATGTAAAGGTAGCTAATCTACATTAAATGATGAAAGTCATTTGCATTTTGTAGACGCTACATGAAAACTAGTAAAATAAAGGCGATGTATCTATTACTGTGCTATTACATAATTCAACCGATCGAATATCAATAGGTAAAGCAAAGTCCTACTCTCGACCGGAATGTGTTTACACATTATGCAAGAGTTTAATATCGTTCATATTTCCTACTGATAGCGTATAAAAGCACTTTTTAAAACACGTGTAGAGTTAACTAATAACATATCTTATTAGACACACTTTGGACATAAGACTAAGATTTACTAAAGCTAGGTACTTAGGACATTTCTAAAAAGTTCACCAGCTGGAAGATATTGGATAAGATTAATTACAAGAACTAACGTGATTAAATTAACTAATATGATTCACATCAATGGAAGACATAGGGAAGAAAGCTTTCGTTATATGAATCAATTTTCCCATTTAGTGCAAACTATTGAATGGTTATGGCTAAGGAGTTCCAAGCCCTATCTATGTCTTGGAATTGAATTGGTAGTGTAGGTACCTGTATGTTTGTGTGCAGCAGGTTCACAGGCACACAACACACAACCAATTCAAGCACACATACACATGTATGTTTGATTTGGTTGTGTGTTGTGCAATGTTCAACATAGCACAATTCACAACCTATATCCAATTTCATTTGCGTCTGTTGTAAGACGATCAGATATTAAAGAGCTTTCTTCGGGAATAGTAGATTATATAATCGAAAACGAGCTAATCAATTCAGTCATCGTCAAGGACAGCCTTTTCCACGTATCAAACTTGTATAGTCAGAAGTATTACCTGAAGGATGCATGCTCTCATGACACACAGGGCAGTTGACGGGAACCCTTGCCTCGAAAATCTCGATGGCAAGGTACTGTCGTAAGCAAGGCTCGCAACACCTGTGCGAGCACCACGCGAGCCGGACCATCGCCGGCGACGGGAACATTGATAGACATAGTGGACACTCCAGAACGTCGCCCTGAAAAACAAAAATAACCTTTATAAATATTGGCAAACATGTGGTGGTCGATGATACTAATCGATGAATCTGCATAAGCTGTTGTGCTTGACTAATAGAAATAAAGTCAAAGTATTTTGTTTGTTAAACATAGGTAATATGGCACATGGCGTAAAATTTGTGTTGTATCACTGTTTTGCCTTGCAAGGCAAAGGTTTGCCATAATCCCCACGCTTGGCAGGCGGGTTGGGGATCAGCTGGCACGTACAAATTAATTAAGAACAATATTAGAGATTAAAATTATAATTATGGAACATTTCCTGTTTTATGCTCTTTTCATCTAAAAACTCATTCATCGAATAGTGAGCATCAACAATAACACCAACCAAACATATTAACGGTCAATAGATGTTAATATAAATTAATATTTATCAGGTGTAACAGAAATCGGATGTTAGCCTTCTGTTCATTAACACTTAAGCTATAATAAGCTTTCTCATTTATGCTAATTCATTAATATTTAATGACCTGTCAGCGACCATGATGCATGGTTGGCAATGCACCCAGCTGCCAGTTTTCAGCATCAGTTCAAGCCCAGTGACTTACGACGCAAATCAGCGTAACCTATCACGGTGTTTTACCATCACTTATTACAACAGTACCTTCAGTTTCAATTGCTTTGATAAATTGTCGCGTTACGCAACAAGTAGTTCTTTCATTTCCTCTTTTTTTTTGGCTGTGAAATGTTAAAGGCATAAGTGGCATGTATTAAGGACGCCCATGTTTTTTTTTTTGTCCGTAGAAAGGTACAAGGAAAAACGTCATAACATAAGGAAGGTTCTCATGGTAATGACGTCTGTGCTAGTAATTATCAATTTCCTGTGCTTATAATTCTCTTTAAACACATGAACCTGGGTATATGAATAGACAGAAAATAGACAAGAAGGATGAAAAGACTTCCGAAACCTAAAAACAGTAATTACTTCTAAATACTGTTATTAGACTGTTATTAGTTGTTTTAGTCAGGTCAGAGGAAGGAAATTCACAACTTGTTCTTTCAGCGCCAATGTAATTACCTCAACGGCGACGAGATTCTTCGGGGGTCCTGTCCACCTTAATAAGGAAACGACTGACTATACATTATGTTTAATAACAGAGGGCGTTCCCTTAAACTCGTTAATATATATCATTAATAGATTAAAATAAAAATATCAGCATAGAAAAAGAAGCATAAAAAAATCCGAATAAAAAAAAAATTCTAATTGGAAATAAATTTGAAACCTAATGTTTTAAATCAAAATAGTAGTCGTCATGTATAAATAAATTGCGACGTTGCCGTCTTTCATGTTCGCGTGTACAGTGTGTTTCTTTTACATGTCAATTTAAAATTTTTATTAAATATTTTCTTATTGGAAAAAATTTTAAAACATTTTGTTTTCGAATGGAAATATTTTTTTTAGCATGTATGTATGCTATACTATTTCGGGTTAACGGGAACGCCCTCTGTTAGTTAACATACTGTATAACAATAGGAAACACTAGGAAGTGGCGAAGGGCGGGCGATTTGGAGGACTGTGTTCTATATTGACGTTCAAAAAGTGCTGATTCTCAGCCTAAGTTTTATGAATGAATTTTGATATAAAATATGTTTGATATGACTTAGTAATAACAGCTGCATGGGTCGATAGATCAGGTTAAGCTATGCTTACCGCGGTCAGTACGTGGATGGGTGACCATTTTAACATATCAAGACCCCTCCGTGTACCGAAAAGCATGTCAAGCCTTGTTCTAGGTTATCATTACTTGAAATTTTTCAGACGTTACGTGTCGCCAGCTCGAAAATATGACAACCACCAAAGGAGTATTAAGTATATCCATTATCCAGTAATTGCTTTGTGAAGGTGAGACATTGGCAGCATCTCCATTTAAAATACTGGTATTCAGTACATCTGATTAGCCTCTGGATCTCTGGATGTGAAGATTCCAAGTTAGATGGAAAAAGGCGACGCTAATAATGTTTTACATGTCACGGTGTATCATAATATCACTTTACATCCAATAACCGGCCCAGAATGTCCTGTTATAAAACGTAATATTAGCTAAAAAAAAAAAAATTACTCGGACAAGCTCTAAAACCTCCCAATAGTTCCAGAAGGAATAGATTACAATTTATAAAATATGAGTAAGTATACGCCACATAATACATACTATATTATGTGCGAGGTTTTAATAACATAACAAGTACCTAGATCAGCACCCTGATCATAGAATAAAGAGAGGGAAGTACGTTATCTTCATACAAACGGACCGCGCGCGGCTTGTATGTGTGCGCCATAGTATCTATGCGTCGCCGCACGCACACCTAAACACAATATTAGAGTGCCTATGACTGCGCTAGTCGCGGCTAGCACGGAACGAGGTTCGCGCGTCACGGCTTTTCGGCACATTAGCTTTTAAAAATGATCACATAAACTGCAAAGTTGGTATGTCTATTTATGAACAAATAAAAGACTTATATTTTTCAAATTATATTTCTAAAAGATATTTACAAGGATACGGATATATTACACATTAAAGTTTAATAACAACGCGTTTCGTAATAGTCGAAACCGAAGAAAGTAGGTATTTTCTGTAGCTAATTTGTAATTTTGTATTAAATGTGTGATTCAATAGATGTTATGTTTGTATTATTTATATTTGTATTAATTAAAAATAAAAATAAATATGGTTCTTTATGTGTACAAAACTAAAAATAAAAATTACAAAAAAAAAAACTGACTAGTATATGTAAACTAAATACTAAGCAAATAATTTAAACATAAGCTCTTAGTCTATAAATATTTGTTAGCGGTTTGGGCGACAACCGTAACCGACGAAGCGCGGACAGTCGTCAACCCTAAGACAGTAGGCAATTAAATCGCGGATTGGGTCGCAGATAACCTACTTCCCCTCTTTATTCTATGCCCTGATTGCGTAACAACCTCATTCAACTCAATCTCAATCGTTTGGAAGAATATTAAAAATTCGGTGCATCGTATGTCCGAAAATTGTCTGTTCAATAAATTTAAATAACGCAATTAATGTCGTTGAACTGTCAAATTAAAGCCATTGCTACTGACAGTGTGTTACGCAATTAGGGTGCTGCATGTTTTGGCATTTATGGCGTACAAACAACATAATATTTTTGGTTCTCTCTCTCTCTCTAGTCTCTACAACAAAAACTTCATCCGAATGCTAAAATGAAAAAAGAAAGACTATATTAAAGTGACATATTTATTTATCGGAATGTATTTCATTAATTGCGGCCATTTAAAAGTTAGTTTGCTGAGCTACTTATTGCGTCATTCAGCAGTTTATTTTGCTAACAGGATCTAAAATCCATGCCAAGTACCACTTTTGCATAAATCATAATTCTGAATATTCATATATTTTTCTTCGAACTATTCTAATCACAGAGCTATTGGCGGTATGACAAGTCACAACTACCCGTAACGTGAGTGACGTCATTCAGTGTCAATAAATAATTTATTAGTACAGTTTAATATCACATGTATAATGTATCTGAACACGATGATTAGAAAAGGAGCCACTGATCTAACTGATCAGACGAACAATGTGTTTGATGTGCCGATAAACCAAACTAAACCGAACGTCTTGTTGAATTAATCTTTTAATATGATAGACAACATAATTTGGGTAAATGTTAGATAATGGTGTTTTTATTTTTTTATTAAACGCGATGACTTTTCCTTGTTGTTTTCATGATGGTGTTGGTATTCCCCAGTTTATATAGAACCAAAACAAGAGTTTTCCTTATTCCGGCGCGTGCGCACGAGTGCGTTCTACCGTGATGTCAGACAAGACCAAGAATGAAGACTTGATTACTGTTAAACGTGTTTATTACAAAAAACGCAAATACCGTAAAGATAATTATATGACACAGCGTCTGTACCAGAAAAAATATACCGTTTGCTATAAACAAACGACTGTCTAAACAATACATAGTAGGTACAAGTATTCCTAAATAATGCAATAGAAAACTATGGTTTTCCACTTAATTATGAATGTTGATGGCCATAAGAGTAGGGGAAGACCAAAGAAACGATGGATGGAATGTGTGAAGGATGATATGACTAAGAAGGGAGTGACTGCGGAGATGGCTTCTGATAGGGATGCATGGAAGAAAAAGACATGTTGCGCCGACCCCAAATAAATTGGGATAAGGGCAGGAGAATGATGATGGTTTTCCACTGATCAATTAAAACTGTTATAAAATAACTGTTCTTACTGAGCCTGATCCATGTTCAAAATTCTTTCTACAAACATTAATATTTATTACATACATTTATTACGCACCAACCCCAATAAGATAAGTAAAAGTATGTAGTATTTGGCAGAGTTTTAATTTTTTTGCTTCATTGACCTAATCGCCTTGAGCATACTATAATATTTGTAACGGTTTCTTTTAAAACTTGTAATGTTATGTACATATTCAGATATACTTACACTTATTATT
The DNA here is from genome assembly GCA_017933935.1 of Sesamia nonagrioides. NCBI lineage: Eukaryota > Metazoa > Arthropoda > Insecta > Lepidoptera > Noctuidae > Sesamia > Sesamia nonagrioides. Next base: position 88,619 of record JADWQK010001117.1, read on the forward strand.
TATACTCATATTCATACTTATATATGTATCATTCATTTCCACGGTCCATAATATGCATTCCATTATTATGAGGCTCTGTTTTGATCATATTCCACTACACCAGGACTCATTTTTCTGTTCACAGACACAGTCCTCAATTTTAAGCCTAAGTTTCGGCGACTTAGTGACCCCTTAGCGTAGGAAGCCGTACCTATGCAGGACTGTATCACTTTTTCCTATCAAACACTGCACTTTTTAATTTAATACCATTTATATTTACATTGTTACAGAACATTTTCATTATTTTGACATTTTTTGACAACATTGTTGATGATGTACCTATGACAACCTTCTCATCAAAATTCTTGTTGGTCTGCTATTTTTATTTCATAATTGTTATTCGAACTCTTTTATGGTAAAATTATTTACCGTTCCTCGTCCATATTTTCGAATATTTTAAATTTCGACCTCCAACCGTTCTGCGAGGTTTCTTTAGGAATCATCGCAGAGCAGTGGTCAGTCGAGCTCTGGCTTTCAAACAAGCCTCTTAAAAGTAGGTCTCCAGTAAACGTTGCCTCGAGAGCCCTTCTAGGGTTTTTCCTGCTGTGCCAGTCTCTATATAACTGGTGCGCCTGGAGCTGCCTGGCCCTTTGCCGCCAGGGCCGCTCCTCTGCAGCTGCCGCCGGTCCACCAGGGCCGCTCCTCTGCAGCTGCCGCCGGTCCACCAGGGCCGCTCGTCCGTTGCTGTCGCCGGTCCACCAGGGCCGCTCGTCCGTTGCTGTCGCCAGTCCACCAGGGCCGCTCGTCCGTTGCTGTCGCCGGTCCACCAGGGCCGCTCGTCCGTTGCTGTCGCCGGTCCACCAGGGCCGCTCGTCCGTTGCTGTCGCTGGTCCACCAGGGCCGCTCGTCTGTTGCTGTCGCCGGTCCGCCAGGGCCGCTCGTCTGTTGCTGTCGCCGGTCCGCCAGGGCCGCTCCTCCGTAACTGCCGCCGGTCCACCAGGGGCCGCCCTTCACCATCACCCATCAATCATTCATCTACATTATTCATTTTTATACTTCCATCTTGTCTTTTCTGTATACTTAATAAATACTGTCTCCCTCTAAAGTCTTTTCTTGTCGTTACGTGACAGTTTGGCGCCCAACTAAAATTTCCTGCACCCCCTTAATTTCCTAAATTCAAAGAAACACTTCGTCTAGTGTCGTACATTCGCAGCTCTTTGGTTAAATATTTTGGCTATTCTATCCCTTGCACTTTCTCTTAACACATACATGACTCATTCACTCATATATATATACTTCACCTAACTTAATTTTCTTTATTTTCCCTAACAGGAAAACAAGGTATACTTTTACATACTTAACTATCTTTTTTCTAACTTACACTTAAATATGTCTCGTCCAATCAAATTTGAACTCTTAAATAAAAACGAGCTTGAATATGAAGTTACAATTAGACTGGAGGAACCAGCAAAGACAGTTATATTGTTAAAGAAGCAGATACTTCTGCTAGCTCCCACTACACCATCGGAAGATATTTTAACTTCGAAACCTTCGATTCTTTGAAAAACGATTAATTATTTATGTAAATTCTTTCTTTTGTTTACAGCTGCACATTCTATTTATTTTTTATATTATATATACATTACATTACATTTGCTCGACCCTACTCTTCAGTCTCACTCTTTTACCGTATGGAGCGGATTGCAACTCATTAAATAAGCCTATGCAGGAGCGGTTGGTTACTCCTAAAATAAGCCTAAACCAAATGCTAACTCTTTCGCTCTTCTAGGAGCTTAAATTTCTACTTACATTTTCTAATGTTCTTTTTTTTTTTCCTTCCAGTCTGGAGCGGCTGACAACTCCAAAAATAAGCCTTGTCGTCATTCTAAAACACACTTCTATGAGTGGCAGTCATCAATTGTGAACTCCACCCATACCTGTATGAAGAAGATTGCTTGAAAGGATAGGTGGTACGAAAGGGTGAATGGAGATGGATGAATGTGTGAAGTGTTGTTTTACAGTCCCTACTTGAAATCTTATTAGAAAATTTTCTACAGTTGAAAATTTTTCCAGGGTCGGGGGGGAAATGTAATGTTATGTACATATTCAGATATACTTACACTTATTATTTATACTCATATTCATACTTATATATGTATCATTCATTTCCACGGTCCATAATATGCATTCCATTATTATGAGGCTCTGTTTTGATCATATTCCACTACACCAGGACTCATTTTTCAGTTCACAGTCACAGTCCTCAACTTTAAGCCTAAGTTTCGGCGACTTAGTGACCCCTTGGCGTAGGAAGCCGTACCTATGCAGGACTGTATCACTTTTTCCTATCAAACACTGCACTTTTTAATTTAATACCATTTATATTTACATTGTTACAGAACATTTTCATTATTTTGACATTTTTTGACAACATTGTTGATGATGTATCTATGATAACCTTCTCATCAAAATTCTTGTTGGTCTGCTATTTTTATTTTATAATTGTTATTCGAACTCTTTTATGGTAAAATTATTTACCGTTCCTCGTCCATATTTTCGAATATTTTAAATTTCTACCTCCAACCGTTCTCCGAGGTTTCTTTAGAAATCATCGCAGAGCAGTGGTCAGTCGAGCTCTGGCTTCCAAACAAGCCTCTTAAAAGTAGGTCTCCAGTAAACGCTGCCTCGAGAGCCCTTCTAGGGTTTTTCCTGCTGTGCCAGTCTCTATATAACTGGTGCGCCTGGAGCTGCCTGGCCCTTTGCCGCCGGAGCCCTCGACTGCTGCCGGCCTTGTGACGCCGGGGCAGTCCCTCTTCCGTAGCTGCCGCCAGTCCACCAGGGCCGCTCCTCTGTACCTGCCGCCGGTCCACCAGGGCCGTTCTTCCGTTGCTGCCGCCGGTCCACCAGGGCCGCTCCTCTGTAGCTGCCGCCGGTCTACCAGGGCCGCTCCTCTGTAGCTGCCGCCGGTCCACCAGGGCCGTTCTTCGTGTAGCTGCCGCCGGTCCACCAGGGCCGTTCTTCTGTAGCTGACGCCGGTCCACCAGGGCCGCTCCTCCGTAGCTGCCGCCGGTCCACCAGGGCCGCTCCTCTGCAGCTGCCGCCGGTCCACCAGGGCCGCTCCTCTGCAGCTGCCGCCGGTCCACCAGGGCCGCTCCTCTGCAGCTGCCGCCGGTCCACCAGGGCCGCTCCTCTGCAGCTGCCGCCGGTCCACCAGGGCCGCTCGTCCGTTGCTGTCGCCGGTCCACCAGGGCCGCTCGTCCGTTGCTGTCGCCGGTCCACCAGGGCCGCTCGTCCGTTGCTGTCGCCGGTCCACCAGGGCCGCTCGTCCGTTGCTGTCACCGGTCCACCAGGGCCGCTCGTCCGTTGCTGTCGCCGGTCCACCAGGGCCGCTCGTCCGTTGCTGTCGCCGGTCCACCAGGGCCGCTCGTCTGTTGCTGTCGCCGGTCCGCCAGGGCCGCTCGTCTGTTGCTGTCGCCGGTCCGCCAGGGCCGCTTCTCCGTAACTGCCACCGGTCCACCAGGGGCCGCCCTTCACCATCACCCATCAATCATTCATCTACATTATTCATTTTTATACTTCCATCTTGTCTTTTCTGTATACTTAATAAATACTGTCTCCCTCTAAAGTCTTTTCTTGTCGTTACGTGACAAACTCTCTAGGTCACCTTCGTCGGATTGTTTGCTAATTTTCAGAAAGTGAAAACGTCAAACTGATGCTGGATTTGCAAAAAAAAAACTTGTAAATGTCTGCCATTGAGATCGCAAGTGACATGTCGTAGGAATGGCACAAAATACTTCGTTTTCATATACAAATCTTGATGAAGACATCTTCTAAAAATGGAGAAGTTGTATTTGATAATGATTTTACCGTTAGTATGGAGGCTGGCAAAATGTCAGTTCTAAATGGTAGTTATGAAGTTGTTGTACGAGTTGAAATGACAGCTGCACTTTTGCACAATTAGTGAATTTTCCTTGTGTGTCCCATTATGACTCAGGCATTCGAACAGCTGTTAGTTTTATATGAGACCAAATTATTTGTACCGGTTATGAGCGACAACGCAGTGATAAACCAGGACAAATTAATTTTACTCCCTTGAAAATACTACTCCATCATCATCATCGCAGCGTCAATCCCAGTCACATCCGAAGCTTATTCAGCTTTGGAGTCTGGGGTCCGCCTTTCCAGTCTAACTGATGATTTTGGCTAAACTTCGATATTTTCCCTAAAGCGACTGCCGTCTGACCTACACAACCCGAGGGCGATATCGAATTGAGACGGGCACGGGATGGGTTTTTTTTTGTCAGTTGGATTCTCATAGAACAACCTAAGAGGGTGTCAACTGGTTAACTACAAAACCAAACTTTAACAGAGCAATTTCTCGGTGGTAGGCAACAACATCAGCCGCCGGCATAAGTTACCACCCACCAGACAAAGTCTTGCCGCCAAGCGATTCGTCGTGTTCCGGCATGATGTCTGGTGAAGCCGTACGGTGGACGGGTCTGAGCAGTTGTGTTGCGATGTGTGCCCGGTACGATGTGCCTAATGTTGTTGTGTCGGGAGTTTGGTCGTGGAGGGTCTCCAGATCATCCTCTGGCGCAGCATCGTTGGTCGTGTTGTTGGGTTAAACATTGCATCAGCTCTCTCAACTGCCGTCTTCCTTCCTATTCACTGAATTTTTTTGAGTGAATAGGCTTAATAAGCTAGTGCGCTTTACCATCAACGATTGCATCACTGCTTACCATCAGGCGGGATTGCAGTCAAGCAATAGTTTATAAGTATTAAAAAAAAAAGCGACTATAGGCGGGGATGCGGGATATTAGGGGTAAGCTTTGGTAGCTTAATCCTACTTTTGTTTGAAGGATTGTATCGGGTGGACACAGCGCGCGGACGGGACGCAAACACGACGCCCTTTTGCCCACGTACCTTCATTATTCTTCATACAAACTGTAATAACGGGTTCCGAAACAAAATATAGAGGGTGTTCGATTTTCTAAATACATAAAATTGCCGCATCTGCGTTCCATTCTCGTCCTATGTTCCCATTGTGGCCCACACCGAAATCCAAAGTTATCTATGATCAATATTTTAGGGCTATTCACAATTAGGGCTTCCATTACGTAATTACGTAATTACGCAATTACGTAATTACGGACTCATTTTAAAGTATTTTCGATTCCGTAACTGAAAATTTCAATTCCGTACTTACGTAATTATTGGTATCATAACTCAGTTAAAATAGTCAACCAATAAAAAAATCAATCTACTACGTATCATTTGATGCAGCAACACTATACGATATATCTACATCGAAACTATACAAACAGGGAATTCCCCGCAGTTTATATTTTTATCGTTTGTTAAATCTTAAAAAAAAAAATCTAAGATGTACAGAATAGAGTTCAAAATATGTTAACTTGGCGAGTCGCGGTCGGTAGATCCGGGGAGTCCCTGGCGAAAAGTCCCTACGACTACGGGGAACTACTATGCACTTCACTTTCTTAACTAAAATGAAAGTGTAGTTTCATTGCTAAATTGTCGGTTCATCGGTTCGGTTGTTCAGTTCAAAACTTCACATCGCTGGACCTTCGACACAGTTGACACTTGATCAGATAACTTAATTAAAAGTTGGTGGTAAATGCGCGAAAATATTAACAATTTGGAGCAGTTAATTGTATCTTTATCGTGGGTGACTTTGAATGTGTGGATTATCTCTTGAAAGATGTAAGTACCTAGATCAAAGTTTTAATTAGTTCAAATAAGACTGTATACAAGGAGTTTTTGAACAAACGCACACAAAGTTCTATCTGGGAACATTTCTTGAGAGCTGATAATGGACAGAGTGTTGAATGTAAGCATTGCAAAAAAATTTTGAAAACTCCAGGTGGCGCAACTGGAGCTTTACATACTCACATGCGTGCCAAGCATATCGGAGAGATGCCGCAAGTGCAGGACTCGCAAAGGCCGAGTACATCAACGTCTAGTAGTGGTCTAATTCAAACACGAAAACGTACAAATGAACCTTCACAAAAGAAAATTAAACTCACTGATTATTTTTCAAATATGGAGGTTCGAGTGACGAAAATGGCAGCATTAGATGGGATAACATTGAGCACATTTTGTACTTCAGAAGATCTAAGATATCTTTTTAAGAACTCTGGCTACGACATACCGAAATCTTCTACGACTATAACAAAGATAATTCTAGATCAAAGTGATAACACAAAAAACCAATTGAAAAAACAATTGAAATTTATGAAGTCTGAAAATAAAAGATTTACAATTACGTTTGATGAGTGGACGTCTACCCGAAATAAAAGGTATATGAATATAAATATCCACAATAAAGACTTCGATATGGCCAAATATAAAAATTTGTGACTTGTACGGATACATGGATCAATGCCAGCTGAAGTAGGCACTCAATTATTACAGCAGCATTTGAGTGAATTCGGTTTAAATCTGGAAGACGACATTATTGCTTTCACAACAGATGGAGCAAGTGTAATGGTCAAAATGGGTAGAAATTTTGACGGCCACCACCAATTGTGTTTGGCTCATGGGATACAACTAGCAGTCCTGGAAGTTTTATATAAAACACAAAAATCTCCAAAACCTGAAGTGGAGGAGGATGTCTCAAATACTGGCGCTGAAGAAGAAGAAGAAATTGAAGAAGATGAAGATGCGTTTATTTTAGAATCGACCAGAGTCCCAGAATCGGAGTTTTTATACAAAGACACTATAAAAAAATTAAGAGATCTAATAAAATCTTTTAAAAACTCTCCTTTGAAAAACGACTTGTTGCAAAAGTACGTTTTAGAAGAATATGGTAAAAATGTTGACCTAATACTAGACTGTAAAACGAGGTGGAACAGCTTATCAGATATGGACGATATGGTAGGCCGATTTCTCAAATTAAAATCATGCGTTTTTAAGGCGTTATTAGATTTGAAATTGAAATCAAATGTAAAATTTACAGATGAAGAGATCCAAGACCTTCACGAAATTCATTACAGCTTGGACGTAATAAAAACTACAGTTTTGTCATTATGTCACCGTGATTCAAACTTATTGACGGCCGACGCTGCGCTTCGATTTATGCTCGAGAAACTTGATCTTCAGTCAAACGATCTCAGTGCAAAACTAGCCACAACTCTTAGAAAAAGAATAAAGGAAAGGCGAACAAATGTATTCGGTGTTTTGCAATATTTGCATAACAACGAGGAATTTTTTAAAACTGCTGCCACAGAATATTTCACAAAACCATCGTCGGATGAGATACGAATGTATATTGTGGCACTGTTGGAACGGTTGAAATATAATTCTACACAAAAATGTGTAAGTTCACAGCCAAAACCTAGTACATCGGACGCAATTGCCACCAGTGACGATGATGATGAGGAGTTGACAATCGCACAACAGTTAGAGAAGAAAATAAACAAAGTGACTGTGAATAAACCAATTTCAACAGTAAACACAGATCTCGATTCCATTATTAGGGTAGAAATGTGCATTTACGACAGCGCTGGCGGCGGTCGCGAAGTTTTTTTGACTGCAGCGTATAACTATTTGCTTTCAATAACGCCTACAAGTGTTGAAGCTGAGCGAGCCTTTTCATCTGCCGGATATTTTTGTAATAAACTTAGAAGTTCCCTGGGTGACAAAACTTTAAATGCCTTGTCATTTATGAGGTCATATTTTCAAGAAAAGAGATTATATTCAGGAGGAAAAAAATGATTTGACTAAACTGATTAAAACTACAATGCTAAGTTCTTAAATAAATATTTTTTTTTATTAATTATTGTGTTTATTTTGATAAACCCTTGAATTTGAGATAGTAAAAGATAATTGTAAATTGTAACTACAATATTTACAAAAATTCATAGTCGATTAGGGAAAAATTACGTAATTACGTAATTACGGAATTGAAGAAAAAAGTTGCGTAATTAGTTACGTAATTGATATTTCCGTAATTTTGGAAGCCCTATTCACAATAGCTGCTCCACTGTTGTATAGAACACGGTCAATGTTACAATTTATCGTGTAGACCTTAATCTAGATTAACGCGTAATTGATTATACAAATGAAAGGCAAACACAATACCCACAGCGATATTAATCGCTATTTGGCTTTTGGAACATGTTTCTTTGTATGAAAATTTGGGATATATATTGGTGTAGAAAGACCTATCGTGAAATGATTTTCGAGCTTGTAGAAAACCCTGAAAGTAGCAGAACGTGGTACGTAACATATATTATGATGATTTTTAAGTTGCAGAATTGACGAAAAGTTTTTACAAGTTACGAATTGGTCGTAGGAGTCTTGGTTTTGTAAACTTCTGACTCCTTGAGTATTTTTTGGCAGGCCAATAGCGGGTTCCAAGCGTTTTCCACCAATACAATATACACTTGTAGTGTTATTAGATTAATATCAGCCTCATTAGCGCTACGAATACAATTACAGTATGCTTGGAGCTCGGGGAATTGGGTCGAATCAATTGTAATGCGTTGTAAAAACGATAATAATTAACGAAACGCATTTAGTAAGCAAGTTCGTTAACAGGTCGATACGATCAATGCACTTTTTTAACGACTACAGTAATTTTTCCTTCGGTAAAATTTGGCAACTTCTCTAGTTTAACTTATAGGTAGAAATATTAGTCTTCTGAGGAATCGTGTGCATTGAATATAAAATAACACCGTCTAGACGGCTACTTCACACGCTAGTCACCAAAACGAACAAAATTATTGAAATCCACCAGTAGTTTGCTGGTTGAGTCTGGACAAAGGAGGAAACATGTTTTATTGATACGCACATCGTGTATTACAGCCGGTAGAAGCTATCTTAAATAGAAGTGACACCAGTTTCACAGTCTATCAACGAGACGCCAATCATGCAAATTGTAAACGACATAAAAATCCATCCAAACGATACTAATGGAAAGCGCCTTCAGTTTCTATTTAAACCCATTGTAGAAACTTTAGCGTCAATTTGCGATAAATAACATGGGGCATAGCAATTACGAACTAAATTGAGAGTAATGGAGTTAAACAGGACCACTTCGGAGTTGTGGGATCGAGCTCGGGAACCGTGGAAGACGTTTAGCGGAGCGGAGAGGCGAGGCTTAGTAACAAATTAGTAATATACAGGCTGTTGACATCTCTTCGAGTAGGAACGGTTGAAACAATGGAGGTCGGTCACCCGGGCGTCGAGACGCGAAGCTAAAGCGAAAGGTGGAACGCCACTCCCTATGACTGTACGTAGATATATAGGCAAGCATGGAGACTCAATTTGTATGTATACTGTAAATTGCAATGAGCAGAAGTGTGCGCTTCCTTTGAAGTCGGGGACTGGACTTGCATTAGAAGCACAAAATAAAAATCGCAATGTAATAATAATCTTGTTACAAACGTTCAAATACTGAAGTGCAAAAATTTTACTAGCTTGGCACCGAGTCGAGGCAATATTTGAAACAATAGAACCTTCTTGGCTAATTGCCTTGATATTCCATAGGGTTTTCGGATAAGGCTGATTAACTGTAGCACTTAGCACTGCTGATTGGATAATTCCGATCCGAAAATGACCTTTCAACGGTGAACTTTGCAATCAGTATTTCATTTCATAAGCTTTCAAAGTTCATCCATTCCAAATATGTCAGCCTGTCACAAATCTGTGCCACTGGTATGTAAAGTGTAATTTGTTAAACGTTTCCCAGATTACATCACAATCATTTACATGTTGATATGGAATCGCCCAAGAAACGTATACCTAGATTATATCTTTCGACAGCTGTACAAGCTAAAGAAAAATGGGTCGCAGTCGCTACGACAGTCAACAATCGACGTTTTGCTTGTTATTCATGCATTATAGCAATTTAAAACCCGATGCACACCACTTTGTTAAAGCAATAAAGGATTCTTCGTCAAAGAATGTCTCTTGGTTTTATTGTATAATATAAAATAATGGAAGTGTAACAGTTAATGTTTATAAAACATAATTGTCATTAGCATTAAAAATTCTATTATAAAATCAATTAGATTATTTTAAACAGTCTTGAGCAAAACCGTTACAGCATAATTATTTGATTTCGATATTGGTGTTCATTATTGCTTCCTAGTCGGTGATGAAAGTGAAGTATCAAGTGATGCATAACGTATGTTCATGCTCTTTTTCCTTTAAAGGGTGAACTAGTGGCCGAGAGAGCACTCTCATTGCGAAAAGCCATGTTTAGCAATAAAGAAAATTAGCCAATTGTTTCCAACTGCTCCAAAACTCCAACCATTTTTCGAGAGCCCCTGACTTAATTAGGAGTGTACGTGAAAGGTGGGATTAAGTGAGCGGCGCTACTGAGGACCAGTTGTCTCGGGTAAGATTACTTAGACATTTCGAGGAGACAATGATATTTACGAAGAAGAAAGTATTTTACCTAAGATATCATACAACATTTTAAGCTATTAAAGCTATGAAACGGCAAATTAAATACTTTTTCTCATGCAATAAGTGCAATGCGGGTCTAGGAACACTACTTAGCGTTAAAATGGTATCTGCATACAAACGCCACATGAAAACAACACGTCATGCGTAACTTCTCGGCATGAACCGTCGGGCATACAACACCCAGCTGGTCAGAGGGATCCTCCCATTCCTATGGAGGATGAGTGAACATTACACCATGTTCCTAATACCTCTAAAGCGGTATGGCATTATAATTTAGCTCTCGGTAACGTCACCAACGGGTTCTTACCTATCTAGCCTCACTTGAATCACCATAATTATGAAAGGCTCCTAGCAAGATTACAACTCAATATAATAATATTTATAACTCACAAGATCCAATAACCTAGTAACAGTGATGCTAGGTCATTCATAAATTTATCCAGCAACGATTAATACTAGGATTACATGGCTCAACCAAGCTCAGGCGGTGACAGACACATCTTAAATTAATGATACGGGCGCCAATGTATTTGTCCGCACCACAATAGATGAAGAAATCGATCATTTTTGTTTTAAGACGTTTAGAAACTGATTAAAGGCAATTATGCCGTATATCGAATATTTAAGCAGATTATTAAAAAAATTTAATTTATTCAGTAAACGTTTGACATGGCAAAAAATCAATACCCACTTGACATTGATTCTGCTGTCGTCAATACCACTATGCGATGAAGTGTTACCTATACAATATGTAAAGAAAACCCTGTCCGACCCATAAGGATAGCAAAGGTTAGGTAAACACTTGACCAAATATAATATAAAATTTTACGTAATCGTCATAGTAACAATACTAATGAATTTTGAAATAATCTTTTTTTCCCGGGAATTAATTCCAATTTCCCCGCAATTTGGTAATTTTTAAAAAACCAAAAACCCCGGTATTTTTATAAGCGAATAGCGACGCCACCACGTCACAGGTGCCGCGTGCCCTGCCCCCCGCCGCCCGCGGAAGGGGTGGCTTATCGCACATGTATTAAGTTACCTCTTTTTGCTAAATAATATTTATTTTTTAGGGGGATTTTTTTTTAAAGTGTAGTCCGACTTTGTGGGCATTAGTAGAATCAGTTATCGATACCTTACCATACCTTCACGGATCGGACAGGGTTTTCTTTACATATTGTATATATTGTTTTCTAATTTTTTTGTTCATCTTAGTCTGTCGATGGCATTCTAAATATTCCGTCCAGAATTTAGCTACAACTTTAGCATTATCCGTAGTCTCTGTCAGTCCCAGTAACATTCAGGGAACAGGATTCGCTGGATACGATATTAAGCGTTTCATTGTGGTGGATCAGCACCAACTTAAATATTTGTAGATAAATAAGATTTTCATTAATTAAGTAACGCATTGGCATTTTTCGTTGAAAAATAGCACAGTCGTTTAAGAGAATCATCATCAACCTTTTTTCTTTTTTTTTTTTTTTTTATCGTCCCACTGCTGGGCACAGGTCTCCTCTCATACAGAGAAGGATTGAGCGTAATCACCACGCTTGCTCAATGCGGGTTGGCGATTTCAGACTTAAAGTCCAGGTTTCCTCAAGATGTTTTCTCCTTCACCTTCAGTCATTGGTGTCCAAGATATACTTAGAAAGTACATATAACTTTAGAAAAGTTACATTGGTACTTGCCTGACCTGGAATCGAACCCGCGCACTCATACTCGAGAGGCTGGTGTTTTAACCACTAGGCCACCACGACTATAAGAAAGACTTCAAGAGAATACACTTCTTTTCTTAGACTTTAAGAGAATACAAGCCAATAAATGAACTAAACCGCTCTCTACATTCGTAAAGTGAAGGCTACCTAAGCCTCTCCGAATATGAACGAGATTATTTGATGAATAATATAAGGTGTTGGGCAAAGGGCCACGCAAGGTTATTAGACCTAATAAAAATTGCAAAGAGCCACTGACGCGTGCCACAGTTCAGAGGCAGGTCAAAGGACCACAAATAAAAGAAATAGCAGTGTGTAATTTACTTTGACGTGGGTTTGTAAGTTCATTATTAATTAGTGTTTATTTTAGGCTAGATTTAGCTGAAGCTAATAATAATATACAGTAAATGGTTTTACGTCTAGCGAGACGTAAAACCATTTAATAATAAAAAGTAAAGAATGGACCGCAATCACCAATATGCAGCTAGAAGACCCGAGGGAGTGTAGTGATCTTGAAAGTTTAAATATAGCCCATTACTGACAATAATTAATACTGCGCTGAAATGTCATGGACATATAAAATTGTATTATGGTAATATAAATGCACTTACGCTTGCAGTCAGCATGCGCAGTAGGTAATATATTGCATATTTGCATATACCTACAGATTCTGATTGCTGAGTAAGCAAAAAGGTTTAAAAAGATAAGGGCGTTTGATTTTTATTACAGATATAAGATTAATTCGAGCAAACAAAATACGAAGAAAATGGGGCGAATATCAAAATAAGCTTTGTGTATATGAACGCAAAGGCCGGGAAGAAAATTAAGATTCCATAACATTTCTTTGAAGAAAGGTCCGAGCAGTTTATAAATCGACTAGCTGCGCCCCGCTGTTTCACCCGCGTAAGTTTCGATGCAGTGGGAATATCGAGATAAAAAGTATTCTAAGTGTTATTCCTGGTTCTAAACCATCTATTTGCCAAATTTCATCTAAATCCGTTCAGTAGTTTATGCGTAAAAGCGGAACAAAAATCTCACTGTCATATTAATAATTATAATATTAAAAAGGATGTCCGGAGTGTCCGGGGTGTCGGACTAGACAAAACAAAAATTCGTCATTATGTAATCACCGTAAATTAAGTAACAGATTTCCAGACAACAAAAAAACGCTTAGAAAATCGTTCGTAGAAGTCAACGATTTACTTGTCATTAAGGTTATTTTAAAGCTTAGTCAACGTGAATAGGTCACGGCCGTGTTCTAAAAGAGCCGATCGCGACGGTCGACAGCGTAACTTATAAATTGATCAGGGATTTGAGCTAAGTCGCATTGCCAGTACACATAGATATATCTACAATCTATCAGTTTTCTCTGAATATCTTCCAAATCGTGACAAACACAATACAATTTGACATTTGACAGAGCACGCAATCCATATCTGTTGCATCGGAGTTTCTCTCGGCGAGACGTTTTTCATAGTTATAATGTCATATAACATTCTATCGGCGTCTTTAATAAGAGAGAGCACTGCAGGAAATTCTTCTATTTATGTAGGTACTAGCTTTCCGCCCGCGGCTTCGCCCGCGTGGAGTTCGGTTATATCGCGCTTTTTAGATTTCCCTCGGGAATATCAAATTTTTCCGGGATAAAAGGTAGCCTATGTCCTTTCTCAGGGTCTAAAGATTGTCTGTGCCAAATTTCATCAAAATCGGTTGAGGGGTTTAAGCGGGAAAGCGTAACAGACAGACAGACAGAGTTACTTTCGCATTTATAATATTAGTATGGATTATGTAAGTAATTTAGATTGATTGTGCAGCCACGATTGTGATGTCACATAGATGAAACGTTTTTACGTTGATACAGTTTTAGATTCTTGAGTTATTAAAAGAGGTGTTTGGGTTCAAATGGAGGTTGTTACCCTGACCCTCCAGGCAGGCGGCACGCCTCTCACAAAATAAGGACATTGCCCTTCATCATATACACTTAGGTAGAAAAGAAGCTCGCACCTGGATATCTAGGTTAGTTTCTTTGCAAGTTCCATTTAATTAACCAATAAGCTGAAAGCATAAATATAGCCCAAGTAATAAATGCCATGCCATGATTCATGCTTTGGCAGACGAATCGATGATCTTGAGTTCTCTTCTTATTATAAGTATACTTACAAGTCGATCCGTTTGTAACTAAAAGTTTCAGAACATTTTTTAGCCCAAACGGAATTGAAATACCAAACAAAAGAAAAATACAAGAAAATTCCGATTACTTTGTTTCCACAAAAAAAGGCTATAATAATGCTAGCAAAGAAAAAAATAAAATAAATAAAAAGCTGATAGATAATGAGGTCGACGACAAATCAGCTAATACAGGCAATGCAGGCCAGGTAACCGCGAGAGAGAAAGGTGGTTTTGTCTAGAATCTAGATCTTACGAAATGGCTAAGGCTAGCCAGTATCGAACCCACTAATGTTACATAGCATCATTGAATATGTATACAATATTGATTTTATCTTTAATTAAATTAGACAAAAAGTATTTAAAAGAATATGTAAGCTCTTACTATTTGTCCAGTTTCTAACTAAAATAAAGTTTATAAACGATTTAAATTGTCAAATAACTTTGAAATTAATTAAATTCGGTGTTAAGACGGTAGACGGCTGTTGAGACGATACAATTTAGCGATGTGTAACGAAAATACTAGCTTAAATACTAGCTTCATTGGTGACAAAAGGAATCCTTTTAAGGAATCCATTGCTATAAAATTATAAAAACACTTCCAAATATGACTTCAAACGTTATTTATGGACGCAAAACATGAGTTCTAAATAAGTTTCCATATGAGGACAAGGCTGAATGGTAGACTGCTGCGTTGCGTGTCATGGGTTCGATTCCCACACGGAAAAATATTTGTTTTGCTGTCTAGTGTTAGTCGTTAATAACACAGAAAACTTAATTTTAAGATCTTCAGAAAAATGCATTGATAAAGACATATTGATAAAAACGATTGATCAATTCTAATTATAACACTGATGGTGATGAAACATTCATACACAAAAATTAACAGCTGTTTTCCAACAATAATTTAAGTATACTAGTTAATCTGCATATCGACGAAAACAAAGACAGCTTTTCGAGGAAAGCGCTACAATGAACAAAAATAATATAGGCAAATAGGAAGACATAAAACCACCTCCTGTTATTTAGAGACGTCTACCACGTATTAACCACACAGGATCGTGTGTTAACCCGAAGCCTAATCGTCGAACACCTTTTTGTCAAATGATTGCGATTGGTTGGGATCGCAGTTGATATTAATTTACACTAAAATTATATCAACTGCGGCCCAAACGATCCCCACTAGTCACATCTATCCCAACTAGTCGCAATCATTTGACAAAAAGTGTTCGCCGATTAGGCTGCTGCTGGGTAATTGCGTAACATACCATCAGTTGCAATAGGTTTCATTTTGACAGTTCAACATCATTCATTACGTTGTTAAAGAGACAGACTTTCCGAACATATGAAGCAATGGATTTGCATTTTGCTTCAGAATGATTCCAATTGATACTAATTGAGTGTTACGCAATGAGGGTGCTGCCCTTTAAGACCGACCGACGAACACATTTTTGTCAAATGATTGCGATTAGTTGGTATAGCCCATTGGTCCGTTCGGTCCAAACGATCCCAACTAGTCGCAATCATTTTACAAAAATGTCTTCGCCGATTAGGGGGCTGGTAAGTAGGAATAAAATGCGTACATATACAAATTTTATTCATTACATACGTCTACAATACAAGCAATTTGAATAAATAAAGATGTTATTTGGAGAAGCGTAGATAGGAATCCTATGTATATCCTCATACGTCAAAATTCAATAAAAGTTACATAAAAAATAATACCGGCCAAGTGCGTGTCGGAGTCACGCACAAAGGGTTCCGTACCATTGATTTATGAAATTAAAGGATTTAAGTTATTTGTATGAAAGATTAAGCGGTAATAAGCGGTTTACGATTTACGGGGTATTAAAAAAAACTACTTACTAGATCTCGTTCAAAACAATTTTCGTTGTCATATGGCTTTTTTAGATTTTTCATTTTCTTAGTTAGAGGGGGGGGGGGGGTTCCTTTTTACCACTTTGGAAGCGGCTGTCACGCAAACTATTCGGTTTAGAAAAAAATATTTCAGAATACTCGATATCATTTTTGAAGACCTATCCATAGACATCCCGCGCGTATGTTTTCGATGAAAAAAAAAAAAATTTGAGTTTCACTTCTAAGTATGGGGAGCCCCCAATATTTATTATTATTTTTTTATTTTTGCATCAAAATCTCAATGCGGTTCACTGAATACATCTAGCTACCAAGTTTCAACAGTATCGCTCTTATAGTTTCGGAAAAAATGGCTGTGACATACGGACGGACAGACAGACATGACGAATCTATAAGGGTTCCGTTTTTTGCCATTTGGCTACGGAACCCTAACAACACTAATAAAGATGAACGATTTTGGTTGTCAGATATGTAAATAATATGCTGGTGAAGATAACGATGTGTACATATTTATTTAAAAATATCTGTAACTAGCGGCCGGCAGCGGCTTCGTTCGTGTGGAGTTAGTTATGCTCCGCTCCTATTGGTCGCAGCGTGATGCTATATAGCCTAAAGCCTTCCTGGATTAATGGGCTATTACACGCAAAAAGATTTTTTCTAATCGGACCAGTAGTTCCCGAGATTAGCGCGTTTAAACAAAGAAACTCTTCAGCTTTATTATATTTATCTGTAACTAGCGGCCGCCAGCGACTTCGCTCGCGTGGAGTTAGTTATGCTCCGCTCCTATTGGTCGCAGGGTGATGTTATATAGCCTAAAGCCTTCCTGGATAAATGGGCTATCCAACGCAAATAAATATTTTTTGAAATCGGACCAGTAGTTCCCGAGATTAGCGCGTTCAAACAAATAAACTCTTCAGCTTTATATACTAGTATAGATAAGACTTATATATGACTAGCTGCGCCACGCGGTTTAACCCGCGTAGGTTTCGATATGCTCCGTTCCTATTGGTCGCAGCGTGATGTTATATAGCCTAAAGTCTTCCTGGATTAAGGAGCTATCCAATGCAAAAATATTTTTTCAAATCGGACCAGTAGTTCCTGAGATTAGCGCGTTCAAACAAACAAACTCTTCTGTTTTATATATTAGTACATGTATATTTATAGCAATGGTATCAGTCGCATCTTGTAAGTTGCGGCCGATACCGCTACGTACCACTGGTCTTAGGTTCGGACCCCGTCAGACCCTTTACCCACTGCCCGCACTGGGCCCGCGTGGTAGAATACGGCCAACTCCCTCTCACCGAGAAGAGGCCTGATTATGTTATGTCATATTTATGATTTCTAGCTGTAAATATGAATTATTATAAATAAAGAGGAATTGAAAATCGATGTCGAATCAATCAATCAAGTTCAAGGAAATCCATTGCTAGACACATTTGCCGGTTCCCGTCAAAGACATAAAACCGTTTAGAACATTTCTATTACCTTCAACATGGTCAATTTCCCACACAGTGAAATCCTTGAAACTTTCATCCGAACCTTATTTAAGTCACCTACCTATATGGTTACTAATACATACATAACATTATCACCCAGTAACGTATTGTAATACAGGGTTTTTTTTTTTTATTAGTTATAAACTAGTGCTTGACTGCAATCCAGCCTGATGGTAAGCAGTGATGCAATCGTTGATGGTAAAACGCACTAGCTTATTAAGCCTATTCACTTAAAAAAACTGAGTGAATAGGAAGGAAGACGGCAGTTGAGCGAGGTGATGCAATGTTTAACCCAACAACACGACCAACGATGCTGCGCCAGAGGATGATCTGGAGACCCTCCACGACCAAACTCCCGACACAACAACAGTAGGCACATCGTACCCGATACACATCGCAACACAACTGCTCAGACCCGTCCTCCGTACGGCTTCACCAGACATCATGCCGGAACACGACGAATCGCTTGGCGGCAAGACTTTGTCTGGGTAACGCTTAAACACTATGTTATGTACGTCAGACGTGTCTAAACTCATAATATAGAAAGCGCTTGTACGTGTATGTTTACACCATACATTTCTCCTTATTTGGATTGCGGCAATGAATAAGATTACCATGCTGTTGTGTGGGGAAAGTAGAGATGTTAGATTATGGTGTAATTAAATAACAATTGAATGAAAATCCATAATAATGTGACCGCAAATTTAACACCGAAACCTACCAACTTACACAAAGTCAATGTTTATGCAACAAACTTTACTTCAAGATGTCATAACCTCGATACAATCCTCTAAAACAGCGGCTGTAAAATTCATAATAGGTATGTATGTGGTTTTGTTCGATATTTGTTTGGTGTACAATAAAGAATATATGAATAAATAAATATATACATCTACATAAATAGCATTATTGTACAGGGTGTATCTGACATCGTAATGCAAACTTCGCGAATAGGTTACACCGCATGTCACTAATAAAATTATGATAGTCATTTATGTCGTTAATGAACGGTTACAGAATTCACAGTGTTTAAAAAAAGTGTCTGCTCGGCCTTTGAACCTTGCAAGCGTGCCGCCGTGCGGGTTTGTTGGTATGACGTTGACCCCTGATGTGAACTGTATTAAATCAGCTGATAGGATAATTTAGCGAGTTTTGTTCACATTGAGCTTTTTTGTGTAATTAGCGAATTAATTATTTTTTACTTTAAAATCACAAAAACAAAAAAAAAACACAAACAACAAAAGAACAAAAGTATAGCAATTATGAACGGTCTAAAGTGAAAAATAAATGTTTTTTTTTAAATCTGGAAAAACCCGAAGGGAAATTCCAGCACTGGGGGGTTCAGAATCATGTACTGGACCCTTGGCACTCGTTTGTGCGTCTATGTCATATACATCCCTTATATGTATAACACATGACGTTCAGTATAAGTACATAAGAGTTTAAATGTGACGCTATTTTATGTAAATGTTTGTGTTGTGTAAATTATGTATATGCTCAGGAGTATTTCCGTAAAGTTTAAAAAAAGTCAAAATTGTTTATTGTCAAAGTTGATCTTTATTTTTGCAAAATTCATAGAAAATACATATAATTTATAGGTCCATTGGCAAGTTCTTAACATAGCATATCCTGAACAAAGAACAACAAGGTTTTGGAAAAAAATAAAGATAGAACTACCTTGAAGCTGTATACTTACTTCAATTTCGCATTAACAATACCTAAGCCTTAAGCAGTTGAAGAAACTTGCTACCTTATTGTCTAATTTGCTTATTTCCCATATATGTAAATACTCAAAATCGGCTATCAAAACTGATGAATACTAGTTGTATTCCTCCTACAGTAGGTTACTCTAGTCATACTGGCCACTTTACACGTGAAGATCCAATCATCATAAACTGGATATACTTATCCACGATGCGGTAGATCGCCCAATGCGACAGAATATTATCCTGTCGCCGTTTTCTAGACGCCAGCACATGTACAGCATTGATAAACGTGTGGATTTCCTTATAATGTTTAAATTTGAATAATATGCGTCGTGTCTCCAACACAGGAATGTCGCATCTTATGCATACCTCCAGTATATTAAAGGTAATAATATATTTTTTCGAGACATAAAACTCCTATTCCAGAAATAGCTTTATATAAACTAAGATAAGATTGAAACTCGAGTTTAAAACAAGTCCGATCCTAGCGATAACTTCATATAAAAGGCTGGTACAAGAAGAAAACAAACATGTTTATTTTTCTTAAATAAACAAGTCAGGATACTCGAATAGTTGGCAGATCGCCGGATCTCTACTACTTCAGTATCGTAAATATTTACAAAATATATGGCTGTAACTATTTTATTTCTCCTTGTATCATAAATCATAATATTGATATTAAACGTACCGTGTATAAAACTTCTTGTTGATGATACAAACTCCTACTGTCCTTAAAGATTATGAATTAACTGACAGTGTTAAAAATTTAATGAATCATTTATGAATATAGTGCTATGAAGATTGTGGCTTACTGCAACACATAGAAATTTCATCATTTCCACATTGCAGAAAACAAGCAAGAATACAAAGAAGAGTAATTGAGAAAACTGAAAATCAAAAGGAATAATAAAAATATTCATATTAATAAAATTTGTGTAACTGCAAAACAAACCAAGTACCGTGGCTTTGTGCTGTACGTAATGAAGATAAATGATAATACCAACATGGGTTAGCTGAGATGTTTGAAGCATTAGACCCGGCCGTCTCGCGGTGATGCAGCTCAATTTGTGCTTCGTAACGGGACATGGATGACTCTCTTAAGAGAAACTTTATAGTTTCACACGATTTAAATTTAATAACATAGTTACGAACAATAAAAAGAAAATTCTTACGTTCAATGATTACGGCGAAATCTATAATCTTAATCTGCCTGTTTTTTTCTTTCACGCTTGAAGTAATAGATGATTTCTTCATTATGATAATAAGTAATTGTAAAATAACCGCATTAGAAGTATTCGAACCAAGTTTTAGTTAACAAAAAGTCAAAACGTGTTCGGCAAAATAAGTAAAACAGAGGCTATTGTTTCTAAACATGTGCATATACATACGTCAATATTCTCAGAGCTTTCGAACTAAGATCTGCCGCTGAATACTAAGGGGCCGGTTTGTTTCTGCACGTTCAAAGACAGAGGTGTCATTGTGTTCGTTCAAGTTTTGAATATGTCAGGTTATGTCGCAATTGAAACCAGTTGAACACGTCCACTAGCTGTTGTAGAAAGCATTTAAGTTCAGGTATATGCAACGCACGGATTAAAGCATCAAACGTGACCCGGGCACCTCGCTGTAGCCTTGCGCTCTCCGCTTGCACAATTTTATTTTGTCGTTCGGTGAGCATTATGACATTAGCTACGCTATCAAGGTCTTGCCTGGCTACGGATTAACAAAATGTTTGCTCTCCAAACCGATCCACCGCGGTCGCGACACATCATTCGGTCATTTAAACCTTCAGTCGTTAAAACAAATTAAGTGGTCGGCGACTGGAGCCAGTAATTTTATCAGTCTCATCTAGAGTCCCATCAGACTATGTAATCGCCAATTGAACCAAAGTGAGAATAAAACTTACAGCACCACGCTAGACATATCGATTACTTTCTCGCTACGTGTTTTCATTGTCGTGACAAGTGCGCACGACAGCTGACTAACCTTTTTCATTGGTCATAAATTTACATAAGGCTCTCTTATCTTGCCAACTTTGTGCATTTGTTCAGCAAACACCCGAAATTCAGAAAGATTTCGGCGTTGTTTTACAAATACTACTTTATAAAATGTCCAAAATTTATTCTTCCCTACTGTTACTTGTACTCAGTGCACTATAGGGTGAGCTATGTTCAGAATAATCAAGAATGAAATTATGTGAAAAAAAAAACAACATAGCAAAAAGAAATTGAAGGACAGGACCGGTGGCCGGCGGCGGGACAGACGAGTCCTGGGGTGGAGACCCAGTATCGGCAAGTGTAGTGTGGGACGATCCCCACAGTAACTAGATGGATGTCCAGCAGTGGACTGCAATAGGCCTAGTTCATCGTAATATTTGCATTGCAGACAGGGAATATTGCAAAACAAAATAAAGAACTCTTTGTCTTACCTCTTCATCTTCGGCTATAAATTCTACTGTAGTTTGTCTTTGCTGTTCCACGTTGTTTAATTTCACAGGCCGACCGTCTGTTTGGTCCAATACTGCAACAAAAAAAACCGCCAGTGAGTCAAGAGTTGCGCCATGTTACAAGAGTTTCTTGGATAGGACGATATTCCCCGTTGCAGATAATTATATGCTCGATTACTTTTGGCAGAGACTCATTTTAGTCGAAACACTACAGCTATACGATATATTTCAGATGTTCCCATTGGACTAAATGTTAAATATAAAACGTACAAACTACAAGTTCATTACAACATGCGTGTCACGCTAAATACAAGAACAGATCGACGATGCATTCGTGTTTCGAGCTTAGAGCTAATGTTGATTGTGATTGTGAAAAGAAACCATGCGTTAATCATTACACCGGCCATACGTGCTCTGAGATGCCAAATACAAAAGGCAAAAATACCAAACAAGAATTCTAAGTAAGAGGTACAACGTGCGACGATTTCGAACACGCGAAGCTGCCAGTATTTTTTAGGCAACGATAGTATAATTTGATCGCATTCGGTAAAAAATGTTCTTGAATTTAACAAAGTAAATAACCAATCTCAATAATACTATCATATTGAATACAGAAGTGAAACAAAAATAGATTATTATTATGTACATAATTTTCGGACTTTTGAGCGTTGTATACGAATAAAAAAAGCTTTATAATTATTATCTTCATTATCGTTATCTTCCCACCGTTTTCGTTGTCTTTTTCAGCAAGGGCATAGCGAAAATATAGGATATCCTGCTCCAGGGACCTCAGATAAGAAGCATAATATTAAGAAAAAAATGGTGGTAAAGTTCGTCGACACGCTATATAAACAAGGCGCCATTAACTGGCTAGAATAATCACCTGTTTTTTTGGACACACGTTAAATAGAACAGGAAAACCTAAAAATACATTCATCTGGCAGACTATCATTATGTGAAGTTATTTAAATACGAATTTATGACCATCGCAAAAATTATTGTATTTTGCGCATAAAATTGGTATATGCACTGGTAAACACGGCGGTATGACCAGCAGATATTTTTTTTTATTTTTAGTTCCATTGGTCCGTTCCGAGATTAATCAGTGCGAGTGATTTGCATAATATTGAAAATGAAGTAAGTGAATGTGCTGCGTAGCGGATTCTAATAATCATAATGTATCTAGAAATCATAGCAGTAAACGCAAGTATTTTGTTGAAATTAAACTACTTTTCGTTCAATTTAGAATGTAATTTTCTTTTAAGTCTCTCAGCAGGAAGCACGTTAAGCTCTTGGGCCAGCTCCGGATATCGACAGTCTAAGGATTTGATTTGGTGGCAATGTTTATTCCACGGAATCGTCAAGAAAGAAGATGTGAGCTTCGTTTCACCATTTGTACAATATGCAAAAATCAAGTTGACTATGCAGACAAGACCGAATTCTGACATTCTGTAAAACACAAAATCCCGCCCATACGGTTTAAGACTGACGGATGGCATCAAAAATAAGGCTGTATATCAAAACTTGCCAAAGCAACCATCTTGAAGTAAAGTTTTGGAAGATAGTGGTCATTGAAATCGTAAACAATAACTTGGGAAGTCCATAATGACTAATAAAGGTGACTGTTCACGGTGTGTCGCGTCCCACGCCTGGCTTACTACAATTGTAACCAGCTCTTATGGTTATCTACATTCCGATAAGCTGGCTTATTCTAGTAAAGCATATGGAATATTCTAATGATTTGTCTGATATCACGAACAGACTGAATAATAGGTGAATATATTTGAATAAATAAAATGGTAAATGTTTCGGTGTAGAATGTTTGACGATAAATCGCGAAATGGAATGCCCAAATATTCCTGTATTCCTAAACATACACACCTAATATGCTAATTTATTTGAATTAGGTATAACCTATGATGTGGGAATTTCCTTGTTTGCAACTGCAAGCAGAAGCCAGTTTGGGAATTACGCATTACTTAAACATACCTTTTAATACGAAATGTGCTATATAAAGTATCTAGACATGATTTTTTTTTTTCTCGGTGGTAGGCAACAACATCAGCCGCCGGCATAAGTTACCACCCACCAGACAAAGTCTTGCCGCCAAGCGATTCGTCGTGTTCCAGCATAATGTCTGGTGAAGCCGTACGGAGGACAGGTCTGAGCAGTTGTGTCGCGATGTGTGGCGGGTACGATGCGCCAAATGTTGTTGTGTCGGGAGTTTGGTCGTGGAGAGTCTCCAGATCAATCTCCCTCTAGCGCAGCATCGTTTGGTCGTGTTGGTCTTGGGTTTAACATTGCATCACCTCGCTCAACTGCCGTCATACTTCCTATTCCTAAGTTTTTTAAGTGAACAGGCTTAATAAACTAGTGCGCTTTACCATCAACGATTGCATCACTGCTTACCATCAGGTGGGATTGCAGTCAAGCACTAGTTTACAATTATTAAAAAAAAAAAACTTAGTGTGAACTTAGCTGAGCCACAGGAAGGTAAGGACGTAGGTTCTTACATAACATCAGTCATCCATTAAACGAAAAATTAAATAAGTAATGAAAACAATAGTATCTTTTTAGAATTGTAAAATTTTCAGCAGAATTACTACGTCCGGATAGCGTGTCGGATTGCAATTCGAACTCCGAACCATGACTGCAAGCACTGATCGTGATGTCGAATATATTGAACACAAAAAATGTGGCTCACTCCAAGTGGATACAATAGACAGTCGGTTGGAAATACCCGATGACTGATTAAGGAATAAAAAAATGTAGAACGGGTTTATCCAGAATATGTTAAGAATATAAATAGGACAGCCGCTGGATAGGGGGACAAGAAAACGAGAAAAATACATCAAGATAAGATTACGACTTTACACAAACGTGTAAGTTGCCAAATTCGTAGATTTTGGCAAGACTGCGAAGCGAAGCAAATTTCTCATGTAGCCAACATAAGTTGTAATGAAAACGCCGGTGGCATTGTGATAAGAGGATTTTTGACATAGCAGTAGATAAACACACGGCCGCACATTGTCATTGACAGCGCGAGCGCATTTATGAACCTCGGTTCATTATATTTTCCGCTATACATATAAAATTTTCGAGCGGCACAACAATGAAGGTCGGGGTCGTCAACCACACTCCCAAAATATCACATTTTTTATAGCATAATAAACATCTGACTAAAGAATTATGTGACTAGCTTTCCGCCCGCGTGGAGTTCGGTTATATCGCGTTTCGAAGAGAACTCTTCAAAAGTCCGGAATCAAAACTATCCTATGTTATTTCTCAAGGTCAACTCGTATCTTTGTACCAAATTTCAATAAAATCAGTTCAGTGGTTTAGACGTGAAAGCGTAACAGACAGACGGTCAAACAGACAGAGTTACTTTCGCATTTATAATATTAAGTAGGGATTAGTAGTAAATCGTTTTGAGATTAAACAGCTGGTCAATGTCAGAGCAACTTTTGAATTTGTTACCTCATAATAGACAGTGACTAATTTTACAGAAAAAGATCACAGTATCATTCTGATGAAGCATTTTTTTATAATATTTCGAAAGTGCAGTTGTTAAAAGCTATGAGTAATTTAGAAAGTAACAAGGAAAAATTGGAACATGAGGATTGATTAAATCATTAGTCTCGCAAGATCCTGCAGAGGCATCGTATCCGCTAATAAAATATCTTGTAATGACCTACAATGGTTTTTTGTTGAATTAAATGGCGGAACCGTAGTTGTAACGGTCACCGAGCATCCACGTGCGTAAGTAAGATGGATAAACCTCAAGGAGTCCGCAGAAATCATTTAAAATAACGATCTGAGTCGTGCCTTGGCACGGGAAGCGGGTCATACAAATAATGCACGAGAAAGCTCCTCTATATGGCAAACACAAAGACAATTTAAACGATGTTGCTGCACCTGTCTTGTAGGACATTGCAAAATATCCAAAATATACCAATAAGAAGAACATTTCCAATCATTATGAGGTGAAGTGTATTTTGTAAGTTCGATATCAGCCCCCTAATCGGCGAACACATTTTTGTTAAATGATTGCGACTAGTTGGCATCAGTTGGGATCATTCGGACCGTCCATTGGTCCGTTCGGTCCATACGATCCCAACTAGTTGCAATCATTAAACAAAAATGTGGTCGCCGATTAGGGGGGAGGGTATATTAACGTCTGTTGGAACTACATATACTATAAAATTATTTATTAAATAATACATGTAGTTCCAACAGACGTGGCCGCCGCGCCGGTTATATCTATAAATTATTGTAAAATACAATTAGCAGTATAGCTCCAGCAACTGCCGCTTACACACAACAATAAGTAAATTCACATGTATGTACAGCAATAGAATGGTGGTGGGTTCTTTCGACCTTTTGCTATATTGGAAGGGGAACGAGGACATGCCTATCCACTCTGCTGTGGTCTACAACACCGTGCGTACACGTGATTGAATACATTACACTGAAGCCATCGATAACAAACAACTGACTCTACTCAGTTCCAATTAAATAATGGCGCCGATTCTGTAGTTCACAAACAAAAGTAATTTGAAGTTATGTGCATCTTTTTCTTTCTAATTCGTTAAGAAAAGGACAGAAGATAAAATCAGTTTATACCTGTCAAATTAGTGCGCTCCTGACGTAAACTGGCGTATTTTAGTCGCCATGTTTAGAATCGCGTCTAAACTGTCTATGGAGTATCTTAATTTGACAGGATTAAATTAAAATGTTATCTTCTATCCTTTTCTTAATCAAATGAAAAGAAAAAGATAGACATAACTTAAAATTAGTTTAGTTTGTGAACAACAGAATCCGCGCCAATGTTTGATTTATGCTCACGAAACTGGAAATGAGTCGCTAATAGACGCCTGCCAATTGTTAATAGAAGCAACGGCGTCAGTACAATAGGATTGATACTACAAATAAAAATACCATTTATGCAACACCCGTATCGTAAATGGAAGCCAATGATATCAATACGCATCTATTTGAAAACCGTCGCTATAAAGAAGAATGAAAATATAACCATAAGAAATCGTTTACACTGGAAATGAGTCGCTAATAGACGCCTGCCAATTGTTAATAGAAGCAACGGCGTCAGTACAATAGGATTGATACTACAAATAAAAATATCATGTATTGCAACACCCGTACCGTAAATGGGAGCCAATGATATCAATACGCATCTATTTGAAAACCGTCGCTATAAAGAAGAATGAAAATATAACTATAAGAAATCGTTTACACTGGAAATGAGTCGCTAACAGACGCCTGCCAATTGTTAATAGAAGCAACGGCGTCAGTACAATAGGATTGATACTACAAATAAAAATACCATGTATGCAACACCCGTACCGTAAATGGGGGCCAATGATATCAATACGCATCTATTTGAAAACCGTCGCTATAAAGAAGAATGAAAATATAACCATAAGAAATCGTTACTTAAACTAGTTTCGGCCCTCAAAAGCTACTAGACTGTGAAATCGATTGAGGCGTCAAGTTTTCTTTCAATTTGGAACAAAATTATTGTATCGGCCGTTGATTAGCGATGTCGCTAACCTTTGAGACGTTGATCTGAAACCGAAACCGTACAAGGTTGCGAATTTGGTCGGCAACCTGCTTGATTGTAATCAAATGTAAATCAAATCACGTCAATGATATCTATACTAATATATAAAGCTGAAGAGTTTGTTTCTTTGTTTGTTTGAACGCGCTAATCTCAAAAATTACTGGTCCGGTTTGAAAAATTCATTTTGCCTTGGATAGCCCATTAATCCACGAAGGCTTTAGGCTATATAACATCACGCTGCGACCAATAGGAGCGGAGCATAACTAACTCCACGCGAACGAAGTCGCTGGCGGCCGCTAGTATACTAATAAAGAGAGAACAACGAAACATACTTTGCTGCAGACCTACTACATAGTTAGCTTAATGCCAGTGCTACACATTATTAGAGATTGCAATGTGAGAGGCGATCTATGTGATTTTATCTCGGAGCTCGTTCTCGCGTGGTGGCCGCATACACGCTCTCTATGACATCACATCTAGCCGAACAAGTGTTTGTGCTCGCATAGCGTGATGTTAAACAACGATACACGTAAGCAAATTGTACAGCACGTAATTATCTCTAATCAAACCTTTATACTCTACCATTGACTGCACAATAGCGTCGTATTGAATTAGCTCTAACGAAGGGACAACGAGTCTAATGCTACTGAAGAAATCTTCTAGAAAGTCTATAATTTCACTCAATTTAATATTGACAGCTTGTCTTATTTGTAGTATAAGCTCAACCCCTCTCTAAACCTACCTATATAGAATATCCTACCTATTGGTGCTAATGACCTTATCCTGGTCACGGCACCAATAGGTAGAATAGTTCGATATAGGTAGGTTTAAAGAGGGGGGGAGCTCCTCTTAATTGTAGACCGCATTAGTTGTTATTATTTTTTCTTAGCTCAATGTTAATTGCTTCTTTTGCGAAATATTTTAGATGTAATTCTGTAGACGTGATAGGGGCAGTGAAGATTTGATAGCTAATGACAAGGTTTCAAATTTCAATACCAAATAATTCAATTATATTCTGGCAATGACACCGTTCCAAATAAGACAGGGTTATCAAATTAAATGATTTAATCTAATAAAAATGATTTTTTTTCGTATGCGCATACGCTGCATCTTCAATATCAATCCAAGTATTAGATCGATATTTATTAAGAAAATCATAAACCGACAGGTTTTTTACAAATTTAAAACTAGATTTTGGAAATTACATGAAAGTGTGCCTGACACAGAAACATAGATATCAAACCTAATTAATGTTTATAAAAAAATAAGCACAGTTAGTTTAGTAATATATTAAAGTTTAATAGGTCACACTACAGTGGATATCATTACCTTGACTCACGTCCTATCCCGAGTGTTAAATGTGACACGGATTATGATTATGACTATGAATCTAATACAAAACAAACAACAATACAAAACAATTAATTTTGTTTCCTGATGGTCTGTCTGACACAATAAATTAGAGGAAAACAAAATGACGTCATAAAATCATTGAGCAGCAATGCTTGCTGTACTATCGCGTTGAACAAACGATTCAAACAGTCAATCCAAACAGCATAGTTTATTAATCATAGCCGTAGGTACTTAATAGAATTGTTTACACTACCCAGACTGTGACACTACAAAATCAAAAGTCATTTATTCCAATTAAATTGAGAATCGGAACTTTTTGTGTGAACCTAATAAAAGTACAGAGTGCTCCCACAGACTACAAGTTTTTTTTTTATTTTAACGTTCCATGACACTGACACATTATGAACCACAGACAATACATACAATAACTATTTTGATACACTTTCAACATTAATCCCCTAAAATGCGCACCATTCACAGTTTCTAGTGCTTCCGCTGGGAACAAGTGGAGTAAAAACTTCTCAACAGACACAGCTGTCTGTTTAGTTAATAAATACTTGATTTTGGGGACGCCATCTAGTCACGGCATTATATCAACAATATAATCTGTGTTTACTAAAAAAATAATTCAATAATAACTTACTACCACCTTACCTGAACTCAGAAATCATAAACCAGAACCATCGAAGTAAAATAAATAAACAAGTTTGGGGGTACTTCAGTTTTATTTCATAATATTACTGTTGTTCCTTATTTGTCTACTACACTAAATCATGTTAATATAATTATCTGACTAAGACATATACACGTTATGTCTTAGATAGTTATATATACTTATAATGTGCCTGAAGTAAAGATAAATAGATACTAATACCAACAATAAAACCACGGTCACAAGACGACCGGTCGGGCTATAACATGCCCTATGTTGAAATAATATCTAATAGGATAACTTTTACCCCAGGGATTCATTCGAGTGAAACCGTGTCCAATAGATACTAGATAAAATATACCTGCCTTATTGAGTGTGTCCTCGGTCAGGAATACCGGAGTGGTTTGCAGCAGCGACCGGTTTTCTGACACACCCACACCACAATAGAGGCAAGTAATGCAAGTATTTAGTGCACCACTTGGTACCACGAAATTCTTGCAAGACATTTATTGACCGTAGAAGTTATAGCCCATTTTAGGGCATGTAATTTGCGTTGACGAATCGTTCATTCTTTGCGACAACAATGATACTTCATTTCGCAAAAAATAGTTGTCCTTCAGAGTTAAAAGAGCTCCTGAAAAAAACAGCCAACGGCTAAAAAACGGCGAAGTTACATTGTAGTCTTGGCGAACCGTAGTGTCAGGTTATTTTCGCAAAAATAAATATCAAAACGACGACACGGATTTTATATGTATAAGACTAGCAGCCGCCGGCGACTTCGTTCGCGTGGAATTAATTATGCTCCGCTCCTATTGGTCGCAGCGTGATGTTATATAGAGCTAAAGCCTTCCTGCATTGATGGGCTATCCAACGCAAAAAGAATTTCTCAAATCGGACTAGTAGTTTCCGGGATTAGCGCGAACAAACAAACAAACATAGAAACAAACTCTTCGAGTCTTCAGCTTTATATATTAGTATAGATATAAACAATCTGAGGACAGAAGTATTTAATCATGAGAAGTTTCTCATATCAGGCACGATAAACAAAAAAGGCAAAGTAAAAAAAATGTATTTGCGCTTTCTTAAATTACTAATTAAAATTCCTCTCAAAGAATGCAGAGGTTGCTTTATGTACTTTTGAAAACACTGGGAATGTTTGTTGCACAGCTAATTACGTTTTCTAATCGAGTTAAGTATGGCGTTAGTATAATTTATGACTAATAGTCCGACAAGATAGGATCCAAAACTTTCGCGTCGCGTTACGTAGTAGTACTCGTTACTGATTTACTTGCCCATCAGCTAATATAATCTGTGGAATATCATGAATACATTTTCAACTTTGACAGAAAATGACATTTATAGGTAGACCGTTCTGTATTTTGAGACTCGCATTTGTTGTGTCAAGTCATCATCATCATCTCAGCGGTAATCTCAGTCGCATATGAAGCTTTTCAGCTTTGGAATCTAGGGTCCGCTTTACCAGTCTAACTGCTGATTCTGGCTAAACTTCGATATTTTCCGGGAAGCGACTGCGTCTGACCTCCACAACCCGAAGGCGATATCGAAGCATTTGTAATCGTAACCTATATTGTGTTGGCTGTTTGGATTTTCAACACTTCTCCAACAAGATATGTGGAGATTGAAATAAAAAGTAAAAAAAAAACATGACCTGTAAAAGTGATCCGTGATCCTACTTTCTTAATAAACGATAAAATAGAATAGAATACTCTTTATTATGTACACCATATAGTTTACAAAAACATAAATATAAAGATTTTACAAAGGGTGACACAATGGGCGGTCTTATCGCTGAGAGCGATCTTTTACAGACAACCTATGGATGGCTTTGGAACGATTTCATTTCATTTCAGTACATATCAACCTTGAACGAATACACGAGGGTTTAAGAAAACAAGAGAGGTTGAGACTGTGTTACCAATACGTTGATCAACATATCCAATAAAACACAATCGAAATAAAGCAGACGACACCTGACACACAATTTGCATACTATACAATGTGTCATAGCATAGGTCAGTTAAATGCTACACTCTCGAGGCCAAGATGCAATGTCCAGTATTTGTGATTTCAAAATGTTACAAGCAATTAGATAAGGGTAGCCCTTGACATATCGAGCCTTCAGTAATTTTGATCTTTTCAAATCTCCATAAACTGTCTCCTCTACTGTAGCATCCATCTACAACTATCAAATGACTTAATAAACATCCTCCACCACATCCAGCCAACCAGACAAATTCATCTTATTCAATACAATTAATTTAAAATTTAATTAGATCAGGGACATGCTTATCAAAGCCTCATTATGTCGGTGTGAGTATTGTTATTGTTTTTAATGTTATTCGTGTTTTCATAGTATTCAACGTATTCATAATCTCTGCATTGACATTCCACGAACTCACATTTACGTTAATACATACTTTTGTAAAGCCACATTGTGCAAATGAATCTGCTAAAGTACGGATCAATCTAATTTGCATAAAGCACACATCACTTTCAAAAATCCATTACTATATAATTATGTTAGAAAAAACTGTGTTCTCGACAAAGTAAATAATACAGTGAATACTGTCGAACTGTCGAAACAAAAGCCATTGCTACTGATACATACTTTGAAAAAAAAAGGAAACACCTACGTCAAAGACAAACGGATGGACTAAGGCCTTGCTTATTTCCAAATCACGTTCCAGCAGACGCAAAAGCAGCAATAAAGGTATTTTCCGTGGTCTTTGTTGTGACGCAGTACAATTAGATTTGAAAATGATGTCTTAAATTAATCCTAATTAAGTCAGAACAAGTTCATTATAATAATATAACATGTTCTCACGTCTAACAATTCACAATCGATGTGAATAATAATAATTATTATAATCGCCTTTATGACAGCCTCCGTGGCGTAGCGGTAGCGAACGCGGCCGTTGCGCAAGGAGGCGCGGGTTTAATCCCCGCAAAGTGCAAATATTTGTATGCATGAATATGAATATTTGCACTGGTCTGGTCCGTGCCTCGGAAAGCACGTTAAGCCGTTGGTCCCAGTTGCCATATGAACATCTAGTGGCAGTCGTTACGGGTTGTTGGAGCCCTCAAAATCCAACAATTGGTCTACTGCAAATGCTTCGATGTCGCCTTCGGGTTGTGGAGGTTAGACGGTAGTCGCTTCACGGAAATGTCGAAGTTTAGCCATATCAGCAGTTGGACTGGTAAAGCGGACCCCAGACTCCAAAGCTGAAAGGCATCGGATGCGACTGGGATTAACGCTGGGATGATGATGATGATTATAATCGCCTTTATCTCGGGTGATACTTTATGACTGTATCGAATTAAAAAAGATATTATGTCGTATCATGAATACAAAGTCTTACGTTAGCGTAGGGCTTTTCCATTATGGGATTTCCAAATATAACCCACCACTTGGCATTGATAACTACGAACAATAAATGTTTACTGAGTGTCTAATGTGTCGTTACCCTTTGTTATGAACTCCGTCCATTCTCATGTTTGAGCTATTTTTATCCGAAATGTTATAGGTATTGGTCACCTTGACGGCGGGTTCGGTCATCATCATCCTCCGTGTTTGTTGACATTATTTCCTATTGTATAGAATCATGTTATTCTAGCTTAACAAACAGCTGTGCTGCTGGAGTCTGTTGTGCACTTGTGCCACTTCTTCTTCCTAGCTGTATAAAGTACTACAAAATGGAGAAGAGCGGACGCTTTGGGGGCTGTCTTATGTAATGTAATTTTGATGTTCAAAAACTTCTGATATTCTATGTTATGAGTTTAGTTTCAGCACTTAGGTGCGTATTATAGAACGTCACCCAAAACTGAAGCTCTACTTAAGTCTCGTTTCCAGCCATTTGATTGGTTGAAACCAGTTTTAAGTAATGCTTAAGCAGAGATCAATGCTTGAGTTTCCGTCTGGAATACGGACCTTAGTCCTTAAAGTGGATCAAAAAGGTTTGTTTCTTAGCCTAGTTTGAATAAATGACTTTTGATCCTTATCTACTAACTAATATAACTAGGGTAGTTAGGTAAATATTACCTGACGCCACCTATAGTTACATGGATATTTTCAATTATACAGACACACACTAGTAAAGCAATATTTCTAGAGGACATCATACCTCTGTTAGTGTTAATAGAACAAAGCTAATTTTGAAACTGAACATCAATCACAATTTGAAAGGAGTTGTTTCGACGTGCATTTGATTGCTTTACAAACTTCAAACTATTGTTGGGTAATGGGCAACATGATTAGAGTGGGCGTAGATGTTTGTCAACTAACATCATAAAGGGACTCTCACGCCTACGCCATTTTCTCGCTTTTGGTTACGTGAATAAAACTCAAACTCGTGCTGTGCCATGTGACTAGTTTGGTAGCAACAACTTCAAACAAAACCCTCAACATACATAAATATGGTTTGATTTAGAATTAAATTGGGCAAATCTTGTTCATCGTTACAAGTAGTCGTTTTCCAATTATAACCACTTAAAACCAATTCTGTAAAAAAAAAAAAACGTTTATAATAAACACCTCGCTCGTTTTGCCCAAATGATCGTATTGGCGTATTGTTTGATTAACAATACATTGATTATTAAACAATATGCCTTATGGTTTTAATAGAGAAGTAGAACGTACTGATCTGTATTCATTGCAGTGCATTGTAAAGGTAGCAAATAATAACAATATTTAAAGAATTTGCATGGTTGCTCAGACACCGAGGTCCGTCTAGCCTTGTAGCTAAACGAGCATAAGTATGTTGCTTATTATTAATGCACTATTAATACATTTGCCATTAATATTCTATGCATTGAATTTCCTTGTCTTCTACATGAGTACGGTGATTATCTATGCAAACCTACGAGTCCCACGAAATATTAGCTCATTCTAATTTAAATCATCTGCCTAGCCTATTGATAAATATCTTGGGGTTGGCTTCCAGGCTAACCTTATCCAGCTGAATGCTTTTTAGAACTAAAGACAGCCAATCTGACCCCCACAAACCAGTTATTGGGTAATACAATACCCTTGGTAAGAGTGGTTGCCAGACTTTCAGGCTTCTGACGACCAGACTGCCAAAAATCCATGAATGACAGCTGGGCCCAACGGTATGTAAAGATGATCACCCATCCACGCACCAACATAGGTCGATCGAACAGTACACACAGTCACTATACATAGTATTGTATAAAGTCATGTGTTTTTTAAAATGAAAAGCTGTGCTGCTGGGGAGTTTATTCCGCCACTTCTTCTTCCCAGCGAAAGCACTAGGAAGTGTCGATGGGTGAGCGTTTTGGGGGAAAGTCTTATGTAATATTAACGTTCAAAAAGTGCTGATTCTCAGCCTAATTTGAATAAATGACTTTTGAAGTTGTTTTTGAGTACGGCTGTCATTTTTTAACCACAATTCATTCCAATTTGATCGTATGCCAATATTCACAACAGTCCACCTAAAGGCAGGTTTGTTTACAAGTTCTTAATGAGTTCGTACAGAGGACGGGTCTGAACAGTTATGTTATGTGCCGAATACGATGCGCCAAATGTGTCGGGAGTTTGGTCGTGGAGGGTCTCCAAATCAATCTCCCTCTGGCGCAGCATCGTTGGTCGTGTTGTTGGGTTTAACATTGCATCACCTCGCTCAACTGCCGTCTTTCTTCTTACTCACTAAGATTTTTAAGAGAATAGACTTAAGGCATAATAAACTAGTGCACTTTACTATCAAGGATTGCATCACTGCTTACCATTAGGCGGGATTGCAGTCATAAACTAGTTTAAAATTATTTTTAAAAAAGCCAGATTTTCTTGTTTTTTACAATTTCTTCTAATGATGGGTGAATTTTTTTACGTAAAATAGGAAGCATTCTTGTGATATAAATAGTCTCCATATTAGTCAAGTCTATATTAGTCTCGAGTCATCTCGTCATTAACTCTATATCATCCTACATGTTTTAGTATCAATAATAGTAGAAAAAATATTGAGGAAATTAAACAACTAGTATGTATATTACGTATTGCGATGGTGATATCGGTACCGGTAGGTAGCCCTAACTGCTGAACGACTAACGATAGTTCAATAACTTATTCATTGAACATAATAACTTGTATAAAAATAAGATTATTAGTGGTTGTAATGGCACAGTCTAATAATCATACAGTCGTCCGACGAAGACGTCTAGACAGAGCAATCGTGCGGGGTGTGACTGTGTGAGGGGCGAGACGCGGGTAAGCGGCACCCGAGCTGCGAACAAAACGATGTTCGTAGCTCGGTATATACAGAGTGGTGCTGACAATACGACAATAAATTAAACGTCGTGTACCTCAAGACATTCTCAATCTACCTATAAAAAAGTCATATAAATATATCCATTAGTTTAGTCACAGGAAATTATTTTTCACGTTTTCTACATGATGTACATGTTGATAAGGAAGCGCTTACAGGTTGATGACCGCCGCATCCAGCGGTACTAAACTTTAATAATAATGGCGAGAAAAAGCAAGTCGATACACGACCGCGCTGTCGCCCGCTGATCGGAGGTCATTGAACCAATATTATAAAGCATGTTCTATTCCGTTTGCAATTTTATGCGATTTAGTTTGTTTGAAATTTTCATTATTTTTGATGCTAGGTTTTTTTCTATGGTTTACGATTTTTCCTATGAACCAGCATAATCTGTGTTTTCATTTATTGTCGTATTGTCAGCACCACTCCGTATATACACGAGATCAAAGGCGTCGACCTACTGTATGATTTTTATACTGTGGTAATGGCAACCATAGATTCGCAAAGGTTTTATTTCCTGATAGGTTCGTCTATATTTTGTGAAAGTGACAATATAATATGTAGTAGGTAAGTCTTGTATCCTGTACATCCGTTGATTTGTAGACCGTTTTCCATTTTGTTAAGTACCTGGTGCTTGCCGACAGGTCTACATTGTCG
Source organism: Sesamia nonagrioides (assembly GCA_017933935.1). NCBI lineage: Eukaryota > Metazoa > Arthropoda > Insecta > Lepidoptera > Noctuidae > Sesamia > Sesamia nonagrioides. The sequence goes on from JADWQK010001117.1 coordinate 124,969, forward strand.
TCCCATATCTGTTAAGGGTCCGTCCTGTTAATCTGCTCATTTTGATCAATTTTGTTCCATGATTGTGAGAATATGTTACATAATATTAGTAAAATTATGTATGATATGGATAGTACAACTCTTCATCTAGCTGCTAGCTTGACTACTTTTTTCAAGAAACTTCATAATTAGTAGTAAATCTACAATTTCCGATACTCTTTTTCTCAAATTTCACGTTCGAGTGAAGTTTGACCATAGTTTCTGAAGAAACTACAAGCGATTTTGCCTATAAAAAAGTACTATCCACATCAGCATATAACTATCTTGCTGCTAGCTTGACCACTTTTTCGAGTTTATTTCATAATTCAGCCAAAAAAGAAGATAGAAATTAAGAAATTCAAGGGAAAACTGCAGCCAAACAAGTATGGTTTTTTCTATAATAAAGCAAATTTTTTAAAAAATTAAAAATGACTCATTATTTTAAGGTATTTTTATAATAGAAACAAAAGTTTATTTTCTAAAAAAAATTTTTTTTCATCATGAAAATCAATGTCAAAATCTACTATATTTACGAGCGCGCCAACGCAGCCGGCTCAGTGGTAACTCGGCTAGCGCAAAGAGAGGACGTATCACTTTGTGTCCCAAGAGCTCGCGAGTTTTACGTAGGTTAATGTAAAAAATATACTGCGACTACCACAACTTGGTCCTTTAATTATTATTCTTTCTTACTAATATTATATTAGTTGTGAATTATATTAGGATATTTACGACTTATCCCTTGGATTGCTTTAACTAATTTTTAACCCACTTTAAAAATGAAGGAGTATATTTTTTTGTAAGTTCGTAAATTTTTCCATCATTTGTGAACCAATTTAAAAATATCTTGGGTTTTTTAGTTTTCTATTAAAGTCAATTCACATAATGCTTTTGTTATACCTAAACTCATTTTTTTTTAAGATAATGGGGCGAAACAAGGGAGCACATTACCAATGTATCAATAAAAGAAAGAGGAATAGAGAGGGAATGGCAAGAGCCAGACAAGTGCTTAAAGAACGTACTTTTAATCAACTGGATACCACTTCTTCATCTACTATGAGTGTCGAAGTTGATGTAGGCACAGTACGTTTCTGCTATCTCATTTTTTTTTAATAGCCTAATTTGGCTCCCTCTGCTGGGCAAAGGCCTCCCCTTTTTACTTCCAAACCTCGCTGACCTGTGTTATCTCATGAATAACCTACAATTATTTATTAATTTTATTTCACAAGTCTTTCAATCAAATACAGCTTGTTACTGTTTTCTTTATATAGTCATATGCTATTTATTGCAGAGTAAAGAAAATAATCCAAAGCTTCCATAGATTTGCCACTTATAAATAAATCCATTTATGAAAAATGTCACGTCAATTTATTTAACTGGTGGAAAACTACAGCCGAAGCCACAATGATAGAAGCTTGTAAGGAAGAGGCTTCTATAGCTCTCGAAAGTGGCAATGTAAGTCCATCAGGTATACCAACTATAGCGTAACAGCTGATGCTGCTTGGGGAAAATGTTCATATAAAACAAATTTTTCTTCCGCAGCAGGCGTTGGAGCTATAATAGGGGTGAAAAGTGGCAAATTATTACATGTTGGTATTAAAAATAAATACTGCGTTACATGTTCCCTTGCAGCTAATAAAAATATTACACCCCTGAAACACCGGTGTAATAAAAATCATACTGGCTCTTCCACTAGTATGGAGAAATCAATAATCGTTGAGGGATTTAGAGAATCTGTGAAAACACATAATTTGGTGTATGCAAAACTTATTGCTGAAAGCAGGCCATATTCAAACGTTACGGTTGAAGAAGTGGAGTGTTCCAATCACTTAATGCGCAATTATAATGGGAAAAATTTAAGTTTGATGAAAGATACGTCCATCCCATTAAACGAACGCAAGCTACTACATTCTGATCGAGTGAACCGATTACGCATTGCTGTGAAAGCATTCCGAGGAGCTCAAAATGTTCCATTTACTGAGCAAATCAAAAACTTACAAAAAACATTATCAACAGCCCAAAATATATTTTTGGAGACCATTCACAATGTGAAAACTATTACTGCACAGACGAAAAACCAACTTTTGCCTATTGCCCGAAATTGTCGATCCAAGAAAATCTCGTTCAATGCCTATACGAGACACTTCATTTTAAAATAATAGGAGGCTAATGCCGGCAGCTAGGTCCTGAAGTTCATCTAAGAGATTTCTTTAATTTATTCTTACGGTTGCTTTACAATTCTTTGATAAATAATATTTTAAACATGTTTTTGTTTTATATATCGTTTACCTAAATACTGGAAATCTGTCTAACTGGAGGTATCTATCGTATTCCTAAATGTTGCATCCGGTTAGACTGGAAGCCGGTCCGAACATAGTTGGGAAAAAGGCTAGGCAGATGATAATGATATTGTATATGTAGGTACTTACACTACACTTTAATATTAGTATCCATAAACTAATTATTAAGTTATTGCAAAACTCAAAAGGAAAATTAATTTATTTATATATACTTACTAGAGTAGGTAGGACATAGATATATATCGTCGCTTGAAAGGCAATCATATCTTCTTCTTCTTCAGCCTATAGATGTCCACTGCTGGACAAAGGCCTCCCCCAAGGCTTTCCACGCTGACCGGTCTTGTGTTGCACGCATCCATCGGCTTCCCGCGACCTTCACCAGGTCATCGGTCCACCTTGTTGGGGGCCTCCCTACGCTGCGTCTTCCAGTACGTGGCCGCCACTCCAGAACCTTACTGCCCCATCGGCCATCGGTTCTACGAGCAATGTGCCCTGCCCACTGCCACTTAAGTTTAGCGACTCGCAGAGCTATGTCGGTGACTTTGGTTCTTCTGCGGATCTCCTCATTTCTGATTCGATCACGCAGAGAAACTCCTAGCATAGCTCTTTCCATTGCCCTTTGTGTGACTCTGAGCCTTCGTATGAGGCCCATTGTGAGCGACCACGTTTCAGTTCCGTAAGTCATCACTGGCAACACACACTGGTCAAAGACTTTAGTCTTGAGACACTGTGGTATCTTGGACAACGAGAAGATGTAGCGTAGCTTCCCGAACGCTGCCCAACCGAGCTGGATTCGCCGAGACACCTCTTTCTCGAAGTTGGACCTACCTAGTTGGACTGTTTGTCCCAGGTATACATACTCGTCAACAACTTCGAGTGCAGAGCAACCAACTACAATTGGAGTGGGTGCGACATGATAGTTCGACATGATCTTCGTCTTATCCATGTTCATTTTTAGACCCACTTGTTGGGAAGCTCTACTGAGTTCATTGAGCATTTTGCCCAAGTCTTCCAGGGTCTCAGCCATGACCACGATATCATCTGTGAAACGGAGATTAGTGATGTACTCGCCGTTGATGTTGATGCCAAGTCCTTTCCAGTCCAGGAGCTTGAAGACATCTTCCAACGCAGCAGTGAACAATTTAGGAGATATGACATCTCCTTGTCTCACTCCACGCTGCAGTTGGATCGGTTTCGAGTCCTGATCCTGGAAACGGACTGACACGGTGGCGTTTTTGTACAAACACTTTATCACCTCAATGTATCGATGGTCAATTTGGCACCGCTGGAGAGACTGTAGCACCGCTCAAGTCTCAATCGAATCGAAGGCCTTCTCATAGTCCACAAACGCCAGCATAGTGGTTTGTTATACTCCTCGGACTTCTGTATAACTTGCCGCAGCGTATAAATGTGGTCTATGGTGCTAAAGCCTTTTCGGAAGCCTGCTTGTTCGGGAGGCTGGAAGTCGTCGAACCTGCGAGCGAGACGATTCGTGATGACCCTACAAATCTAAGCGACAAAAATTCGTAAATTGAGTTATATACACCATTCGAACCGCCAGATTTTCTGCGTCGTTTGGTGTATAATTGTATATAACTCAATTTACGAATTTTTGTCGCTTAGATATGATTGCCTTTCAAGCGTCGATATATTATCGCGTAATAATTATGTTAACCCTAAAATTTTGTTAATAGATTTCTAAATGTGAGGAATATTAAATTAAACTGATTACTTATTCTAATGTTTCATTTTACCGTATATGTTTTTATTTCATAAATTGCCTATGTAATAAACTATCATTACACCATATTTTTTTAATGTCAAAATGTATCAATATTCATCTAAATTGTGATAAATATACAATGTGCACTCGTTTCCGACTATTCACAAATCATACTTTATATAATTTAGAATAATATCTTCTAAAGGATCAAAATGTTTAAGCGTTCACTAAGCTCGATATTTACGCGCGTGTGCGTCTAGCTGCTAGAACGATGCACACAAAGATAGCATCGCAACGATTTTACCTAAACTGTAGCGAGAGAATTTTGTGCACGGACTCTTAACGCAGTATATTGAAAACATTGTAAAAGCCAATTATTTTTCAAAGATAACGTGGAGTTTCTTGCCACCGCTTCTCTATAATAAACGACCAATTAATTGGAATCGTGCTTCTAGCTTCTGGCGTTTCATAAGTGCCTATAAGTAATAGGTTTATGTAAAATTAATTATTTTCCCCCGTGTGGTACTGGACCGCCGTGTGGTACCGGGCTTAGAATAGTACCAACCCATATCCTTCCATGGGTGTTGTAAGAGGCGACTAAGGGAACTCTCACCAGGGAAGCGGGCAGCAACGCTTCTCCTGTGGAATATCACATTACAAATTCCCAACCCGCTTGCCACGCATGGGGATTATGGCAAACCCCCCAATGTGGGAAGCCTTGGGGGAGGCCTTTGTCCAGCACTGGACTTCGATAGGGTGACAAAGAAGAAGAATTATTTTAATTTGGAATATCAATCACAACTTTGCCTTTACCTTAACAGATTTGCCTTAAATAGGTAAAGTTTATGAATAGTCTTAATTAATATGCAGCTCATTAGCCTGTTTAACTAGTTTCTTGCAGAGCAATCTCTAAAAAGCCCCTTTTCCAGCGCATTCGCGCCTTTTCACCGGGCTTAGCTTCAATTATAGGAATGGGTTATGTGCTCATTAGCAAGTGATGCGGCGAGTTCTTTTAGCCTGTATACAACTGTGTTAAAAGCACTATATTTATAGCTCCTACCATTGACCTGCTCTTCACATAGATTTTCACATTATAATGATTAACAGCACCGGTGAAACAAGTTTTCTTCCAATTATTTCTCATAAAGATCTTTACTTGAATAGCAGAGCACAAAGGGGCAATTCTTGTAATTTTAAGATCGTTCACAGTCTGATCTCGGTAACAATCTGTTAAAAATACCTCCAATGTACCTACATTTTGACAAGTTTTGTCAAGTGACGGCGACTAGATTTCGAATGTTATAAATTACGAGAATTAGCCTTCAATAATTATTTTGTAACTTATACGCAGTGTTACATACATAATTAGGTCCGTATTTATGCAAAATGGAACCATCGACCAAATTTAAATATCTTTTTTTTTTAAAGAATACAAATTAAAAGTGCTTGAGAATTCTCATACAAAAAGAACCACATGATTTTGGATTTAAAAAAAGAAGAAATTTAAATTTGTCGAGTGGTTCCATTACGCCATAAACACTTGCACATATTATAATCTGTTTTGCATATCATCATGTGTATATCACTTATTATGCACTTATACCTAGGTATTATTCCGCAAGTTTAATCATAAAGTCACCGACCGTACATGTCTTAGACAGTTTGGAAATTAATATTGAAACAGCTAAACTTGAAGTTCATCGAAATTGTTTTGTTTGTAATGTTGAAAACAAGAAAACTTAATAAACAAAGTGTAAAATTGATAAACAATCTTGTAATTATAAAGTTGTTGACTTACTTTATTTCGTGTGTGTAAAGCGATTTCGTGACTAGATAATTAAACAAATATCTAGGTGTTATCAGACTTAATAATCATTGTAGGTATATATCGTGTCTACATAAATATACTCACGGTTATTTTCTTTGGCTTCATACAATTTGCAATGTTATCTTAGCAATTTGTATTGTTATAATAATGTATATTATCAGAGGCTATTGTAATATAACCAGTCAATTTCATTACCTACAATTAAGAAGGATATAAAAGTAGTCATGTTTTGATTAAATATAACACAATTCCTTCATGATTCACTTTAACGTCCATTGTTTTATTCATATGCAAGATAACCATTGTATGTCTACTGTAACACCAATGGAAGTGTTACTAAAACTAGTGTACTTGACATAATATTTTTCTAAACTGCTACCGTTGTTATCTAACGTGTTACTTTACAGCTCAGATAATAGAATGATTCAGATCAGAACCCTATTAATGTTACACACGCTTGATTCACCAACTGCTTTTACTCATCTGACCTTTAACGAGTCACCGGCCAGCAGGTAGTTTAAATTGCTAGGATGCTTGAGAACCCTGCAAAGGAATTCATGAATGACGTCATGCTTTAATAAAGCAGTCTGAGATCTTAGTTATTTGGGATAAAGAACATGATAACCGCAGACCGGAAATTTGTTTAAATATTTGTTTCAAATTTCAAATACGTAGATGTGTCAATATTTGGGAGAGCATGCATTAGCCTGTCATGTGGTTTTTTTTTTACATATTATAAACCAGCGGTTGACCGCAATCCTGCCTGATGGTAAGCAGTGACGCAATCGTTGATGGTAAAGCGCACTAGTTTATTAAGAGCCTATTCACTCTAGCTTTGAAGACACTCAAATTGTAGTCCGACGGAAACACCGCCGCTGGCAAATTGTTCCAGTCCCTCGATGTACGCGGTATAAAGGAGGAGGCGAAACGCTTCGTCCGGAAGCTTATACTATATACTGCCGGTATACTTTTTAATACCGTGGAAAGAACAAGCAAGACTTTGAATCGTCGTAAAAGTCTCATTAAAAGACACTGATTTCCATATTACTTATTTACATTGCCGGGGTTAAAGGGCAATAATTCCGAGTGAAGCCCACATTCCGATCCATCTATATACACTGGAATTCAAAGATTCTCATTTACTTCTAGATATTAATTCGGTGTTATAATGACTCAAACTTTATGACAGGTAAGAATTTATGTAGCAAACATGAAATTGTCACGTCAAGCTACTACAATCTGTCAAATTTCTTTATTAGATTTTCAGCTTTATCTCTAAAGTATTAAGGGTCTTAGGAATATTTGACAGTTTTGGGTAGGTTGACCTGCTGTCGTCCGTACACACATTGGTAATATTAAAATTCATACATTATTGATTTTGGCGACGATAACCTTTTTCAAAAACTAAATTTAAGTTTAGTAGGTACATCTTTTTTTTATATTTCAGACAAACATTAAAGTCCTAAATTAGCCAGCGGCTGACGTATATTGAAGATTTTTTTGCCATGTATTCACGTTTACAGGTCTGAATCTGAACTGTTTAGGGAGTATTCATATATTGTACCTTTTGTCCTTTTCTTAAAATTATTTAAATAGAAATAAAAAGAAGCACATAAAGAAAATATTTGGGTTAGTTTGTGTAAAAGGGCATCGCCGCCATTACCAGCATAATCAATGCACGAATTCCGCCTAAATAGCGACAAAACTTAACGGGATAACACGTGGTTGTATTTTCAAGTTTCTTCAATCTTCATAGATAATAGGGATGTGATGGGTCAGAAGGATAACCTTTATGACTTCTAGAGGTCTCCGAAAACTGCAAAGAAGACGAAAACGGGATCACAAGAATTCCTTAACAAATTCCAGAATGTGAATAATTTGCAGAAGATAAAATCCCCGGGAGGCCAGTATTTTGTTGGCAACAGTCACGTAGATATTAGTTTACAGTGTATAATTTTTTTTTTATTTAAAATTTTGTAGTGTCGGGTTAGCCGCAGGCGTCGGCGCAGCTGAGACGCAACCGGGTCAGTGTTGCCAGTTGATTGATAGCTCACTTGCTTCGTGTCTGGTAGAAAGTATGCTAAATACCTTGCTATTACATTTCGTCATCCGAGTAGCTGTATTTACATGCAACTGCTTTTGCAAATAGCGTCTCAGATTATGCCTTATCGTGTCTTTTTCCAGATCACTAAGTTCGATTTTAGAGTTTTATCAGAACCGCATCATAGTTATCAGCAAATTTCTTTGGATATGTTGCTATTTTTTTTCTTTTATTCGTAGTTGAGACCACATGCACATCTTTTTCTATAAAAATGCTGATATAATTACCATTGCTTGCACGGCAAGAAGATACATTCTTCATGCATCACTCGCTGATTTATAAAAAAGTTGCGTCTTTATTCAAGTCCCTCATAAATGGTATTTCTATTTATGTAAGAATCGATAATGATACATACATAATTCATAATGTAGGTGGTTTCACAAAATTTACAACTCAGCCTTGTAAAACGACAAGTTTGGTGCAGTTGATGTTTTTATTTAAATGAGTATAATATGCTACTGTTTACTGTGTGTTTTCAGAACATCATGACACTACCTGGATTCTTTATGGGAACCTATTTAATAATGTTCACACAAAATCGTCTTTAAACGCTTTGATCTATTGTTTTGCCCTAGTGACCTGTAAACCAGGCTTCTTCAAAAACCTACTTCAGGCACTTCAGTCTCTTCCAATGTTGTGAAGAGAGAAATAAATAAATAATAATATTTTGAAATTTTTTTCGAATTGAATATTATATTGAAACTATTATGTTGATTGCAAAGCGAAGGTAGCACTAGCTCTCATAGATTTTTTTAAATGTCAATGTAATACACGATCATAAAAATTTAACCTTAAGAGTCCTGCTGTTACTAGATGCAAAAAAAAAACTGATACGAATCCAAGATAGTAACTTGTTCTCACGGATAAACATTAAGCTGTGCGTAACCAGTATAAGGTGACTTTTGATTACATGAAAGATCTATACAATATAAGGTCAGCTAAAAAAAGGAAATTCATAGCTTGATGTGTAACCGTGTATACCTACACAATCTTATCAAATTCAATGACTCATTGCGATTATAAATAAATCCTTCTTATCCAGGTAAATTACACACCTCTGGAAAAAACATGGAAGTGAGTGTCGTGTGCGAAATATGCGACCTTGAGAACTACAGCCCCGTGTATACAGGATGTATCTATCATCGTAACGCAAACTTCGCGAAAAGGCTAGACCGCATGCCACTAATATAATTATGATAGTCATTTGTGTCGTTAATAAACGGTTACAGAATACAGTGTTTAAAAAAAAGTGTCGGCTCGGCTTTTGAACGTTGCAAGCGTGCCGCCGTGCGAGTTTGTAGGTATGAAGTTGATCCTTGATGTGAACTCTATTAAATCAGCTGATAAGATCGTTATTCGGGTTTTGTTTTCATTGCGCTATTTTTATGTAATTAGCGAATAATTTAATTTTGACTTTAAAATCTTATTGGGTTATAAAAGTATAGCAATTGTGAGTGGTCTGAAGTGAAAAAAAACTATCGATGTCAGATACACCCTTTTTAATAATTATAAACTAGTGCTTGACTGCAATTCCGCCTGATGGTAAGCAGTGATGCAATCGTTGATTGTAGAGGGCACCAGTTTATTAAGCCTATTCACTTAAAAAACTTAGGAATAGGAAGGATGACGGCAGTTGAGCGAGGTGATGCAATGTTAAACCCAAACCAACACGACCAAACGATGCTGCGCTAGAGGGAGATTGATCTTGAGACTCTCCACGGTCAAACTCCCGACACAACAACATTTGGCGCATCGTACCCGCCACACATCGCAACACAACTGCTCAGACCCGTCCTCCGTACGGCTTCACCAGACATCATGCCGGAACACGACGAATCGCTGTGCGGCAAGACTTTGTCTGGTGGGTAGTAACTTCTGCCGGCAGCCGATGTTATGTTTTGACATTTGTATTTAACAGCAAACGTAAAACAATGTGTTCAGCTGTTTCAGTGACGACAAGCATTGGCACTCTACGATTTGATGTAGATATACAATATGTAAAGAAAACCCTGTCCGACCCAAAAGGATTTATAAAGGTTAGGTAAACACTTGACCAAATATAATACAAAATTTTACATAATCATCATAGTAACAATACTAATGAATTTTGAAATAATCCTTTTTTCCGGGGAATTCATTCCAATTACCCCGAACTTTGGTAATTTTTAAAAAAGTGACAACACCGGTATTATTATAAGCGAATAGCGACGCGACCACGTCACAGGTGCCGCGTGCCCTGCCCCCCGCCGCCCGCGGAATGGGGTTGCTTACCGCACATGTGTTAAGTTACCTCTTTTTGCGAAATAATATTTATTTTTTAGGGGGATTTTTTTTTAAGTTTTGCCTGTCTTTGTGGGCATTATTAGAATCAGTTATCGATACCTAACAACACCTTCACGGATCGGACAGGGTTTTCTTTACATATTGTCCCCCCCCCCTCCCCTCGGACCTCGAATACGAGCAGACGTGTTTTGGCACGACACAAAGTTTTAATTTAATTAATAATAAAGATTTTTAAAAATTTAATTCGACGTAAAAAAATAGGAGTGCATAATCGTGAGGAGTTGATCTACGCAACGCGGTGTTATCCTGTGGAAAGACAAGCTCCGCCCTGCTGCGCGAGACCTCGCTGCCGGGATACTGCCATCTCATTCGGACAACGTGCGTCCCGCTCACTAACGAAGCCAATAGAAGGTACAATACTCGCCAGTCTGGCTCCACCCCTTTGTTAACGTCATTGCTGATGTACACTGCTTGTTACTGTTTCCATGAGCCCCTGGTACCTGGCAGTGTTTGAGTGGTTCAACTTTTGACGAATTAGCTTGGCGCATTAATTGATCTTTATTATGCTGTTGATGAAAAGGGAACGAATTGGATTTTATTAGTCTCTTCGCAACTTGTTCAAAATCAAGCTAAATTTTGTTCTCTACCTCCCCTTAAACCTGTTCTCCTGGTAACTACGTGGTGAGCTATACAGAATCATGCCTATAAATCGTACACCTCCACCGGCATCAACCCCAATGTCAACTACGTCTTCGACTGAAACCTTAGCGCCTGTACTGGCGCAGGAAGCAATAATACACCAATGTAAGTCTGCGCCTGATCTTTCCTTAATAGCAAATACTACGGAACGTAAAAAGAGGAAGTTCGATGGTGAAGAAAACATCACGCCTGTGACTTTGTCTACGTTTAAAACGTTCTCTGGCAAGCAGGAACTTCGATTTGAGGAGTTAATGGAAAAGATCGGTAGCATTATTGTACAAAACTCAGAGTTGAAGCACAGTGTCGAGCTCATGTCGTGTAAGTACGATGAGTTCCTGGGACGTATTGCCACGTTAGAGGTGGAACGGGCAAATGATAAAAAAAAGATTCAACTATTAGAAGAAAAGTTGGAACAATTTGAGCGGAAATCTCGTTCGACGGGTATTGAAATCAGAAACATACCCAAGACCGATAAAGAGACAAAGGAAGATCTTTGCAGCCTAGTTGCCAATATGGGAACGTCACTGAAAGTGGATATCGAAAACTATAAGATAAAAGATATTTACCGACTTAAGTCAAAAGACAAGTCCCACCCAATCATTGTGGATTTTACCACGACTCTCACTAAAGAAAAAGTCATCAGTGGAGTTAAAAATTTCAATAAATTAAAGGCTAAGGAGGCGAAACTTAATACTTCTCACTTTAAACTAAATGGCCCTGTGATGCCGGTTTACGTTGGAGAATGCCTCACATACAAAGCACAAAAGCTTTTTTATCTTGCCAGGGGTTTCCAACGGAGCCATGGTTACCAGTTTTGCTGGACTGCAAATGGGATAGTGTACCTTCGAAAAAAGGTCAATGATCCGCAAATCAGAATAACTTCAGAATCTGACGTGGAAAAATTGATTTCTAACGAGTGACTAATCTTGGAAACTATCTTGTCATATTGTATTTCTGATATATTGTTTATGCATGCTTCAATTTTTTTATTAACTTTCTTTAATTATTGCCAATCTACACTAAACAAGAATCTTTACACACACTTAAACATTTTTTATGAGCTGAAGAGTATCACTTCACTAGCTTACTATTTTTATTTAACCTTTACTTCTGGTTGCCATTTGTTACTTTGTCCCATTTCCTATAGAGAATCATTTTTGGTGACTTAAATAGCTTAACAAACGACATAGATGATTGCTCTGTCTCAAAAGTATCAGTTTGTGATCTTGAAGACTGTCATGAGCTGATATCTTTTTCGCCTGACAAACGTCTGACCATACTTACGCAAAATATCCGTAGTGTTAATTGTAACCTCCCTGGACTTATATTGTTACTGGATAGGTTAAAAATGAATTGTGACATAATTGTTCTCACGGAATGTTGGTTATTAAAAACTAATGTTATTCCTAATCTATCAGGATTCCAATCGTACTCACTTTAAAAAATTTAAAGCAAAATGATGGAGTAATTGTTTATTACAAAGAACATATTGATTTAGTGTTTGAGGAACCATTCTTTCAAGAAGGAAACTGCCTTATAACTCGATTTGGCAAGCAGTTGACGATCGTTTCTATATACCGCTCTCCCTCATACAAAAACGTTGATCCCTTTCTTGACTCATTACATGAGACTCTTTTAAAAGTAGAAGGATGCAAAAACTTGATGTTACTGGGTGACATTAATATTCCCATCAACAATTCTAAAATTGATTTAACTGGAGAGAAGTATTTGACTCTTACTGCGTCTCATGGGTTACTACCTGCCCACACAGAAATTACTCGCAGTGCGAGTGGAACATGTCTGGACCATATACTACTAAGAAGTACCTACTGCTCACATACTTTGATTCCTACTACTACTTTAACGGATCATTACCCTGTGATAGTATGTTTAGATCTTAATTTATCTCAAGCCCTTATAAACAGTACATATACTGTAACCAATGAGGAAGCCTTAACACAGGACATCCTAAAAATCGATCTAACTCCGATATTCCAGTCTAATGATCCTGAATTCTCTATCAACTACCTAACCAGCTCAATACAGGCCGCAACAAATAATAACACTGTTGTTGTCAAAATATCAAGGCGTAAAAGGATCATTAAACCTTGGGTAACTCCAGGGTTATTGAGGTGTATGAGAAATAGAGACAGACTACACTATGAATTGAAGTCCTCACCAGATAATGAAACTCTAAAGGTTACCTTTAAGCGATATCGGAATTTTTGCACTAACATTTTAAAGAAAGTCAAACATGAGTATGAGAAATCGGAGGTTGTAAAAACAAAAAACGATCCAAAAAAGCTTTGGAAAGTTCTTAAAGAGATCTCTAGCTTAAATAAAGTCCCTAGTCACCCGACCCATCTTCTGAAGGTTGGCTCCTCACCTGAAAAGTCCATGGACTATATAAATCAGTATTTTGTAAATATAGGCCGGACCTTAGCTGAAGAATGCTTGAACCTTCACAATACAGTTGATGCTGCATCCCCGCTGCTGACGGATTCCCTCAATACTAGTACTCAACTAAACTCGTTTGTGTTAGAGGAAGCGGATGAAGATGAGGTCTTTCGTCTGGTGATGAGTCTAAAGACAGAATGTTCGGTGGGCCGCGATAATGTGTCAAATAAACTTTTGAAGAAACACGTTCACTTCTTTGTCCCGCCGCTTACTTACATTTTTAATCAATGCCTTCAGACGGGTCAGTTCCCTTCCCAATTGAAAAGTTCTGAAGTCCGCCCGATTTTTAAAGGTGGTGATAAAAAGGACGTCTCTAATTATCGCCCTATCTCTATTTTACCCGCTATCTCAAAACTCCTGGAAAAGATAATTAATAATAGACTCACAAAATACCTGGAAAAAAATAAACTGCTTGCAAACAATCAGTTTGGGTTTAGAACAAATAGATCTACCGATGATGCTGTTTATTATTTGACTAAATATGTTAGTACTAACTTGGACCGAGGGCAAAAATGTTTAGCCATCTTTCTAGACCTAAAAAAAGCTTTCGATACTATTTCTATTCCCATCTTAATTACCAAGCTAGAAAAGCTTGGAGTGAGAGGAATTCAACTCCGGCTTTTCGAAAGCTATCTAACTGGGCGGACGCAGTGTGTTCGAATAGGGCGTCATGTTAGCGCTGATCTTCCAGTGTCTTTTGGCATTCCCCAGGGCAGTATTTTGGGGCCTACTCTCTTTCTTATTTACATAAACGATCTTACTAGCATCATCGTACCCAATGGCGACATCATATCTTACGCTGATGACACAGCTCTTCTTTTCTCTGCCAATACTTGGGATGAGGCCTTTAATGCTGCCCAGAATGGGTTTAATGTAGTAAACCAATGGCTCAGGCTTCATCTTTTGACCTTGAATACTGTTAAAACGAAATACCTAACTTTCAGTATACGACAATCAACACAAGCAGGGTGTAACTATAACATAGTCCCTCACCAATGTTCCCTAGACACACACTGTACCTGTAATCCAATCGAACGCGTTGTTACAATAAAATATTTAGGGATCCTCTTCGACCGTCATCTTAGTTTCAAAGACCACATAAAATTACTCAGCGCTCGAGTCAGAAAACTTATTTATGTGTTTAAGAGGCTGCGTCATGTGGTTGATCCTATGGTATTGAAACAAATCTATTTTGCCTTGTGTCAGTCAGTTTTAACGTATTGCATTTCGTCATGGGGAGGAGCTCCCAAAACAATCATTAAACCTACTGAGATTGCTCAACGCGCAATACTAAAGATTTGCACTTACAAGCCTCGACTGTTTTCTACGACGTTGCTTTATAAATATTGTGAAGTGCTTACGGTTAGACAGCTCTATATACTGACAGTAATTCTAAAGCAACATCGAAACATGGCATATGACCCCAACTACAAACATAGGCGTAGGAAACAAATAGTTTGCACTCGTGAACATAAACCTGCAACTTCCTTTATCAGAAGATTCTTTGTATTTTTGGGTCCCTATGTCTATAATAAAATCAACTACATTCTAGACGTTTACCCTCTCACTAGGGATCGTTGTAAAGACAGAGTGAAGAAGTACTTGCTGACTTTAACATATGATGACACTGAAAAATTGTTAATTGTACCAGAGTAAATAGGCTCCTTTGGGCAACTTTTCAGATATTTTATTTTATTTTTTTATTGCTCTTCATTTTCATATTACTTAAACACACATAGCTGAGTACACTCAACTTTTCACACCAAACATGCACACACACTCACTCGTAACACTCACCACCGTGTACACATTCATGCACCCTTCTCCATACATAAACACCAACTCACTTACCTTTCCTTGTATTTGTTTTAACTAAGTTTGAGCTTCATTCGCTGTATTTTGTTTTTTGTAAAATTGTTCTAACAAACTTAGTTTTTAGCTTAGTTTACTTTATTTTGTTGTATTTTGCTTTTCCTTTTATCGACATAAAGCTGTTCGCGATAGCTTAATTTCTTATATTATCTTGCTGAGAGGTTTGGCGCTGCACGCCGAGATACAGGTTTTACCTAGTTCGGTTGCAGATGCTCCTATTATGTACCGTATGTTTTACCTTTAGAGTTACTATGTTTTATGTCGTTTTGTAGTTTGTATTTTTATTCGTGAATAAATTTATTATTATTATTATTATTATTGTATATCCTACATAGTGTACCTGTGTAACCTTACGGGAAAATGTGTTAAGAGAGGAAACAAAGGATCATTATCATAGAAATACGACCGAACGCAGAATACAGCGACAAAAATGTCGAACTCAATGCTCATATGACGACTATCCGATGTACCCTATTGGAACAGACAGATGCACATTCAGGTCAGCCTGAATCGTTATCCACAAAACAAACGGTTTGCACACGATATTCAAGCGAGAACACATCTTTATCTCCCACAATTTATTCGATGTTTACATACTGATCTAGTAGTTAAGGAAAGTCATGCTTTGTTTTAGGTTTGATGAGCTAACTAGTTCAAGATAGGTACTCATTAATCACTCTAATCAAACTGTGGTTGACTGAGCTTGTAAACTATGACTAACTTAGAGTATCGTGATATTTAAACAACAACCCTCCAGCTGGTGCTAAGAATAGAAAGCTTATATTTATGCTTCGTTAAATCGCTCAAGGGAGAGACTGAGGTACGTGACGACTTCATCCTAAGGAATTATTAACACATTAGGTAAGTATTATTCGCCTCCAGAACAAATATTTTGATTTCTTTAGTGTATCAAAGTGCCGTGTTAACGCTAATCTGTAGAATGTGACATCGAGGCGAATAAAGACCGAACTTTCGACGTTGTCATTGAAGCCCACTTTATTTCTTCCAATATTTGTTTTACGTGAGAAAACGTGTTTGGACTTGGCCACTCAATAAACCTAAACAACCTGTCGTGAACATTGTAGGATTCTTGCTCCCACTGACGTGGATAGGTCACATTAGTAAATTATATGGCGAGTCAAGTTGTGGTATAGCAGTGTATGCGCGTCTGTGCGTTCTGTAAATTCTCACCGTGAAAAATTAGATGCGGTGTGGAGTGAGTTGTCATTTAAACTAATGCTAAGGGATTGACACTATTGACAGCTCACTCTAAGTTTCCGGAGTCTTAGGAAAATCCTCATGGATGTCCGCCGCCCTGGGGCGGGCGACGT
The DNA here is from genome assembly GCA_017933935.1 of Sesamia nonagrioides. Classification (NCBI taxonomy): domain Eukaryota; kingdom Metazoa; phylum Arthropoda; class Insecta; order Lepidoptera; family Noctuidae; genus Sesamia; species Sesamia nonagrioides. The sequence continues at coordinate 141,578 of JADWQK010001117.1, forward strand.
GGTCTCTCAGACTCTTACTGACTAAAAACCACCCTGGTGTCTCTCCTCTCACGTGCGCGCGGGTCGCGCGAGTCCAGATTCTTCTCCGGCCCCACACTCGTGCTGGCCCGGTTAGGGCCTCGTCTCCTGTGGATTGGCCGAGGACATGGCGCCCTCACCTTCCGAACAACCCAGATCCTTTCTGGGGGGCACGGGTGCTTCGGCAAGTACCTGTGCCCCATCGGCCGGGAGCTGACGGCAGCATGCCATCACTGCGATGGCTGCCCTAAGAATACGGCCCCGGCATAAGCTGGAAGAGTGTCCGGCGTGGGACGAGCTGCGCCGTGCGATAGTAGCGGCGCCAGGCGGGAGCGATCTCTCGCTTCCGGCCGTCTGCACATGCGCATGGGACCGGTCGTCTCCTTCTCCGAATCAGCAATGCAAGCAAAGGAGACGGCCGAGAGGGAGAGAGAGGCACAGAGTTCTCTCCTTTCCCGGAGACGGCGCGGGAGTCACCGTCGCAGGGCCGACGCCGACCTACTGCCTCTATGATAATGGCCCACGGGCGAAGGACCCGGGGAGTACAACGTCGCGTCGGTCACATAGCGGAGTTGACGTTGTGACGCGTTCACACACGCCACTCAGATGAGGAGAGCAGCTGCTGAGGGCTGCTCGCGCGAGAAGTGACTCGTTCAACTCACGACGACGACGGGTCAAGGCCTGTCGGGGGTACCGTAGAATTGGGAGGACTCGGTACCCCGGAAAGGCAGATGACGAACGCTTCGGTGATTTTTTTAGCCGGCGTCCTCGAGCGGATGATGGGCCATGAGAATTTAAATTCAAACTTAAAAAGAAGAGAGGGCCTCGTCTCCCGCACGGAGTAGAGGTTTTAAACTACCCCGTGCATCGCCTCAGTGACGCGCAACGACACTCATCCGCGCCTTCGCCTCGGGTCTATCGAATTGGGAATGGAGACTTCCCCAAGTCCCTCGCCCACCTTGACCCATTCATGGGAGGCAGAAAAGCGCGTTGTCCGCCTTTCCCTTGCGCCCGGAGCGCCTTTTGCGTCCCGGGAAGGGAGTCGAGATCTCCCTCTCCCGTTCCGCTGTTTCCTTTACGACATCACGTCCTAGCAGAAGGACAGCACCACGTCTCACGACTCTGCGCTACCGATCATTTTTCGCACTACGGCCGGCAGCGTCAGATCGCCTCCCACTTCATTGTGAGGACACGGCGCTGCTCCTCCCAAGCTACACACTCGGAGCGTGTGTTGCGCCGTGTCTTCCCCGCATTGGACGCAATGGTGGCACCGAGCGTCCGGCTCCCTGTCTATGCGACGCAGGTACTTGCCGAAACAAGCTCAATTCACTCAACTTTTTACGGTGATATTTTTACAGAATTGATCGGCAAATTACAGAATGTTATAAACTCATTACGCCACTTGGACTGAGTTCCGTATATCTGTCGTGGACAACTTGTAAACAATACAATTGCTTTTCAAGTATTAACAACTCAAGGCTCTTCAGAGTGGATTATACCAGCTTTGAATGTCAACACGAGTTTAGCGCTGCAGGGTTAATACAAGGTTGCAACGTCCTAATATTATGTAGAGGTAATAGACGTTAACACACAACAAAGTACAGTAATACACTTAATGATGAAGGCACATTACCAATGATAGACAAAGTGTTCATTATTACATGCTTTTTATTAGCTTCACTTGTATGTTTGCTTGATTGCTTGTTTGTTTGTTTGTCCGTCTCTAACTCTTTGGACTACGAGTGAGCGGCTCATTACTGTAAAATGTCCTACCGTTTTCAATACGTTCGTTCGTTCGAACTAAAAAGTTGAAAATAAATGTAGTGTAAAAAAACTAAAAAAACATGCTTTTAAAAAATATCAAACTACTTAAAAAGTTAAAAATAATTTAAAAAAAAAAGCGTGAGGCGCTTAATATAAAAAAATTATGGCACAAAGCGCCTCACGTTTTTTTTTTAAATATTTTTAAATTTTTAGTTTGATTTTTTTTAAAAGCGTGTTTTTTAGTTTTTTAAGCTATATTTATTTATTAACAGATAATCCAATTTACTGCTTGAAGAAATGTTCCGAGCGCAACCAAAGTAATTCTCCATATTTTTCCACGCAGCTCACCGAAACGAATTTGGTAATCATTATCTCACAATAACATCAGTTATTCTGAGGGTCAGGATATATGTGAGGCTTTCAGTGACTTTTTTCGGGGTGTATTTGGTGAATCCTCTGACTACAGCCTCGTTGACTCATTGACTGGGTTAGAAAGGGATCACTGCCCTGACATAATTTCCAACCTCCAATTCACTTCGTCAACCGTGGAGAGGTCATTGAGTGCCTTAGGCGTGGATAAGGGCCCTGGATATGACGGCGTACCCCCAGTATTTTGGAAGAACTGTGCAAAATCATTGGCGCCACCAATCAGTACTATTTTTAATATATCCTTAAAAGAAGGCACCTTCCCAAATCAATGGAAAAAAGCTCTCATAGTACCAATTCACAAAAAGGGTTCACGGACAATAATAGGAAATTATAGGGGTATCTCTATATTAAATACTATTGGTAAAGTATTTGAAAAACTGGTATACAACGCTATCTATCAATGTATTGTCAGAGGAATCTCCTGCAATCAACATGGTTTTTTAAAGAAACGCTCGACCGTCTCGAATTTAGCTTATTTCTCAAACTTTGTTCTTGAGAATACAGACGGCGGGGGGCAGGTTGACGTGATATACACAGATTTCGAAAAAGCTTTTGATCGTGTAGATCACGTCATCCTGCTCGGTAAACTGTACAGACTGGGTATACGTGGTGATCTTTTACGATGGGTACAGTCATATTTATCTAAACGTTCTCAAGCGGTCGTTCTTGGAGGTTACCGTTCCAACTTTATTGAAATTCCTAGTGGTGTTCCCCAGGGATCACATTTGGGACCTCTTTTTTACAACGCGTATCTATTTGACATCACTGATTGTTTTGAAGACTCTGTTCACTTAATGTACGCTGATGACAAAAAAGTTTTTAGTAAAATAAGATCACCCGATGATTGTAAGGCACTTCAAGAGGATCTTAATCGCTTAAACAATTATTACTCCAATAACAAGATCACTGTTAATGTTGCAAAATGTCAATGTATTAGTTACACACGTAAGAGGAACCCGATTGTTTACTCATATAATTTTGATGGAACTGTCATAAATAAAGTCCAAGTGGTTAGGGATTTAGGAGTTCTGTTTGACAGTAAATTGGTGTTCTCAGATCATATAGACCACATTAGCACAAAAGCCTATAAGAACCTAGGATTTGTTCTTCGGTCATGTAAGGTATTTACAAACATTGAAGCTATTAAATCTGTATATTTTGCATATGTGCGCAGCATTTTAGAATATGCGTGTCAAATTTGGTCCCCCCAATATATAATTTATAAAAAACAAATAGAGAGAATCCAAAAAAAAATCATTAACCATCTTAATTATCGCCTTCGTAAACCTCCGATGGCTTACAAAGATAGCTGTCGATCATATGATCTGCTAACGCTCGAAGAAAGGCGTAAAGTGATGGACATGTGCTTGCTCTATGATATAATCAATGGACGCCTTGATTGCCCGGAGTTGATCGCACAGATAAAGTTTAACACTCCCTTACGGCGCACTCGTCACACGCCAATGTTGCACGTTCCTAGGCACTCCACCAACTATGCCAGCAACTGTGTACTGACTCGCATTGCTCGGGCGTATAACTCAGAATTCTCAAAAGTGGATTTATTTTACCATAGTAAACATACATTCAAAAAACTAATAGTCGAAACTATAGTTGCAGATAAATGACAACCAACTAATTTTCTTCATCTCTTTCTTCTGTCTTCTGCTGTCAATGTCCTAATTTATTTCTTTTAAATTCAATTTCATAATTGTTAACTATGTTATGTATTGTTTATTCTTCTGTATTGTTTTATTATTTATAACTATATATGTGTGTATTTGATATTAGTCTGTTCGCATGCGTTAAAATTATACTTTCCAGTTACACAGGGAAACCTATTATTGGCCATAATATTATAATGTAATACTCATACTTGTAAAATTTATTATGTATCGCTGTTGGTTACCTAAATAAATAAATAAATAAATAAATTTCACCTGAGACCACACACACGCTTTTGGAATGCAAACGAAATGCACTTGGGGGTGTCGTTCTAACAAAACAGTAATTAGCTACTGTAACAATAAGCTCTTAAAGACGATAACAACATTGTAAGCCCGGAATGCAACGAGACGCGCGGATTGCCAAAATTCGAAGCTAATGACCTACATTTATTTGGAAAGCATACAGTCAGAAGCAAAAATATGTATACATTACCAAGGCTCCAAAAATATGTAAACCTTTTCGACTTTAAGACGAAGTGCTCAACTTGAAGAGCATAAAATTGTAGCCACCGGTTCACATCATAAATATGTATACGCTCATTGCTTCATTAAATTATGCCCACCACGAAAGGAACAATACTATGTATGCACGCTTCCATCAAAGCATGTATTCACGCGTTGGTTCATAAATTAATGAAGCAATGAGCGTATACATATTTATGATGTGAACCGGTGGCTACAATTTTATGTTCTTCAAACTGAGCACTTCGTCTTAAAGTCGAAGATGTTTACATATTTTTGGAGCCTTGGCAATGTATACATATTGCTTCTGACTGTACACAAGTGCTCGCGTATTAACGTACAACGTGAAAATATTTGGTAAGTAACTGTATTTAATCTACAATTTGCAGACCAAGTCCTACTTTAAGCGGATCGGAGCGCGCAGAACATAAAGACTAAGTAATAAACTTTCAAGGCTTTCCTTGCGCTCTTTACAACTTGAAGGATTTAGAGAAGATGAACTTTATGGGGCTTGACGTGCTCAATTAGGGCTAAGAATCTTAGAGCTTGATTAAATAGTCTCTCGGTTAAGTCGCCTAATAGACGAAGAGCGACAGCGAGAGCTTCAACCCATGACAAATGAAATCACTTGAGGTTGACTCAATTGAGGTTACCCAGTTATGAGGCAACGGACAAAATATAATTTTGAATGGTTCACATCACTTTCACCGGCATCCTACAAGCGAACAAGCATCTGAGAAGTGATTAAATGTTAAACAGCGCTGTTGAGCTATAAACACCAATGACGTGCTGACGTAAGATCCTTGTCGAAATAGAAAAAAGGAAACAATACAGAACATGTCTGATCGTATACTATTTTTTTTTACAAATTCTTTATATAAAACAAAATTTGATGACGCGAGGACAGATTTGTAAAACTAGCGATTGTAAGCAAGGCTGCACATCAAGATATACATAATTACCACTATAAGTTGACTTCTAATTGTTTAAAAAATCTATACATTGCGCTTTTAGTTAAAACTAGAAATGGCAGGCATGATGTGTAGCTGTGTGTACCTTTGGACATTAAAGTACCAACTTATTAAGACTTCATTTTATTCACTGTCATTAGAATATTATTAAGTAAGTGAAATTATAGTAATTTTAAAGTCGCGTATCAAGTTTATCAACTTCGAGTATGATGCAATCGATGGCAATTCAATGCAAGCTTTCCTCTCACCCGGAATGAATAATGTCTGACGATATTACATACGTGAACTCGTATTGCAATTGTAAAAGGCAATTCCAGGAAACGATAATGTACACAACCGAGATACGCTACGGCAAGAAAACGGTAAATGATAGGGCAAAGCAGCAACAAACCACTTTGTCTATTATTCAGCGTGCAATAACGTTTTCGAGGCCGAAATAATTGGATGGCTCGTTTCGAGAAAGCCCATACCTATCCGTCCGATTCAACTGACCTACAGACGCAATTCCCTTAAGCTTGGATTCACACGTTGATCAGAAATAATGAAGCTTTGCTTTTTGAGGGAAAATTTAAATCATTGTTACCAAAATGGGCACGCAAGGTATCTTTTCTACATTCCAGATAAACGTAGAGCCTTCTTCTCCGATGTGTTTTTTAACCCATAACCTACCAGTATTTATCTGAATAGGCCTCCCCAAGGATCTTCACGACGACCGGTCCTGCGCCTCCCGTATTCAGCGATTTCCCGCGACTTTCATCAGGTCGTCGTACCGGTGCGTGGTCGCCACTAGAGAACCCTTCGGCCCCATCGCGGATCGGTCCTACGGGCAATGTGCCCGGCCCACTGCCACTTTTAAGTATTGCAATTCTTCGGGCTACGTCGGTTGCTCTCATTCTTCTGCGGATCTCCTCATTCCTGATTTGATTACGCAGTGAAACCCCAAGCATAGCCCTATACATTGCCCTTTGAGGACCGGTCATCGTGGAAATCCTTGGGGGAGGCCTAAGTCCAGCAGTGGACGTCTTTCGTCTGAAATGATGATGAAAATGATTAGAATTACATAAATCGATATCCGACAGCAAGCCTCTTCGCTTCACTTCCCGGTAATAAGATAGGATGTGATATAAAATGGTGAGCGTTTATCGCCTTGCGCGCTTCCTTTAGTTAGTTACGGCAAACGGCAGGTGCTGCGAAGGTTTCAGAATTGTTTGAGCACATCCTTGAATGTTAACATTTTCGACGCAGTACTTACCGTATTTGTTTGTAGGTCGAGTACCTACTCATACTCGAAGGCATTGAAGCCGTGGATCATTATTAACTTGTATGTTTTTCTTCATTTCAGTAAGCGAATAGAGGTCACAATATTTTTTGCTGTCGTTAATGCAGTCTATATTTTTTGTGTGTGCCGAAAACTTGGTATTGCCATATTCTACCTGGTCTTTGTCATTATAGCTGACGCCATATTTACATCAGACACTGTAGAAATGCATGAATATGAATATTTGTACTGGTCGTGTGTCTGTCGTTTGTCTGGTCGTGCCTCGGAAAGCACGTTAAGCCGTTGGTACCGGTTGCCATACGAACATCCAGTGGCAGTCTTTACGGGTTGTTGGAGCCCTCAAAAGTCCAACAATTGGGCTAACTGCAATGCTTCGATGTCGCCTTCGGGTTGTGGAGGTCAGACGGCAGTCGCTTCACGGAAAATATCGAAGTTTAGCCAAAATCAGCAGTTAGACTGGTAAAAGCGGACCCCAGACTCCAGAAACGTGAAAAAGCTTCGGTAGCGACTGGGATTAACGCTGAGATGATGATGACTGTAGAAATACAGGTATTTGTTTTCAGGAACGAAGACGCAAGCATTTACCGTGTGGCGACAGTAACGCTAAACTAAAATAATTAAATTAGCTGTGCATATGTACATTACCTATTCCTTAAAGGTGGAAAATATCGAAAGTGCTGACATTTAACCTTAAGTCTTTGAGTTTGCACAATACCATCATTAATATTTCAAGTATGCATGCGTTATTGGTAAATAAAATATCACATTACTTATGTAAATATTTTTTACTTCACTAATCGAGGTCTGCGGGTTATTTTTTTATGCAACAATGTTGTAGCGTAAATATTATAAATAATAAGTGTACCACAGTTTCAAGACAGATTAAATGCTAAGTTTATGAATAACTTAGCCATTTTATTATTATACAATGGCATATTTACCAAATAATGTTACCTTTTTATTTTTAGCAAAGGTTTTTTGCTATTGGGCTGCGGAGTGACTTTATGTTGTATCACTTTTCTACCACATAGTAAGCTACTACCTACGAACTATGCTAGAACAAGAATGCTTTGGAATAGGGATGTTTCCTGGGTAAAAAAAAATATTCTATTTAGTCCGTCATTCAGATTATAGAAAAATATTGGATACGTATATTTTGTTTTATCAAATCCATAAAAAATTACAAATATAAAAGGCATCGAAGATCAGGAGTGGTGGCTGGTGACGTCACTGCTCGCTAAAAAGTGTAGCGTGCAGTGACGTCACACGAGTTTTCAACGCACTGTGTCGTCTTCATTTTTTGTTTATATGAAAAAAGAAAAAATACGTGTCTAGTATTTTTTGGAAATCTGACTGACGGACTAATTACCTACTTAGTTTTTTTTTTAGTCAAATACCCCATTGTAGCTCAGGTGAGTTTTGCCACTACCAAGTGGTGAATAGGACTTTATGGGAGTTGTTTATTGTATTTTAGCGAAGACAGCGTAAACTGCAATTTTGTTTTTCTTTTTTTTTACAATGGTCAATATTTGAAATGCTGTATACATATATCGGATAATTTTGGCCTTACATACTACTGCGGCTGCACACAAATTGTAAACATATATTTTTTTATAGGTTATAAACTAGTGCTTGACCGCAATCCCGCCTGATGGTAAGCAGTGATGCGATCATTGATGGTAAAGCGCGCCAGTTTATTAAGAGCCTATTCACTCTAGCCTTGAAGACACTCAAATTGTAATGTGACGAAAACACCGTCGCTGCTATACATACAATAATGTTGTAATCGTTGTTTTTCCGTAGGATGCACCTTTTAGAAGTTAGAAGACAGAAACTGAAAGACATCCAAAAATGTTTAATTAGGTAAATTACTACGCAGTTTAGATTTTTAAGAAGATGCAAATTCTGTTGAGACACTATTGGTATCAGCGCTACTAAGATTCCGAAAATTACAAAGTACAATATTATGGGACGAAACATCGCCGAATGTTCCAAATGACTGTATCATAATATTGATAACAGAAAAGAGATTTTTACCAGTAAGTACTGTGGTGTTCACTATAATCACTTATAGGGGCTTTGAGGTTTGAAGTAAAACCACCGAATTATCAGTAAGTACACACAGCTTACGGGGCACGTCTAGTCGCCACTCGGGGTAGAGTGGGAATGCCTTGAGGTGCTACATTAAGCTGTGTGCCACATTTAATTGTATATACATCACATCTCTTCCTTTTTATATGTTAATTGATGTTTAACAATATTTATCATTTAGACATTAATTACTTTATAAAGTAAGATAACAATTTTAGACATTTAATTTCAATCCATTAAGTTTAAAGTAGCCACTAAAACATTTAGAAAATAATTACGTTTTAAGTACAGTTCAATATTTCACATTAAGCTACAATCATTAAACAGTACCTATACAGTATGAATTAAAATTATTTATCTGATATGGCTCTTCTTTTACCTGATAAGATAACAATTTTAAACATTTAGATTAGTTCTTATTTATCTGATACGATAACAATTTTAAACTTTTACGTTAGTTCTTCTTTATCTGATATGATAACCATTTTAAACATTTAGATTATTTCATCAAGTTTCACAAATTAAGTTTCATAAATAATTATGCTTTGAGTATAATATAGTACATAAATACTTCGCATGAAGCTTACAATATTTATACAATCGTTAATATGTGAATTCTTTTTTATCTGACGCTTCGTCATCGGTAGCGTTTCACATAAATATTTCGCATGAAGTTTACAATATTTACACAGTCGTTAACATTTGAATTCTTCTTTATTAGACGCTTCGTGATCGACAACTTTTCATTGCCCCCAACCTTTTTGGTGTACGATGTTCAGTCTGTACTCTTTACCAGTTTCATCATTTTTTGTATTTATATCGCTTCTTTGAGCATTTGTGTAACTGTATGCGGTGTGTGATTAAATTCTTGAATCAATTTGTTTTCATTTATAGTGTTCTTATTATGCTTTTTCGTCAATTTCTAATTCTATGTGTGTAGGTTTTTTCTTATCTTCGTTTAATTTAACCTCCCTTTTTTTTCTGTCTGTCTTCTGGATTATTGTATCTATTTGCACGATCTCTCGTAACTTAGATAAGTTTGGAAGTAGATTTTCTTGTGGAGTAATAAGGTCTTTCCAGTTTTGACTTCGCCGCGCAATCTGATTTTGTTTTTTTTTTTTTGGTTATGTAATTGTCTGAGAGGCCGGTTCATTCAGTTTCCTTTTGTTTAATTTGTGTAGATTTCATCATTTTAATGTCTTTTTATCGTCTTCAATACGATGATAATAAAATTATAATTCCCACTACACAGCGGATCCAAAAACCAACATCAGTATTCAGTCAAATTTTTCAATGGTTACTTGTGGAATTAGGCCTGAGACTAGAGTATTTTAGTCTAGTAAGTATTTTAGTAGTCTGTTTTAGAGGTTGTATAGCCTCTGCAGTAATTTATAACACGGTGCTGCTCGTCATCTGTTACTTGAACTTGGCTCGACACGCTACCGCGTGTCTAGATTACTTTCGCACCTTTGTGCGTGACCCAGTCTTTATATTAAGAACGCCTAGGTGAACTTCTTGGGCTGCTTCTTATATACATATAATAAGACTCCATAATGTGTCAAAGTTCATGTTCTATTAAGTTGTAGCTGTTTATTGAAACCTCCCAAGCATTATTTTGTAAAACGTCTTTGATTATTTAAATTCATGGTCATTATTCAATGATATAGTGATTGTTCTAAGGGATAACGCTACGGGTCGCTTGTGTGAACATCTAGCTAATATGATGTTCATAACTTTTTTGTATGCTGTTACTTTTATTTATTTTTATTATCCTATAACCTCTAGAGGTTATGGTCTGTGATAAGTTTTTTTTTTTTTTAAATGGTTCTTTAGTCGGTTTGACAATACGTTTTTAACGTTTATCATTCCGAAGGAAATGATGCGGCGCCTTTGGTGAAGTACTGAATCAGTAGGTACAGCCTCTAGATGAACAGGACTTGCATCAGCAATTACTGAATACGGTCTTTTGAGTAGCCAAGCCTGAGAATCTCAGACAGACATGTTTTATTGTTTGATCCTTATGCCAGAATGTACCTACCTATATATTGACATTTTGTGCATATTGCTTTTTTGTATTTGACAATGGGATCTGTTAAGGTTGACAAATCGGTGATCGATCAACAAAATTGAAACCTTTTGTTCAATGGTTTCTGGTGGTCTAAAAGACCCTATTGTTCAAATTTATTTGTCACATGGTTGACACTTGATGATGATATCTTTTTTTTTTTTATGAATTTCTCCTGTATCGTGGGTGCGTTTATAACACATAAACTCACATACACAAACAACTAGTCCCAGAAAAACTATTTGTAAATCGTACTAATATGTATTTGTTCCGTGCGGGAATCAAACCCGCGACACGAAACGCAGCAGTCAAACATTTAACCACATACGCCAACCGTGTCGTCATACGAAAATTCAATCCATAACACAGAATCTGAATAGTGTTGAAATGAAGAATTATTTAGTTTTGTTCAGTAAATCATTATTGTCCTTCAGATGTTCTCTTTCATCACATCCAACGACAACAATGACGTGAATAAAATTTTCATTGCATGGCAACACAATTTTTTTTTTTTAAATGTTCAAGGACCACTTTATTGATTTTCTCTAATGACAGCTTTGTTGGTAGCACACTACAAATATCATCATCGGACTTTAGAATCGCATTTTACCAGTTCGACTTTTTTTTTTGTTTTATTTTTTCATATCAAGGTAATTGTTTGATTGACAAACGGGCGTACCTTTTTTGACATCTATCGGAACATCTTTTAATTAGGGAAATGATTTAACCCTAATGGAATTGAGATGAAAACTTAGTTTCTTGATAAATTTTTTATAACTACGTTTTGCCGATACCTACTGATTTCGACCTAGCTTTTATGGGTGCATCAAACAATCCCAATATTTTTATAGATGTTAGGCACCATAAGCCATGAATGTTTGGTCCAGAGACATTTGCTGGTTGGAGACTATACTTTAGATAGTTTCATTAACTTTCAAGTTTTATCATTTATTATGATAAATCTACTACGGGAATCAGTGAGCATTGTCTATATGTAGACAGACTTTTTATTTTTATGAGTTTTCATTTTTTTTTTTGGGATCGTTAGCTTTATTGTTGTCAATTGACTCAAGGTTAAGAGCTTTTCTTTCGTTGATCCTGGTTCTGCAGTGGGTCTTGAAATGTCCTCGGAACCATATTTTATGTAATTCTGGTTAATTGCAGGGCAGGAACAATTATGTATCACTTTTGTGATGGGTTGCTTGAGGAACAATTATGTATCACTTTTGTGATGGTTTTGCAAGCAACCTCTTTTTAATTAAAAGTATTTGGTTTTAGTGTCAGTTTTGTTTAGTGTCAATTTTGTTGAGGCTGGTACTTGTTGAACTTGTACTGACTATTGTGGCATTTTCGCACCGTCGTTTTACAGATTCACAGAATACAGAATTTTATGTCTTTTCGATTGTTGCTGTCACAAATTCAGTTTTCATGTTGCTGTGCCAAGTCAGAGATATAGACAGCACGTATTGTAGTAAGAGAATTTACAGATTACTCAATAATTTAAGGTAACTTGAATTATTTCTTATCATCGTTTAATAATCAACAAAAGTACATGTATATTTCCTGTTGAAATATAATCAACAACTTGGATTATTTATAACCAATTGTTCTTTCTCGACGGTTTTTGTGCTTAAGCGGCTCACCTCACAAAGGTTCATTATTAACGCTCTAAGTATTAAGTGTAAACTTTTAAATAAACAAGCTTTAGTAAGCGAGTCTCACAGAAGGAGACACCTTAATTACGCTCACGTGGCGTGCCACAATTCCAACGGTCACTAGAGTTCTTTTGTTTATTACAATAGCCAGCCAAAATGCATTGATTTGACTAAAATTAGTTCAATCATTACAACCAGTTCAACCTTCACAGATTTTATATAGACACTAGTTAGTTTTAACCGGCAAGAATAATTATTCTTTACCTTACTTCGATTTGACCGAAGGGGGACTTTTGTTAAAACTGATACATTTACATTATTTTATTATGACACTAGTGTTAGTCTTAACAGTAAGATAATAAATTATTCCGTACTTTTGTTGGAACTTCTGTTAAAACTGGCACATTAACGATATTTTCGTTGGAACGTTTTTTCCTTATTTATTTTGTGTAATACACTGTTTTAATAGTTATAAAGATATTTTTTTTTCTTTACTTCGATTTAACCGAAGTGGAACTTTAGTTAAAATTGTTACATTAACGATGTTTTCATTGGTATGTTTTTTATTTCTGAATTTTGTGTATTACACAAGTTAGTTTTTATAGTAAGATACTAATTTCTTACTTTACTTCGATTTTACCGAAGTGGAACTTTTGATCAGATTTATACATTCACGATATTTTCTTTAGAATGTATTTTTTATTTTCCTTGAGTTGTGTGTACTTACATTATTGGTATTTTCGTTACTTTCGTTGTGTCACTTTTCATGATTTTTTCGAATAATATTTCATTGGTAGGTATTATCTACATACGGATTTGGTCAACCATTCAGTAAGCATTTAGGTCATAATTTAAGGTATTGTACCCATATTTACATAAATGGTATTACCTCATAAATGACGGTTATATAATATCACCCGTTTAGCTTTTCCTATGTTGTATGTTGGAGTCGGCTTTCAGTCTAACCGTTTTCGGCAGAATACCAGTATTTTCAACGGAACGACTGCCTGCCTGACCTCCACAATCCAGTTATTGGGTAATTCCCCATGGTAAGACTGGTTGTCAAACTTTCGGGCTACTGACTACCCCTAACGACTGTCAAATATCCATAAATGTCAGCCGGGAGCAACGGTTTAACGTGCTGTTTAATCTTGTGTAACACACTATCAGTAGCAATGGGTTTCATGTTGACAGTTCAACAACATTCATTACATTATTTCCGTTGTTGAGCACACATTTTCGAACATAATATGAAACAATGGATTGGCAATATGCTTCGAAATGATTCCAATTAATAGTAATGGCGCGTTACACAATTAGGGTGCTGATCGAACGACCTTTGCGGGGCTGTCAATGGTTAGCCACGAGCCCCACGATGGTTTTATATTAGGTATTTGAGTTGAATTTAAGCGGTCGATCTGTGCGTCACGTTCTCGTCTCAGCTGATCGCCAACGTAGATTGAGCATAGATAAGAAGATAATTGCTTAAAGATACATGAATTTATATGGTAATTGTAACCACCACGACTAGTGTATGGTTACACTTAAGTTTTTTTTTTTTTTTTTTTTTTTTGTATATATAAAACTCTCTACACAAACAAACACTGTGCAACCATATTTTCATGCTGACCAATTTCCGTAAGCAGATAATTTCAGTAATAGTTTTACTTACTGCGCTTTTACTCGTCGCCAATGTGGTGTTCACTATAATCACTTATAGGGGCTTTGAGGTTTGAAGTAAAACCACCGAATTATCAGTAAGTACACACAGCTTACGGGGCACGTCTAGTCGCCACTCGGGGTAGAGTGGGAATGCCTTGAGGTGCTACATTAAGCTGTGTGCCACATTTAATTGTATATACATCACAAGTACTACTAAAAAATAGTAAAGCAAAACTTAGTAAAGCAAAGAAGAAAAGGGGAGGAAGTCAAAGTAATTAGGCAGTACCACTCCATACACATTTCAAGAATTTCAACATTCAATTATTGCAGTGAAGGCTGCCGAGCGATTGGAATCCATATGTAATTGCATTAATCATTGTGCGAGCAATTAAACATTGTAATAATCACGATACCTTCATTGCAATTGGGTTGATGTTACATAAATGTCGGCTCTACGAATTATTATGCCGATTTAACCCAAATCTGATAAAATATATCAAACGGGGAGTAATAAATCATTTCTACAATGATTTCGTATTTAATTGGATTGTCACGTCTGTCCTCTAACGTAATTTACCATAAATACATACTGCGAGACATCTCAAGCGCCTGCGACGAAATCCAATATTTTTACTGTATTATGTCAGTGTTTTGATGTGGGTAACACTTTAATTAGTCCCTGGGGCTAAATTTATGGAGCTACCCTCCATAGCCAGATTAAAACCTTGCTTGGCAAATGTCAGTGTGCTACGTAGGCAATGAAGATTTGTCAGAGTACCTACCAACTCTGACAATAAAATCTTAGTCGTATAAATGTAGTTTAGACAGCCATAATTACGGTTTGATTGTGAGCAAAGAATGAGGAAGACGCGAAGATTGCAAGGTCACGCCTAGAAGGTTAATCCATATTGAGAAGACACCTCCAATAAAATGTATAAAGCAAAAATTCTCTAACAAAAAAAACAAGTGGGTATTAATTATTTCGACTAGACGGAACCAGACACTACAACTGGCCAAATAATTGAGTGATGTTTTAAAACCAGGTACATTTTACAATTACTTGCGTTTCATACTTCAACAGTTAAATAAACTGAGTCAATAGTATCGATTTACCTCTCACGTAGCACAAAGAAAGAGCTTCAAAGGCTGCTCCATCTCATTTAAACTACGGAAATAAAACAAGAAACTATCGAAGCAAGATCGCCATTCATGGCTAGACTTCGCTGATCAGATTTCCGCTTGCTCGCATGTGCCTTACACCATTGAACGAATATGTAAAACAATACGATTGTTTAGAGAGCGACCGAGCTTGTAACTTGACACGTATCATTCAGCTATTTAGTAATCATTGCGGCTTATAAAACCTCGTTCTAAGCTAGATAGGAATAGAAACTTCTGGACAGTTAGTTAACTGCTACTTCGGTACAAAATTCAAATCAAGTTGCTCAAAGTTATTAGTTATTAATCACGATAACGCTTCTTCGCACCTTCCTTGTGTATCTCAAAAAGGCGTATTCTATTTTCTAGTCCAAGCAAACACAAAAATTAACTGTTTATGGCGATAAGTGTAATCGGGTAGAATCCTTTTATTCATTACGTTATCATTATCAGGTGATCTGCGATAATGTACAGTATTTTTTTGTATTTTCCTTATTAAAGTAAGCATTGCAAGATTTTTTTTTTGTGAAAGAGTTGATCAAATTGGAATAAGTATGTGAATTAAAATCCTCATGGATCAATACGTGTAGATAAATTATTTATTCTTATTACGGTTAACTCCAGTTGCTGGTTCTCGGTGGTAGGCCACAACATCAGCCGCCGGCATAAGTTACCACCCACTAGACAAAGTCATGCCGCCAAGCGATTCGTCGTGTTCCGGCATGATGTCTGGTGAAGCCGTACGGAGGACGGGTCTGAGCAGTTGTGTTGCGATGTACGTGCCGGGTACGATGCGCGAAATGTTGTGTCGTTAGTTTGGTTGTGGAGGGCCTCCAGATCATTCTCCGTCTGGCGCAGCATCGATGGTCGTGTTGTTGGGTTTAACATTGCATCACCGCGCTCAACTGCCGTCTTCCTTCCTATTTACTCAGTTCTTTTGAGTGAGTAGTCTTAATAAATAAACTAGCACGCCTTACCATCAACGATTGCATCACTGCTTACCGTCAGGCGGGATTGCAGTCAAGCGCTAGTTCGTAACTTACAAAAAAAAAAAAATACAGTTTACATTTTCCTAGAAACTTTTCTTAAATTCAATGAATGATTGTTATTAGAAGAAAATGAAACAATTAATCATATTATAACAATGCCCTCGATGACACATGATATCTATTCATTTAACCCATTCTTTTAGTTATAAGCCCCGCACGATGATATTGCGATCGGCGGCCATCTTGATGACGTAGTCGAACTCGCAACGTCGGTACCGTTCGCAAGTTCAGTCCGCGCTTACGTGCTTACGCGCATCGAATATTTGTTAGCTTTTTGTTTTTGTTATCCTGTTTTATTGTTGTTCTTAAGTTTTGTTAGCTGTTACTCGTTAAAATGAGTAAGAAATTAATTAACGGTCGTGTTCGTGAAATTGTAATTAAAGTGGACAATTATTTTGTAAAAGAGAAAGAGGACCCTAAGTTAGGTAGTTCTTGAAAGTATAAACCGTGCTTTAAAAAGTGCTTCGGACACTACTGAGGACATTTTAATACCGAAGCAACTGCTAATAGATATTAAAAATATTATGCAAAATTCTACCAAAGTCACGGAGCATGTGGCATGTACCACAGGCGTTGCAAAAAATACTGTGACGAAATTACGACGAGAGCATGAGCCAGCAACAACCAGTGGCAGCAAAATGAGAACTCCTACTAAAGCAAAAAGAGAAAAGCAAGGAATATTTCGACGGGTTTTTATTAACAGCATTAAGAAATATTATACATTCAATGTATATGGTGAGGCTTTGTTGAGAATGCCCTTTTAATGTTTAAAGCAGACACTAAAACGGGGGATTTCCATGAACAAATGATGGCTTGTAGAATGGAATGGCTTATAGAAAAATTAGTACCCAACACACCAAGCAATTCCATAATTGTGATGGACAACGCTCCTTATCACAGTAGGGAAGAGAATAGGCCACCAAGTATGAACAATAAAAAACAGTAATTGATGGTTGAGTGGCTAAAAGCTCACAACATCGACTTTCCCAACGACTGTACAAAACCTGAACTGTATTTATTAATTATACGCAAACCGCCGAAAAATTATTAAATTGACAACTTATTAGCAGGCCATGAGGTCGTTAGATTACCACCCTACAACTGCCACCTCAACCCCATTGAGTACATCTGGAACTTGGTAAAGATGAAGGTGTCTGAAAAGAATGTGGAGCAGTTGGAAAGTCGCATTGAAGCTCTGACGTTGGAGGTGTTGGCGTAAATAACTCCAGATGACTCGCGAAAGGAAGTCAATCATGTTAAACGGCTTGAAGAGGAATATTGGAAAAAAGATCGAATAATTGACGAGTTATCTATACTAATATATAAAGCTGAAGAGTTTGTTTGTATGTTTGTTTGTTTGTTCGCGCTAGTCTCGGGAACTATGGGTCCGATTTGAAAAATTATTTTTGCGTTGGATAGCCCATTAATCCAGGAAGGCTTTAGGCTATATAACATCACGCTGCGACCAATAGGAGCCGAGCATAACTAACTCCACGTGAACGAAGTCGCTGGCGGCCGCTAGTTTGTCATAAATACGGCAGACGACAGTGAATCGGAAACGACAGACACAGAAAGCAGTTCTGATTCGGAAGACTATATGAGTGGAATTGAATAAATAGGATAAGATTATATTGAATTATGTACAAAAAAAAAATACATACTATCCTGGTTTTATTTATAAGCTGATAGATGTAGTAATTAAAACACGACTGCTACACAGTGGACTCTGGTTCAATTCCCGCTCGCAAATTAACAGAAATGTAGAAAAAATTAGTACCTATAGAGGCTATAGATGTAAGAAAATACGAATAAGTATATTTTTCTTATATCTATAAGAATTATTTTCTTGAAATTTGTTATAATGAAAGTTTATTTGTGAGAATATGGGTGAGTAATATAGGTGAGTATAAAGAGTGTATGTATAATAAAATTATAAATACAAATAAACCCTTAACCCTAGCTAAAGAATAAAGAGCTAACAAAAGTATGTTTAATGCAAAATTACATTTTGCATTAAACATTCTTTTGCTGGCTGTCCTTTTGTGTGACAGATGACGTCACAAAGCCGTTATTGTGACAAGGTTCCATCGCAATATCAACGTGCGGGGCTTATATATATCTTCAATGTGTGATTGTGTTGAATGGACAGAATTTTTTAGATTTAGCGGATTTTTAATAAATGTACTTTGTGCGTAATTACTTTTTCGAATAAATAGGTACTGAGGTTACTTTAGTTCATTGGAAGGTTTTTCGATGGTTTATGAATTTGACTCAAAATATATTAATCTCTTCTATCACAGAATAAGATTACGTTACGTTTACGTGCAGTATTCTTTGCTTGTCTCTTTTTCTCCCGAATAGCCCACATGTCTTATGGGTTATACATAACATGCTGATATTTCGACAAGACTACACAAGCACATGTTCGCGTAGGCGAAAACAGGTTTTCTTGGGGGACGCGGTTCAAGTAGATAGGCGTGTCTTTGCAGACTCCCCAGATAATGACGCAACTAAATTCTTAACTTAAGAACGTTACAAACAAGGTGCTTTGAACTTGTTTAAAATTCTGCGCGTCTCTACCGCGCTCCGTTCGTTTCCGCTACAGTGTGTGTGTTCAAATGAGTTTTATTCCTTTTTGGTAAAAACTGCTTACTTGAACTGATGTGGAAAAAATGGTATATCAACTCATGACAAAACGACTTTTTTTTATGTCTCAGATATCCGTGAGAAAGCCTAGAGCACAGGCGTAGAGTAGCCAGCCTTTCGGTGTTCTATAGGATGCTTTTTGCGGAGTGTGCGAGGGAATTGCATGATTTAATTCCCCCATCTCCGTTCCATCATCGGACAACCTGTCGCGCGTCGTACGGCTAGTTTCCACCCTTACGTTGTTAACTCCACTACGATCCGGACAAAGCGTTTCGCCTCCTCCTTTATACCGCGTACATCGAGGGACTGAAACAATTTGCCAGCTGCGGTGTTTCCGTCGGACTACAATTTGAGTGTCTTCAAGGCTAGAGTGAATAGGCTCTTAATAAACTAGTGCGCTTTACCATCAACGATTGCGTCACTGCTTACCATCAGGCGGGATTGCGGTCAAGCGCTAGTTTATAATTTATATAAAAAAAAAAACATAGCATTTAGCTCTGCAAAATCTAGGTACTGAATAACTACTAGTAGCCAGGAGTACGTAAAAAGGCACTGCGTTATCATTTGTGAATAAATTGAAGCAAACTCGGGTAACACTGACACATGCCAGTTTTTTAAATATCATAACAGGTTCATTCATAAAGCAAATGTGAGGCCGTAGGATTCATAGAAAAACTGTAAAGTCTCAAATGCCATTGGTAGGTGTGCCAACTCATTAGAAAAAATGGGCTAAAAAAAATAATATTGCTGTTGACATCCAAACACTGGACACAGTAGACATAACAATGGCATGTATGGCATGCATTATACTATGTGCAGGTAATACTCTAACACAGAGCTCATGAAATCACAGAGCTCATGAAATATTACATCATTTGTCGAGTAGGTGTGTCATTGCTCATTATTGCAAAAGCAAAAGACAGAGTACTCATTTATGGTTAGGAATTTATATTTCATAATTTAATTTTCTTAATTGTTTAAAAAAAAAGCTTAAAATTAATTTAAAAAAACGGAACTGTTCAATGTTTGCCTGTAGTACAAAATATTTACAATGATTACCTGCTATAACCAATTAGCATATAGTGTGTCATATTTTAGAGGCAGTGTATTCAACCATGCAGATAAATGAAGTTCAAAGAGCAATAAAATTAAAAAGGAGGGTCCATATAGTTCAGTAAACCAATTAACCGCCAGTCAGATAAATCTTACAAACAGATTGGAAATACAACATTTTATTATCTTTCAACACAAAAGTAAGCTTATTCAGAAATCTTGACATTCACAATTTACCATATTTATTAATATATTACAGATAGTGATAATAAAGATAAGAACAGGATAATTATTATAATAAGCAAATAAACATAATAGAAGAAGATAACAGTTACATTATTAAGGTAGAATTTTTATAAAATAAATAGGCCCCTTTTATGTTCTAAGGTCCATATTCCAGAAGGAAACTCAAGCATTGATCTCTGCTTAAGCGTTACTTAAAACTAGTTTCAACCAATCAAATGGCTTGAAACGAGACTTAAGTAGAGCATGAGTTTTGAGTGAAGTTCTGTAATACGCACCTAAGAATAGTAATAATGTTTCTGATAATAGTCTGTAACTAGTTTATACTATAATAAACTAGTTTAATTGTTGTCTCATGTATCGCTGTAGATTACATTTTTTGTCTTACTAACCCATGTGTTTGTCCATGCAGCTACACTAACACCTACCACGAAGGGAAAAGTTCGACAGCCTGCCTTTATTTGCTGCCGTCATCACTTAACACTGGCAGAATAGTCGAAACCGGCTCAGTTACCAAAGAAGAAAAAAAAAATGTTAATACCTACTTCCTTTTAATATTATAAACACAAAAGTTTTTGAGGATGGATAAGTGAAGTTAGCAACTCTTTCATGCATTAACTATTGAATGTATTTGTATTTCGCACAAAACTAGTTAATAACCAGAGTTCACATTAAAAACTTTTTATACCAATATTATTATGTGATGGACAATTATGCATGCGAAACAGGGCTAAAAATGGTATAAAATAAAGGTCACATTCCTATTGAATAGGACTGACATTGACCCATTTGTTTGGTACTTCATTATACAGTTCCGTAATCAGGTGTGCTCATAAAAGTTTAATGATTAATTAAATAAATGGTCAAACAGTATGTTTGTATCTTTTGTTTTAAAATGTTTAAAACACATCCAATTGAAATGTAAAAAGTGTGTGTGGTTTCCTTGTATATGTTAAGATAAATTTGCAAACATACAAAGTAACTTTGATCAGAAAAGTAACATTGAACAGAAAAAAAAAAATTAAAATAAGTTTATTTTTTCTTTTTTGCTGTAATGGTAATAAACACTTTTTTTTTCTGTCATGTGAGTTAAACAAAAATAATGAAAAAATTGTTTGCTTTTTACAGTTCAGAATCAGTTAGGTATAAGACAAATATCTTAGTTTTTAATGTTTTTATTATAATTCTTGGATCTATGATTTACTTCAACACAACCATAGTTTTTGCTAATCTAGCTAGCAAAAAGAGTCTTGAAGAAGAGTCAGAGAGAATTTTGAATGAATTTATTGCCATAAATATCTATTGGCAGTTGAAATAGCTCCATTAATTTCAAAATATAATGGTTCAGGTGTTCCTGAGACCACACTTTCTAAAGCACAAATCAACAATTTATTCAAAACATTATATAGATTCCTATGTATTTCTGTAGCTAATATTTGATGACTAAGCAGATGTATTTTATCTAATAGTTAAGGTATCAATAAGTTCTCAGAATACAAGCAGGAAACTTTAGTTCTACCTTGTTTATGTTTGATATTTACTTGCACTTTTTGTTGAGTTAAATAAAAGTTAACTTTTTACAGTAAAAACTATATCTATACTGTTGACTCAACCACAAAAAATTTGAAGTTCTAAAATTTTGGGTATGTGATGTTATCAAAGAATGGGTGTCACAGGATACTGGGATTAGGATAGATACCTGTATGTGCAAGCCGTCTGCCAACTAGCGGGCTGTCTAGCAGCAGCCGGCGCAGCGACCAACGACCCAGCACGCCGCCGCCCCAGCTGCAGCCGCCGCCGCTGCCGCGCCTCATGCCGTCGCGTTCCACCATCACATCAAACTTATACACATTGCACACCGAACACTGGAAACTACTTTCAGCCTCGCACGACCGACATCAACCCTCACAGATTAACTACTACCGTTATGAAATATCGACATCGACCAGTCTTTGCACAACGCGTATTGAGTAACCGACTCGCAACGCATCAGCGAGAGAAAGTGGCGATAGTCAGCCGAATGTACGTGCTCGCGGATGTGCTACAGATGCAGCCTCAGGTGGGGAACACTCGCTGTTATTGAGTTCCCATTGTGCTGACTGGACTCGCTTACGGTTACAAAAAGATATAAAAAACAATGGCGATATTAACTATTCCTTGAATTGTTTTGATGATTATTATCGCGGACATCGGGAACTAAGCGCAGCTAAAGAAGTAATGCCATTTTATAAAAATAAAATTACCAAAATTGAGTGTCTACGAGTAGGAAACTAATATAGTATAAATCCACATCTGTCAAAGAAGATCAGATCAGGTACTACAGGTATTCGACAAAAACAGTCAGGAACTCACTTAAAACTCACACTTGTATCGCTCGTAGTCGTAGTCGTAGCACTCACTACAGAGACCATAGACATAGACCGATTTGTTTAATTAGTCTATGAACTCATAAAGACAGCCTGACAGCCTCATGAACTATTGAACCAAAAAAAAAAAAATGTCTATTACTCAGAGGTTTGGCGGGAATGTCAAGATGAGTGTCACGCTCATTTTTCATTGGACTTTTAAAATTATTTATAGTGTCGTTTACCAAATAAAAACGCGTGATTTATGTAGTAAAAAGTGCATTAAGTGAATAATTCAAAAAGAACAGTGAAATATTGTAGCATGGTGGCCACATCATGTGTTGACGCTAAACCGCTCCTTATCGTCCAAACGCGGGAAACGAAAGGAGTTAGATTAGTTAGGATAAGTTTAGGATAAGCTATGATAAGTTAGGATTAATAAGGATAAGTTAGGATAGAACTTTACTCAAGAGAATATGTACTGAAGACTAGGCTGTATGGCGTACTATGCCTTTGCCTTTTCTGTTAAGAACAAAAAAAATGTCTATTACTAAGAGGGTTTGGCGGGAATGTCAAGATGAGTGTCACGCTCATTTTTCATTGGTCTTTTAAAATTATTTATAGTGTCGTTTACTAAATAAAAACGCGTGATTTATGTAGTTAAAAGTACATTCAGTGAATAATTCAAAAAGAACAGTGAAATATTGTAGCATAGTGGCCGCATCATGTCTTTACGCTAAACCGCTCCTTATCGTCCAAACGCGAGAAACGAAAGGAGTTAGATTAGTTAGGATACGTTTAGGATAAGCTAGGATAAGTTAGGATTAATTAGGATAAGTTAGGATAGAAGTTTACTCAAGAATATATTTACTGAAGACTAGGCTGTATGGCGTACTATGCCTTTGCCTTTTCCGTTCAGAAGAACGGAAAGAATTTAACAAAAAAAAAAAATGTCTATTACTAAGGGTTTGGCGGGAATGTCAAGATGAATGTCACGCTCATTTTTCATTGGACTTTTTTAATTATTTATAGTGTTGTTTACTAAATAAAAGCGCGTGATTTATGTAGTAAAAAGTGCATTCAGTGAATAATTTTTAAAGAACAGTGAAATATTGTAGCATAGTGGCCAGTGGCCACATCATGTCTGTAGGCGACGCATCACACATTGATACTTACCTGAAATGTGTACCTACTTAATTAGGCTAATAAACTTATAACTACTCTTAGAACCTAAAGCTAAATAACCTAAATGTGTCGTAATACTAAGTACTTACCCTGTATGTCGCCCATGCCATGCTTTTATCATGTAATTGTGTTATGTAAATAAATTGAAACGTACCGCGCGAGCGTCTCATTCGCATACTTTCATTCGGTCCGTGACGCGCGACCCTTCCCCCGCAGTCGAACGATATGTGTCAACCCGCGCACACGCACCAACGCGAAAGACGCTCGCCCGCCATCTGTTTAGTAAAATCGTGGTTTCCTTTCACCCCCGGCTTTCTAACACACCAGCGACCTACCTACACGGATTCTATATCTTACAATGTCTCACCCAAACTTCCTCCTTCTCGGCCACACGCGGGAAACGAAAGGAGATAGTTTAAGTTAAGCCAGTATAAGTTAGGATATAAAACTTAAGAAAAAACATACTCAAGACTAGGCTGTATGGCGTACTATGCCTTTTCCGTTCAAATGAACGGAAAGAATGAAACCAAAAAAAAAATGTCTATTATTAATCTATCTCTAACATATCTCTAACTAGACTGCGCAGATGAAATAAAAAACGATCCAAGCGAGAGAACTAAAAGTAAATAAGCTTCTCTTCTTAACAGGGTATACCATTGTTTAATGCATGTAAGTAGTAAGTACTACGTACAACGTAGTACTTATTACTTCCATGGTTTAATGCCAGAAAAGATTTTTTTTCATATTTATTCGTGACCATAGATGGATGTATTCGACTATTATAGTATTCGACTGAAGAGAGAAGTCTTTCAGTCGACTACATA
The DNA here is from genome assembly GCA_017933935.1 of Sesamia nonagrioides. Classification (NCBI taxonomy): domain Eukaryota; kingdom Metazoa; phylum Arthropoda; class Insecta; order Lepidoptera; family Noctuidae; genus Sesamia; species Sesamia nonagrioides. The sequence goes on from JADWQK010001117.1 coordinate 166,201, forward strand.
AATTTATTTTAATTTCATAACTTATCCTAGCACCTTTCGCTATAAAATCGAGGGAGCACTCTCCTCCCCCCGCCCCATCCATGCAGGTGTTCCCCAGGGCTCTGTATTAGCCCCCCTCATTTTTACGCTTTTCACCAGCGATATCCCGAAAAGCAGTAAGCCACAACTCTCTCTGTTCGCAGACGACACAGCCATCTACTGCTCGGGACTCAGTCCAGACCGGATTCGCCTCCATCTTCAAAGAGCGGTCAACTACCTCGCTGACTGGTTTAAGAAGTGGAGGATCGAAGTCAACCCCCAAAAAAGCCAATCGGTACTCTACACGAGACCGCGACGCAACGTCACCCTTCCACGGCCCATCACCATGGATGGCAAGCCGATCCCTTGGGAGAAGCAAGCCAAATACCTAGGTGTGATTCTCGACCACCACCTCAACTTCTCAGAGCACATTAAGGCGGTCCGCTCACGCGCCGCCTTCGCTCTGGGTTGACTCAACCCGCGTAGCAAATTGTCGCTCAGGTGCAAAATGCGCTTGTACACAGCATGCATACGCCCGATTATGACATACGCTTGTCCAGTCTTCGCACATGCCAAGCCGCGTCATATCCTTACTCTTGTACAGCACTCTTGTCAGAAGCAAGTTGGAGGCGAGCTCCTGCGTCTGGAATCCACATGAGCCTACTTACGCACTATTACTTGAAAAAGTTCAAAAGGCATTTTTGCGATTCTTATATAAAATCAGTTTTGGATATTATCCATTTTTATACCCAACTAAATTTATTTTAGGATGCTTAGGGTATAATATGTTAGAAACGAGGAGAGCGTATGACCAAATGAAAACAATGTTAAAAATATGTAGAGGGACAACAGATGCCAGTGATCTACTCAATGAGCTGATTCGTCTTCACGTTCCTGGTAACTATCTCCGTGGCCGCAGACACCGTCTGCTAGCTGTGCCTACATGTCGCACGGTAGCCCGTGCGTCATCCCCTATACCTCGCGTTCTTTCCGCGCTGAATAGACTCGTGGAAGCTAACCCGAACTGTGATATATTCGCGGATGAATTTAAAATTTTAATGCGCGCTTGCTTAGCGTTCTGCGAAAAAGAAAATAATTAGTTCGTTTACTGTTTTAATTTTTTAAATTTTATTTTATTCCCGTTTATATTGTTCCTCTGATTTGTCTTTTCTTTTTTTTTCTGTTTATATTTTGATTTATATTATTATTTGAATTTCATTCTGTACCTATTTGTGTTATTTAATTTTGTATGTATGTTAATGTAATTGGCTTTTGGAAGCCGTATTAACATGAATAAATAAATAAATAAATATCCATAGGATGCAAGTAGTCCAAAACCGTTTCCTCCGTAAAGCCATAACCGCCCCTTGGTTCGTCCGTAATGAAATCCTCCACCTTGATCTCAAAATCCCCACCATCCAGCAGTTCATGAAACGTCTTTCCAAGCGTTTCTTTGACACTGCCGCCAAGCACCGCAATCCCCTGATAGCAGCGGCTGCTAACTATACCCCCTCCACCATCTCCAAGCTTTGCCGTCCACGGCATGCCGTCACAGACCCCGATGACCCCATAACCCTCCTCCAAGAGGCCAATGGGGCCTCCAGCACAATACACAAGAAAAGACCGACCTACCGACCTCGCCGCCGAGGTCCATCGCGACGCGTTCAACGTAGTAGTCCCCTCCCCCGTCCCTTGTCCGATGACGGCCAGCCCGCGCCGCAGCTGAACCAGTAAATATAAATTCCCAACTATGACCTCTGAGTTTGTTTCGGACGTTTCTTCTCAGAGCTAGTACCTACGCCAGTACTACTAAGCAAACAAATCATGCTTTTATATCAAAATTTTACCTGTTCCTCGGTCCTCTCCTCTATAATAGACTAAATGCGAAAGCAAACTTCTACTCCTTAAATTACACATACTGTAAAAAAATCTTTAGGGATACTCTTCAGAAATTGTCCTATGAAGATACAGAGAATTTACTAATTGTGCTGAAGTGACTGTATTTAATACCTTATATATTTTGTTTCTTAATATTGTTTATTTATTAATTACTTTAGATTGTTATTACAGCTCTTATCGCTTGAAACACAGGATTTCCTAGTTCAGGCACGTAAGACTTAGATTTATGAATTACAATTAAGCCTAACTGTATTAATTTGTTATTTTAGAATTTTGAATAAATATTATTATTATTATTACTACGAAACGCCGCGGTCATCAAACCGAAATAAAAATAAGAATTCGATTCAGTCGTCCCTTGCTGTTCTTCTAGTGACACCCTAATCCGAGGTTCGTACCCCACAGGGGGTGCCCTTAGCGTGTAGTCGCTTAGCTTTTAGTAGCCCTGGCTGGAGGCTTTAGATACATTTAAGGCAGCCACAGTATAGTCCGGTTATGTAGTGATGACCTCTCTAGGTCAACTACGAGATGCCATATAAAAAAGAAATATATATATAACTTTTAAATTTTATTTAACTTATCCTTCCTTTTTTTTGTGTGTGGGACTCCCCGTGAGATAGCCTCCCGGTATACCCACTAAAAACCCCAGCAGGACACCGACGTCTTCTTAGTGACGGGGTAATGGGAATCCGACAAAGCCTGCGCCTGGTTTTTAGCGAGGTGTTCCAAATTAATAATGTAAGTAGGTATGTCCTTAATTTCTACAAATAGGTTCGGTATGTCTTAGATTATTTATGGCGTTGAGATGAATACCAGAATCTAATAACATTTCGTTAACTTTGCGTGATTTAATTCATCATCATCAACCTTTTTATCGTCCCACTACTGGGCACAGGTCTTCTCCCATACAGAGAAGGATTGAGCGTAATCACAACGCTTGCTCAATGAGGTTTGGCGATTTCAGACTTAAAGTCCAGGTTTCCTCAAGAGGTTTTCCTTCACCTTCAGTCATTGGTGTCCAAGATATGCTTAGAAAGTACATATAACTTTAGAAAAGTTACATTGGTACTTGCCTGTTCGATTTGAAAAATTCTTTTTGCATTGGATAGCCCATTAATCCAGGAAGGCTTTAGGCTATATAACATCACGCTGCGACCAATAGGAGCGGAGCATAACTAAACCACGCGAACGAAGTCGCTGGCGGCCGCTAGTTACATATATAGAAAAACTTTTTTACAGTAGTATTACGCTGTGGCGAAAGATTTTGAAGTGAAAACTTCTTTATCATCGTTGTGATTAGAAAGTCGATGAAACGACAAAACTACAGTAAAAAGAGACTACACATTAATTCATAAATTAATTGTAATGTGGGACAAAATGTGATAGGAAGAATTATATAGTTTTCTGTGCTCTGTTTTATACCCCATCCAATCCTTTTTACCAAGGCGTAGCGGGAATATCTTGGGCTTCAGCGTAGTTTTATAAAACAGAATGAAAAAGATGCAATGAAATTAAAATAAGTTTAGTTTAGTAAAGAAAGGGAAAGGAACCAGGGGCCAGTATTTAACAATAATATTTCTACAGCCCCTACCTTTTTTATTGGACTTGTAGAGTACATACTACAGCCATGGATAAGATATTGGAAAAGTCAAGGTGTCAGTTTGTCTAATCTGAAAAGAAAAAATTGGCAGTTGTTGATAAAACGTAATGATTACTTGCTCTGTGGTTGTTGTCACTTGTCAGATATGATATGTCATGTCATCATTTTAGAATTCCGCTTTGTCGGTACCTACTAAAAAAGCAGTTTTATTGATTTAATTTTGCAAAATGAAGTTTTATTCACACACTTTGTTCTGTCTCTTGATCCTATTGGTCGGTGCTTTTTGTGAAAATAAATATTCACGTAGCGCTAATGAAAAGAAAAAGAGCGATGTAGAGTTCAGAAGTTTGGAAAAACCTTTCAGAATGAATAAACTCAATTTATTGTGGACCAAAGCTCGACAGGTAAACAGCAGTTTTATTCGTACATGTTTTATGATCTCTTGTTTTCGTAATGTTACTTGCTCTGTTGTTTTTACTATAGATAGTTCGCCGCCCCCCCCCCCTTTCTCGTGCACACTGCTAATTAGACGCTGTTTATGAGCTGCAGTACTTTACGCCAGTTTATTAATGTATAGGTATCTTCTGAATACTGCTTAACATATTTCAGCGCCTAACAGAACCAAAGCTGAAGTCCTTGTACAGTGATTTGATGATTCAAGACAAAGAAGAATTAATACACAAGAGGGTCAAAAGTGAGGGTGGAGATAAGGAGGGGTTAAAAGAGGCTGAATTGAGGCGCAAACTAACCAGTATCATGTCTGCTTATGGTTTGCTGCACCACTTTGACCCTGATGCTGCTAAAGAGAAAGATCACCCTGTAAGTAATGTTAGAAAAATAACATTTGTAATTGTAATGCTATTTGCACGAACTTTTGATTCCACTGCTTATCTGAGCGATATCTATATGAACCCTGGTTATCTTTAAATCATCTGGAAATATTGATAAATTATTTTTGCAAATTGACTCTAAGATATAATTGCCTTTAAAACAAAAGAATAATATTAGTCATCATCCAAAAGAATAATATGATAAAAATAATAGCTTCCTTGTGTTGGCAAAGAAGTGTAAAGATAAAAAATATACACTATGTTAAATAACAAAGGGCGTTCCCTTAAACTCGTTAATATATATCATTAATAGATTAAAGGAAGACCAAAGAAACGATGGATGGAATGTGTGAAGGATGATATGGCTAAGAAGGGGGTGACTGCCGAGATGGCTTCTGATAGGATTGCATGGAAGAAAAAGACATGTTGCGCCGACCCCAAATAAATTGGGATAAGGGCAGGAGAATGATGATAATAGATTAAAATAAAAATATCAGCATAGAAAAATAAGCATAAAATAATCCGAATAAAAAGAAATTATAATTGAAAATAAATTTGAAACCTCCTGTTTTAAATCAAAATAGTAGCGCGGAATAGTATCTACCTAACATTGCATTGCCCAACACACATCAATCAATTAGATATTAGATTGCCGCCGCATACACGGCTCGTCATTCATAAATAAATTGCGACGTTGTCGTCTTTCATGTTCGCGTGTACAGTGTGTTTCTTTTACATGTCAATTTAAAATTTTTATTGAATATTTTCATATTGAAAAAATTTTAAAACATTTTGTTTTCGAATGGAAATATTTTTTTTAGCATGTATGTATGCTATACTATTTCGGGTTAACGGGAACGCCCTCTGTTAGTTAACATACTGTATGCTACAAAAACAATGTCTGATAAAGACATTGAGATAATATGTAATTGTTTTCACAGTATTCATTGACACAGCTGTTGTCCTGAACTGAGGAAATTACCACTAACAACCGTGTCAGAAAATATGTTAGAACTTGACAAGGTTATTAGTACACTGTTCAGATATCAAAGTCAGACATTCTATATAATTAAGGACCCTTTTTTATTAATGTTTTTGTAATTAATTGTTATGTAATCCTATCGTATGAATACCTATTTTCTAGTTTATTGGTCCAACATTATCAAAGATTAGACATGAATCTATTTCTTTACACAGCTTAGATTCAAACTCTATTATTTTATTTAGGCTTACAACTCGGCAATGGATGACTATATAAACAAGAGTATTTTCAAAGACAAAAAGCTGAACTATCTGTGGACAAAGGCCGAGGCTTCGGGGTTTACTATGGAAGAACTGCTGGCCCTCCGGGAGGAGTTCGGGCACCATCAAGAGAAGATAGACCAGTATTATGATTTGTTTGATGATGAATCCCCCAAGGATGATTCCTTTAAAAGTAAGAATTTCATAACAATTTTAACATCAGACTTGTAATACCTGAAGGTTTAGGCAGAGGTTACACTCACTTACATTTGTAAGTTCTATCTATTACTATAATACATAGCTTTTGTTTGAAATACAATATTAATTATTAGCTTATTTTGTAAAATAATATGAACTTTAATACACAAGAGGAGACCTTGACCATGAGACCTCGGTGTGAGACAAAATAAATGTGTAATAAGTATTCTGAAGCAACCCACTAAGTCATAAGAGCTATGGTAACTCCAGCTGCCAACTATGTATTCACAGTCATAATATAACCCCTAAGATACAGGCCTAGCCTACTTTAGGTTAAACCTGTTGTAATGCAGTATTAATGTACACAAAAATTTAAAAATGTTTTTTTTCGTCCCAATAAATATTTGTATAAAAGACAACCAAATTTTCAAAGTTCAATTAGCAAAATTAATTTGACCTTCTAGATCAAATTGCATGACAGACAAATTACTTCATACATAAATGATTAGATTAATTGTTTTCAACTACTATTTGAGACATGTGGCTTTCTTCATGGATATGGTGTGAGTGTATGGATTTTTGTACATATATTGTCTCAATCTCAACATTTCAGATGTCATAAATGAAGAAGATTTAGACAAGTTTAATGAAATCAGGGAACAAACAAATGAAATGTCAAAGGACTACCTTGATAAAGCTAATTTAATCAGAGATAAGCACCGTGATTTACGGGACGGCTATGACCGGCTGCAGAGAGTCATTGCCAAAGGTAAAAATTAGTTTTATGTATTTTAGTTAACCTTTTGAACGCCCATCTATATAATACGCGATGTGTCCTCCTGCGCCACACTACAAATGTATAACGTATGTATGTATAGTAAAACGTAGGGATGGGATTAGTGTCCTATCGACAAATAATATTATACATTTAAAATAATGTTTATTCACCAATTTACGAAGCTAAATAAAAACTGTAATCGTAATTTCATATTTTATTTTATTTCATAAAAAAAACAATATGAAAACCTGGATATATTCCCCACAATAAAGAAAAGAATTTTAAATTTATTAGACGTGTGTTCTACAAGGCACATCCCTATTTGTCTCCAACTGTAATCCTTCTACTTCATATCAAGTAGTTGGCGCTCGAGGCACGTCAAAATCCTTTCTGTTCTAGGGATGTCTAGATTTCTATGGTATATATTTTATATTCACTGTGGCCGAGTTACACGTGCATAAACTCAACCGATTCCTTCATAATTTATTTCGTTTACTTACAACAAATACAATTAATAGAAGCTAAATACGTGGTTTTCTACGTTTTAAAAAATAAAATAAAATGGAGGGTAAGTGTCTGTTTTACACAAGACTTTTTTTTTAATGGTGTCGCTAAATACTCGCAATTATTTTTCTGGTTTGTAGAAACTAATAGAAAACTGAAGAAAATTCCTGAAACGGAAGTTGACGACTTAACGGAATGTCAAGACGACGAACTATTTCAAAATTCTGATTCAGACTTGAACAATTCGCAATAATTCGTCATATTCACAGTCACAATTTTTTTTTTAAGGACACGTGCGCCAACTCAAGATGTAAACATTGCACTACACTAAAATGCACAAGGTCACTATGACCTTGAAACCCGCCCGCTTATGACGTCACAGATTTCCTTCTATACACGTCGGTGGCGCGTACGGACCGCTAACTAACTAACTTTGTAGGGATGGGTTTTTCAAACGGGGTTTCACTATCGACAATGATTAGAAAACCTATTAATTCTTGATTAAGGTGAATAAAACCTAGTTTAAAATGTACAATATTTATAAAATATTATATATTTACGTCATTTTCTTGCAATAATAGTATTTATGATCATTTCGACGAGATGAAATATAGCGAGGTCTTCGTCGTGTCCCATCACTGGCTTACTTGATATCAAGTAATTGGCGCTGGGGGCATTAAAATATTTTCTGGCGTTTTTGTTTCTATTGAAAATTAAACAAATAAGAACTTATTATGCGTGAAAAAGTAAAAAATATGGTTGATAACAGGGCAAATTTCCATAAAAACAAAATAAAAGGTCTTGTAAAAGTCGTAAATTTATTTTATACTGTGATTACTTCTAATCAAGTAGTGGCGCTGAGGGCACGAAAATCTCGAACTTGTATAGAAGTGATTGGCGTTCAAAAGGTTAAATATCAACTCCTCCCTCTCACTGGGAACGAGGTCTGTGCCCCAATTGGAAACATTATAGGCAGATTGTACTATCAATTACCAAATGAGATTTTTAATAAAGACACAAATTGTTTTAATTGCATAGGGGTTATCACCATCAACCTATGTTCCAATACCAGTTTGAAGTGATCTGTATAACAATAAATTTCTATATTAATATTATAGAATTTGTTTGTTAGGGGTAATCTCCAGAAACCGTGTGGCCCTGGCCGTCGCGCAGGCAAGTGAAGAAACACGGGTGGGTTTAGGTCAGTTAAAAGTCTGACAAGCCCTTCGGCTCCACCAAGAGCGGGAGAAGTCATTTGATGATTTCCCATCCCAACTCTCCGGAAGTACCAATCAAATTTTGAGAATTGTTATTGTATTTGATAGACCAATTATTTAGGAAGGTTATTATCTCTAACATCACGGTCTGGTAAAGAAAGGAACAAAAGAAAAAGTCAGAGAGCACCTAAGAGAAAACAAAATGTTAATACAAGCAAGGCGATTGGATAGGCCAAAAGTTCAGGCAGACGAGATGTGAGCATAAGCTAGTATACTATAAAATGTGTCACACAATTAACAGTATTATTATTCATTTGAACTGTACCAGCAATATTTTAAATTCTGTATTTACCTATATTTCAGCTAAATTCGATAAAGAATAGAGGTAAACAAACCGTTGCTAGGTAACGAGTAGTTTGCGCCTAAAAGACAGATGTTAAGAACCTTTTCTACATAGATAATTTTAATACAAGTAATAATCCTACTTCCTACTAATCTAAACAGTTTATTTAAGTTTAGATATTTATGATTTGCATAGAATGCTTAACCAATTTGAATGAAATATGACACACATGTAAGCTAATTTCCTAATAGGTTAAATTTGTTGATACACATATATTATAATTAGTCCATTTTTGAAAATATTATAATATAATGCATGTGTTATGTTGATTTGAAAGTAATTAAAATACGCAAAATTGTATTGACAAATGCCTCAACTTTATTCATTGGTTGAATTCCACAAAATGTTTATCTGGATTTCATCCATCTTTCTTTTATTGTGGGGCGTCACGTAAACTTAATGTCGACATTTTAATGGTGTTTCGAAATAACATGTTATTATGCATGTTATTTTAGTGATTCTATTGAAATATGCTGCAATAGGAATTGTTAATAAATAGCTAAGTCGATAATCATGTAAATAACAGGAGATTTGTAAAACGTGAGTTGTGATAACCCTGAATTGGTTTGTTTACCTCTATTCTATAAGACGCTAGGCGATGGTATAGTTTATAATCATGGTTGTCCCAATTGTAGTGCCCATCACAAGCTCGGGTCATAAAATATTTATAGACAGTTTCTGCTAAATCATTTATTTCACAAGTCATAAGAATCTGGGGCAACTGAACTACTTTTAGTTGAGATTTATGCTACACATACTGCTGTGTCCTTTACAATGAATCATGTTTAAAATTGTTATAGTAGTAATAAAAATAACTAGTTTTCCTATGGTCGTCCTCTAGCACGGTTTCAATAATAAGAGAGATCATAGGTTAACAATGAAACCTATCTTTTATTCTAAACATTTTTAAATTTTGGTTTTCTTCCCAGGCCCAAACAACAAAGAATTCATTGAACCTAAAGTGCAAGGCCTATGGAAGATTGCAGTTGCTGCGAACTTCACTACAGAAGAACTGGCATCGTTAAAGGTAACTTACTATTAATTAGAAAAGGAGTTACTTTATTCCATCTCATATCCTTGTCAGCACTTAACATTCACTGGTGCATCTATGTATATCATTATCATTGGAATAAAGTTAGTATTGGGGTATACTCTTCATAGTCATTTCAGTTATACAGGCTAGGAAATGTCTCAGCCCCAGCCAGATTTTGTCGAAAATTTAAATCTTATAGGTGCATAATTAGTTGTCTAGCTTTATTACTGCCATTTTTAAATTAATTACATTTGCCCATAGTTAGCCCCTAGTTATGTAATTAAAACCACATCTTGCAGCAGTTTATAAAATTAACGCATCCGAATATCATTATAATGTTGAACTATATTCTGTTTTTGTACTTCTTCAGTTTTTGTTGATGTTTTTGGGGTTTTTAAATGATTTCTTAGTAATTAGTCATAAAGTCATTAGATCCTGCACTCCCTAATGACTTTTGTTTGATTATCTCGCTAATTATCGTATGCAATGTAGTAACGCTGAAATTGAAAAATAGGCGCTCAACAATTACTGAATCTAATTTTCTACAAAATCCGGCTGGAGTAATGCACAGAAACATGTTTTACTATTCCGCATGATTGCAAGTTATTGGTTACCGTGTATTTATGCAGACTGGCTGTGTGGACAAGAAATATTGTCACCCAACATTTGGACTGTTTCTCAGCATTTATTATACAACAATACAATGTTATTCTTTGTTTATGCGAACAAGCAACTGAATCGATTCCAATCATTTCTACACAATGTTATGTTTTTCCCAAATACATTTAGAAATTGTTGCAGTGTGGTTACCGAGCGGTTACGATAGTACTAGCTCGCGCCATAGCTGACGCTAGAGGTCAATGCACCGGGCTCGCCCGCCTTAGCGGAGCTTTGACCATATTTTTGTTGGGACAACCAAGTAGAATTAAATAGCAAGCTCATAACTTTGTGGTTTGTCATGTCTTTTTGAAATTTTGTACATAGATACATAGAGATGAAATACTGGACACGTATTTTTGGGTTTTGCATAAACAAAAAATAATGTTGTATACCACGTGTGTGTCGTAATAACCGCGAGTGTTTCCTTTCCAGGTGGAACTGCAGCATTACGAGTCGCGACTGCTGAAGCTGCGTCATTTGCAAGCAAATAACGTAAGCATTCGCGAGAAAGAGAAAAGCAAGGTTATTTTTTTTTTTGTTCTTTTGTTTTATGTTAGCAATTTTAATTACTTACCCTTTTGTTTCTTGTTGTTGGACTTGTTTGTTTGCTTTATCGATCATGTACAGGGTGTATCTGACATCGTAACGCAAACTTCGCGAAAAGGCTAGACCGCATGCCACTAATAAAATTATGATAGTCATTTATGTCGTTAATGAACGGTTACAGAATACAGTGTTTAAAAAAAAGTGTCGGATCGGCTTTTGAACGTTGCAAGCGTGCCGCCGTGCGAGTTTGTAGGTATGACGTTGATCCCTGATGTGAACTCTATTAAATCAGCTGATAAGATCGTTTTTCGGTTTTGTTTTCATTGCGCTTTTTTATGTATTAGCGAATTATTTAATTTTTACTTTAAAATCTTATTGGGTTATAAAAGTATAGCAATTGTGAATGGTCTGAAGTGAAAAAAAAACTACATTTATTTTTTTTTAATCATGAAAAAGCCGACGTAAAATTCCACCACTGGGGGGTTCATAATCATGTACTGGATCCATGGTACTCGTTTGTGCGTCGATGTCAGATACACCCTTTATACAGTTTATGAACAACCAGTGATAATTTGTCACAAAGTGATTTATTTCGAATGTGAGTTTTAGATTCCTCATTTGAAAGCCATAGAAAGGAACTTTCCAGTTTTACATTCAATTAATCCTCGACCTCTTCTTACAGAGGAAATGTTAATGATATTCTTTGTCGTGATACTCAGGTGGCTGGCGCTGGCGAAAAGATGAACCACTTTGAAGAACAGGAGCAGATGATCAAGAAACACTCCAGGAAGGTCGCGAAGCTTCACGCTGATCTCGAGAGCAAAATACTCGAACGTCACATTGAGCTGTAACTGCTAATAACTTGCCAAAGCTGGTAGTGTCAAATTTTTCGATTCCTTCGAGTAATGCATTTAGAACAAATTGTGATTCGATTTTCGTGGGTAGCTAGGTGTACTGTTCGTTTATATTGATGTAAAATCAAGTTTACATATTGAATGTTGTGTGTAGAGTATTTTTATAGTTTAAGTTATAGTAAAAATGTAAATAAGAATAATGAATCTCAGTGGTTGTTTTTAATAAAAAATGAGTTAGTCTCCTGTAAACTGTTGTTTCATTTGTATCCACGTAAATTTATGAAGGAATGTTTGATATTTATTTCAATAGTTAAGGCCCTTTTCAAGAACACACGCAAGTTACTTTGACAATGGTTTATTTGCCTAGAACTTACCGCATATCCTGCTTTTCATCATATTCGAGACAAAGTCCTCAATAATAATTTACTTATAAATATACACATTCCCCAAATAAACCTATTAAAAAAAGATATTATTAAAACGAGGTGGTATTATTAAAAACACCAGTGGATACAGTGCATCAATATATCGATATTTAATCTTCCATGTACAAGCAAATTTTTTAATACATGTTTAATATTCCGCCCTCGATAAACGAGCGTACCAATTATCGAAACTAATATCGCATTATGCCATAATATAGTGTAAAATATGTATAATAGAAAGGCGGGCGACGACCGCACGCAAGGCAACTCAAAACACTCGGCGGCACTTCGGAATCACATTCCAAGCTACCTACTATTACATTCGTTTACGCGTATATCTACATCAGATGAAAACGGCGACGCCGACTATAACATAACTATAATTCGTCTAAATGTAATGTCGCGACCAGCGAGCGGCAGTAACAAATAAAACTACATCCGACTCCCCTCACGAGTTTCATTATAATGAATCGTTTAATGCTCACTTCAGTCGATCGTACAGTATAAGTAGTTTTCTTCTCGATAGGACATCTTCTCTATTATGTATATAGATAATCTGTATAATATAATTCTTTCTCACTAATATCTACACCGTTTCCAAGGGTTACAATTATATATAATCCTGTGGGGCCGGGGCGGGGCGCGGCCTCGTGTCCGTCCGTTCGGCCGGCTCTAGTGAGTCCACTTGCTCCAAGCCTGTGATAAGCGAGAGTTCGTCAGTCAGCGAGGTTTTCAGGTAGATAAGGGATGTAGGAGGCCGAAGCGAAGGTAGATAAATAACAATAAAATCGACCAATTGTTAATGAAAATTTTAAAGGCGGGCAAAGTTTATTTTACAAGAAAAAATTATATATATATATACAACGTGTAACAAAAAGGGTATATACATACCAAGTGGACGGCCTCTTGATAAGATAAGAAACCATACGGGAAGGGTTCTCTAACCTTATGTTTACATGGTAGGAAGTTATGAATTATTCCAATACATATGATACCAGAAACCGCAGTTTCAAACTGAAATCAATACAACACTAGCAAAAAGCCAGCTGATCGGGGTCATTGAACAGTTCATCAATAAAAACAAACCTCTTACTTACTTGCTTACCCTGGTATTTCTTCAAACAGTGGATAAAGAGTTCCGGATGTTTATTTTTCTTAACATTTTTTTTTTTTGGAAAAATAATTTTTCGTACAAATAAGTTTTTTCTACAAAAGCTAACTTTATGTTTGTGAACAACAAACCAAGTCATAAAAATAGGGCGAGTGCGTGCGCTGGAAATCGAAAAACGTCTAGCGGCTTTAGTCACCTACGTAAAACAATAAAAAAACGCAATTTATTTTATAAATGAGTAAACTTATCTAACAAATCGATAGAACCGAGTTGGTAACTCTCTCTCATCTAAAGCGCATTTCCCGGTTGTATCCGCGGCTTTCGCTTTGGAGCCCGGGATCCGCCTCCAGTCCAACCGGGTTCGGCTGAATACCAGTATTTTACATGGAGCGAGTGCCATCTAACCTCCACAATCCAGTTACTGGGTAATACGATATCCCTTGGTAAGACTGGTTGTCTCACAGATCTACGAATGACAGCCGGGACTAACGGCTTAACTAACGTGTTTTCCGAAGCACGGAGGATACACACACAAACACCCAAAGCTGGAACAACTACTTGTAGGTCATACAAATATTTGTTCCGCGCGGGAATCGAACCCGCGACACGCTGTGCAACAGTCAATCGCTTAACCACTACGTCAATCGTGCAGTCAACTACCTGCAATTCACTCAGTAGCTACTCAATCCTACTTCCTACTAATAAAATGCGAAAGTTTGTAAAAATGTTTGGATGAATGGATGGATGTATCCATACATACATTCTTACAAATTTTCGCATTTAAATACTAGCTGCTCCCTGCGGATTCACCCGCGTAAGTTTCGATCCCCTGGGAATATCGAGATAAAAAGTGTCCTTTATGTTAATCCTGGTTATAAACCATATCTTTGCCAAATTGTATCCAAATCAGTTCAGTAGTTTTTGAGAATCGAGTTGGTAACTACAACACACTAAATAATACCCAATCTATTAACTACATTCCTATAAATTTCCTTACGTAACTAATTCTTTTCATGTCGGTTGCCATTTGCCATACATAGGTAGGTACTTAGTTTATGAAAAATTAATTACTTAGATAAACGTGCGAAAGAGACTACGAAAAAGGATTTCATATCTGTTCAAATGAACCCAAAATATCATTTCTAAACAACTCATGTGTGTCCTAGTACAAAAAAGGTCCCCATGAGTTCCGTAGATAAATTAAATTTTAGTTAGTCTTTGCGTATTCACTTCTGCGATATAAAAGATTTTGCCTTTTGCAAAAATATTATAGCTTAAAACTCAGCAGTAGATAGATAGAGTACAGTACAGTCTTAATTTACCTTTTCAAAATAAATAAAAAATACGCAAATGTACTAGGAGTGCAACAGATACGAGGATTGTTATCGCTAAATTAAACAGCGGTTCCGCAATCACAGAACCCTAATTCAATGTCCTAGCTCAAACATATGAAATTGAATACGATAAAATATTATCTCTCAGTCGCGTACGCCGACGGCGTGCATTTTGTGAGAGAGATGACGGTATTTCCGTTATTTTTATCCGTTATTCCACACATATATTATTGTTGTGTGAGTGACTTTAGAACGCGCCGAAAGCAATCATGTTGAACATGATAAAATATTGTGTCTCGGTCGCACGCGCCGTCTGCGTGAATATTTTAAGAGAGATGACAATGTTTTGTTCCATTTGTCTACTATCTTTGGCGAAATATTTTAAAACGCCGAAACAGAAATTAAGTACCTAAATAAATAAAGTTCAATTTTTCATAATTCCTATTAGTATTCAGTACAGATCTAAGATTCGAACTTTACGGTCGCATGCGCGTTTCGCGATTTTTGTGTTGTGAACTTGTGACGTGTGTACAATCATGGCCCTTAGCAATACTGAATATTTTGAGATGATCTTGTGTGTCGATCTTGTGAATTTTTTTGCCGCACAGCCTAAACGGTCAAAATTATTTAAATTTTTTAACCAACGAATTGGACGATGCTCTCACAGAAAGCCTATCAATTTTAGGTTACGGTAATCTCGTGATGGGCAACAATTTAATCTTCCAACACGATGGCGCTCCAGCACACTATGCACGTGATGTTAGGGAGCATCTAAATATGCGTTTTCGTCAGTGGATTGGGCGCGGTAGCAGACATGTACCTTGGCCACCGCGATCTCCAGACCTAACTCCATTAGACTTCTTTTTGTGGGGGTATATTAAAAACATAGTGTATGCAATCCCGTGTGACACAGCAGAGCAAATGAGAGAGCGAATCGAAGCCGCTTTCAGGACAGTGACACCAGACATGCTACGGAATGTCCAGGTGTCGATACACAAACGAGCGACCTTGTGTGTACAGTACCAAGGGCGTCACATCGAACCACATCTCTAAAAAATGTAAGTTAATTAAATTATTATTTTTAATTTTCATATTTATTTTGCTGATTGTTCGGACTATGTTAAGCTATTTTTGAGGCAAAATTTAAGTAGGCAGGTAGGTACAAATTACCGGGCGGGCCATTGTCAGCATCTCATGGACGCGCGCGTCGCAGCCGCGCGTTTCAACAAATAGGTACTAGGCGATCAGAATTACAGAAGAAATGTTTTGTAATATTAGCAAGTGACTTGGAATGTTGTTGACCCTCCGTAGTGTTGTTACACGTTTGTTAATATTTGAATTCAAGAATCATGCGATACCAAGGATACCAAGAATTTGGTATCAATTCTTCGAGTAATTTATTTTGAGCTGAAACTTTGTGTAGAGTTTCTATACCACCTATAATCTTCAGGGGTTCTTGATGTATATACCCTTTTTGTTACACGCTGTATATATATATGTGTAGTTTTTGTCGGCTTTGTCACCCAGTAAATGATTTCCGAGTGGATTGTAAATAAGCTGCTTTCATATGTTATCTTTATTGAAACTCCATTCCAACTACGTTAAAACTTGCGGAGGATCGATTTTTGGTGAAGTTCGCAGGTTCGTTGGTAGGTTACGCAGGGGGCATGCGTACCTGCTTGTCGGCGTGCTGCGGCGCCTGGTCCCAGTGCGCGTGGTCGGGCGCGGGCGCGGCGGGCGGCAGGTAGTGCAGCGGCAGCGCGTGCATGAGCGACAGCGCGGCCGCCGTGGCCCCGCCGGCCCCCACGCCGCCCACGTTGCCGTAGGCGCCCCCCTCCATGCCATGCCCGGGGCCCACGTGACCGGTCACTCCGACGCCGCCCATGCCGCTTACTCCCTGAACAACATAATATGAACGTATTAGTCAAATATATACCTACTTTTACAGCCCATGATGCATAACCACCGGCCGATCAATTCACAAGCTTTTTATTTTAATTTTATTCTATTAAAATAGAACCAGCTTTAAAATAATTAATACAATTTCGCAAATAGTACAGACAATACGTAATAATGTGTTGATCCGTTCCGCTTTCTTAGACTCTGATATCATAATAATAATCCTACAATTGGAATACAGGCCTTCTCTCAGTGAAAAGGATTGGGTCGTAATGTACCACGCTGGTCCAATGCGGCTTGGTAGATGTCACATGTCTTCGAAATTTTTGGCTGTAGGACATGTCAGTGTCCTCACGATGTTTTGGTCAGTGGAGATGAAATAATTTACACAAAGTAAAGCGCCTGAATAGGTTCGAACCTACGACCTAGAACTTAAAAGCCGTGGTTGATACCACTAGGCCACCGCTGCTCTGATATAAAAATAAAATCTGTGTGTTATTGATATTATTATTTGTACACTTTTTACTCTACACTAATTCTGCGATCCACTATCATAGAACACAGAACGTGGATCAGAGATTCTTCCACAATATTCATTTTAGGACAGTATTATGCCGCGTCCTACAGTGCCGATGCACGTGTAACTAGATTAAATGCAGTTAAATACACAAACAAAAATATATGTAGGAAGGAACGTATTGTAGGAACGGCGGTCAGGTCATATCTTTTCATCAAGCAGAAGTTAGTTATTGGCACGGACTAATCATATAATATCACTAGCGGCCGCCAGCGACTTCATTCGCGTGGATTTAGTTATGCTCCGCTCTTATTATATTATACATACATTGGCCGCAGCGTGGTGTTGTATAGGCCTGGATTAATGGGCTATCCAACGCAAAAAGAATTTTTCAAATCGGACTAGTAGTTCCTGGGATTAACGCGTTCAAACAAACAAACTCTTCAGCTTTATACATTAGTATAGATTGTGGTGAAGAAAGCAAGTGGAAACCACTGTATTATATTCCCAAAACATTCTATGAAAGTGGATAAGTAATGAGAGCGATAGAATGCGATCTGGCTACAATCTGGTATGTGTAGTCCCACGTTTCTGTATATCTAGATTTCAGAATTTTATCTCTATGTATATTCGGGATTGTCGCAAAACAGATGAACAACCCGCCGTGCGAGAATACCCAGATATACCGATCGAAAACAAAGTTTAAAGAACACCTTACAATAAAAGCAGTTTTCTTTTTTACAAAATCAGTATATTAAAATTTATGTGTAACAGTTCTAGTATGGAAAAACTAAAAAGAAATATACTTTTATTCACAAAATAAGACTTATCTACATTAACATTATTATATATAGAGCTGAAGAGTTTGTTTGTATGCGCTAATCTCAGGAAGTACTGGTCTGATTTGAATTTTTTTTTTTGCGTTGGATAGCCCATTAATCCAGGAAAGCTTTAGAGTATATAATAGGAGTGAAGCATATATAAAAAAAAAAAAATGTGCAATATGTTGTGATCTAGAAATGTAATAGAAATCGACTCTATTGGGGTTCGAATAAACCCCCATATTCATTAACGATGTTTAAAGTTAAATAGTGATTAGCAATCCTTTAACCACACATGCTAAACGTTTGCACGTTACTAACTTTAATCATCGTTTATGAATATACCCCTTAAACACTAGTGTGTTTATTTATAAACGATGATTAAAGTTAAGTGACGTGCAAACGTCTAACATGTATGGTTAAAGAAACGCTAATCACTAGTATATGTTCCAATAACTAACTCCACGCGAACGAAGTCGTGAGCCTAGTTCTAAGTATAAAAGTTTGGTGACATTCGATTGTAGCAGGTAGATGAGTCACCTGGTATCTGTCATGTTCGGGCATGTGCTGGTGATGCATATGCGCGTGCGGCCAGTCGTCTGCGGCGGTGAGCTTCCAGGCGCGCTCGGTGCCGATGGGCCGCGGCTTCCGTTCCTCCTCCTCGCCCCAGCCGCCGCCGCCAGAACTCACATTCACGCCCACGCCGCGCTCCAGGAGGGACTGATATCAAAATAATTACATCATATTAACCATTTTACGTTATGAAAATAATACATATGATACTCATTGCTTATTGGCACATCCATACTAATATTATAAATGCGAAAGTAACTCTGTCTGTCTGTCTGTTACGCTTTCCCGCTTAAACCTCTTAACCGATTTAGATGAAATTTGGCACAGACAATCTTTAAACCCTGAGAAAGAACATAGGTTACCTTTTATCCCGGAAAAATTTGATGTTCCCGAGGCAAATCTAAAAAGCGCGATATAACCGAACTCCACGCGGGCGAAGCCGCGGGCGGAAAGCTAGTTTACAATAAATCCATACTTATATTATAAATGCGAAAGTAACTCTGTCTGTCTGTTGCGCTTTCCCGCTTAAACCTCACGTCCGATTTTGATGAAATTTGGCACAGACAATCTTTAGACCCTGAGAAAGGACATAGGTAACCTTTTATTAAAAAAAAAAAAAAAAAATGATATTCCTGAGGGAAAACCAAAAAGCGCGATATAACCGAATTCCACGCGGGCGGAAAGCTAGCAAAAAATATTTAAGAGTCGAGTTGGTTGTTTGCCTGAACAAATCTAAAGCTGTAGATCAGGCTAAAAAGTACATATGTATGTGTGTAACAACAAGTATAAATTGCGAAAGCATCATTCTCTGCTGTTCTAATTTTGGATCTCAATCTTAATTGTTAGATCATGGGTGCGTTTACAAACATATAAACTCACATACATAAACCACCAGATCCAAAACAACTATTTGTAGGTCATACGTTTATTTGTTCATTGCGGGAATCGAATCCGCGACATGCAGCGTAGCAGTCAAACATTTAACTACTACGCCAACCGTGCCGTGAGTAAATGGGAGGAGAATGGTATAGGTATAGATACAATAAAAAATGGCGAACAACAAAGAAGCCAATTTCCAACAATGGACGGCTGCTTTTTATAATGAAATACAGTAGAACCTCGATAAGTTAAAGTTCAAGGGAAACCCAAAATATTTTAAGTTGAGGTTTTAAGTTATCAAGGGTGGGTCTATGTTAGGGATAGGTTACTATAAAGGTAGGTATGATCATATGTATGTCTAAATTAGGGGATTCGGCAATATATCGTCTTTTTCATTGAAGACTTTCTCCTGATTCTTGTTTCTTTAAGATTTTAGCTTCTTTTTTAATGATGATTTATTATGTACTCATGTATCCCAAACTGAGCCGCAACTTCTTTCCTTTTCAATCCAATTTTTTACTGATTCTATAGCTTTTAATTTATTAGCGTATGTTAGTTTTCCTTTTGAACTCATTTTAAGCCAGTTTTATCACACACTAGGTAAAGCGATGTTTCCAGGACAATGATCAAAAACTTATGATCCATGTAAGATGTTGTCCGCAAAGCTATAAAGAATTTCGAAAAAGCAAACAAGAGGCTCTATGTTATTGGTTTGGTTTCCGCACTCAGTCCCTCCAGCGGACCATTGTGCGTGGACCATGGAGGCCTTTGGCGGTTATTCCAGCCAGCCCACAGGCTAGGAGACCTGACTCCAGAAGGCCATCAGGTCTCCTAGCCTGTTAAGAACATCTGTGTAAGATCTTGGTGCTCCTATGGTTTCGTTTCTAATTTGGGTAACGCCTGTACACTCGAAGAGTACATGCGGAACTGTCTCGTCAGCCAGTCTATGCAGGCTTTGCACAGAGGGCTGTCCGTTATGCCTATTGTGTGGAGATGCTTATTCAGCGAGCAGTGGCCCGTAATGATCCCCGTCGTCAATCGTAGGTTTTTCCTATCCAGGCGCAGCAGCCTATTGGTTAGCTTGTCATCCAGGGATGGCATAGCCTCCTTGGACTGCCTGCAGCCCGGTGACGAGGAACACCAAATCTCCGCCTGTTCGTAGGGTATGCCTTTGTAGCCATTTGCGTATTTGAATAAAGGGGATAGGCACAATGGGCTCCGGTCCGCTGACCAACGCGCTGGATGCCCTTCTAGCCAGCTCGTTAGCTGCGTCATTACCCAGTGAACCGCTGTGACCGTTTATCCACTGTACTGTCACAGTGTTGCGGTCTGGTGCGGTTATCCGTTCCAATGCGTCGTAGCACTCAAGTATTAGACTTTATGTGATGCATCCCTGCTTTAGGGATTGGAGGACGGAAGCACTGTCAGTAAGTATGCAGACACGCGTGTCCGCAACTCTTCTGGCTTTTATGGCTAAGGCTGCCAGAGTTATGCCCACACATTCTGGTTGATAGACCGTGTTGAGCTTTGAGAACACTCCGACGCCCGTTCCTTGATCGGTTTTTGTTCCGTGGTGTATACTCTCAACTCCTCCGGACCTGAGTGGTTGCACTGCTCTTCTTCAAGTGCTATCTACTACAGTACTGTTTTGGTACCCTGTCATTGGGTGCTTGTATCATTGGTTGCCTCTCGATTGCATCTAGCATTAGGCGTGTATGTTTGACCCTGGAGTCTTTGCTCAGGGTTCCTGATCGGTAGAGTCTGAAGGCAGCCAGTGTCGCTTCCTCCCTCACAACAAGGTGAAGAAGTATGCAGACACGCGTGTCCGCAACTCTTCTGGCTTTTATGGCTAAGGCTGCCAGAGTTATGCCCACACATTCTGGTTGATAGACCGTGTTGAGCTTTGAGAACACTCCGACGCCCGTTCCTTGATCGGTTTTTGTTCCGTGGTGTATACTCTCAACTCCTCCGGACCTGAGTGGTCGCACTGCTCTTCTTCAAGTGCTATCTACTACAGTACTGTTTTGGTACCCTGTCATTGGGTGCTTGTATCATTGGTTGCCTCTCGATTGCATCTAGCATTAGGCGTGTATGTTTGACCCTGGAGTCTTTGCTCAGGGTTCCTGATAGGTAGAGTCTGAAGGCAGCCAGTGTCGCTTCCTCCCTCACAACAAGGTGAAGGGGGGGCAGTCCCAACATCGCCTGCAGGGCGGCTGTAGGCGTGGTTCTCATGCAACTGGTGATTGCCACACACGCCAACCGTTGTAGTTTCTCGAGGTCTTTTTGGGCTGTGCTCAGACTAGTTCTTGGCCACCAGACTAGTGAGCCGTATGTGATAATTGGCCGGATGACTGTGGTATAAAGCCAGTAAGTGACCTTGGGGCTAATCTCCCAGTTTTTTCCAAGCATCCGCTTGCATTGCCACATTAATATGCTGGCTTTAGTTGTGACGTAGTTGGTGTGTTTCGCCCAATTCAGCTGTTTGTCCAGGTATATACCCAGATATTTTGTTTCAGCGGATAGGCTTAGGGTGGTGTCAAAGAATCTTGGTAGATTTAGTGGTGTGAGCTTCCTCTTTATTGTGAAGAGGATCAGCTCGGTTTTAGTTGGGTTCACAGATAGCTGGTGTGTATTACACCAATTTTCTACGATTTTCAGGGCCTGGTGCATTAGATTGCACAGGGTGTTTTCATGCGTTCCGGCAAACAAGAGGATATGTATTATTTACGTTAACAATTTAAGTAGTAAAGACGTGCAAGCAATAAATATCGAAACCTTCTGTTTTGTACTTACACTCTTTCAAAATGACTCATTGACAAACAATTTTATATTAGGTTATGGAAACATTTCTTTATGTTAGTGAGGGCCAATAGAGAGATTACTTATTCAAGTTATAGAGGTTGCATATTTTAAGTTATCGAGGTTTTGGGCTCTGATATGAAGGGAACATATTATTTTTTGCAGTTATAGGGGTTTTTAATTTACCGAGGTTTGACGTATCGAGATTCTACTGTATAATAATAATTTGAGTCTGTTACCTGGTAAGCATGGTGTTGTTGCTGCGGCGTGTGTTGCATGGGTTTGGGTGACTGGTTCATTGGCTGCTGCTGGTACGACATCAGCAGCGCGCTCAGGTTGCCCGCGTTGCTGGCGCCAGCGAACAACTGCAATGACAAAGGTTCCACAAGATAAGTCTCATTCAACTGAGAAAATAAACAGGTGCACAACCATAAGAACTGCAGATACTGTGTGTGCACTGAAGATAAAGTTGACTGATTTCTGAATTCTGATGCTGCCAATCATACAAAATAAACTGAATTTAGGTTCAAAACCTTATTTTTAACTTTTTACCATCTTTAGTTTAATACTTTATGAAAAATGATTCCCTATTTAATACCAGTAAAATTGGTTGCATCGCATTCAAATAAAACTTTAATCAATTTAAATTCATTTACTTAACTAAGTTATTTCTTTTAAATATTTGTATAATCGTAGATTTACCATTTCTGTGGCAACTATTTTGAGAGAAACAAGCAAGATTCGTATCTAATGAAATTTACTCGACAATGGTGAACGAAAACATTGCATCATAGCGAAAAATATTAACTTGCTCCGCCCCTCAATTTCACCCGAAATTTCGAGATATATCCTGAGTTAATTCTGGTTTTAAACCTCCAGCCGTTTGAGCTTGAAGAAGTAACATACAAAGACATACTCACTCACAAACTTACACCTTTAAATATTAATGTGGTATAAATCTGAAAGCGTCGATCAGTCCTGAAGTCCTAGTATGAGTTTTCATTACGAAACTCTATCGTCGATATAGAGCGCGTTTGGCGCTCTCATTGGTTGAGAGTTCTTACAACCTTGAAGCGGGCCCATCGATGAGTCAAACGCGCTCGATATCGACGATCGAGTTTCGTATTGAAAACTCATACTAGGCCTCTACTGAGCAAGGTTGGAAATCAAATCTTTCTTTGTATGAGAAGAAGCTTTGATCTTGCACTGCAGTGGAGTAAAAATAGGGTGGTATGTATTACCTGTGCGTTGTGCTTCTGCTGCATGAGTGGATGTCTCTGTGCGAAGTCGGGCGCGCGCGGGTTGAGTCGCGACACGGTCTCCACGCCGACGTACCCCAGACCTAGTGCTGCGCTGCTCATGTTAACGCCGCTAGCGATCGATACCTGTTGCTAACAACAAAACATACTCGGTTACACCACAAGGGGGAAGTAGAATCATTTATAGACTCGTTAAGAGTAGGCAATGACGACGCAAGCCTTGCGAGGCGTAACCGCGTTATCGTTATTGCGTGGCGGCTGCTGTGTTGTTCTTAATCATTCAGAAAAAGCGTTGCTAGACTTTAACATGATTGACAGTGAAATGGTTGTCATTTAAATGCCATATACATTCTCAAATTAAACAAGTTATTATGCGTTTGGATTGGAGATGACTGTCAAATTGTGCTGGATATTCATTTATTTACATAAAAATTAAACAAGAGCCATGAATTCTTTAATTTTTGGGTCAAGTTCAAAGACCTGTGTTACAGGGGAGAGTGTCTTCCTCAATAGTTAGATGTGTTAGTGTGAACGAAGTGTAAATGTACAAATACATATTATGTTTTATGTGTGAATGTGGTGTTCATTTTTATTCCTAAAATGGAGCAAGTTCAGGGTAACATTTTTTCAGTTTGATCATATTCTAAACCAAGTAGCCACTGCTTATAAAGTTTTAATTGAATAGACAGCTGTGCTGCTTGTTTGGTCCGCCACTTCTGCAAAGAGAAAGCACTAGGAAGTGGCGAAGGGCGGATATTTTAAGGGACCGGTTTATGTAATTATTGTGATATTCTAATTTAAAGATATGAAATCTTACCATCATGTTGTGTCCATTTCGTGAATTATCTTGATAGATAGGTCCATTCCGGGAGAGCCCGCTCATGTCTATAGGGTTTACGTTGTTACCTGAAACGTAAGACATAATGGTAATAAATATAAATGAAAAGTAAAACATCCATACCAATAGTATAAATGCGAAAGTAACTCTGTCTGTCTGTTACGCTTTCCCGCTTAAAGCTCTGAACCGATTTTGATGAAATTTGGCACAGACAATCTTTAGTCCCTGAGAAAGAACATAGGCTACCTTTTATCCCGGAAAAGTTTGATGTTCCCGAGGGAAATCTAAAAAGCGCGATATAACCGAACTCCACGCGGGCGAAGCCGCGGGCGGAAAGCTAGTAAATAAATAAAGAATATTGGCTTCTATGCTTAGAAGACACAAAAGAGACAAAAGATCACATTGTATTAGAACAAATATTTCCTTATTCATAGTTTGCTTAAAGTTAACTAGTGATTAGCGATTGTTTATCCGTAAGTGTATGGTTATAGTACATTACGATATTAGTGCGTAATGATGGTTATAACATGCGAGGCGGAATTTCAGCCCGAGCCGAAGGCGAGGGTGTAATTGAGCCGAGCATGTTATAACCAATACGCACGTATATCGTACGACATTTTTTAACACACTTGCGAGGAAACAGAAAAAAGATATTCAGAATACAAGTACAAAGAAAAGAAAATTTGAGAAAAATGGCGCGGGGTTTATTTTCTGCCGTAGCTGCGTGAAAATGTTGGCAAAGATGCTAGAGCATGCAGTCAAGTTTTTAAATTACCGAATAAACTGTTTTTTTTTTACAAATACTCATTTAAATACAAACAAATACAAATTTCTTTATTTCAAATAGGACATCAGTTATTTTAAATAAACTCAATCTGTGAATGCACACTGTTGCTTTCCCGCCATTAGTATTATTATTTGCCATTTCAAATATGGAACAGCGCGCTGCTTACTGGCTAGAGCCACGCGGCGGCGATCAGTTCCATAATTATTTGAAATGACAAATAATGCTGTTATGGAATTTGTATGGACTATAACTTAACTATTTGCTTTGATAACACACGCGTTTGTTATGGCCCGCTTTACATATTTAAAACCGGTGGGATTACATCAGCTTTACGAGCAAGGGTGTTAAAAAAGAATTGCTAATTACAAGTTAACTTTAAGCAAACTATGAATAAGGGGGATAATATTTAATTCGTCTTATAAAACAACAACATAGTCAAATGAAGTGATAATGATAATGCTGGTAAGGATGAAGCTAGTGTACCGATGGGCATGGGCTGGTGGTAGTTGGGCTGCTGGTGAATGGTGGGCGCGTAGGCGGGAGGCGGCGTGCTGCCGTGGGACGAGGTGCGCGAGCACGGCGAGCAGCCTCCCCCTCCCCCGCCGCCACCGCGGTAGCCCGGCGCCTTACTCGCGTCCACCTGTAATTGTTCAAAACCAATTAACATAATTACAAACAAAGCTGGAGCTGATGTGACAAAAATCACAAAACATACGTAGTATAAAACAAATTCATCTAAATATTACACTCAATAGGCTATTTGACAGATTTATAATTTGTATCTTGAATTACTTGGTTGCGGTTAAGAAGTTCACGAAAAGTTTTTTTTAAATTTTAAATACGTATTTCGTAAATAAAAATTAAAAATTCAAATAAGCCGCCGAAACGCTTTATTCAGCAATATGGCGTGGCGCTTTGTAAGTGACGTCACAAACTTATAAACTATTTTCGTTTCCGCAGTGGTGTTCGTGTTTATCTGTTATTTGTCAGTCAGAAAACAAAAAAATACCACAAATCGCTCCAAATATCGTTAAAAATCTTCTAAAAACGCTAAAACCCCTGAGTACACATAGAACGACAACAAGTGTTTATGAACGTATGACGTCATCGTGACATTAGCCAATCCGGATCGTTTCACAATATTTGGCGCGAGAAACAGAATCCCAAACTATTTTTGTGTTTCTGGATAAATTAAATGTTATTATTTTCATTAAAAATCGTGTAAATGACATAAAGAGCCCTCATTTTATGCATTTAAAGCAAATAATCACAAAAATATTCGTACTGTCAAATAGCCTATTGCTGTTTTACGAGATAATATTAGATATTTGCAATTTAAAATAATAACTGTAGAATAAGTGTATATTTTGTAAACTCAAGCTTTACTTAAAACTCGTTTGAAGCTATTAGATTGGTTGAAATTAGTTTTAAGTAATGGTTAAATTTTGAGTAAGGTTCTGTAATACAGTCCATAGACTTAGTTTCAAGTAGAAGACCACTAGCAGTGCAATTTTGTTATCATCTCATCGTTAAAGCTCAAGTTATGTGAGTGTATAATGAAATGTCATTTCAACTAATGCTAAGGGACATTATTGAAAGCTCACTCTATGTTCACTTCACCTAACTTTTCCCAGTGATTTTTTTAAAAAATCCTTCAGCTGGTGGGCCGACAATAGTTATTTATGCCACTGTCAAGCAATGATAGCATTGATGGCCATTGTAATATGAGTGATAGTTTGTGTCACGAGGCGAAGCTGAGTGGCACAATAAATCCCGAGTTTGTGCTGAATGAATAGATCAGCACGGGTATTACAATAGCTGTTTGGGGCAGTGGCATACAAAACTTTTTCTACGACCTTGAAATAATTGGTAACACTTTTCATATTTTTTGCTTGATTTGGGTGGTAGTAATTCTTTTATGGTCTCCATAACTATTTCTCTCATTTCAGGAGGCGTTAAGATATTGTCCATTTCGCTATTTATTTATAAAAGCAGATAAAAGTTAACAATGGCGCGAAAAAAGAGCGGCACGCGCAATGTTGTTACTTGTTTTGTTGTTATAATCGCACAAATGAAAGGTAAGAGCAATTCTATACAGCCTAATAACATGCGATGTTTAGTTGTGACGCACATACGCGCGCTTTTTGGCATAATCATATGTTGATTTTTTGTAGCCCTAGCCATACATTTTTTTTTTAATTTCATTGGAGTACGGTTTACCCGTGTGGAAATGGTCATTGTAACACGACTTGGCAGTAATGAGTACTATAATTGAGATAGGACTTAAGGTTATGTATTAAGCAAATTGCCAAATGGTCGTAGAAAAATATATTTAGATGTTTATATAAATATAGTGTTTACCACATTGAAGTGAGTGACCTGCGGTGGTGGCGGCTCGTTGTTGTGGTGAGCGTCGCCGGCGGCACCCCACACGGCGGCGCCCGCTCCGGCCGACAGGTCCTTGAACAGCGAGTACTCCTGGCCGCCGCCCGCCTGCGGGGACCGAGCGGTTAACATAGCAACTATTTCATTTTAGGAAAACTTATAGCTAAACAGATACACTAAATAATACTTTATAGAAAATATGGACAATCACTAGTTTCCACATGTAGAATATACTACTTTGGTTGCCTGGCAGAGACTGCATTAGCGACAAGGCCACCCATTGTATGTTTTGTTGTGTTGAATGTATTTTGATGAATGTTTGTTTTTGGTGCACAATAAAGAATATATAAATACTCTCTCATGAGAATAATCCTTGAGTCACTAATTTAATTATTACATGAATTATCTTGATTATTCTTTTGCTAGGAACAAAATATTATTGGTTTAAAGATAGCACAGTAGTAAACCTTAAAGTAACAGACAAAGTTAAAATAAAGGTGTTATTAAAGGACGTACCTGAGGCGTGGTGTTAATATGTAGCGCTGAGGACGTGTTTGGTGTATTTTCTTCGGATGCACTCCAAGAACTCGAATTATCAGGGCTTAGCTGTGAACAATATTGGCTCACGTTAGTTATACAGTTTAATAATACAATATAAAAAAAGAAAACCCTGTCCGATCCGTGAAGGTATTGTTAGGTATCGGTAACTGATTCTACTAATGCCGACAAAGCCGGACTAAAGTTTAAAAAAGGTCCCCCTAAAAAAATAAATATTATTTTGCAAAAAGAGGTAACTTAATACATGTGCACTAGAACACCCTTCTGCGGGCGACAGGGGGCAGGGCACGCAACGCGTGGTCGAATCGTATAAGCGTACCGTCAAAATGGTGTTGTCACTTTTTTAAAAATTACCAAATTTCGAGGAAGTTGGAATTAATGCGGGAAAAAAAAGCTTATTTTAAAATTCATTAGTATTGTTATTATGATGATTACGTAAAATTTTATTTTATATTTGGTCATGTGTTTACCGAACCTTTGTTATCCTTATGGGTCGGACAGGGTTTTCTTTACATATTGTATAGAACACCGTTAGGAAGTCAGGAGTAATGTATAATATTCTAATAACCACTTAGGTATAAGCCTAAAAGAGTCGTAAGAAATATGGCAGAAGTTTTTAATATTCTCGAACAATTTCCTTTGTCCATATGCTGTGAGTAGCGTCTATAACATCGCAGCTAAAGGGTACAGGCAATATTATATAGTCTAAAATAGGTGCTTTTTCAGTTAGAGTTACTTGGTTAACAGGTTGTTGTTACATGTCGTCAGAAGCCTGAAGCTGAGTTTGGCAATCAAGTCTTACCATGCAGTATTATTTTACTCAGTAACTGGGTTGTGGAGGTCAGATAAGCAGTTGCTCCATGCAAAATACTGCAACAGGTTAGACTGGAAATCCATCTCAACATAGTCGGGAAAGGCTAAACAGATGCCGAGTTAGTAAGTTACCTGCTGTGTGCGGTCAGGCAGGCGGTGTTGCTTGTCGACGTCTTCCTGCTTGTGGGGAGTCGCGGCGGCCGGCGCGGGCGACGTCTCGCGCGGGACCCGCAGTGGAGACGCGCAGGCCGGCGCCGAGCTCGAACCCGGGCTGCTGCTGGGAGCTGCCTGCTGCCAAATTACATTTATAACATTAGTCATGAACCCTTGTGAATTACAAAGACTCCGACCAATCATTGGGTCGTATGACTTGATACCAGAATATGACAAAAAGAGCTATGTTAAGAAAAACTTATTGTGTGCTTTGATTAAATGATTAATAATTAAGTTTCACTACACCCAAATAATCTTTCTATAAAAACAAACCACTGAAATGATCTTCAAAAGTTGTTAAAAAATATAGCTGAACCGTTTACTGTACCATATTAACGAAATAAAAATATTTCTATTTTAAAACAAAAGGAGAAAATTGATTTATGATGTTACCGGTTGCGGAGGCCTAGGTTTAACTTCAGCGAGTGGTGATGGCTGTGGCGCCGACGTGGGCGGCGCGGCGGCGGCGGTGAGCTTGGCCGCGAACGTTCGCGCGCCCACGATGGCGCCCGTGTATGATAGCGCGCCCGACGTCTTCGTGGCAGAGCTACTGGCGCTCACCACGCTGATGCTGGACGTGCTAGATGTTGGAACTCGCTTTTCAGCTGTGGAGGCTGAAAAGAAACGAATAATGTATATATAACACATATAAAAGGGATGAATGCACCACAATTGCACACAACTGAGATGAGAAAAGAGGGATGTGTAGTGTTACACAAATGGAAAGAACAAGAAATGAGTATATCATAAGAGGAAGTCTGAAAGTTGTGTATGCATTGGTTGTCATTGTATGTGCATGTGTTACGTAGAAATAAAGAAAATGTCGTGAGGAGAGTTTTGAGTATAAATGTTAAAGGCTATAAGGGTAGGAGAAAACCAAATAAACGATGGATGTAATGTGTGAA
The DNA here is from genome assembly GCA_017933935.1 of Sesamia nonagrioides. Taxonomy (NCBI): domain Eukaryota; kingdom Metazoa; phylum Arthropoda; class Insecta; order Lepidoptera; family Noctuidae; genus Sesamia; species Sesamia nonagrioides. The sequence goes on from JADWQK010001117.1 coordinate 196,099, forward strand.
TGATAATTATGCTTAGAAAGAGGGTTACTATTGACTAATATTAAAGTTGGGAGTTTTAGCCCTGTGCGAAGATCGGAGGAAGATGGTCATGTAAGGCGCGTTGAATGAAAAAAAATATGTCAATTTATTGACGGCGGCAATTTTAGATTTTAGTGGTACTTACTGTGTGTCTGTAGGCGAGGCGGCGCGGGCCGCACGTGTAGCTTGGCGGGCGCTCGTGCAGTGGGCGTGGTGCGACTGCTAGCCGAACTACTGCTACTGCTACTCGCACCTTGTTGCTACAACGCACAATTAAAAGAGTATTTATTATTATTGCAAAATATATGGCTAATAAAGTAAATTAATACATAATATTATTTATTACATAATACATATTGCGCGAGTTTCACAGCCTCCGTGGCGTAGCGAACGCGGCCGCGGTTTCGATCCCCGCGCAGTGCAAATATTTATATGCATGAATATGAACATTTGCACTGGTCTGGTCGTGCCTCGGAAAGCACGTTGGTCCCGGTTGCCATACGAACATCTAATGGCAGTCGTTACAGGTTGTTGGAGCCGTCAAAAAGTATAAAAATTGGTCTAACTGCAATGCTTCGATATCGCCTTTGGGTTGTGGAGGCGAGACGGCAATCGCTTCAAGGAAAATATCGAAGTTTAGCTAAAATCAGCTGTTGGACTGGTAAAGCAGATCCCAGAGTCCAAAGCCGAAAAGAAAAAGCTTCGGATGCGACTGGGTTTAACGCCGAGATGATGATGACATATTATATTGCCCGAGTTTCGATCATGATAAGCTCGTGTTACCTTAGGCGGCGGCTGCTTGGGTGCCTTGGGCTGCAGCGGCAGCGGCTGCGGTGGCGGCTTGGCAGGCGCGCGCGGCAGCAGCTGCACGATGTCGGCGTCGGGGTCGCGGATCATGGCGGCGATCAGCATACCCGCTTGCTTCGTAGCTTCCGCCGAGCCCCTGCACATTACAATATACATGTTTATCTATTGTCTCTTCTTTTTTTCAATATTTTTTTTCCACCTTATGTATTTCTTCTGCATCGAGGGTGCGTTTACAAACATTTAAACTCTAACACACACAACCAGACCCGGAACAACTACTTGTAGGTCATAAGAATAGAAATTAAACTTGCGACAAGCAGCGTAGTCAAACTACTGCGCCAACCGTGCCTTCTATGTACTGAAACACAGTTTTTTGTCTATTCAATTGTTAACACACCACTCCCTTCTTTTTCTTTTTCACCAGTATCTTCTTCTATCGATGAAAGGCATTTTAGCAACTAATTTACCAGACAAAACTTCTCAAGTAATACATAGTTGTGAACTGTTGAATAATAAAAGTTTATTCCCAACTACTACAACCTCTTCCATCTTACCTCACTTGCAGTTGGAAATTTATTTATTTATTTATTTAAGGTTCGGCAACAGTTGCTACAGATATTTCACACATTATAAATACATACAAATTATTAACTTAAATCTAACTGCACAACCAATTACAGGCAAATACCACATGCTAAGTGCTCTTTATAAGTATTTTAACTAACACACTAATAACGGCCGACAAATGTGGATATTGAGTCAGCGTGGACGTCAACCAGGTCGCTGCGTTCGTTTATCAGTTTGCACATGCGAGGTACAGGTGAATTAGCACCAGACACTGTATGGCGAAGAGGTGGAGTTAAGGGTGTTATGGGTTTACGAGGTGGTGTACGCGGTACTCTAAAGTTGAACCTACATACCAATTGTGGGCAGTCAATGGCGTTATTAAGCAGTTTATATGCGAATCTCAAATCCAAGACTTTCCTTCGAGCTTCCAGGGTACTCATTTTGTAGCAACCCAACTTGTCAAGGTAGGGGAGATATTTGAATTGCCTTTAGAGTACCCAAGGTATCGGATAAACCTTTTTTGGACTCTTTCTATTCGCAGCGAGTGGGTTGCGTAGTGGGGTCTCCATATCACACTGCAATATTCTAGAATGCTTCTTACTAGGCTTTTGTAGAGAACTAATTTAGTATGTGGACTTTGAAATACCTTCCCATTACTAATGACAAATCCAAGCATTCGTTGGGATCGACTGATTATGTTCTCAATGTGTGGTACAAATGTTAACTTAGAATCCATGATAACTCCCAGATCTCGACGATCAATGTGACGATTTTCTTCCCGTAATAAGAATAATCTTCTATGAGTATGTACTCACTTGATAGTGATGATACGTTCGCCCTGTCCCTTGCTCTGCTTGTCTACTTCAATGTGTGCACCGGTAGCAGATCTGATCGCGTTGATGTTGCTACCAGCGCGACCAATCACGCGAGAGATCGCATGCGATGCTACCGACACTTTCTTGCAGCTGAAATAATATGAGATAATGAGTACTCAAACATTTGCATGGTACAACTTACTATGAAGGTAAGTTAGGAAATCATGTACGCCACAAATTTCCCAAAAAAAAAAATAGCTCCCCTTGACTGCCTTCCTTGCCGTATTTTTATATTATATAATAAATAAATATACACGGACAAATCACACTGATTGAGCTAGCCCCAAAGTTCGAGACTTGTGTTATGGGATACTAACTCAACGATACTACATATATTTATAATAGATAAATATATAGATAAACATCTAAGACCCAGGCCATCAGGAAAAGATCATTTTCCATATTATTATTGTGTTCTTTCTATAAGAGTAGAGGAAGACCAAAGAAACGATGAATCATCATCAACCTTTTTATCGTCCCACTGCTGGGAGAACAGATCTCCTCTCATCAGAGAAGGATTGAGCATAATCACCACTCTTTCTCAATGTGGGTTGACGATTTCAGACTTAAAGTCCAGGTTCCTCGTCCCTCCTCTAGATGTTTTCCTTCACCTTATAATCAGTCATTAGTGTCCAAGATGTACTTAGAAAGTACATACAACTTAGATAAGTTACATTAGTATTGACCACTAGGCCACCACGACAGAAACAATGCATGGCTTGTGTGAATGATGCCGTGGTTAGAAAGGGACCCCCACTTTCTAATCATTTCTATATACTTAGACTACCGGGATGATTGCATCACCATCAGGTGGGGTAACGGTCAAGCACCAGTTTATAAATTATAAAAAAAAGATGGGTAATAGAGAACTATCTAAGAAAAAGATATGCTATGCCGACCACAAATAAATTGGGATAAGAATGGTGATATAATTTATATACATATATTCTCAATTAGATAGTAATTAGAAATTTTGTGATTTTTGGTTATCTTTTTTCTGACAAACTTTTCTTTTACTTTTTTTGTATTTTTGTGGTTTTATACTTTATCTAGACAAGTGCTTTAATATAGGGTTGTAACGGAGGCTTGTTAGCGGAGGCGGAGGCGGATGCGACGATTCTCACCTCCGAGGATGCGGAGGTTAACGGAGGCGGAGGTGAAAGTACATATAGAAAAAATTGAAATTTATGGTTAATTAAAACAATTTTTTTATTTTAAATACGTACATTAATAGTAGTATACTTGGTAAAAAAAACTATTACCTTCTTGTAATGAAAATTAAGGAGAAACAAATTGTGTTTGCCGCATTCCCACCTGGCACTAGTTGATTCTTGACCATTTCGCGCTCAAACGCGGCCGGACGGTTGTCGAGCGTCGCAGCTTGTGCGTTATTTATTTTATAAATACGTAAATAAACCTCCGTTATAACTCCGCAAAAAATTGTGCGGAGGCGGAGGCGGAAGCGAAGATACGATTTCTTGCGGAACTTCCGCAGTAACGGAAGCGGAGGCGAAGCTCCGTTACAACCCTACTTTAATACATTGATAGAGATTTGAAGAGAATAGTCGAACATAGTATATCATTTTGAATTATACATGTAAGTTAGCTAATGAGAGGTTACTATGGGTCTATAATTGTGTGAAAGTTTGATATTATTATTTATTCTAGTAGAACTCACCCAGGTTCCACGGTAGACAGTGTCTGCGTCTGAGACCTGCGCACGACCTCTTTCCATCCTTCCTCGCGTCGCCCGCCGACACAGCCGCCCTTAGGAGACGTGCTCTTGCCTTCAGTCTCCCATCTATTATGTGCAACATCAAGTTAATAATAATATTCTCAAAGTTAGTACAGACGACAGAACATCAAGCAACTACAATCTGTCAGATTTTCAACTTTATTTCTAAAGCATTAAGGCTCAAGGTTGATTGGAAATATCTGACAGGTTGGGTTAGCTTGACCTGCTGTCGTCCGTACAATGACTATGAAATAACTTGACTTCAGCATCACTCAAGATCCAATTTAGACTATTATGCTGAAATAGATATTTTAAGTGACAATGGAATGTAATTATTTGAGATTCTGAATCCAGCCCCTTATTCGGGGAACACATTTTTGTCAATTGATTAATGATGTCAAACCGGCCATTGTCCGTCCATTCGGATCCCAACTAGTCGCAATCATATGACAAAAATGTGTTCGCCGATTAGGGGGTAGGTTTAGTTGGTTCTCTTAGAGGTTCAAGTGTATTAAAGGTAATTTTATATTAGAAACACAATTGTTTAAAAAAAAAACTGATTTAGTTATGAGCTTAAGTTTAATAGCCTTTGTTTTATTTTAGACGTTTGTTTTATTATATTTGAACACAACCTATGGCTGAAATCTATAAGCCATAGTTAGATCAACATTCTAAGAAGTACCAAATCAATGGGAGAAATCAAAAGTTCTTTTCCTTGGGTTTATATACATAGTTCGTTCGACGTAAAGCGACTACAACCGATCGAATCCTACTTAATTAATGAATATAGTAAACAAATCGCACGCATAGCGTTAAATAATGATTACAAATTAAAGTGTACCCTGTATAGATTTCAACCAAGCCAAAAATAAATATTTTGTGTTACTATGTTATTACTCATAATGCAACCCCAAACGTAATTAAGCAATAAAATGATACAAGTATCCAAAAATCAATGTCATTGTGAAGTCAAGTATCGGAAACAAAGCGGACACCACTAGGGCATGCAAGAGCCGCGGGTTACATTGGGGATAAAACAACTTTGACACTGATTTTCCGTGTATTTTTACAATGGTGCCGCGATACGTTTACATGATGGTCGAACTTACTGATGCGTGTTGTGCGTCTTTTTATTTTTGTCGCTTGTGTCAACATCGTCTTTATCCACATTATGCCTAGTGGATTCGAATACTTGACTCTTTCTAGAGTTATTCCCATATTTGTTAACATTCTGTACTGTAATGCTCTTAGGGTTTTCCTCTTCGGGTTTTCTGTAAGAACAATATTTACTACTTTAACCCCCCTTTTGGTTTATTTTCGTAACAATTTATTAGTTAAATTGCTTTCCGGGCCACATAATTTATACTGTTGATGCTAGTAAATCAATCAAAAGTTATCAAGCATTATTATACACTTATTCAAACAGTAAAAAGCATGCACCTAATGTACAGACCGCCAAGCTGAATGGAGGAGAAATGAATGGAGTGTTTTTTCTAGGGAAAGCGGTAGCAGCTGTTTTACCAATTTCAAATCATATTTCTTTTAACAAACATGACATTACAGCCACTCATTCAGCGTCAGCGATTGTACAAACAGAACTAAGTCTAGTACCTGTCAATCGTCGTCAATAACGCACGTCAAATTTTAGAAAAAGTTCGACTTTGTAATGTCTTCTCTATCAAATCATATATTAAACTTATGGTGTACAGCATTGCTTGAACTACTTTAACGGCTAATCAAACCAATTAGCTGCGAGACCCATATTGTATTGAATTAGGTTGATTGACACTTGGTTTTAATGTTTTATAAGTACGAGAACTGGTCGATTGATCCCCTGAACTCGTAAATATGTGAGTTTCTAAAATTCGAGGTGTTATATCAACGGCCGAATAGTATAGCAAGTACAATCTCGCGCTAGACCGACTAATGTTAGTACTAACTTGTCCTTCTTTTCGGCAGGTCGTCTTTCGGGCGGCGGCGCAGGCTTGGCCGGCGTGGCGGGTGGAGAACTCGGCGCAACGTTCTCTTTCTCCTGTTTCTTGTCAGACTTCGGAATACTTTCCTTCTCAGGTTTGGTCTCTATTTTAGGTTTGCTCTGTGGAAGAGGCTGGTGATTTAATTGGTTAGGGATCTGTTTCGTAAACATAATAATATAAACGCTAGTCATAATCAACATCTATAATATTCCTACTGATGAGTATCGTAGTATATAGTAGAGATCTTACGATTCTTGTTGTATTTAATGATAAAGCATGATATAAGTTCACTTACTTTATCGGGTTGTTTCTTGGCAGGTGGCGCTGGGGGAGGGGGTGCTGCTACCTTCTCTTCTTTCTTTTTCTTTTTAGACTTGCTGGTCTGTACCGGGGGAGCTTTCACGTCTGACGACGAACACGAACCCTAGATAGGAAAATTCATTGTTTTTTTTAAGCAGAACAACTAGCATTATAAGACTATTAACTTTGTGCAAGGCATGTAAAACTGAATGATGAGCATATTGATAATTTTATACGAATTCTGGATGAACTTTTGATACTATTGCATTCGTAAATTCTATTAGAGGCGGATCGTGAATTTATGGGGCCCTGGGCTAATACTACTCAGGCGCCTACTAATAATTCAAATAATTGTTATGTTATCGAAAACGGGGAATCGATAGCGTCTCTCTTACTCAAAAGGCCAGCGTGCCATACCCGGTCGAAGGTCTTAGAGACAGCCTTCAACCGGATAAAGCACGTTGGCCTTTTGAGTAAGCTTACAGCGTACGGCATTTCCCCTGGCCTGATTGGCTGGGTAAAAGACTTCCTGATTGAATGGTCCCTCTGAGTTGTTGTGGACGAGTGCTTATAGGAGCCCATGTCGACTAATGCCGGTGTTCCTCAGAGAACAGACCCCCTGTTCTCTCTGCAACTCTGTTCCTGCTGCATATTAACGATCTGCTGATGCGGTATCTATGGGTATGCAGATGACAGAACAGTTGTGGAGAGATACAAGTCGGGTGCTCGGGCTAGGAATCAATCCAGCAAGAAAGAGAGGCTTTATGCGAATGTTACGTTACAGGCAATCTCCGATTGGAGCGAATACAATACGTAAGTTTAAGTGTTTGTGATACCAGACAGGTGTTACCTATTTTCGGTTTAATAGTATCGGAAAAGCTGTCACAGTATAGGTACATGTCGGATGTAATACATTAGACGCTTTATTTCTGTATGATTGAATTTTTTATTTTACATTTTTCTTTAAAAAGATGATTTAAAAGATTTCTTTAAAAGATGCTTGATCTTTTATAGTTTCTAATAAAGGTTGCCCTGAGCTGCAGTCCAAAAAGCTGTTAAGTAGAGCCGCCTTGGATTTCTCATTGGATCTTGATCATATACGAAACATTATAGTATGTATAACTCGCGCGAGTTAACAAAAATTCCACAGAAACAGTAATAACAACAAGGGATTTAAGCTGTATTTAGACAATGGTTATAAAGATGCTATCGCGACTCCGCGCTTACGGCGAAAGCGGGATGCCGCTGTACAGCGTGGGGCACAGTTAACTCCCGCGAGTAGTAAAAACGAGTCGTCATTTACTTTACCTGCGAGTTTGCATCGATCCCGGAGTCGCCCTCCTCCTTGGGCACGTGCTCGTCGTCTGGCTCTCCGCCCTCCGAGCACTCCCCGAGCGCCTTGTCGCTGTACATCGAGTTTTTGTCGTTCTCGGCTTGCAGCTTACGCCGCTCCTCCTGCAGACAAGACTGGCGAATTGTGTGATGCTATCCTTTCATTGGAGTACTAGACTTCATTTAGGCATGTGATGTAGAAGATTATGGAGAAATATATGTGTTGTGGTAAGATTCTGGATGGAAAAAATAGGTGTCTTTATTTTTGTATTTTACTTTTTTGCTACCAACTTCAGCAGAATGAAAATGAGAATGAATGTTAGTAAAGTAAGTCTGTCTATTGTCTTACCTTCTTCTCTAACTTCTTCTTCTTCTTCCTCTCGCGCCTCCGGGCCGCGGCCTGGCGCCTCGACTCCTCGCGACATCGCTCGGCGTCGAGTTCCTCTAGCAGTATAGTGGCGTTTTGATTGGCGCGCGCCGCTTGAGTCTCTTTAGCTGCACGAATCACTCGCACGCACTCCTGACATTTTTCGAGTAGGTCCTTGTCAGAGATTGTACAAATGTACCTGAAAAATAGTATGTTAAGTTTAGGTAATTCTTGGTGTTTATATGTTAATTTAAGTAACTGTCCATTCCGACCGTTACTGACGTTCTTTTAATCTTTAGAGTAAATATAAATTGTTGATCCAGAAATATTAAGGTGTAATTACACCGTGGTCATTCTGTGTCGAACATCGCGTTAAATCGAATCATTGGAAGTATTATAACTTTCGTTCCAAGATATGTTTTGATATCAACGATTAACCACAGTCTGGACACACCCGAATAGGTTGATGGGTTTGAGAATATTAGTGCTTACCTTGTCATCTCCTGGTCTGAAGGGAACTGCGTAACTACGCCGACCATCCATTTGACCACTTTAGTGTGGCCCTTTCGGAAGGCTGCCATTAGGCATGATACCTAAAATTAAAAAAAGTTGTTACTTAGCACTTAGGTCTTCCTTTAGCAGGGTCCTGGCCGCGCTCGCCAAGTATAGTAATATAATGTATTTGTACGTACTTTTCTATTGTCCTGTGAGTCGATGTCAGCACCGGCCGCGTACAACATCTCTACTACTGCGAGGTGTCCGCCATTTGCCGCCAGCCAGAGGGGAGAGTTGCCTTTTTTGTTCTTTACTTCCACTGCCGCTCGTCTGCAATTACGAAAATCATTTTTAAAGATTCTACAGAATTGTATGTCCTTAGAGAGGACATTTCGTATTCATACGTCTCAATAATTGGGCCTCTTGTAAGTCAGTCCACAAATTAAGAGTGTACACGCACCCGATGAACTTATAAAACTTACGCAAAAAACTTGGGCGCTTTCGGATTCCTTTACTAAACAAAACGATCGCAACCTGATTTTGAAGATAGTGAAGTAGCGTACTGACCTCTGCAGCAGCAGCTCCACAAACTTGGTGTGTCCCTTGTCGGCGGCGATGGTGAGCGCGGTGTCCCGTGAGGAGGGCACGGGCGGCGCGTTGACGTCGGCGCCCTTGTCCAGCAGCACGCGGCCCACCTCCACGTACCCGCCGCTGGCCGCCTCCATGAGCGGCGTGAGGCCGGTCTTCGCGCGGTGCTCCACGTTCGCCTTGCGGTCCAGCAGCAAGCTCACTACCTCGTGCCGACCTGTTGGGAGCGCTCTGTTAGTACTATTTTCGAGTGATTGTATCATCATCATCGTCTCAGCGTTTATCTCGGTTGCATCTGCGGCTTTCTGTGCTCTCCTGCATATTCTCCTCCGTTTCGCGCGATCTTTAGCATCCTGTGGTAAGAGATTATGTGGAGCACTTTACCGGACTCCCAAATAAAAACATCGGCCGTAAGAATATGCGATCGTCGCGTCCTTTGAACGCTCCACGGCGCAGTTACATACTAGGAGAGGATTTTGGAACAACAGTTTATTTATTTATACCTTTTGATCCCATGAACGTTTTCAATACGTGAGAACTTGTCTGCATTGAGAAATAACTCGAGACCCACTCACTATATTTACTATTGACTTTTCAGTTCGATATTTAGTATGCCAATTGACAACGAAAGGTGGCAGCAGCTACAAAGGCACATACGATCATACTGACTGACCAAGTGAACTTTGCACCCTTTTCCCATACCTCTCAACTACTATCGACCATCACGTAGTGTGTCTTACCTTGGAAGCAGGCGAGGGTAAGCGCAGTATTGCGGTTGGTTTCGATCTGCGCGTTGATGTCAGATCCACAATCCAACAGTAAGCGCACAGCCGCCGTGTGCCCGTTCATAGCTGCAAGCATGAGGGGGGAAATGCCTAGCTTTGAACCGGTACGGGAGTTGATTTCAGCCTGGAAAGAAAACCAATGTTAGCAAATATTGTAACAAAAATGTTTTACAGTTGCATGCACATATTTTTATTTACTGACCACTCTAAGGTTGCCTGGAAAAGATATCAGGTAGCCAATAAGAAAAAGGTCGCCCTAGAATGTTTTTACAAATAATGGAATATTTTGGGACAAAATTATTGTTATGTACAATATGTAAAGAAAACCCTGTCCGACCCAGGATAATAAAGGTTAGAGGACACATGATCAAATATAATATTAAATTTTACGTAATCGCCATAGTAGCAATACTAATGAATTTTGAAATAATCTTTTTTTCCCGTGAATTAATTCCAACTTCCCTGAAATTTGGTAATTATTAAAAAAGTGACAACACCATTTTGACGGTACGCTTATGCGTCGCCCGTGGAAGGGTTGCCTACCGCACATGTATGGAGTTACCTCTTTTTGCGAAATAATAATTATTTTTTTAGGGGAAATTTTTTTAAACTTTAGCCCGGCTTTGTCGGCATTAGTAGAATCAGTTATCGATACCTAACAATACCTTCACGGATCGGACAGGGTTTTCTTTACATATTGTATACATAATTAAATCGTTTTGTTGCAATAATGTTCTTTTTGTGTCATGTTTTTTTCTTATGTTTATTTTATTTTATAATTATTTTCTTTTTTATCTTTTACAATATATTGCACCTGCCACCTTTTCTTCTTGTATCATATTGTATACATAATTAAATCGTTTTGTTGCAATAATGTTCTTTTTGTGTCATGTTTTTTTCTTATGTTTATTTTATAATTATTTTCTTTTCTATCTTTTACAATATATTGCACCTGCCACCTTTTCTTCTTGTATTACTCTAAGATTGTCTGGTAGAAAAAGCTTCAGACATTAAATCCACCTTTGTACAGTATGTTTTTAAACTAGTGCATAAAGTTTGATTAAGTAATGATCATCACAAGCAAGTTACCTGATGTGTGAGCAGTAATCTGATGATATTGACATAGCCGCCACTAGCGGCTAGTGAGAGAGGGGTGTAGTCGGACACATTACGGTGTTCCTTGTTGGCGCCGCGGCTCAGGATGAGTTCCACGACCTCGTAGCGGCCGCCGCTACACGCCAGCGACAGCGGAGTATCTTTCGTGCGCTCGGACTGCGCCTCAATATCCGCGCCGTGGTTGAGGAGGATCTCCACTATCTTCTCGTGGCCTGCTGTTGCCGCTAGGATTAGCGGAGTGAAACCCTGTAGAGGTTACAATTAGTTTTGTATGAAGGAAATAGGAATGTTGTCAATGTGCCTGTCAGTATACTGTCAGAGGATCTTGAGTCACTAATAAAACGGATAATGGCGCCGATTTTCTTGTTCACATACTAAACTAATTTAAAGTTAGGTGCATCTTCTTATTTCTATTTCTCTAGCAGCCGCCAGCGACTTCGTTCGCGTGGTTTAGTTATGCTCCGCTCCTATTGGTCGCAGCGTGATGTTATATAGCCTAAAGCCTTCCTGGATTAATGGACTATCCAACGCAAAAAGAATTTTTCAAATCGGACCAGTAGTTCCCGAGATTAGCGCGCACAAACAAACAAACAAACTCTTCAGCTTTATACAACGTGTAACAAAAAGGGTATATACATTCCTAGGGCATGGCATCTTTAGATGATATCAAACGATATCGGAAGGGTTTTAAATCAAAATAAAATACTCAAAAAATTAGTACCAAATTTTCGGATTCGTGTGTTTCTTAAAATCAAATCATAACAAACGTGGCAGCACACTACATACGTTAATAATTACTCGTTACCCGTCACGTTACTTGCCAAAATCCGATAAATGTCTTCAATATCTCTGTGCGACTAGTATGATAGTAGCCTATCACAGGCGGTGGTTTTCCTCATAACTTCCTAACATAAAGAGATAGAATTAAAAAACCCTTCCAATATCATTTGATATCATGTAAAGATGCCATGCCTTTGTTATGTATATACCCTTTATGTTACACGTTGTATATTAGTATAGAGTATAGATTAAGAAAAGGATAGAAGATAATATTTTAGTTTAATACTGTCAAATTAGGATATTCCATAGACATCAATTTACATCAGACGCGGACTAATTTGACAGGTCAAAGCTAACATATTATCTGCTCTCCTCTTCTTAATCAAATATAAAGAAAGTGATGCACTGAATATAAATTTAGTTTAGTTGTGAACAAGGGAATTGGGACCAACGTTAATCTAGTTAGAAGAAAAATTAGACAATTTTTTTTTGAGAAATTAAAATTTTTGAAGAGCATAGCGAAGAACATTTGTGTGTAAACGTTTTTACCTTCTTATCGCGATGCTCAATGTCGGCGCCGCGACTCAGCAACAGCTCCACCAGGTCCTCGTGCCCTCCGGCACAGGCCAGCGTGAGCGCCGTGTCGTGGTTGGAGTCGGTCTCCCCGTCCACGTCCATGGCGCAGTAGGCGGCGGGCGCGGGGGCGGGGGGCGTGGCCGTGCCGTACGCCTCGCCCGAGCGGCAGCCGCGACCCGTGCCCGCGAACCGACCCTATTGGACACGTTCTTACATTAATAACTATACCTTGATTGATTGCAGCCTCGTCATGACATGTTTTTGAATAATATGATATATCAACATTTTGTACATAAGATAATACTACTACTACTACTATAGATTTGTTATGTAATATTTTTTTTAACACCCTTGCTCGTAAAGCTGATGTAATTCCACCGGTTTTAAATATGTAAAGCAGGCCATAACAAACGCGTGTTTTATCAAAGCAAATAGTTAAGTTATAGTCCATAACAGCATTATTTTCCATTTCAAGTAATTATGGAACTGATCGCCGCCGCACGGCTCGCGCTGCGCGCTGTTCCATATTTGAAATGGCAAATAATAATACTAATGGAGGGAAAGCAACAGTGTGCATTCACAGATTGAGTTTATTTAAAATGAACAAAATATAAAATACTTCTTTTTCTGTTTCCTCGCAAGTGTGTTAAAAAACGTCGTACGATATACGTGCGTATTGGTTATAACATGCTCGGCTCAATTACACCCTCGCCTTCGGCTCGGGCTGAAATTCCGCCTCGCATGTTATAACCATCATTACGCACTAATATCGTAATGTACTATAACAGTTTTTCTCTTGAACATGACCCCACGTTGGGCGCCATTTTATAGGCCGTATGTTGGGATGCCAGTTTATAGCGCGTCGAGGTGCTTTACGTAAATGTAAAATAATATTAAATAATATTAATACTTTTTCAAATATCTAACTATTACCTTTAGTTCCTTATTCCAATAATAATTTCAGAATTCTATTACCATTTATTTCAAGTAAGTTAGGATGGTAAAGTAAAACAAAAACGGGGTTATTAGTTACCTTCTTCTTAGCGGCGACGGAGGCATTGTTGTGATGGTGCTGGTCCCGCTTGGAGTGCGGCTGCGGCTGCGGCGCCGGCCCGTGTTGCGGCACGACCTGCAACTGCGTCATGTGCGGCGCGCCCGGCGGAACGGTCCCGAACGACGACGACCTGCACAACCACACACAATACTACATTGTTCACCGAGGGAGGAAAGGGACCGATTTTTAGCGAGGGAGCAGTTTGTGTCCCGAAGACACAGCCTAGGGTCACAATACTCCAGAGGTAGGAATCAGACTTTCACCCGACTTTATACTACACCTGTGAGTAACATTTAAAGACGTAGAAAGTATTTAATAATATGTAATAAAAATTTATTACAACAAACAAATTTTTTTTTTTCACAAAAGGATGTCAGTTGCACGGAGATTCCATATTTAAATTATATAAAAACTTCTTGGGCAGGCGCGCGCCATAGATAAGATAATACATGAGAAATGAAAATTCATACAACTTTCTCTCCCGCTAAAACACGTTAGAAATGGATTTTCATACATTTTTTCCTTCTGGTTATTCAGGTCCAGGAAAAGACTAACGTTCTCTTTTCATTTGCAGGGAATATTGACTACTGTTCCGATCAGGTGTAGTATAATCATTATTTTATTTGGAACAGGCAACAATCATATCATTAAACCAGCGTCAGGCACTATATAGTTATGTAATTTTTGTTGAATTGGACCCTTTTGGTGCAGCTCGACACTCGAACACTTTGCTGATATTTTTTACATCGGGGTTTTTACTTTCTATTTGATTTTTATTCGTTGCTACCTGATGTATGTTTATTTTAAATGTAATGTGTGTCTTAATGTCTGTGCTGAATTGTATTGTATTTTTCTTTCTTGAGCAACAAATAACGAAAGATAACATTCAAAATTATGGAAATTAAATCGTTATTCAAAGGATATAGGTAAAATATAAACAATGCTTCAAATTAATTGAATTCAATAGCAAAGTCTAAAGATAATAAGGCAAATTATTCATAAGTTAGGTTAAGATATAAATAAACTATATGTATTTAGTTTATCTACATGACTGCACTCACCAATAAAACCTAAAAACTTTAAAACAAATATTTCATTGAAATATTCCATGTATGTTAATCCTCTATATGTTCTGGAACTGTTGCTCAGATCGTGATGAATCTTTAGTAGGTTGTTCTCGGGACGCCCATGCGGGAAGGAACATGGCTATGTCGAGTGCAGCTATTAGTAAATAAAGCCCACCTATAGTCTTCATAGGGCAGCGTGGGTGGTGGCAGTGCGAAGTGGGATTGGAGATCGGTCTGGGGTTGCTGTTGCAGCGGCTGTTGAGAAGACGACTGCGGCACCGTTACTATATCGTTGTCGGCGCAGGTTAGGATGATACCACTCTGTAGGTTCCCGGAAGGCGAAGATGGACGAACCCGAAACTGACATCCATTACTGGCCTGAGAACGAAATATAGCTTTCAGTAAAATGACCATATGCGAGATATGCGGGATTTTGTTGGCTCGAATAACCAATTGTTGTAAACACATTTCTCCTTTCCGTTTACAATTAGGCCCATTGTACTTGACACGGAGCCACGCCAGCGAGCCCTAGTGCTGACGTGCCTGTGTCAACAAACTTCCATAATGGTTGACGACCGTGCTTGCACACGGCGAATCAATCGTAATGTTCCATGACAAAACCATAAATACATAGCTAGAAAAGCTCGTAACGATAACTGTAATTTCAAGAGTTGAGCAACTCGTACCTGATAGATGAAACTCAAGCCGGTTCAGATTCGCCAACGATCGCGTATTCGTACGTTGACGACAGCTTTCTATTAGGACTGCGCTTTAGAGAGAATTAGAGACATCAGTCTCGTATCGACGAGACACTTGAGCAAATGCAGTTTGTGTTGTGGATATAGTTACCGTGACATCGACGTGGTGGTGATGGTGATGGTGGTGATGATGGTGGTCCTGTCGCGGCCAGTCGGCGGTGAGCGCCTCCTCCAGCAGGCGGCGCGCGTGACGCTCGTGGCCCTCGCCCTCCGCTCCCTCGCCGCCCTCCTCCGCGCACTTGGATGACAGAATTTCGTGCGACTTCTGCTGCATCACCTGCGCCGTGCCCACATCATTCAAAGAATAAATCGCATGACACTTGCGAATCTATTCACCGTTTGTGTGTCGTTACTACAGCTTATATTTCTGGTGTTTAAGAATGGACCGCCGTTGCATTAGTTCATTTTTACTCACTAGGGGAATTAAATGTCATGTTTGAGAAATAACGTGGCAGCATGTAAAAATTATATGTGTACAAGTTAACTTCTGCAGTCAATATAGTCATAATAATGACTTATTCCAGCAGCTTTTATACCTAACACAATAGCTCTTAATGAAATTTCTGCACAATAGAGAATTATCCATATATTTGGGATCGTCTAGCAATGTGTCCTGTTCCACGTATCCCGGTGTTACCTGCAGCACCAGCGAGCGCAGTTCATTGGGCGGCAGCGCCACGAGCGAGGGCACCTCCCGCTGCAGGTAGGCCAGCACGGCGCCCAGCTCGCGTGCCTCCACCCCGCCGCCCGCGCCTGCTCCGCCCACGTCATCGCCCGCTTGCGCATCTACCAACTGCCCACCAAACAACACACCAGTTACAACATTGTCTTGCCGTTAGCATTAGTTCTCGTTTTATGTCACAGATGCCCAGCACCAAAATATTAAACCATATCATAGTGTAAAAAATACTCTACTGACATTTTTAGATGTAAAATCTACTCTAAAACTGGATCATCATAATCAGCCTATAGCAGTCCACTGCTGGACTTAGGTCTCTCCTATTTCACTTCATTCAACCCGCTTTTCGGCAACTCTCATCTAGTTACTACCAGTCATCCTGCGAAGATTGTCACTCTACCTAGCCTGAGGGCGTCCCACATTACGCCTACCGATTCGCAGTCTCCACTCAAGAACACGTCTACTCTACGGTCATCGGTTCTACGGCTAACATGGCACGGCTCATAACCACTTCAGTTTGCTTATTCTGTGAGCTATGTCGACAACTTTGGTTCTCTGGCGAATCACCTCATTCCGGATAAAATCCCTAATAGAGACTCCAAGCATAGCTCTATCCACAGCTCGCTGAGCGACCTTGAATTTATGAAAAAGCCGTACCGTGTCCACGTTTCTGCTCCGTAGGTCATAACTGGCAGGATACTTTGGTTGAAGACCTTAGTCTTTAGGTTCTGTGGAATATGCGACGAAAAGTATCAAACACTCCCTAGCCCAGCTGAATTCTCCTGTTAGCCTCCCTCTCAAAATTCTTCTTACCAAACTGGATAGAAGTGAATAGTGACATGTAAATCTCACCTGTGCTGCAAACGCTTCAGGCCTCTGCTGCAACTCCTGCACATACAGCTGCTGTTGTTGTTGCTGTTGTTGCTGCTGCTGCTGCTTCTTTTGTTGTTGTTGCTGCTGCTGTTGCTGTTGTTGCTGTTGCTGGGCCGCTAGCTGCTGGAATTGCTGTTGCTGCAATTCCTGCAGTTGGTGCTGTAAATATGGAGAAAATAAGTTTGTGTAGAGACAGATAGGTTCTATAACCATACTTTTTATACAGCAAATTATTATGATGATGAACATAAACATATTCTATACTTACGGCCAGTAACAAAGTCATATTAACACGAATTTTTTCCATAATATACGAATTTTATCTTCTACTAAGAGTTAAAGAAGAGAGAATGAGCTGTTTTTTATTTAAATGTCACTTCGATTTCGAGTTGAAATAAAATATTCCGCTCAGTAATTAACAATTTGAAAACTGAAAGTGTTAATAGACTTTTTGTTGTAAATGGTAACAAAATACTTGGCTTTTTGATTCTAATAACGACTCAACAATACACTGATTTACGTTTTAAATGGAGCTAGAAGTATGTACTAGAATAGATATAGTTACTTTGGATGGTACTTCGTACAATAATTTAAAGACGATAATGGTATAAACAACTCGCGAAGATTACCGCGATTACCGCGACGGCACCCACTTCACTAATGTCCTGGCCGAGCCGTTGCAACGCGTCGAGCAGAAGGAACTTGCAACCGAACTTTGAGCATTTATGTGAAACCTTTGCGCGCGGACGTTCTTGTATTGGAGTGTTCTATAATGTTTAACGCGGTTAGAACTTATGGAGTAGGTAGCCTTCGTCCAGTTGTACTAAACGGCTTCAATAATAAAACGATAGTTTGGTAACAGAAATCTGGAGAGTAAATAGAATTCAGGTAATGAACTAGTCGTTACGATGCTATATCGTGAACCTTTTGTACTCCACCTCGCCATAACGGCTGAACAGATTTAGTACCTACGTGGAACTTTAACAAAGACACGTGTTACGAGTATTTTATATCAGTTACTTACACTAGTTTTAGAATGATACAAATGTACCCACCTGGTTGAGGTTGGTAGCTAGTTGCTGCACTGGGAACAGTTGCTGCGGAGGCGGGTACGGCGGCGTAGTCGGGGGGTGGATGGTCGTCACACCTAAATCGTAAAAACTACTGTTACTACACTGCCTAGGAATAAAATTGGTTTTACTGCACAAGAAAATTAAGACTACTTACCTGCTCAAAATTTAGCTTTTTTT
The DNA here is from genome assembly GCA_017933935.1 of Sesamia nonagrioides. Lineage (NCBI taxonomy): Eukaryota > Metazoa > Arthropoda > Insecta > Lepidoptera > Noctuidae > Sesamia > Sesamia nonagrioides. The sequence goes on from JADWQK010001117.1 coordinate 214,097, forward strand.
CATTAACAGAACAATAAATATGACAGTTTGACATATTTTTTTATACAAAAGCTGTTAAACTGCCATGTTTATGCTTTAGAGTCAATCTGACAATTGAAGAAAATAGACCCTTCAAGAATATTAGCTATGATTAAGAACACTCAGAATAATGATTGTTCTCAATCTTATTTAATAAAATAGTGCAACGATATAAGACCGCACCCTAAACCGTTGCACTATAATGTTTTAGTATGGTTAACTGTATTTAGCAATTCGGTGAATGTTAAAACTTGAATTATGTGGATTAGGCAACGTATAGGACTCGTGGGAAACTCAAAAGAATCCACGATAATAGATATAAAAATGACTGGGACAAAAACAAATACTGACAAGATCAGCAACACAGAAAACATGTATTTACACACACAGCAGAAAGGATGTGATTATTATATGGTTTAAATAATGATTGATTAATATGTCGATTGCAGCACTTGCATACGCAAACACCAAGGTATATGCTGCATGTACCAAAGAGTTTTGAGCATGCAAGCAAAGAGAGCTTTTAGGGTGAACCCATATATACACGCTTCAGTATTTCTGTGTATCACTATTTCATTCTTTAATGTTGCGGCTGTTAGATTGACACTCGTATTCACAAACAATGCGCCCCTTCTTTTACATATCTAAGAAAAGTAGCAATACGTACTTTGCTAAGCATGGCATTTCTCACTAGATTCAATATAAGCCTTTAAGGCAGAAAAGAGTTCCTGAGAGGATTTTTGGGCGGGCTTTGCCCAGCAATGTGGCAGAATAGACTAATAAAATAGGTACGCGTCAATTACCACTGAAGTCTTTCCTATGAATAAGCTTTTGGGACCATGTACGTCTAAATGAACTGTGAGATCTCATAGTAATGTTTGTGAATGGCTTTTTTTTTCTCGTTAGTTGCGATGTATGGAGTTGGCTGACAATCGGTCTCTTGGTGACCCCTTGGCGCCGCCACGTTAGCTTAATATTCTTATGCTTTGTTTTATTCTGAATGCGAATGACTCATTATGTCGACGTGAGTACACAACAAGCCCCCCAAATAGGCTGTGTTGCAGATGGGTGGATTTAGGGCAGCTCCACCCGGGTACTGCTTCACTACGTAGAAACGGAATACGGATGTGAGGTTCGCTAGTGTGACTCACTGACATGTACCCAAATGAAATTAATAAAGTGTATTTCTGAGCGTCAGAATGCAATAGAGACAGAAAAATGCTGAGGTGTATGATAATGTTATTTCACCCTTATCTTGGTCTGGTAGCACCCTAACGATGGGACAGGGAATGTGTGAAGCCAAACATAAATACAATGCGGTAAGGGTGACGTCATGTTCGGACTTGCCTTGAGCGCAGAACTGTAGGTCCAAGGCGTGCAGCGCCGACGTGGCGAGCGTCGGCGGACCTTTACATACAACGTCACCGTTTTACTTCTCGATTATTTAACATTCGTTAAATCCTCAAAACCGCTAATTTAAACATCAATTTTATTTAAACCAGCTTTTACAACAGCATGCAACATTACGGAATTGCTATTTAAGTAGGACAGCTGTTATAAAGCAATAAATCTTATGATCTAAAGAGTCAAAATCTATGGGTTGGATCAAAAGTCCACAGTAACAGCATCCCGCACTATTGCATACTACCTGTATTTTAACTTGTAAACCTAGAAGAAGGTGTGTGGTACATACCTGCGGGGTCGGGCAAATCGAGCAGGCTGCGATCGGCTTCAGGGAGGCAGTCGCGCGGGTCCCGCTGTAACAAAGTAAAGTCAGTCGTGGTCGCGCGGCGCCGCACTACGTGCTACGTCCGGCCGCTACTAACGCCACCAAAAGAGTGAACTCACCCTGAGGTTCCGGCCACCAAGTGAACAAAAAACTGACAATCCGGTTGACAACTACCGTAATATTTATATTTAGTTGTGGACGTCCTAAACCGCGCAGTGAGTTCTTACTGTTTAGCTCATAGCGTTAGCCAGGTCTACGTGTGCGACGCCGCTGAACACAATTTACTTGAGTTAGTTTAGTGAATGTAATTATAGTGTGACTCACGTTGCATTTATTTTTAATCTGGCATTTAATTTTAACTTTCTTGTTAACATCCTTCCACGTAAACCCCGGCGGGAGTGATACCTTAGCCATGGCGTGGTGGCAAATCTACACCGTGGGAAGCAAGCAAATAGAAATGAAATGATAGAATCGTGATATTAAGCCAACAATATACATATGTATCCATGTTATACATTAGGTAGGGGCGCAATGGTTAATTTGGAAAATTTATTACAAATGAGAGGCATAGAGGAGCTAAGCTTTACGATAATAGGATAATAACCAACACAAATGTACAAACAATTATGACCTTTATTCATAAACACTACACACCAATAAACGTAACGAAATCGCTGTTTTAACCTTCTATGCTTTTTGGTTTATGAATAAAGGAATAAAAACAAATACACTAGCTGCATAGCTCCGGCGGGGTTGCCGCGGGGTACCCGAAATTGGTTTAAGAACAAAGAAAAATAAAATGAGTATATAATTTTTATGTAACTACGCCAGTATTCCGGGTTAGTATTTGCAAAGCAAGCGGTACTAAACAATAGTCTATTATAGAAAATTCGTTTATGTAGTATAATTTTTTTCGCTTATATTACGTAAAAGTTAATCAAATACATTTGAATAAAATAAAAGTCAAAATAAACTTCAGTTATGCAACTAGCGTAGTCTTGTAAAGCTCTGGTACCAAGCATTCAGAAGTTTACAGTAACGCTAATCGGTTTTATTCTCTAGTGCATCGAACTCTTAGTGTTTTTTTCCTTTTTCGTTATGTATTCTAGAATCGAAGTAACTAAATAGTAGTAAGTAAATAGATCATTCATGTTCATTTGGGTATCATTCTACAATACGCTCAAGTTATAACCCATTTTGATTTTTATAATATGTTTAGGAGATTGAACAACAACTTGGTTATAAGAAACGAACACAATAAACTTCTGAACGCATCCCTGACATTGTTAGAATCTGAATTAACTGTGGGGGATTGAAGCTATTGCCAATAGTTCATAATTTGTTATCAAAGTAGTTATGGATGGACGTTTTAATCTCTTTACAATACTCATACTTTCATAATAATGGCCCAGCCTGTTTGCAACAGGTAAGTAAGTTATTGGAATCCATATGACGACTCCTTGTGGTCATTATAAAGCGGTCAAAACGTCGGGAAATGTTAGTTTTGTTATTTAGCAATTTTACACAAGTTTACGAGCAATATAATAATGTAATTATATATGCTAATAATATGCAATGTAAACGCTGTAATTCACGTTGAATCTCGAAGTGAACACTACTAAGCGGTACAATTTGTAGGTCATTGTAACATTTATACAGGCCATAAAACTTAATACTAATCAATAGCGGGTGTTGTTCTCGGTAAGCCAGTCACTGGCTGTGGGAAAATGATATATCTAGGTTATGTACTGAATGAGTAAAGTTATAATAATAGTATCTTTCCATGTTATCATGTTCAATATCGTTTAGCGTGAATTATAGTGCTTTCAACATTTCCGATAGTTTGCAGCGTGACAACCGTTGAATGACGGTTGGTTAGTTTGAAATTGTGTTGGTGTCGCATTGCAGTCTGCCGTGTATAAAGTCCGGTTTTTAACAAATTCGAGGTAAAAGTAAACGAACCAATAGGTTATTGTGAAACGTTATGTTGAAAGGCGTGTTGTTATATATGTATGCTTAGGAAGTACTGAACGAATCAATAGGTTATTGTAGAGGCGTTTTGTTATAAATGTATGCTTAATAAGCGCTGTAATATACACGCTTATACAAACAGGTCCGCCATTATACACGAGCTTAAAAACGCGTCTGCGCTCGTACGGGAAATGCGTTGTTATAGGCGTATAGGCGTTGTTATAGGTTTATACGCACAATAAAGTATTTTAATTAACAATTAAAATCTTTCGTTGTGCATATAAATCATTCAAGTAAGTTTAGCGCTAAACATATTTAAAATGTCACTTGTTATTGTCAATCGTTTGAAGATGTTAAGGGTAGAATGGTGATTTAAAGTCTTCTTCTTGTTTAGTAATTAATGAAGAGATTCTCCTTTAGTATGAGTTATTCTCGTGTGAGTGTAGAGCGGTACGTACGTTGTCGTCCAGTATGTCGGGCGGCGGCGGCAGGTGGTGGTCGGAGTGTGGCGGCGCGACGCGCTGCTTGCGCGTGCACTTGTGCTTGCTGGCGTCGGGCGCGCACGCCGGGCCCGCCGCAACCGCGCCGCCGGACTTCTTGCGCGTCGCCACGCCGCGTTCTGCGGACACAAGCCATGGGTCAACTGGAAGCGACTCTTGTCACGATCCGCAGCGAAGACGAGTCAGAAACGCTATGTGACACTGTTATTGAGCAATTTCAATGACAAAAATAACATAGCGGTCTTATGGCTGCGGTTGTTTTCGGAAGAACGTATCGAAAATGACTTTGTCTGAATACAGATTAAAAATAAGTTAATTTTACTCAGTCTTTGTTAAGGATCTTGAATAAAATCAAAATTAATTGATGATTAGATATTACTTTTTGTGTATATCCATAAAAAAAAAATTACATGCTACAAGTTTTTGTCTGATGCACTCCTTCAACTATAGGAGTCCGCAGCAGACACATTATGTGTATAAATGATCAACAGGATAATTATGTTCATTGTCCATTATGTCTCACCGTCGAGGTAGACCTTGGAGAACTTGGTGGGCAGGTCCTGCGCAGGGTGGTGGTGCGGTGGGTGGTGCAGCGCGTGCTGGGGTAACAGCGCGCGCGCCCCCGCCCCGGCCGCCGCGCCGCCTGCTGCCCCGCCTCCCGCCCCGCCCGGCGCCGGCGCGTGCGCCAGCCCCAGCGCCGCTGCCTGCGCTGCGCTCAGCCCGTGAGGCTCCTCAGCAGCCGCGTTACCTGCAAGGGAATGTTTATAACTTAGACACTAGTATAAATATGGTACACGAGTACCAGAGTATCCTACACGGAACGATACTGCCGAATCAAAAGAATTCACTCCATCATAATTCGTTGTTCTGACCAAAAGCTCACCTGTACCACACAACTAATTCATCACGTTCTCGAAGCTAAAGACCGCCTCATCAAAAGATTCGTTCAGGCGTTATCTTTAATGGATCGAGCCCAGACAGCAGGACAACTTTCCTGATATTTGGGCTCGATCCATATATCTGTAACGGTATCTACAAACTCCACATGAGAACAACGCGTCATACTGACGTCACACAAATTATAAATCTCGCAAGCAAAGTTTAATGTGTAACTAGCATACATACAACCTCCCAAAATCAACTGTTGGGCAGGTGCCCGCCAGACTTAACATCTATCTAATTGGAGGATCCTCCCTTTTCTATGGAGGATGAATGAACTTTACACCCCGTTTCACATGCTTCTAAATATCTATGACGCACCTCTAGGCAGCATAACAGAGTGCGGGTAGTCCAACAACAGCTGTACAACAGCTGTGTGGCCTCCCTTAGCGGCCTCAATAAGCATGGTCGAGTTGTCCTTCAGTTTGCGGAACGGGTCTGCATCACAGGCCAACAGGAACTTCACGACGTCAACATGGCCGCCAGCGCACGCCAGCGATAAGGGGGTGTGGTCGCCTAGAGCGGTCATGCGGTTGACGTCTGCACCCTGTGTAAACAAAATCAAATATTGAGTGTATAATTACAGTTACTTAGAGATTGTCAGGGGCTCAACCAAAAAGATAAAGCTAGTATAATAATTTCATACTTTCTTTTTCAACCATTATTTTTAATGACTTATCTACAATTGTTACAGAATAACTTAACAACAATACAAGAAAGATACAAACATAGTGCACAATATGATGCGATAGACGTAGCATGCAAAAACAAAAATTATGACATAAAAGTTATAAAAGTGCAGAAATAACTTTACAGCACCCCAATGTAAAGTTAGTAAAGAGAGAATAAAAAAAAGGATCAGCAATTTTATTATTTGTTTTTTAGGACATGGCGCTTGAATTTTTGAAGTGTTGTGGTAAAGATATATTTCATTCCAGCTAGGAAATGGTGAGTGTTTTGTGATGTGCTGAATCTCAGAAATAATTCGGATTAAAGATTTTACCTTGCCCACAAGGAACTGCACGGTGCACACATGGCCCGCCCGGCAGGCTTTCATGAGCGGTGTACGGCCGCCCTCGCTCTCGTGCTCGAGTTCCGCGCCCGCACGCAGCAGCAGGTCCGCCACGTCCGTGTGCCCGTTCTCACACGCGTACGTTAGAGCCGTATCGCCCGTCTGTGTCTGGGCGTTCACGTCCGCACCCGCGTTGAGGAGGTAGCTGTGGAGCAATGGTGCATGTTCAAATGATAATACTCTCTAATAATAGTCTTATTTATATATTGCAGCATTTAAAGTCACGTGAACACATTCGAAAGATTTTGGTAAAATCAAGTCGGTTTATTGGTTCATTTTTAACACGCTTTTATCAGCTGTATGTATGTAGCGGAATCTTATTTTCACCTACTTCTACAAGTCTGATTAACTTAATTTGCATATGACGATGACAATACAATACTATAAAAAAAAACCAAACAAAGTTTGATTGCTATAGCGTAATTTGTTCGTTTTTTTAACTATAAATTATTCTATTTTACCTTGAGCATAATTATAAGAGAATAAATAATCAAAACAAGTCAATGACATTAATCAAATGACAATGAGCCAATGAGCTTTGAATAGGTTGTTTTGAATTATATTGTGCAAATCAAAACTATGAGTTAACGGTGTTCTGGGTTTGGTTTCCAAACTTAGTCCTTCTAGTGAGAATTTGTCAGTGGGCCATGGCGGCTAGCAGTGGTTCCCTCGTCTATCCATAAATGTATACAAGTCTCTCGGCTTGTTAAGAACATCCATGTAAGATATGGGCGACCCCAGGAGTTTAATCTGGGTGATGCCAATGCACTCGATGAGCACATGCACAACAGTTTTATCAGCCTCCATGCAAGCCCTGCACAGGAGGCTGACTGTTATGCTTATTACGTAGACGTGTTTGTTTAGCAAGCAGGGATCTGTGATGGTCTCAATAACCAGTTGCAGTGGCTTGACTGCCTTGGACAATCTGTAGCACGGTTTTTTTTTATATTGTAGGGGGATGTGCATGATAAGCTCCAGTCCGCAGAGCGACGTGCTGGGTGTGCCCTTCTAGCTCGTTTGTCAGCTGTCGTCCATCATTAACGTCGAAACTGCAGAAGTGATAAGGACAAGTCAGCAAAGTACTCACCGCACAAGTTCAAGATGTCCTTCCTGTGAGGCCTCCATGAGCGGCGTGGACGCTCCTAGCTCAGCATCAGCTCCCGCCTTAATAAGGAAGTCGGCGACTTCAAGGAAGCCGCCGCAGCACGCCAGTGTGAGCGCCGTCTCTTGAGTCTCCTCCGTCTGCGCGTTTATCGAGGCTCCCTGCCCCAGCAGGAGTGCAACCATCTCCTCGTGACCTTAGAAGAAACAATTTATTTATCAGATAAATAGATACCTAGATGGACTTAATAATAATAATATCTTTATTCAAGTAACATAGACTCATACTTAGTACTTAAGAACTATGTTAGTCAATTTACTTTATATTAAAAATTGATTTAATCCTGTGAGAAATGGCATTGCAGTGATTCATATATTATATTAGATTCAGGTTATTTTAATTGATACGTCCGATTAAGTAAGATTTCTTTATTGCCTTCTTAGTAACAAAAATATATTGACCACAGAACGAAAAAAAGCAATGACAATGCCTCAAGCGGAAGTAAAGAAAAACATTTTTATTTTCATACTTGTCATCTGTGGCAAAGGAGACATGACATAAATCCTATTATACAATTTATAATCTAACACTCCCACTTAAATTTTATAATGGATTCTTAATACATACTAAATTACTTTTACGCACTTTATAAAAAGAAAAAAAAAACATAACTTATTATGCTAATAAACAATACTTAACTATTATTATCTTTTCATTTTACTTAAGTACTCAAGTTCAATATTTGATCTCTATTATTGATGAACTTACCAGGAGGTAAAGCTTTTGTAAGAAAGTTTGCTAGTTGACACATGCTCTGTACATATTTTATTTTTATTATATTATTTTGAACATTTTCTCTTATAAATATCTAATGTCAATGTGTTTAGTTCTTTTGTGGTATACAGGATTATGAATTAACTTAATGGCGCTTTGGTTATCTATACACAAAGTGATACATAATTGTGGTTCATCAATATCAATTAATAACCGTCTTAAGGCATAAAATTTCTTTGGCGGCTTCACTTGCGGCCACATATTCCGATTCCGTAGTTGATAATGCCACAGTATTTTGCTTTCTACTTGCCCATGTCACAGGCCCTCCATTCAACAGAAAAATACAGTATGTTAACTAACAGAGGGCGTTCCCGTTAACCCGAAATAGTATAGCATACATACATGCTAAAAAAAATATTTCCATTCGAAAACAAAATGTTTTAAAATTTTTTCCAATATGAAAATATTCAATAAAAATTTTAAATTGACATGTAAAAGAAACACACTGTATAACTCGCGCAGTTAAAGAAAAGATCTGGAAATGGCGGCGGCTACTTATGGTACGGTTTACAAAACAAGTTTGGTTCTATGGGTCGTTACGCCTTTTTTCAAGTAACGTAACATAACCTGTTATGTGGACTGATTAGTTTTAAGTTTAATTTTATTTATTTTGACTGTGTTTGTTTTGATTTAAATGCATGCCAAATTTTTTTCCAATTTTGATTTAAATTAAGTTTTAATTCATAATTCTTTGACATTTTATTAAATTTTATAAATTGAATTTTATTGTATTGTGGGTCATAAGTAGTTACATTTTATTTTAATTTTATTGTTAAATTTAAATATTGTAATTCTGTCTTATGCTATTTCTATGGACCATGGTCTGAAAATAAAATTTATTATTATTATATTATTATAACCAGTTACTTGGTCGAATAAAAAGAGTTATTTTTGTAGCTAGTTATTTTCATTCGACTACTGTGATTGTTTACATAATTTACGAAACGAAACTAAATTAAATCACTTTTTTGAGTGTGTTGCTATAAAGTTAATTATTTTTTTTAGCTAATATTCTATTATATAATTGTATTATAGTTTGTCAAATATTATATAATTATATTACTAATATTAAATTATTCTTTTAGCTAATAATAGTAAAAATAATATTACTAAGTAAGGAGCAAGGGTACATAAAATACTGGATTTTAAAATTTGTCTTTATTAATTATAAAAATTCCTGATAAAATATCTGAGAAAATTTTTTTATAAACCGCTTGGCCCAGCAATATCTGGATCATCTGAACCTATTTTTGGTTCAATCCCCTCCGACTCATCCATGTATACAACTTTCTTTTTTTCCACACCCATGGCATCATTTTGTCGGAGGCGGCGTAAATATTTCACTCGCCAGGCTTCTATATTATTAAAAATGTCGCCAGAACCGAATGGTGCTCATAAGCACCATTCGGTTCTGGCGACATTTTTTAAATCGAAATTCGAACGTTTCTTTTAAAATATTTCTTAACGTCGTTTTGGAGCCTGTATAGTTTAAATCAGCTTTTGCTGATGCCATAAATTTGTTCAGCGTAGGTACCTCCTTTCGAACGTCATATAATGAGGCCACAATATTTCTAATGGCACATATACTGAAGTTGTCCATGGCGACACGCGTATTGTTTTTGCCTTTTCTACCCTTACTGTCGCGTACGGATTTTAATGTTGGTTTGTTTTGCAAGTTTACCTGAAATAATAGTAAAATATTGTAATAAAATAGTAATATGGTGGCTTTATTTTAAATAGGGTTTTATGAAGTGATATATGCGAAAACATGCTGGACGCTCTTTTATAGCGTAAAGTCATTAGAATATACCTTTCTCTGCACGTTGGTACTATAGAGTCCAGAGATTATTAGGTTAGAAGAATATTTGACTATGATAATGCACCTTGGGTACTGAGTCGCCCAGGCTATCAATATGATGAAAGCTCAAGTTTTGTTTGCGTTATCCTAGGTTTATTTAAGTTTTGATGACAAAAAGCATGCTCTCCAAGTTTCTTGGATACTTTTAGTATCAGTTTATTAGTATGTTGTAGTATAGAAGCTAACTTCCAAGAACTTAACACTTTAGCAAAAACAAAAAATGTCACATCTGGGTGATATAGATGATAAATTTAACTGAAAAAACATATTATAGACAAAACAGAGCTAAGCATAAACTGATAGTTTATTGGTAATTACCTACTCTCTTAATTTTCGATATAGTAGACATCGATAAATTAGTCGCCATCGCTACGCGTGCAGCGCTGTACTTGAGCGGATGGTAGCGCTCCAAGTTCTTCTCTTCTTCAAAGTATTTTATCACGTTGTAAACAATTTCACGGGCATCACTGTGTAGAATCTTTCCACGTTTTCGTGAAGCCATTGTTCAATCACAAACCAAATGATAAGATAATAAAATGTCAACGTTAGTATTAAAAACTTAACAAAAATAAATAATAATCAAACGTAACGCAAACAAATAACAATCAAACTCTACAAAAACAATAATATCAACAAAATAACAGAGACTTCAGCGGAACGAAAGTAACGATAACTCGGAGTGCGTCAAAGTAGCTTGGAAAGCGAATCCTAACCGATTGTTATTTTTTTGCAGCGCTTACTTCACTGTGTGAGTATAGACAGCGATAGAGAGTGAGCGAGAACGCATGCGAGCGGACGCCATTTACAGATCTTTTCTTTAACTGCGCAAGTTATACACGCGAACATGAAAGACGGCAACGTCGCAATTTATCTATACATGACGACTACTATTTTGATTTAAAACAGGAGGTTTCAAATTTATTTCTAATTAGAATTTTTTTTTATTCGGATTTTTTTGTGCTTATTTTTCTATGCTGATAATTTTATTTTAATCTATTAATGATACATATTAACGAGTTTAAGGGAACGCCCTCTGTTATTTAACATACTGTATATTCAGAATTCGATTTCCTAGAATCAATATCTGAGGCAAAATCAGAATAACCTATTAACTCACTTTTGCAATTATAAGCAATACAAATATCTATTGTCTTTATTAAATATCTAAGTATTCTTTTCACAGCATTGACATGATTCGTATTTGGGTTGTTTAAATATCTACTAACTATATTTAATGAATAAGCTATATCAGGTCTAGATACAACTGACAAGAACATTAGGGCTCCCACTGCTTCCCTATATGGAAAGTTTGTTACATTTTTACTGTCGTTTTTCATCAAAATAACATTATTATCAGCAGGGGTACTACATGGAGTGGCTTCTGACATATTAAACTTATTAATCAAGTGTTTTATATATTGTTTTTCACTTATAACAATTGAATTATTACTTTTAGTTATCTCCATACCAATAAAAGTATTTAAATTCAAAACTTTTATCTTAAAACTATTTTTAATTTCATTAATAATATGTATTAATGTTTCCCTATTTTCTGATAACAACAAGGCGTCATCAACATATAATAATAAAATTACTTTGAAATTATTGAAACAGGACATACTTTATAACCATAGTTAGTTAAAAATGAAGAAAATTTTCTATTCCAACAACGAGAGGATTGTTTTAAACCATATAAAGATTTAACTAACTTACATATTTCTCCTTCCTCAACCTGGAAACCTTCAGGCACCTCAATGTAGACATATTCCGGCAATTCATCATAAAGCAATTCTGTTTGTACATCAAACTGCTGAATTTCATAATTCTTTTGAGCTGCAAGAGATAACATAACTCTGATAGAGTCATACCTGGTCGTCGGTGAAAACGTCTCCTTGAAATCAACATCTCTTACTTGTGTAAATCCACAAGCACAAAGACGAGCTTTGTATCTACTAATATTACCTTCAGGATCTCTCTTTACAAAGAATACCCATTTTGAAGTCACAGTCTTTTTATTGTTTCTATCGACTAGTTTCCGGGTTTCATTTTCTTCAAGTGAATGTAATTCTTCTCTTATAGCTTCTTTCCAATTATTACTATCTTTACATTTCATAGCTTCTTTGTACATACAAAGAAGCAAACTTTTGTGAATATGAGGTTCCTGATACATATCAGGAACCTCATATTCACAAAAGTTTGCTTCTTCATATCTTACTCTTCTAGGTCGTAGTGTAATGTTTCTTTCATTTTGGCTATTTGTGCTTTCATAACTAGTATCTGATAAATTTTCATCATCCATAGAAGTCCCTGGTAAGTCTATACTTTGATTCTGTATGGGTAAAGACTGTTGAGATGTTAAAATATCATTTACCCCATTCTCTTCTATGCCATTAGTTATGTCAATTGAAGCACAATTTTTCTTCAGCACTAGTGGCTTGCGGTCATCGAAGCATACATTTCTACTTTTTGTGATTTTTGTAGTGTTAATATTGAGCATTCTGTAATTTTCATCCTCATATCCCACTAGCATTAGTTCAATACTCTTCTTATCAAACTACTTCCTCTTTTCATCAGGTATATGAACATATCCTTTTGAACTAAAAACTCTTTTGCATGCAAGATAGGGCTTCTTTCCATTCCATGGCTCATATGGAGATACATCCGATACATCCTTTGTTTGTGAGGATGAACTTCGGTTCAATATATACTAGACAAAACAAAATAAGAGCCACTTGTTAATTTTAACAGTGGAAGCGATAATTTATTTTTTAGATGTTCTCAAGTATCTGAATGTTTATTGTACTGTTACCATATTTGTTTACAAACATTTTTTTGAGTATTCCACTTACATAATTGTATAAAATGGGTACTTTTTGATAATTTACTGATACCACTTGACTCTACCCAATTTAAAGAAGGATTTTAACTTTTGACGATTCTGTTGAGAACAGTTTAAGTTTTGTTCAAGTAGTGGCTAAATTAGCTTTTTAAGAAAATTATGCCGAGAATCCGACGACATATGGACTTACCAACCATAACTAGAGCCGTAACAATGCTTCAAGAAGGCCATTCACAGCCTTCTGTTGCTTTGCAACTGGGTTTTTCTCGGCGAGCGATTCAGAATAATTGGAATCGATATCAAGTGACTTGAAGACTAACCAGGAGACGAGTTTCTGGTAGAGTTCAAGCAACTACCACACAAGAGGACCGCCACGTACGTTTGACTGCGTGTGAGAGCGCTGCATCACAGCGCGCTTCTTACAAAACCGTTTGCGACAGGCGACGGGTATGCGTGTGAGTGATCAAACAATTAGAAATCGGTTACACGATGACCAGCAGTTCTCCAGGATACGCGTATTGCGGGTACCATTGACTAGTGCTCATTGTGCAAACCGACTATCGTTCGCAAGGCAACATCTGACATGGGATATGAGTGAAAAAAGTTAATTTTTTTAGTGATAACCGTCGCATTAGGGTTTGGAGTCGTGAAAGTGAGTGATTTTCGGATGCTTGTATCCATAAAAGTGACAGATTTGGAGGCCCCAATATTATGATGTGGGGAGGAATCTCGATATCAGGCAGAACTAAGTTGGTAATTCTCATCGAAGGCACAATTACAGCTCACCATTATATCGAGGAGGTCATAGGATCCTATGTGGTCCCATATGCACAATGAATCGGCGCCAGATTCCGTCTGATGCAGGATAATGCTCGCGCTCATACGGCTAAGGCCACTACAGCAGCCCTAGAGGAGGCTGGTATACTGACATTGCCCTGGCCTGCGACCATTCCGGATCTCAATACCGTTGAACACATGTGGAATTTACTAAAACTCAGTGTTTAAAGCACAAAAGACCCGTGCACAATGAAAGACAGCTCATAAACGTTTTAAAATCAACCTGGGAACAAATTCCTCAAGAAACAGTGGTACACCTGGTGGAGAGTGTACCATCCAGGCTTCAAGAGTGCATTAGGAAGCAAGGAAGGCACACAAAATATTGAGGAATGTCAAAAATCAACCAATACCTTATTTTTGTTTGTTCAGCTTAATTTTTATTCCTTACATTTTGTTTGCCAAACAAATGATAGTTTTTAGAAAAAATGGTGTAATTTTTTTTATAATGAAAAATTCTTCCTTATTTTATGCTGTTTACAATAAAAATCAACATATTTATCTAATCTAATCATTAATCAACCCTTGAACCTCAAGAATTCATGAGAATACTATAAAAACGTGGTGGCCCTTATTTTGTTTTGACTAGTAGGTATATGTACAGAACAGTTTACTGCTTCAGCCCACAACTTTAATCGTAAGCCACGAGCATATAACATAGATCTTGCACTTTCCATAATTGTACGCATTTCTCGTTCGGCTCTTCCATTTTGCTCAGGGGTGTATGGTGCTGTACGTTCATGAATTATCCCTTCACGGTCTAAATAGTCTCTTAAATCATTATTAATATACTCACGTCCATTGTCCGTGTGCAGTATTTGAGTACCATGACCAAACTTATTCTTCAATATTGCAATATACTTTTTGAAAGAATCTAGGGAGTTGCTTATGCTTGATCCCAGAAAATCCTTAAATGTCTGAAACTGGTAGCACCATCTTTAAATAAAATGAAATATCTTGCACCCAATACGGATTCATGTTCTAAAGGCCAACATACATACACATAGCCCTCTGTGAGACTTATGAAACGGTATGCGACTCTGTTTACCGTACTGACATGCTTCACAAGTTGTCATCTATGAAGGTCACTGGAATAGCACCATTTTTACTCATATTTAGCACTTCTTTGACATTTAGATGTCCCAAACGTTCGTCCCAGACTTTCAGACTTGATTCTACTACATTACATTTTTCTTGCAAAATACTTTTGATATTTATTTCATTTCATAAAGACTGTTTTCTTTTAATGTTGCAGTCATAACAACACAGTTGTTCTTCATTATTAAGGCATATGTGTTTCTTTTGACAATGACATAACCTTTTCTTGTAATCATGCCTTTTGAAAACAAATTTTTACGCAAATCTGGCACATAAAGTACATTCTCCAAAGTACCTTGCTCCCACTGGCTGTTCACATACCTTTTTATCATTATGTTTCATGGCCATGCACTTCAATTTCTTTCTTATTCCTCAAGCTAACAGCTCTGGAGCTTTCATTCTTTTCATACTCTTCTAGGTCACAGAAGAAATCTCGTCTATATATGATTAGATGCCCTGCTGTCTAAAATCCACTTATTAGACTCTTCTTCGGAGTGCAAACATTCCTGCTCGACAGTAAATGCCATCGGTTTGCCTCCAGACTTCTTTGGAGCTCTACAATCTCTAGCAAAATGTCCACTTTTATTACAATTGTAACATATGAAACGATGTCTCTGTTGACCCGACTTTGTACTGTGCTGCATGTTTTGTTGATTCTGAGATTTATTCTGTTTTGTAGAATTCTTTTTAGCTACTAAGGCACTCTCAGCTTCCTCTTCATTTGTCAGACTGGCTTCCTCATCTAATAATCTTGCAGTAAGATTGTGAATTGTTTGTAATTTTGGATCTAAGGATAACCAATCTTGACATAGTGATCTATATTTTGCAGGTAAAGTGCTTAGTATTTTAGTCATAATAGCTGTGTTACTTATTTCTTCACCACTTTCTTTCAGCTGTTTTGCTAAATTCTCCACATTAGCTATGTGTTTAGCAATGCTGTCAGTCGGCGACATCGTGTATTGGTAAAATTTTACGTGCACCATCATTTTGTTTAGTTCAGACTTTGCTTCATAGATAGATTCCAATTTTAACATTATCTCTTTTGCCGTTTCACAATTTTCAATGAGCGAGATTTGGCCAAGATCCATTGACGAGATTATAATAAACATTGCCATACCATCATCTCTTTCCCACTGTGTAGTATCAGCGCGACATTGGGTTTTTTCTTGTAGATATCTAATCCTTTCGCTTTTAAAGCACATTTCAGTTGGAATTTCCATTGTCGAAAGTTGTTACCGCTGAACTTATCAATTCTCATGGAATTGTTAAGCTCCATGATTGTTAGATTATTCGAACCGGAACTATTTTTACTTGACAAACTAAAACATAAAACTGCTCTTTACTTAATATCAACAAACGCGTATCCTGGGCCCTTGGATTCAGATTATTTTAATTGACACGTCCGATTAGGTAAGATTTCTTTATTGCTTTCTTAGTAACAAAAATATATTGACCACAGAACGAAAAAAAGTAACGAAAACGCCTCAAGCGGAAGTAAAACAACTTGTCATCTGTGGCAAAGGAGACAAGACATAAATCCTATCCTATTACAAAATTTATAATCTGACAATATATAAACAATCGAGCCTGCCAGCGATCATTTTCAGGATATTGATGGAACTGTCCCGAACTCTGCGCACCAGGCATGCACATCTCATTCGCGTCGTTGCGTAAAAACAATTAAGTAATATGTGCGTCCACGAACATTTCCGATGCGCTACAAAAATGGGGCAGCCCCATCAAGACTCTGAAAGCATTGTTATATTGGACACGAAGGGCACTGTACGTTGGGTATATCTAACCTCGAAACAGAGTACTCTTAACTTTAAACGAGTAGTGTGCAAACCTGCGAGCCAGCATGTTTGCCCTTACCGACAACGCCCTCCGTTCCCGCTCAATATCGAGTCCGTCATTGAAGTCAGGGGTCAATATATGACCAACGTATTTGAACTTAAATACTCTTTTAAGCGAAGCACCATTGAGTAATACAGGTGGCACATACTTCCAGCCCATCATAATTGTATGATGGGCTGGAAGTATAAAAAATTCTTGCCTTAGATATATTCTTTGACTCAAAAAAGGTGTAGAAACAGAAATTAATAAAAAGTGATAGTGTTTTGACAACATATTAGCTGTCATTCTCTACCAGTTCTTACGGCTAGTTTCTGAAAGTTACATTGGTTCTCCAATCTCATGCATACTTATATTTTTACCATGCTAAGACAAACTAAAATATAAGTTTTCATACCTTCTCTAGCGGCCTCCATGAGCGGTGTATAACCTTCGTCGTTAACCTCTTCGATGTTGGCCCCTCGTTCTAGCAGCAACATTGCTAATTCAACATGGCCACCGCACGCTGCCAACGTCAGCGGTGATTCGAAACTGTCTGTTGGCATGTTAACCTACACAAACAAGGATTTAATTAAGTAACAGCATATTTGACCAAGAAAATGATAATGAAAACGATGTTTTACTAAAGATTAGTCTCTCGCCGACGCAGATTTTATGGGAAATATTTAAGTTAGAATTTTGTTAACGAGTTAAAGGGCATAGTCAATCAGCAATGTTAAGTATGAAAGTGACGATTTTGAGGACCTCTATGCGTCACGATTTAACTAAGCTTGAGCAAAATGCTAAATGTGAACATGAAATGTTTTCATATTAACTTTTTCATAAATGTAATTTGTATTACATTTATTTTCCCTCACACGAAATATGCGCGAGTTTAAGTTTTATATGTCTGAATTTAATATCTCTTATTTCGATTTTCCAAAATGTCTCCTCCAGTCTCACAAGGAGTGAGATACTGTATAAAATGACCAAACAAAATAAGTGGCATAGACACTATTACAGCCATAATACTCTGCTTGTTTTAAAATAAGAGTCAATTTGATGGAAGGAGGCGATAACAACAGTGCTTTATGTTTATTATATAAACAAAGTGTTCCTCACACTAACCTGCGCCCCAGAGTCAAGCAGCAACCTCGCCACCTCGACATGCCCGTCCATGCTTGCTTCCATCAGCGCGGTGTGCATCTCGTCGGTCTTGTGCTCCCTATCAGCGCCGGCTGCTAATAGGAAGCGCACCATGTCCAGGTGGCCCTTGTAGCAGGCTAGGGTGAGGGCTGACTCCTTAAACTCGTTCGAATGCGTGTTGATGCCAGCGCCGTGTTCTAATAAGATCTTGGCAACGCCTACATGACCGGCCGATGCCGCCTGGTTGAAGAAAAATGCATCTTGTTATTGGTGTAATAAAGTGGTAATTTTGATGACACTAAGCTCCAACTGTAGGTATTTTGAATACAGCCATCTGTACTTTGAACATTTACTCTTGAAAACTCATTTTCCATGAATAATCATAGTTTGTTTACAAATAAATAAATACACTTTTTACTGCATCTGATAAGATTAGACGTAAAATGTACAAAGCTGAAAAATCTAGTAATAAATAGGTATATTATAGACACATAGATAAATAGGTATAATATAGACTATAAAAAAACACTTTACCCGAAAAAAGGTACAACCCTGAAGTAGAATAATCTTTTTTTTTAATATTTACCTCTCAAACTTGGACTAACTTTTCCTAGTCTATGTTCTCTTGATGTAGGATATAAATAAACGTGTTTGAAAATGTACTATTACACTATCTCAATAATCACATACAAATTATGTGTAATCTACAAAATAGCTTTGTGAAAACAAAACATGTAACTTATGATTCATTGGAGCTGGATTCGCGATAAATATGGAATGTAACTATGCAATGGTTATCTATGTCAACATTGTATTGTTGAGATTAGTCTCGAAGAGCAAGCTTTATGTTTGCAAAAGTACAGTTTATCCAAACATCATCATTGGTGAAGGTTTCAAGACCTGTATTCGCCTGATGATGAGCAGGTAACAGCAGTAAAACATTCTTGCTTCAGTCGTGGAGCATAATATCGTAATAACAGCTATATTCAAACTCGTATTGCGACAGTCTGACCCATTAGCTAAGCTACTGAAGTAAAGAGGTTTCCTGAAAGTGACTCTAGTTTGAACCACAAGGACACTTGTGAATAAGGGAATCGGGATTAATGTTTATAATCTAATGAACTTAACTAGTTTAGGGGAAGAATAAGGACGTTTCCTGGGTAAAAAAAATGATTCTAGTTAGTCCGTCATTTAGATTATAGAAAAATATTGGATACATATATTTTGTTTTATCAAGTCAATAAAAAATGACAAATATAAAAGGCATCAAAGATCAGGAGTGGGAGCTGGTAACGTCACTCGTTGCTAATAAATGTAGCAAGGAGTGACGTCGAGTTTTCAACGCACTGTATAGTCTTCATTTTATGATTATATGAAAAAAGAAAAAAAATACGTGTCTATAGTTGAGCCAAATTCGATAAAGAATAGGATGTTAACAACCATTTCTACATATGTACATACATGATTTTCATAAAAGTAATAATTCTACTTCCTACTAGTCTAAACAGTTTATTTATGTTTAGATATTTATGATTTTTATAGAGGGCTTAACCGATTTGAATGAAATATGTATGCCATGCATGTAAGCTAATTTCCTAATAGGTTAAATTTTTTGATACATATATATTAGAAGTAGTTCATTTTTGAAAATATTACAATGCATGTGTTATGTAGTTGATTTGAAAGTAATTAAAATACGCAAAATTGTATTGACAATTGCCTCAACTTTATTCAATGGTTGAATTCCACAAAATGTGTTTAATACCTGGATTTCATCCATCTTCCTTTTTTGTAGGGCTATCACTTAAAATTAATGTCGACTTTTTAATGGTTTTTCAAAATATCAAGTTATTATGCATGTTATTTTAGTGATTCTATTCAAATATGCTGTAATAGGAATTGTTAATAAATATTTAGTATGTAAAAGTCGATAATCATGTTAATAACAGGAGATTTGTAAAACGTGAGTTGTCATAACCCTAAATTGGTTTCTTTACCTCTTTATGGAGCTTGGCGAGAATATCTTTTTTTTTTAGAAATCCGACTAATAAACTAATTAGCTTTTTTTTTAGCCAACTACCCTACTGCATGCTTCTTAGAAAGACAATTTAGGCTGAATGTAATGAATGAACTTAAATTTACCTCCATAAGCGGCGTATGTCCGTTCTCGTTGTGGTCTTCAACATTGGCGCCACTCTCGAGTAGCGCGCGCACGCACTCCTCGTGTCCGCCGGCGCACGCGTACATAAGCGGCGTGTTGCCGGACCCCGACACAGCGTTCACGTCGGCCTGGTGCGCGATCAGCAACCGGACGATGTCCACGTGTCCCGCGCTCGCTGCCTCCATCAAAGGCGTGCAGTCTCCCTATGGAGTGAAAAAAATCAAAGACGTGTCACGCCTGTACCATGGACGATTAGGCAGAGGGTACCTAACACCCACATTTGGTCAGTTATGTTAAAGTCCCATTTAATAGATGGCGGACTTAATGCTCAATAGGGATCAAATTTAGGCTTCGTCCTGTTACTGAGAATAACAATAGTGTTCAAGTGCAGTAGCGCTTGCATTCATTAGATTAACATTTCGATACAAGCCAATTTAATTCTTCTCGACTAGTAGTGGTAAAGGGTGCGGCTTTCTGTATCGTACAAGACTGGGTTAAGTTTTTCTGAAGCATTTTTAGCTATTCAGCTAAAAAATTACTAAGACTACTTAAAAAATGTACTTTTTATATATTTTTTAAAATAAGCTCCTAATTCAGAGCCTATTTTTCTATAAATAATTTTGTAAATTAAGCTTAAAATTGAGGAACTTGTTCATCTTGCTAAATGTATTGGAATTTAAAAAGAAGTTGCATTTCGTTACCTTGATGCCGCGGTCCTCTACACTCGCGTGCATGGCTAGCAGCACTTGAGCGAGCTCGTAGTATCCCGCGGAGCAAGCGAGCGAGAGCAGCGACTCGCCCTCCTCTGTGGTCTCGTGCACGGAGCGGCCCTCTGTGAGCAGCTTGCGCACGGTGCCCACGTCGCCGTCCGAGCACGCCTCCGCCAGTGACGGCGCCCCGTCCGCGCCCACTGACGACGCCACCGTCGGCGTACTCCCCGTGGCACTTGACCCGCATTGTTGACTAAAACCATTACCGTCACAGAATATCAACTCTTGAATGGAAGTCACGATTGATGACAGTTGAGTAAATGTCAATCAGATAAGATCAAAGCTTTAAAAATCACTGTCACGAAACGGTCTCATCGAGTTGCCGCGGGTATATGGAAGACGTCAACTCGAGAGGCTTCCCGCTCGCACGCAAAGGTTACTCAATTCTCGGGATATCATCATTTAAAATTGCCCTAGCCTAGAATTTCAACGTTAAGGGAAAACGTATTTATATTTAGAAAACACTTTGAAAACATAACACGTGTTACTCAAACGCTGTGTTCACTATCAATATACTGTAAATAATTGATGACGATGCATTATGATGAAGTTCAATCGATAAATAATGGGTTTTAGTGGGATTGGAGCGAGATAGCAGCAAACTACATATCATTATATTATTCATTTAAAAAAAAACCGGTAGGAGTTTACGAGCTGACAAGAGACAACGTGCAAATCAAAACAGAGATAACATACAGGGTGTATCTGACATCGTAACCCAAACTTCGCGAAAAGGCTAAACCGCACGCCACTAATATAATTATGATAGTCATTTATGTCGTTAATGAACGGTTACAGAATACACAGTGTTTAAAAAAAAGTGTCGGCTCGGCTTTTGAACGTTGCAAGCGTGCCGCCGTGCGAGTTTGTAGGTATGACGTTGATCCCTGATGTGAACTCTATTAAATCAGCTGATAAGATCGTTTTTCGGGTTTTGTTTTCATTGCGCTTTTTTATGTAATTAGCGAATCATTTAATTTTGACTTTAAAATCTTATTGGGTTATAAAAGTATAGCAATTGTGAATGGTCTGAAGTGAAAAAAAAAAACTACATTTAATTTTTTTAAATCATGAAAAAGCCGACGAAAAATTCCAACACTGGGGGGTTCAGAATCATGTACTGGATCCATGGTACTCGTTTGTGCGTCGATGTCAGATACACCCTTTATAATAATTTATAATATGTATAACGGTAAATAAATACTGTGAACTGTGGCGTAATAGGAAAAACGAATATTTTAAACAATGATATTTGAAAAAATGGTGAAACGCGAAATCTGGACGTAATGTTCCGTATTTTAAGATCAAATGCTTACCGGATTAGGAACCTACAAGATTTTGAGAATATAATAATGATCTATTTATTCAATTAGATGACTAATGAACGGGTAGAATGTGATTATATAATTTATATTCAGAATCGTGTCTCTGACATTCGTTTTACAAATAAATTGAAATAATGGCGGACATTTTTTTTATTACAGCTTTCGTGAGACACATTCATGTTTATTTTTGTAAAAACTTACTCACACGAACGTTTTGGGATTGCCCGACTAGTGCGAATGACTCGCGTGATCAGCTCGCGATTCGGCAATCCCGAAACACGCGGTTAAATAAAACTGTAAACATTACTTCAAACTCTTAAGGCTGTTACAGATTTGCGGGATTTTTCACAATCGACATGTGTGATCAAACAAAACCATCTGATTAGAGAATAATTATCTTATTGACCGGCAAAACAGAAAATTAACAGCTGTTTTCTTGTTTGTTTGAACACACCAGGATTCGAACATCGAGCAAATCCGTAGACACTTAGGTCCGTATTCCAGAAGGAAACTTAAGCATTACTTAAAACTAGTTTCAACCAATCAAATCGCTTCAAACGAGACTTAAGTAAAGCTTGACTTTTGAGTGACGTTCTGTAATACGGACCTTAGCATTTGTGGAAATCTCTTGACAAAGGACAGCCAAAATATCTACCGACAATAGTTAAGACGCTAATAGATGTCTTATCATTATCACATAAAACTAAAAGCAAAAATAATAAAACTTGAATGTGCGTACGCCAGCGCGCATCGGTGAGACACTGAATTCTTCAACATGTTTACACGATAATGCTTGCAGGCCATGTGTAGAACGTGAAAAGCTCTCCTAAATGCACATGTCTTAGTGCACTTTTAGCAGCCTTCGACTGAACTCAAGTGATGCTACTGTTTAACAGATGTACAAGGAGGTCAAGTTGTTTTTCCAAGAAGAAACCGTGGCGTACAGGCACAGGCAAATGAAGGAACACGGTTTGGTTTCAATCAGTAAAAGTCTGACACGCCCTTCCGCCCCGCCCGGAGCGAGAGGTAATTTGATGATTTCCCACCCCAAAAAAAAAGTCCAAGTTGGACAACAGTCTCCGCCTGCGATTGCCACGCCTCAAAGCCGGAACCCGAAGTGGTCTTGAGAATGAAGACTAGCTTCATTTAATCTTTTTCTTACAGCTTCGTCATTACCAACAATTGGTTAGATTAGCCTTTGAACCATTTGCATAGCCGTAATATTGTTTTGTCTACTAGCGATATTTTGAAGAAAACGGTCCTGTCTACCAGTGGTGAGGCGATTTCTCCCTGAATGCCGTTCAGTAACATCGCCTGTAGCACGTAACGATAACCTGGAGATTACATTTTGGCCGCTTTGCTGAGTTTCAGCGATCACGCGTTGTATAGCGCCAGCTTCCAACATGCCTACAACTCTAATCTCCTCTCCCCTTGTCAAATGTCGACGTGACATGAGAATAAATGTAACACACGTTTAAATTACAATAAAGTGTGTGATCGCTCGAATAATCGATATTCTTTTGTTTCAAAATTAGTTTTTTTTTTAAATTTCAATTGAGGTGGTGGAGAAGAAAATATATTTTATACTCTACAAACTTTTTTACTCAATAAAAAGTTAAGCAAGTCTCTTTTATGTAATTTCCTAGACATTGTTGATGTGTGTAGTTTAAATTCACGATT
Organism: Sesamia nonagrioides; assembly: GCA_017933935.1. Classification (NCBI taxonomy): domain Eukaryota; kingdom Metazoa; phylum Arthropoda; class Insecta; order Lepidoptera; family Noctuidae; genus Sesamia; species Sesamia nonagrioides. The sequence goes on from JADWQK010001117.1 coordinate 237,803, forward strand.
AGATACGCTCTTTTAAAATATGACTGCTGTATTCTTTCCCACCCTTTACAACTTGCGTAGCAATGATAGTGCAATAAATTTGAATAAACTTAACACTGACAATGTTATTTTTAACATGGGTGTCCTACTTTCCTTAGTTCCACACTTCACCTTTTAAAGGCAACTGGGTTATATGTAAGTATACTGAACGAAAATTGGGGCAGCTCGTCTATAAGAATAGTTGAATGTGTTTTCCAGACTGGAATCCACCACAGTCCCTAGACGTCTACGAATAGCTTTTACAGTTTTAATTTTCTAACCAACCTTAAGAAGTAAGATCTATATGCACGATCGAGGGCCACAAGATTGTTTGATGAGATTTAGTGTTTGAATCGTATTATCACCGTATGGAATTTAGATATAAGAATGGTCTAGACAAGAATTTATGTAACACATGTCATGAGTCGCTTGTGTTCTCCGGATGAATCATCTGCAGTGAACTTTGCCAGTCAACATGTTAAATGAAAACATGCAACGCGGTATGGCATTGAAGGGTCTATCTAATATTATTAAAAATGTTATGACTTTTGATCAAGAAAGGTTAATACCACTTATTATCACAGCGTTTTTTATTTTTAATAAAACACCGCGTTAACTGAGCGCAAAATAGGTCCAGATGTAATAAATTAAACGAAGTCTGAACAAGATTATTTCTAGAAATTTAGACTTATTTAGGGCCGTGAGCAAAGAATTATATATTTATTAACACTGAACTCATATAATTTAAAAAAAATCATCATTTATTTCCTGTGACCGTAGGAAAGACAACAAAGCCAAGATTTATTTGTCTTAAACTAACGCAATACCCGTTTTATGTAAAATAAGTAAATTAAACTAGTAATGAGTATAGCCAGTCATACTTTTTATCCTGATGGTGGTGTCGGTGGTGAGGAGGTGGCTGGTCGCTGCGCATCCGCGTAAGTGCGGCAGCGGCCTCGTCCAAGGCGCACGACACTGACGACGTCAGACGCCGCAGCACCTCCGGGTCGGCGAGGTGCTTGCCCTCGCCGGATAGTTTGCCAATGCCTGTGGGAAGAAGGTAGGGGGTTTAAAAAAGACTGACAATCAGGTGGCCTCCCTCTCCCAGAAAGGAAGGCTGTGACCCAGCAGCAAGAATACTATAGGCTAAATATGCAGTTCACGACTCTACAACGCCGATTGTATTACTTCACCGATTTTGTAACCCCTCAAATCAATGAATCAGGTTTAAAGTCATGATAATAGAAACTAATAATCCAACCAAAGAGAAGCCTTAAGTGCCCGTGATTACCATTAAAATTACAACATTAGGCCGAAGATTGCATTGCAATCAATGGTTACGACCACTGTAAGCAGATTTTTCTATGCCATACCAGCCCCCTAATCGGCGAACACATTTTTGTCAAATGCTTGCGACTAGTTGGGATCGTTTGGATCGAACGGACCAATAGGCGGTCCAAACGATCCAACTGATACCAACTAGTCGCAATCATTTGACAAAAATGTGTTCGCCGATAAGGGGGCTGGATTTAGTTGCATTACAAGTTAACAAAACATATTAAATAATAAACAACGAATTTACAACTAAAGGATCTTAGCTTAGTTTAATCAACCTAAAAATAGCATAAACTTGCCGTGAAAGAACATAGCACAAATTATTAATTAAAAGTCTCATTGAATACGACCTTAAAAGTACCTAGTCACTTTACCAATCATTGTCATAACATAAATCAGTTGAATGATTGGACAAGGACAAATACTTTCAGAATGATAGTAATCGCATGTTAAAAAATGCGGCATGTTTTAGTTTTGATGAAAGGTTAATACGAAAGCATCAAAGTATCCTGCAAAAGTAAAATTTTCCTAGGTGTTTTTTTATATTCAGCCCCCTAATCGGCGAACACATTTTTGTCAAATGATTGAGACTCGTTGGGATCGTTTGGACCGAACGGACCAATGAGCGCTCCGAATGATCCCAACTAGTCGCAAACATTTGACAAAAATGTGTTCGCCGATTAGGGGGCAGGTCTTTATTGCGTTGTGTGCCAATCGAAAAATGAATCGCGGTCTTATTAAATATCCATACTCATATTATAAATGAGAAAGTAACTCTGTTACGCTTTCCCGCTTAAACCTCTCAACCGATTTTGATGAAATTTAGACACTGAGAAAGGACATACGTGCGGAAAGCTAGTTTATTTATAGAATTACAATAATAAAAATCCACACAACTCTCATAAGTCCTATTATCCTATTGAATGACCATTTTATCACATGAAACCATAACTTGATTATAATTTTGTAAAGCCATATTCGTTACGGTCGCGATTCCGACGCCAATATGTACACAGATGTAGGATGCACCAGTTAATTAGATGGATAATCGTCTGTCTACGAACTAACAGGGGCCAAATGCCGCACAAAAAGCAAGGCCATTTCTGTTGATCTTCTTCGAAGACGCTCGTAAGATGTAAGAGTTTATGTGTATAAGATGTAAGAGTTTATGTGTATAAGATGTAAGAGTTTATGTGTATAAGCTCTGAAATTACACGCGTACTGCTCGTGTGTACGAGCAGCAAGCGTCAATGACAGGTAACTAGGCGGTCAACATCGTGCCGCTAGTATTTTCTTCTCTTGTCATTGATATCTCACAGTTCAACCTAGGAGGCTTTCATCTGCTTAAACGGGCTTGCCCGTGGATGCCTCAATAAATTTAAGCCTCCAACTAGGGCTTTCAAACAAAGCGATTACACGCAAAGGACCGTATTACTATGTAGTATTCTATAATCTGTGGTATTACAGATCCTTACTCAAAATATAACTACATATTACATAAATCTAGTTTCAACCAATCAAATAGCTTCAGCAACAGTCACACACACACTGGGTTGGAATTATCGCTGGTACTCAATTACCTATAATTGAAGGGTGGACAAAGGTGTTATCTGACAAATTAAAAATGATTTTTCTGCATTAACATAAGTTTTAACTGATGATAAATCGGTTCATGCAAAAAAGTCATTTTATTTTGTTGGATAACACCTTTTTCCACTTAACCCTTCAATTATAATTGAGTGTTGTGCTCAAAAAGACAGAAAGTGGAGTTGTCGAGGGCGACCGTAAACTTGTCAGCGGCAGAAGTCGGATAAGTGTTTCATGGAAGCATAAGTTGTTATATTTTGTTCGCAATTAAATAGTAGTTAAAAGAGTTCTATTTTCATGGCGATTTATTTTCCCTAGTTGTTTAATTTAATGTCGGTAAACTTGATTTTTATGGCACTTCACACGAACATCAATGTGTCGCTCCCTAAACTAAACAACATTCCATTTCTCCTAATTAGGATACACGCGTGACGTCACTTGGTACTTTTCTCCGATCAATCAACGCATAAACAAGACATCTATCGCAGCTGGATCTGTTATCTCACGCTCCTCAAGTATCTACTCAAGCTAATAAGGCGTCAGATTATAATATATCATATCAATTAAGCATTAAAGATCGTGAGAGCTTTGATTACGTTATAACATGAATGCATTTAGTCTAATTGCACTGCAAATGCCTGAAAGTTCGGCGCAATCTATGGCTAAGAATCGAAATGCGAATTATGAAGCCGATAAGCTAAATAGCAAAGCTTCAAATTATGCATGCAGACCAGATGTGGTAATTGAATAGTTTTTACCACTCATTATTTTAACATATGAGCTAAACGTCTTAACATATAATATGATAAAACTCTATGCCCTTTTTGATTTAGTTAAATTATATGGCATATGGGTATATTGTGCATGTTCCAAAGATTCTTCAGACTATTGTTAATCCAATTGTTATTGAGGGTGTTGTCTGTCTGATAAGTTTGGTGTTCTTCTTAAATAATTTGGAATGAAGCAACTTCATAATAAGACACATATTGCGAGTTGTATTGTGAAACTTAAAAAGTTTATTTGAACGCGCGGCTCCGCAGTACACAGACGCCAAAGCATTGGAATATTTAGGCGCAAACCGTTATTACACGGGACGCTATGTGGGATCCTCAATTTAGGACCCAAACAATCAAATAGCTGTCTGTAAACGAATACTGAATGAACTGTTAAACGGAAGCAATCACAACTGTTGCCGGTTTAGGCAGATTACATTTTAATAAATTTTATGACAGCCTCCGTGGCGTAGCGGTAGCGGACGCGGCCGCTGCGCAAGGTGGCGCGGGTTCGATCCCCGCACAGTGCAAGTATTTGTATGCATGAATATGAATATTTGTACTGGTCTGGTCGTGCCTCGGAAAGCACGTTAAGCCGTTGGTCCCGGTTGCCCTACGAACATCTAGTGGCAGTCGTTACGGGTTGTTGGAGCCCTCAAAAGTCCTACAATTTGTCTAACTGCAATGCTTCGATGTCGCCTTCGGGTTGTGGAGGTCAGACGGCAGTCGCTTCATAGAAAATGTCGAAGTTTAGCCATATCAGCAGTTGGACTGGTAAGACGAACCCCAGACTCCAAAGCTGAAAAGGCTTCGGATGCGACTGGGATTAACGCTGGGGTGATGATGATTTTAATAAATTTTATTATGTAACAGTATAAAAACTAATTACAATCACATGATATTTATTATTCATGCATGATTGTTCTTATTCAAGGAACTGGAGAACAAGATGGCACAATGGGTCAAAAGGAATGTTACACATTTCATTCATCATCATCTATCGCACAAGTTTCTCGGCGATTTCTAATTGATTTCTTACTGTGACTGAATAACTTTAAAACGACGGTGAGTGCATCTAGAGCAAACGATTCATCATACATATTCGATGGGTTTTAATAGTTTGAGGAACAGTTATTGTATCGAAGAATATTTGTTCTTTAATCAATACTAGTCTTCAAACAATAAAAAAAAAAAAAAACTACAAGAATATATGCATAACGTTATGCATTCATGTATGAGATCGATAGCCGAGACTACACAATTAAAGATGAAGCTTGCACAGAATCTCATCTTGTTCTGCTTCCCAGATTCACATGCGACACCTACAGATAACGGGTCATGAGCATTATAGGGTCCCGTAGCAGAACTAAATACTTATGACAATTTTACAGACAACAAAAATACCTCTGTATTTCATAATGATATAAAAATATCAGATTGTTTATAAACTCAACACTAGATTAAAATAATTTTCTAGGAACTTATTCGCTAGGTTCTCGGTGGTAGGCCATAACATCGGCTGCCGGCAGATGTTACCCACCAGACAAAATTTTGCCGCCAAGTAATTCGTCTTCTTCGGCATGATGTCTGGTGAAGCCGTACGGAGGACTAGTCTGAGCAGTTGTGTTGCGATGTGTGCCGAGTACGGCCTAAATGTTGTTGTGTCGGGAGTTTGGTCGTGGACGGTCTCCAGATCAATCTCCCTCTGACGCAGCGTCGTTGGTCGTGTTATTGGGTTTAGCATTGCATCACCTCGCTCAACTGCCGTCTTCCTTCCTATTCACTAATTTTTTTTTAGAGTGAATAGGCTCTTCATAAACGCGCGCTTTACCATCAACGATTGCATCACTGTTTACCATCAGGCGGGATTGCTGTCAAGCACTAGTTTATAATTATTAAAAAGAAAGGTTATATGCAAACAGATTTTTTATGGAAAATTAGGAGAAGTGGAGAATGTTTTTTCAGCTAATATGTAGATACAATATTTCCCACTTTATAGGAAAACAAACACCAGAAGGGCGTGTTATTAAGTATGTATATTCAACCACTCCAGTTCCCACATAGAAATAAAATTCCACCAGTAAATATAGTTGTGCGGCAGACATAAAGCTTCTACCGCAGCTATTTATAAAGGGGAACAGGGAAGCCTTACGATAAAATCGATCCATCAAACGAGCCTTAAATTCCTGTGAAGCGATTAACTTATAAATCGACACATTTGAATAGCCCACGTCCGCGTGTTGCGCTTCCATTTGCGGCCGTTAGGGAGATATTTTCCGCGACAGTTCGTGCATAAGTTACGTCACGAGTCGCGGTACTTGAGTGGTGACTTGGTGACTGGCGATCGCCCGCCATATCGATACCGTAATGAGTCTCCCTACTTGCAACAATAAAAAACAATATAACGCTATTTCTACTTCGTTTCTAAATTAATTACAGCTTAGTTAAGAGATCCCGACTTCGATATCATGGGTTAACGAGCCACCTATGAGTAGTACAACTATAAATTATATCGACAAGGACGTTCCAACTACACATTTCAGACATTTATTTTCTCAAGGGCGGCACTACAGACCGCCGTTTATTAGCAAAATATATCGACATGATCAGTTTATACTTACTAAATTAATATATTTTATGCACTTTTAAGGAAATGACAAGGCGTAGAATAAAATGACCATGTGGGCAGATTTTTTTTTTTTTACTTTGAATTTTTATTTTCTTGGCAACTAGGTGTCTACTATCTGCCTCTACAACAAGGTCGTATCCAAGTAGATTTTACACTGTATATTATATGCGGGTATACATTATTAAATTAGATCAAACCCACGGTAGGTATTTAATCGTATACGTAATCTTCCATTACACATAAATAAGTTGAATTCTACTGAATTCGCGAGTGCTAAAGTTAAGTTCAGTTAGTCTTTGTGTTCGTAGCAGACTAACAAATATTATCGATTTAATAAATACTTACCCAGACAAATAGTGAATGCAGCTATGTGTGAGATTGCGAAGAGGTCAAGGCGGGTTGTCTTTTATTTAACTAGTCTCACTGATGCCCATTATCTGCTAATATTTCGGTTACAAATAACGTTTTGAACGACACTTGATCGACAAGAATTTCATAATTCGTTCTAAAAACCAGAAAATAAACGACTAATTCATTGATATAAATAGCTACATTACTAAGTTTTAGTATTATTATTTTTGTTTTAAAAATAATAATAAAATATGGCATATATGGCATCAAGTTTTAACCTTCATATTAGCAAATGAAGTGTATACATTAAATACATATAAAACTAAAACAATTAATTGATAGGTACTGTACTTTGTTCCATATACAATATGCAAATACTACGTCCACACAAAACAAAGCGCATAAAATGTCGAGCATTCAACAAAAAGCACCGAACATTCACACATCACTTTCAACTATACAGCTAACAACATCACTATATCAAAAACTGATTGTTTACGAAACAGATAATGCGTGGATCACGCTCATATCTGGCTGCGGAGTCCTAGCAAGAGTGTAGCGTACGCGGTATGCCGAATAGAATCATATGCGCGCTCGAAGCTTATCAATTTCCATGGGGCACTGGCCGTGGCGTGAGTAAGCGGAGCCCGCGATACAGATGACGTATACTCTACCGATTTATTGTATTACAATATTTTATTAGTTGACGAAAAGTTAACGCGGCTTATCGCCCGGTATAATTAAATCAATCGCGGTTAATATTACTCGGCTACGGTCTTTCTACTCTTAGTGGATTTGGATAATTTTATGTATCTGATGTTTACTGTAACATAATAGATTTTAAAAAGTATTACAAAGTTGTTGTGCTATTAGATTAATCATGAAGATTAAACAGACTTCTGTATCAGAAGTCTGTTCTCCAAATAACTTAGAACAATTATTTTTAGTGATCAAAATCGCTGTTGCTTTCGAATTGGACCAACCCTCCGGTGCGTAGTGGCGCGTTTTCTTACAAGTGACGTTGCACATTTCGGATGGCAAGTCTACCAGCACGATGCGATGCGGTGCGTTGGATATCGTGTTCAAGTCCAATTCATGCAAATATCTTTTTGTGATTTAGTGTAAGCAGGCATGAGAGTGCATTTATGCGTTGTGAATTACACTTAAAACATTAACATAATTAATAGTGTCCAATATTTGCAAACAATATTATCCAGCAACTTTATATTCAAAATTAAATTGCTGATTATATTTCTTTCACATAAATACCTACATTTTTTTCTATGAAAAAAACTGTTTGCAAAAAATATAGGATAAAGGCGGAACCATAGCATTTGATCAATGACACCGTCATCCATCAAATATGCGCACAGAAATGATTTTTAAGGCATGCCATATTACGTGAAGCTTGAAGACGCAGGTGCGAACTGGGCATAAACGCGATAAATATCTGGTATTAATCACAGAACTTCATTTGATTTTATACAATAAATCATTATACGTATAGTACTACTACTGGTTTCAGCCACGAAAATATCAGGAAAAAACCATCCTTTAAGTTTTAATCCTAGTTATAAACTATGTTTCAAATTTCATTCAAATTGTTCATTATAAACTAGCGCTTGACTGCAATCCCGCCTGATGGTAAGCAGTGATGCAATCTTTGATGGTAAAGCGCGCTAGTTTATTATGCCTAATCACTTAAAAAAAACTTAGTGAATAGGAAGAAAGACGGCAGTTGAGCGAGGTGGTGCAACGTTAAACCCAACAACACGACCAACGATGCTGCGCCAGAGGGAGATAGATGGAGACCCTCCACGACCAAACTCCCGACACAACAACATTTGACGCATCGTACTCGGCACAAATTCGGCGTGAAAGAGTACAAAAAACATCCATACATTCATCCATCCATCCTCACAAACTTCCGCATTATAATATTAGTAGTAAATATGTAGTATTAGGACGTTCATTGGAAGACGTGGATCAGCGACGTCATGCGTGTGTCAACATACCAACAGCTGCTTACAGATAAGTACCGCGCGTTTACTTTAAACCGGTAGTACTAAATGGCAGAACTGTCGCACACTAGCTTCCTGCCTACTCGAAAATGCATACCATCACCGCGAAGACGTGCGCTCATAAGAGGAAAATTCGTTATCCTTGATTAAATATAATCTACTAAGTCCATAATATTATTCCATCATAAGGTTTGTTAGTGATTTTTTTTAATGATGAGAAACTTGAATGACTCTTAGTCCTATGTCTATTTGTAAATTAAAAGTGATATGATCTTAGTGCTACTAACTGCATTATCAGGTATGCAAATTATAAAAACAGCTATGTAAAAGCTAATATAAATTGCAATGTTTACATAAGCTTTGTTGATCAATATGATATCTTTAAGATACAGCGTTTAATTTGATGCTGGTTGTTTTACCATGCACTCTTCATTTGCTATTATTTAAAGACTAGCTTTCCGCCCGCGGTTTCGCCCGCGTGGAGTTCGGTTATATCGCGCTTTTTAGATTTCCCTCGGGAACATCAACTTTTTCCGGGATAAAAGGTAGCCTATGTTCTTTCTCAGGGTCTAAAGATTGTCTGTGCCAAATTTCATCGAAATCGGTTGAGAGGTTTAGGCGGGAAAGCGTAACAGACAGACAGACAGACAGACAGACAGACAGACAGACAGACAGACAGACAGACAGACAGACAGACAGACAGACAGACAGACCGACAGACAGACAGACAGAGTTACTTTCGCATTTATAATATTAGTATGGATTAGGCACTTGACAACTAACCTAAAACAAGTTGATAATTGAGTAAATATACTAATTTTGTATTGAATATAGTAGTGCTAACTGTATACAATATGTAAAGAAAACCCTGTCCGATCCGTGAAGGTATTGTTAGGTATCGATAACTGATTCTACTAATGGATACAAAGCCGGGCTAAACTTAAAAAAAAAAAATATTATTTCGCAAAAAGAGGTAACTTAATACATGTGCTGTAAGCAACCCTTATGCGGGCGGCGGGGGGCAGGGCACGCGGCACCTGTGACGTGGTCTCGTCGCTATTGGCTCATAATAATACCAGTGTTGTCACTTTTTTTAAAAATTACCAAATTTCGGGTAAATTGGAATTAATTCCCGGGAAAAAAGATTATTTCAAAATTCATTGGTATTGTTACCATGATGATTATGTAAAATTTTATATTATATTTCGTCAAGTGTTTATCTAACCTTTATTATCCTTATGGATCCGACAGGGTTTTCTTTACATATTGTATAAAGGTAAAGTGAGCATATCAACATATCTCATTATAAAGTAATAATAAGTTGTGTTATGTTTTGTGACATTATTGTTTGTTTACATACTGTTAAACTACCTATATGCAAAGTTCATTCAACTCAGATTAGAACAAGCATTGTTAAAATATGTAGGACATTCTTTTTAAGAATGACCCAAAAAAGAAATTAAAATGTTACTTCAAGCATGTAATACTGTTCCAAAATGTAATAATAACATAATTATAAACATTGGAGTTTTTAACTTAATTTTGTCATTTACCTTAAAACACTCAAATACAGTCACTATCTTTTTCTGGTTTATACATTGTAATTAATCATTTGTATCTGTCTGATCTACAATATCAAATTGTTTATGTTTCATATTTTTTAGAAGAAAGTTTATGTAAACAATATTATTTGAGTTTATTTTGGTGCAAGATCTTTGTTATGCACAGTTAAATAACTAATGCACAATGAATGGGAAACATTCTGGTTTAGTTAAGAGGTTTACCATTGAAATACACAATAAGAAAAATGCTTTAGCAGAACATAACCTTGAAAAATTACACACATTGTTTTATACCAGGATAACAATTAAATATGCATATTCAAATAAACAAAGGTAGGGGACATTAGACTAACAGTAATTCATGATAATTAAAAGCATTGATTTTAAAAACAAAGTAAAACTGATTGACAGTACTAACAATATTGAAACAGGTTAAATGTCATTCATACCTTTTAAGGTAATAGTGAAATGTATGAACCACAAGCCTGTCATAAAACTTCTAATAACTATTTGTCTACTTCTTTTGTTAATAGTGTCCACCGAATGATGTACATAAATATTATTATATGTTACCCTAGAAAATCAAAATATGTAGTTTTTGAACAAGTTTTGTAATAGTCATAACTAGTAGTATATGGGTATCATACCAGCTGCCTCAAGCAGAGCTTCGAGCCGTGCCTGCATCTCTGGGTCAACAGCCCGCTCCGGGTCATCATGGGACAGCAGGAACTTGGATGGCTCTGCACCACCACCTTCTTCTTCCATCTCCGCCTGATTTACAAACATCAATTTATGGCTAAATAAAAACAATCATGTTCTAAGTATTTTGATAAGTGAACTTGAAATTCTATGTTGTGTATAAAAAAATGTTATTATTTTAAGTTTAAAATTGTTATCAATTACGTAAATAACTCAAACTAGGCAAGAATATCACTGTTGTTGAAAAAACAAAACTATTTAATATTCAATAATTATGATTCATAAGTTAACATGCAGTAAAGCAGTTATTTTGATTCACTCCTAGTTTCACAACACCAAAAGCATTATAGGTTAGTTCTAGTGTTTTAGATCGTTCAGCTTCAATCTTTAGCACAATAATACAATACTGAATTATTTCAAGACATGTTTAGGTAAAATATTAGTAATGTTAACATAGATTGGAAATATTGAGATTCAGATAAATAGTATGTTAGAATCACAAGGACCATTCAACATAAAGAAACAAAATATATGTGGTAATTGTCCATAGCACACACATTATGCAGGTTAACGGTAAGAGTCACTCAAACTGCAACAGCTATTGTTGTTGGTGAAGCTGTAGCACTGGGCACTGGCACTCAGTAATGTTGTCTTCAACTTACCAACAGGTCTGGCCTGCTAAGGCACAAACAAGCCAGCAAGATCTATAACACCAACGAGAAACATGTGAGATGTACTGACAATGTGGTGCGTAAGGACGAGTTTACAGCTAATCATTACTGTTAATGGTCCTTGCAATTCACCAGTAACCGTAGTTTTTGCGCGAATATCACTAGGCGTTTTGTACAACTTGGTCATTCGTAACGACGTAAGACATTTCATGATTAAAGATTTTTATGACGAATCCTATAGAAAATTATATAATTCGCACATTCATAATAAAATAACGTCATGAAAATCCATTATTCAGAGATTTACATCAACTGAATGCATGTGATCCGAGAAACATGGCCACCGCACATCAGTCCATATTAACCAAAACACAAATAGACAATGAAAACTCTCTTACGGCGGATTAGCCCTTACACATCGTAGAATTACAAAGAATCAATTGAATACTGTCTAGGAGCGGCTGGCATAAATAATTTCATGCATTACTCAGTAGTACGTATGTACTTATGACTTTCTGACGTTTTACGGAATATTTGGCAAGCGACGTACTCTATTCAGAATGTAAAATAGATTAGTTCGTTTCAGCGTGCTAGGCACGATTTCAAGCAAATATTGCTGCTAGAAGAGTAGTTTCGGTAATAGAAGAAACTGTACGGTTAGAGCAGACATGTACAAGATGTCCCTTGCAGTATTTAGAGCGATACAGATAATCACATTCCCTCACTGCCACCGCCTCTGTCGAAAACAAAACACGTTTTACCTCGGACACAGAGTCATCCTCGCTTTCCGAAGAGTCCGTCATGTATTTGGCAGGAGCTCCTGAATACGTTTCGGTTTCAGATTTGGCCGGACTCGAAGCCGAACTTTGAGGAGTGGACGATTTTACCACATCAAGTTGCACATTCACCTTATCGATATTTCGGTTTTCAGACTGTCCAACATTCTGCATCTTTGTCCTAATCCAATATAACTTAATTAGTCTTTTAGTATCAACACTTCTTCTACGAAATTAACACGATCTTATATTACCAAACAAAATTTATTTCGTCATTTAGCCAGGTTGATACCCGCCATGTCTACTACTATGGCGAGGTTCCCGGATGCTTCAAGTAGGCTAACCAATTATCTCCCTCTGGTGTAGTAAATTTGAAGTTTTCATGATGCCATCTACCACCAAAAATGCGAAATTCTATTCATAAACAATATTTTGTCCTTTTTTTGGTACTACGTAAAAATGTAAACTGCCAATTAAAATCCGTTTGTTGTAAATTTTGTATACTATTTATGTTATTTAAAGAATTTTGAAGGTATGTTATAATTTTACAAGCGATACAAATATGTTTTTGGTCAAATATACCAATTTTTGATTAAACTGCGTTAGTTCCATAGACCATTAGTTTCATTTTTGAAACATTTAGTGGGAAATATACTTTTTGGCATATAAGTACATATAATAAATAACATAATATTTTGTATCTACGTATTATTAAACTACCTAATTTAATTGTGCATAAATTGTATGAATATTTTAACTTGCATTTCATATAAGCATATGTCTGGATTATGGTAACATCTTTCAATTCGACCAATCAACATTTTCCCTTAAGTATTTTGGACCAATTAAATGTGATTGACATTTTGACAGTAAATAAATGTTACCATGTCGAACAAAACGGAACTTTCTGCATGTTTTTTTTTTGTCCTCTATGGCTATGACCAATGACTTTAGCTTTTTTTTTTTGCTAAGGCGTCTCGTAGGTGGCCATTGGAGACCGTAACTTAACCGGACTTTCCTGTGGATGCCTTAATTAAAATTAAAGCCTCCAGCCAGGGATACTTAAAACTAAATTAAAATTGGGCGACTACGCACTAAGGGCACCCCCTGTGGGGTACGAACCTCGGCTTAGGGCGTCGCTAGAGAGGACAGCAAGGGACGGCTGGATCGAATGTATTCTTAATGATGAGATGACCACGGCGTTTTCTAGTCTAGTACTAGAAAACGGCGTGGTCATCAAACCATTAAGAATGAGAAGAAACGCCTAAACAAACTCAGAGGTCATTGTTGGGACATTATGATATTACTGGCTCAGCTGCGGCGCGGGCTGGCCTTCATCGGACAAGGGACGGGACGGGGGAGGGGATTACTACGTGGAGCGCGTCGCGATGGACCTCGGCGGCGAGGTCGGTAGGTCGGTCTGTTTTTGTGTAATGTGCTGGTGGCCCTATTGGCCTCTTGGAGGAGGATAATGGGGTCATCGGGGTCTGTGAGGGCATGCCGAGGGCGGCGAAGTCGGGAGATGGTGGATTGAGTGTAATTGGCAGCCGCTGCTATAAGAGGATTGCGGTGCTTGGCAGCAGTCTCAAAGAAACGCTTGGAAAGGCGTTTCATGAACTGCTGGATCTGGATGGTGGGGATTTTGAGATCAAGATGGAGGATCTCATTTCGAACGAACCAAGGGGCGTTTGTGGCTTTATGGAGGAATCGGTTTTGGACTACTTGCATCCTATGGATATGACGTGGCTTGGCATGTGCGAAAACTGGACAAGCGTAGGTCATAATCGGGCGTATGCAAGCTTTGTACAAGCGCATTTTGCAGCTGAGCGATAACTTGCTACGCGGGTTGAGGACGGGGTGGAGTCGACCTAGAGCGAAGGCAGCGCGAGCGCGGACCGTCTCAATGTGCTCAGAGAAGTTGAGGTTTTGATCGAGAGTCACACCTAGGTACTTGGCTTGCTTCTTCCAAGGGATCGGCTTGCCGTCCAAGGTGATGGGTAGTGGAAGGGTGACACTGACCCGCGGTTTCCTGTAGAGTACCGCTTGGCTTTTTAGGGGGTTAACTTCAATCCTCCATTTCATAAACCAGTCAGCGAGCTTGTTGACCGCGGATTGAAGATGGAGGCGAATCCAGTCTGGACTGCGTCCCGAGCAGTAGATGGCTGTGTCGTCTGCGAACAGAGTGAGTTGACCCTTACTGCTTTTCGGGATATCGCTAGTGCAAAACGTAAAAATTAGTGGGGCTAGTACAGAGCCCTGGGGAACACCTGCACGGATGGGGCGGGGGGAGGAGAGCGCTCCTTCGATTTTATAGCGAAAGGTGCGGTTTGACAGAAAGTCCCGTAAGATGAGGACGAGACGATCAGGCACACCGAGTTGGTACAGCTTTTAGATTAAGCCGTTGTGCCAGACTTAGTCAAACGCCTTCGCTATATCGAAGTAAACTACGCCTGTGTACATACCACACAGGAACCCTGCGTGAATATGTTCAGTGATGCGTAGGATCTGTTGCGGACAGGAGTGTTGGGTACGGAACCCGAATTGTTCTAATGGGATAAGGCCCTTGTTCTCGGCGTAGGCTCTGAGACGCTTATATATAAGCCTCTCATAAATCTTACCGGGAACTTTGAGTAAGCTGATGGGACAGTAACTGGACGGATCGGCTTTAGGCTTACCGGGCTTGGGAATGCCTATAACTGTGGCTTCTTTCCACGTTTGTGGGAAAATGTTATTCCCCATTGCACCATTGAGGATGGTGGTCAAGAGGATGATCAGGTGGGCAGGGAAGAGGCGGACCACTCTATTGGTGATGCCGTCAGAGCCGGGCGCTTTCCTGACGATGTCCTGCACTTCATCTGGAGTGATGGGAGGCAAGGGATCCTCAGGGTCGTCAACGGGTGGGAGGGAGGTTCTACGTTCGACTTCAGCGTCAACCTCAAAGAGATGAGCTCGGTCTACTATTAGGAGGCTGGGTATCTTTAGACAATATCAAGATTAGGGAAACAAACAATATAATAAGATTACAGGATCGGGAATTTCGGATGAAAGGATTGGTAGGTACATAGGAAAGTTCCAAGATTTTTTTTTAATATTTAATTATAAACTAGAGCTTGACTGAAATCCCGCCTGATGGTAAGCAGTGATGCAATCGTTGATGGTAAAGCGCACTAGTTTATTAAGCCTATTCACTTAAAAAACTTAGGAATAGGAAGGATGACGATGATGCAGTTGAGCGAGGTGATGCAATGTTAAACCCAAGATCAACACGACCAAACGATGCTGCGCTAGAGGGAGATTGATCTGGAGACTCTCCACGACCAAACTCCTGACACAACAATATTTGGCACATCGTACCCGCCACATATCGCAACACAACTGCTCAGACCCGTCCTCCGTACGTAATTTAAAGTCTTAAATTATGTAGTAATATGTACAAACCGAATTAATAATTTATATACATCTAGACTACATAAACAATACAACAATAAATAAATACAATACAACAAACAATAAACAATAAATAATAATAATAAACTTAATAAACAAGTAATAGAAGTAGGAAATGGAATAGATAACGATATCAGGTTCGAAATAAACTGAGTTCTATCATACAGAGTACAGGAAAAGAAAATAAGGTTACTGTCACCGTTCTCTCCACAACAAGGACATGATGGATCTGTTAAAATATTAATTTTGTTCAGATGAGCTGGAGTCGACACATGGCCTAAACGTAATCGGCATAAAATCGATGTTGACTTTTTATCAAAGGTTAACCTGGAACACCAAGGTTTATGTGAGAAAGTTTATTCTATAGGTTGTTTATTCTATAGGTTTGTGCAGGAGCACAAACCTATAGAATTTCCCCTTTTGCTGGCAAATATCCATCCACAATCGATCCCAACATTCATATAGAATTCTTTTGGACATATTAAATCATGGCAGTAATTTACAAAGGGGATCACATCACCATCACAAATTGCTTCATTTGCTAACCGGTCTACTCTTTCATTGCCCAATATGCCAACATGACTCGGAATCTGCGAATAATGCGAAATCCCTTTAAAACAGCACTAAAATAAGAGATTTCTAACTTTCAATACTATAGGATGTTGCTTATGGGATTTGAAAGGAAAACGTGATACTGCCTGCAAGGCGCTGAGAGAATCACTAAATACCACCACCCTTGACAAGCCCACAAGAAGAACATATTCAATGGCTTTAAATAATCCATAACATTCTCCTGTATATACAGATGATTCAGGTGGAAGCTTAACTTTTTCATGAATTTTGTACTGTGAGTGATACACTCCTACACCAACACAACTATTAATCGATTTTTTGGATGAGTCTGTATAAATATGGTGGTAATTTTTCCAGTTAAGATTAATAAGTCTATTAAATTCGACATTTTGGTTATTACCCTGTTTGCACAAACCTAAGTCACATTCCACCTGCGGACTATAAATATGAACACTGTAATCATATTGATAAAGATGAAGAGTATTAGATTGATGAGTTTTAGTAGTTGAGTGAGAGGAAGAGTATTTTTTCGAGCCTAGTTTCTAGAAGACTGCTTCTGCTGCAAGTAGTGCAATTTTGTCAATTATGATGTTATTTTTAATTTCCAAATTCTTGACAAAGAATCTATGACATAAATGCTGCCGCCGTAAATGCAGAGGGGGATCACAACATTCAACTTGTAAACAAGATATAGGGCTTGACTTCATAGAACCCGTAATTAAACGCAATGCTTGGGATTGAATACCGTCTAATTTTTTAATAGCTACTTAATTGCCTGGGTGCATTAAAAAACTAACATAATCTAAAACACCTTTTATTATAGTATTATAAAGGAGCCTCGTCGTGACTAGGTGTGGCCCCCACCAAACTCTAGAAAGACATTTTAGGATATTCAAATTCCGTTCACACCTCATGTGCACATAGTCACAATGAGGAATTCCCGTCATTTTGGAATCTAGTATTACACCCAAGAACTTCACTTGATCTTTTACTTCTAAACGCACACCATTATACAATATGTAAAGAAAACCCTGTCCAATCCGTGAAGGTATTGTTAGGTATCGATAACTGATTCTACTAATTCCCACAAAGACAGGCCAAACTTAAAAAAAAAATCCCCCTAAAAAAATAAATATTATTAATACATGTGCGGTATGCAACCCCTTCCGCGGGTGGCGGGAGGCAGGGCACGCGGCACCTGTGACGTGGTTGCGTCGCTATTCGCTTATAATAATAACGGTGTTGTCACTTTTTTAAAAATTACCAAATTTCGGGGAAATTGGAATTAATTCCTGGGAAAAAAGGATTATTTCAAAATTCATAAGTATTGTTACTATGATGATTATGTAAAATTTTATATTATATTTGGTCAAGTGTTTACCTAACCTTTATTATCCTTATGGGTCGGACAGGGTTTTCTTTACATATTGTATACAAGATTGACTTCAGGTATCACGCGTTTTCTGGTAAATAAAACTACTGTGCTTTTAGACGCCGATAATTCTAAACCATTACCATCCAACCATAGCTTTAAATGATTCAATCCTAAAGACATTGAATTACTAATTTCATCTATAGAAGGCCTTGAAGCGTATAAAAGAAGGTCATCTGCATACTGCAGTACATTGACTTGTTTATTAACAGCAGGCTCCACGTCAAAATAAATCCATACTAATATTATAAATGCGAAAGTAACTCTGTCTGTTACGCTTTCCCGCTTAAACCTCTCAACCGATTTTGATGAAATTTGGCACAGACAATCTTTAGACCCTGAGAAAGGACATAGGCTACCTTTTATCACGGAAAAATTTGATATTCCCGAGGGAAATCTAAAAAGCGCGATATAACCGAACTCCACGCGGGCGGAAAGCTAGTTATCAATAAAAACTTTCTTTTAAATTCGTCTTGTTTTTATTATTGGACCACAACCTAAGGGCAATGTGATGTTCTCTAATACTTCTTCTTCAGACCATTCTATAGGTATGCCTCTTACTACACCTAATCGTGTGATGCTAAAGGTTGGAATGAATGCCTTGTAATTTTCATTACACAGATTTTTGTTATTTAAAAACGTAGTTGCATCGCTATAGTTTGTACCTAAACCGTACCGTACCTTACCGTACCGTACCTGGGACCTATGCGCTTAAGTGAGCCATTAGCTATACCATTTTCACTCAGAGGTGATGGGATGAAGAATATCACTACTGTTTGCATTTTGAGTAACCCTTTGTACATGAACAGTAAAAGGGGCGACATCCGATCGCTGAAACAAGGCACGCCCAATCGGCTTTTTGACTGTATCATTTTCACTCTGTACCTACACTATTACCATGAGCTATTTTGTTAATTTCATTAAGTGTATTGTGATCAGTGTGACCATCTCAGAAATAGCGAATCTGCCACGAAATGGGCAAAATTCTGCCAAATTCTGCCACACGTGGCCCCAAAAAATGCCAAAAATATGCCACCATGAAAACGAAAAAAAAAAAACATGTTTTAATGAAATTTGTTTATCAAAAATAAGTAAATAAAAAAAAATCTTCCACGTAGCAGTCAAACACCTATTATTAAATCAGCAATTGGCTCTAGATGTCAACATTTGCGTCAAATCTTCATTTTCGTATTATGTAGATTGGAATCTATCTATCTCTCTTCTTAATCATATTTTCGGTAGGCTTAAAGAAAACACAATTTCCGTGCTAATCCCCTCTTTAGTGACTATTGATAGAAGCAACGTGTTGATTTAAGAAACTATTCCTAATTTTTATTTTATTTAAATTTATCTGAGATAATATGCTCTCACACGAAGCGTTAGAACTGGGCAAAGATAATAAAGCTTTTGTGACATTTGTAATATTTGGATATTTTGTAGCCCCATTTGCGTACAAGATTTTTCCAACAGCTTCCAAAAATTTGTCTACGTTCAAAATTGTGCTGGTTGTGCTACTTCCACCTGATTCTAACAAGTATCTTACACTGTTATCAAATTTAATTTGTCGTGGTTCATCATCAACTTTTTTAATGTCTTTTTCGTCTATAGTGTTTGGAAAATTCTTTGCTACGTTTAATGTTGAAGTAAACTCTTTGTAAACTACATGCTGTAGATCCAAAAACTGTAAATCTCTCTCTAATGTCTTTATGCACGCTCATATCTTCTGGTCATTATTACTTAGAACAGAACCTCACCACTCACGATCACGAAACACAACACACCAAAACTCAAAAGAGAATAAGGTAATAAAGTCTGTTTGAAATGAAAACAATAAAGTGTATAAGAATATGAACACAATATCTATTTCATTACAGTCTATAATCCTATGACGCACTTGTTTTACAACATGATAAGCCGGGAGTCCCCGTACGAACTGTCTATGAAACAGGTGTTGCGAGTTTCACAAAATCAATCTTACCAAGTTACTTAAAACACCTATAAACACATATAAAAAGATGCAACGCATCAAAAATTGAATTCGGTTATTTTTATTTCTTCAAAATCTTTTAAATCCGTGAAAATCTGCCTCAAAATCTTTTAAATCTGCCGAATTTTCAAATCGTCACCATAATCTGCCACCATCAAAATTTAGGGGCGAAATCTGCCAAAATGGCAGAAATCTGCCACAAATGGTCACACTGATTGTGATCGTTGTTAGACTTAGCAGGTTCACATTCTTTTAACATTGGCAATCACCAGGACTTTCTCGCCTAGATCCTTGCCGCTTTTTTTTCATGTGGCATGTAACAAAACGATAACGAACGCATAACGATTTGACTGCTCGCTTACGCTTTAATTTAAATACGACTCCAGGGCATCAATTAAAACATCAATTGATGTTTTAGTGCTATCTTTATTAATAAAAGTTTTTGTACTACCGGGATCGTCGGGCGGATCGCCCATGATAATATAAGTAACTTACGAACTACCACTTACCAAATAACTGTAACTAGAACTATTATAAATATAAACAACAAAAACTACAAATGACTGCAATTATAAACCAATCCTCATAAAATATATAAAAAAAATAAATTGCTGGGAAGAAACCGCATCCGCTCGACTCAAAGTTTCCCGCCCTTTTTGTTTCCGCAAGTTTTTTTTTTGTAGTGTGGCACTAGTTATGACTTTGTGCCAATTACAAGTAAAATAAAAATCTTCAAAAGTTCTTCTTTCTTTCTCATAAGGCTTCGCACGGTTTGTGCATTTAGCCAATTTCACGTAATGTCGAAAAAGACGGCCGCGCGAACCGAACACTAGGAGCAAGATTTGGTACAAAGCCATGATGTGGCGGTGAATAGGCAAAGGCATAGTACGCCATACAGCCTAGTCTTCAGTATATATATTCTTGAGTAAACTTCTATTCTAACTTATCATATTTAATCCTAACTTATCCTAGCTTATCCTAAACTTACCCTAATTAATCCTAACTTATCCTAACTAATCTAACTCCTTTCGTTTCCCGCGTTTGGACGATAAGGAGCGGTTTAGCGTAAAGACATGATGCGGCCACTATGCTACAATATTTCACTGTTCTTTTTGAATTATTCACTGAGTGCACTTTTTACTACATAAATCACTTGTTTTTATTTACTAAACGACACTATAAATAATTTAAAAGTCCAATGAAAAATGAGCGTGGCACTCATCTTAGCTTCCCGCCAAAAACCCTTCCGCATGTTTCATATGTAACAAAATTATTTTTTGTCTGTGAACCAAAGAGTACAACATTGTAATAAATTTAATTAATTTGCAACATAAAATGTTGCCAGGTAATCAAATCTATGAAAATCTATAAAAACAAGAAAAATGAATGAAAATACTGATGTGAAAAATAATTGTATCAAAGAATTTACAGTTTGTATAATTTGTCGGTCGCAATGTTATGATTGAGGAGCTATGCATTAATGTATGTAGTGCTTTTTATAGAATTATTTTAATTGGAAAATGATATATTATCCAAATGAATTTCAGTAAAATCGAATTTTTTGGATTAAAAATGGTTGTGGTGGATTTGCATTATGTGTGTTTGGAGATAAACTAAGCAGGATGGCACGAGACGACTTGCCCACTATTTTCAACCCCAAGCGAGTGCGTGCTCCTTCTGTGATAATAACGAGCGAAGAAGTGGTGGAGAGCGAAAGGGGTGGTGGTGATGCAGACAGGGATCGTCCGAATGGTCCACCGACACCTCTGAGCCCTCGAGCTCCGCTTACTCCGCAAGCATCAGTGTGCTCGGCGCCTCCGCTGACCACACAACCGTCGCTGCAGCAGGCCTACAGTGAATCGGCCACTAGCAGTCAAGATGAAGAGCGTCAGCTGCGTGACAAAAAATGCCCGCGATCTTGTTGCTCAAAATTCGCCAAAAAGGTATTTCTTTTCTATAAGTTTTAATTATTTTTTTTTTTTTTATATTCACATTGATTATGAAAATATCTTCAGGAAAAACTCATATTCCACCAGCTCATGTGACAGATCAGTCTAAAGTTCTCATTAATAAATAATAGATTGACACTTATTGCTTCTGAGCTTATTACCGAGGACAGATGATAAGATATTGTTAAGTTTTGATTTATCTTGAACTCATGTTGGTACCTTGGTACACAACTGAAATGACCTTTTGTCAGGAGATATCTGGTAAATGATGAACTGTTCTAGCCACAGAATTTCACTGACTGGCACCCATCAAGGTGAAAGTACAAATGTATGGTGTAATATTGACAAATAAACCTCCTTGTTTCAGATATACTATGGTATTTGTGTAATGTTAACTTTAACAGCCAGTTGGGTGACATCCACACACTGTATAAAACACATGTATCTTGAAGAATACCCACCCTCCAGTCATGGCATGGTTTACAGCACAGAGTCTTCTCCCATGGTCAATAACTTCACTAGGCAACATACAAATGTAAGAATGATAATACTACTATGTTAGGATGCTTTTAATCCCAGGATGTAGACATAGGGCTTGTCACACTTACTATCATCGGGTAAGACGGAAATGGTTGAAACCTCATGTCTATACTAGACTGTGAGATGGTTATATGCCATGGCAACCTCCTGGATCCACCAATCTTCCTTCAATGCAAGTTAGCCTTATGTAATTGAAAAAATGGACCACAATAGGTAGAAGTCGTAATATTAATATTTATTTATTGTGGCTTTTATTGTCCATATCCTTGATAGTGGGCCTCAAAAAAATAACAAAAAAATCAAGTCAGCCTCGATTGAAGGTTTTATCATCATTCATGTTATCAATTAAATATTTTTTCTGTAATCCAAAAGGGTCCACTATAATACATAGTCTATAATTCTGTATAAGGGAGAAAAAACTTACTAAGATTCACCATTATTCCCTAAAGTGTTCTTCTTTGTTTCAGCAACTCTACAATGCGCCATTCTTTACAGCTTGGTTCTGCACCAACTGGTTGATATTCTTTTATCCCCTCTACCTGATAGTAAAGCTCATACATAACAAATGTAAGTCTGCCAATGACATTGTGTTCGATGCCTTCAGTGACTTTAAAGAAAAAGGGTTCACTTTTGGTGAGTAAATCTTGGAACAAGAATTTCTTAGTATAAAAAATATATCTAGCCTGAGATGATGATAAAAGCCGTGAACAAAATTAAGCTTGGCCCATATCACATGCCAAGATCAAGGCCTTAGTTGGTATGAAACTGAAAAATTAAAAAAGTCAGAATGACACATAATTCTTATTTGGTCTAAAATTTCTCTTCTTTAACCTAGCTGCTATCCATTTTTTTCCCTGGGTGGAAAATCCTCATGGATATCTGCTGCCCTGGGGCGGGAGGCGGGGTCTGTCAGACTCTTACTGACTAAAAACCACCCTGGTGTTCCATCTCACACCTACGTCGGGAGTTGCGAGAACGACCACTGCTTCCGCAACCCCCGATTGGTGCCGATCCGCCACTGTGGGCCTTCTCGGTTCAGTTAGGTGTATGACCCGGTGGTTTCTAAGCGAGGCGCGCATGAAACACTTCGCGCCGCCACCTCGGGTCCTGATGTTTGGGGGCTGCAAGAGGGCGTTATCAACCTTCCGCCGACGACCGGTGCGCCTGCTGCGGGCCGGGTGAGTGGACGAGATTTCTCCCTCCCTTTCCGGAAACGACTGTTTTGCAGAAGGAAACCACCGCATCCCAGGACTCTTCACTGCCTACTTCAGAGATGCGGGTACGGCGGGCTCCTCCCAAGTGGCAAACTCTGCCAGCATATGCCGCGCCGTGTCTTCCAGTCGACGCAGTGGTGACACTGGGCGTCCGGCTCCTTATGTATGCGACACAGGTACTTTTCGAAGCAACCATACCCTGAGAGTACCTGTATCACCTGAAGAGGCCATGCCTTCTCCCGAGCCAGTCCGTCAGTACCGGCCTGATCGCCTCGATGGTTGTGAGGCCGCGCCGGTAGGGCGTGAAAGCCTGTCCCGCCATTCCGTCACCAGGACCTCACGGAGTTGCGATCGAAACTGCTCGAATTCACGCTGTATCGGCCGTTCGCCCCACGTCCGCGCCTCCTCACGCCACCGGTACAGTGACGCAAGGATCTTCGCCTCCAGGTCCCAGGGTGCGGATCCAGCCAGTATGCAGGCCGCCACATAGATCGTGCGATACCCACTATTGACTGTGACGGCCATCGCTTTCTGCGGTTTATGCAGTACAGCGACGCAGCCGGCCGTCAGGTCAGAGACCCATATCAGGGCCCCATACAGGACCGTGTATGGTAGAACGCCCATGCTGAATCCCGAACTGACTGTCGTCAAAGTCCGGCTTCTCTGCATAAGTGGCCGACGAGGCGGGCTGGAATTGTTCGGTTGTGTTGCGATGTGTGGCGGGTACGATGCGCCAAATGTTGTTGTCTCGGGAATTTGGGCGTGGAGAGTCTCCAGGTCAATCTCCCTCTAGCGCAGCATCGTTTGGTCGTGTTGGTCTTGGGTTTAACATTGCATCACCTCGCTCAACTGCCGTCATCCTTCCTATTCCTAAGTTTTTTAAGTGAATAGGCTTAATAAACTAGTGCGCTTTACACTCAACGGTTGCATCACTGCTTACCATCAGGCGGGATTGCAGTCAAGCACTAGTTTATAATTATTAAAAAAAAAAAAAAAAAACAGTTTAACCACCTCATTTAGCACCATTATGTGCCGGTATGCAGACTGCGAGTCCGCATACCTTTGCTCCGCTCTTGCAGGGAAGAGGGCTGCGAGCACTTCCTCTACCAGCTCGGGTTAGAGACTCTCCGTAAGTGGGAACGCCGCGGCTCGAAGTTTCCCTCGAACCGCGCGATAAGGAAGCCCCCATGGATCCCTATCTAGAGTCTCCAATATCTACTCCCTGGGTCGCGTCTTCGCTTTGCGGATGGCCAGCCATAGAGCCGCTTTTGCTGGGCGGTACACCTCTTACAGCGCGGCTTCTTCGTCAGGGACCCGACGACGTCTCCTCCGGTATCGGGTATACTGGCGTCGAACTGCCACGCTTGCAACGCGTAACTGTGCGATCTCGGCGGTCACCTAGCTGATATCCATGACCTAATCTCCAGTTTGGTTGTGGTCAAGGTGTATTTCATCAATAGTTACAGACTTGGTTTTTACTTTTCGCCCAGTGTGGCAACCCAAACCTCTTATACAATATTTAATTACATATTGAGGAGCAGGTAGCATGATAAGAACAATAAAAATAGAACATGCATTAGTAAAAACTTTATCTTCTTTCAAACAGCACGCTTCATAAGCCGTTGCGGGCTTTTCTGCCTGCTGTGGACAGTCACAATCTACATGTATACATATGCATTGAAGATCTTGCTCTCCACTGATGTGATGGCATTGTTCGCCACCAACGTATCATGCATCTACCTGCTATCATGGGTCATTTTACACGAGCAGTTTGTTGGAGTCAGGGTGAGTGATTAAGAAAGCCGAGACTAGAGGAGTAATAACAATTCGTATAGAAGCGAAATTGGGCGTATCATATACTAAAATTAAAGCGTGTTTTTGACGCATTCTGAATTCCGGAACGCGAGTTTCTCTTCGATACGAAGTAAAAGTAATCTCTTATGTTTTACGTTACTCTGGCATGTTAGCGTTTTATGAGAAAATATGATGTCGATTCCATATGTAACGCCATAATCGTAGCGTAACAACTTACGGCAATATTTAAGGGACCATTCAATGCCAATTTCGTACATTTTCTTCTTTATTCTCATTTAAAACGAGCGCCGGAAATCGGTGTCTCAATTGAGCGCCCCAGAATAAATTCGGTACAGGGTTTGATAAATTACTGCCTTGCGGGGAAGTGACGAGTGTTCGAGGGAACCTCACACCCTCGGGGTAAAGTAGTTGATCTCTCTGTTTGAGTAAGCTAGTCATTCAAATCCTGTTGTTACCTTTCGTGTTCTTAAGGATTTTGAGTTCCGTAGCCTATAGATGTCCTCAGGCCCAAGGTCGGCGTGGTTGCGTAAGCCCGATTACACTATCGCCCGCTATGGCGGGAATTGGTGTCGTTTCTTTTAAACTTACATACTAACTAGCTTACTTACTTCATTTACTATTACACATTTGCAATCTTAAATCATAGTCACGAATAGGCTCTCGAGATCGTGTCCCCCGATTTGAAAGTTAAGGTTTAATTAATATCAATTATCACGGAATTTTGTAACCATTTACTTTTGCTTACCACAACATTCAGATTTGGACAGGGTTAGCTACAAAATATTTACGAATAAAGCCGTTTTAACATTTTAAAAATACAAATTCGTTCTAGTATGAAACAGTATAATGCTACAAAGAAACATAACAGTCAATCAGCAGAAAAAAAAACTGTGTGTTCTGTGGGCCACTTTAGACTAATGCTATATTGCTATTTCAACTATTTAATATATAAAGAGATCAGTGTTGCTCTCCAGCTATGCACTGACGCCTAGTACTATGATCTACCGTCAACTGTGTTGTGCGCTTCGTAACCACACTGCCACAATTTTTAAATGCATTTGGGAAAAATATAACATGGTGTAAAAATGATTGGAATCGATTCATCAGAAATATAACGTTGTAATATAAAATTCCCCTGTCACAGTGTTTCTCCTCGAGCTTCTCCAAAACGGCTGAACCGATTTTAATGAAATTTCGTATGTACATTCGTTAGACCTGAGAATAGGTTTTTATCATTTTTTTATATTCATGAGTACAATTTTTTTTATAAATAATCCCAGTACTACTACTTACGAGTGTGAAACCGCGGGGCGCTGCCAGTATACTGTAAATATACCGTATTATTATTATAATATTATTAATAATAGATCGTAGCAGCAATACTATGCGACACGGGTATTGCACTTCTGGCCTACATGGACGGCATCACGGGCAGCTCAACTCTTGGAGGCGTGGTGTTAGCTGCTTGCGCGGCAGCTGGTTTCGCCATATTTAGGGTAAGTTATGATTTTCCTATGACGTTACGGTTCTCTCTTTCAGTTGTATTAACAAGTGCATTATCAGATCTCTACGAGACATTATGTACGAAGTTCAGGTGCAATAATAATATAATGTCATAAGTGTGTAACGGGATTTTGTTGCCATAGAAAATAATCCTTTAATCGCATTCGACGTCACACAGCGACATTTTTCCTAGTGGACGTGCAGACGACATCCTATTGAACAGAGTAGAAAAACATATTACATCTTAGAAATACAAATATTGATCTCAACAGAAAGTATTTAGTTTCTTTCGTCACTGAAACTTGGAAAGACATGAACAAATTACATACATGATCAGCCTATAATGTTCTCACTGTTGGGACACAGGCCTCCTCTTGGTGAAAGAGAGTGGGCCGTAATCTACCACGCTGGCCCAGTGTCGGTTGGTAGATGCCACATGTCTTTGAAGTTTTTAGCTCTAGGACATGTCGGTTTCCTCAAGATGTTTTCCTCCACCGTTTTGGGAGCAGTGGTGATGAAATAATTTACACAAAATGAAACGCCTAGGCCACCGCTGCTCTCTGAAAGGTTCGCCACAGACATTTACCAAATTCGTACCAAGCAAAATAGACGCCCTCCTTCCTATGAATAAACTTGAAGGTTTCATGTAGGGCAACCGTTTTAAATCGAAACTATACGGCAAGTGAGTACGTACCTACTGCTACTTATCGTCATTCAAATTAGGGTTGTAACGGAGCTTCGCCTCCGCTTCCGTTACTGCGGAAGTTCCGCTAGAAATCGTATCTTCGCTCCCGCCTCCGCCTCCGCACAATTTTTTGCGGAGTTATAACGGAGGTTTATTTACGTATTTATAAAATAAATAACGCGCAAGTTGCGACGCTCGAGCCGCCAGCCGTCCGGCCGCGTTTGAGCGCGAAATGGTCAAGAATCAACTAGCGCGAGGCGGGACTGCGGCAAACACAATTTGTTTCTCCTTAATTTTCATTACAAGAAGTTAATATTTTTTTTACCAAGTATACTACTATTAATGTTCGTATTTACTTAAAATAAAAAAAATATTTTAATTAACCATAAATTTAAATTTTTCTATATGTACTTTCACCTCCGCCTCCGCCTCCGTTAACCTCCGCACCCGCGGAGGTGAGACTCGTCACCTCCGCATCCGCTAACAAGCCTCCGTTACAACCCTAATTCAAATTTATGAATTCGGGTCGTGAAACGCAACTTTGCTTCACCTATTGTGCCTCTTATAATCTACTAAACGCCCTAGGTACATTTTTATAAATCCATCATAATTTTGGTCCAGGTGTTGTTCAGAAAAGTGATGGGGGACGTGAACTCTGGTCAACGCGCTTTGTTCTTCTCGATCCTGGGTATAGTGAACGCGTCACTTCTGTGGCCACTGTGCCTGGCGCTGTACCTCACTGGCTCCGAGATGCTGCCTGCACAACGAATGCCCTGGATATACCTACTAGTTGCTAGCATTGCGTTGCTCAGTAAGTACAAAGCGTTTTTATACAATATGTAAAGAAAACCCTGTCCGACCCATAAGGATAATAAAGATTAGGTAAACACTTGACCAAATATAATATAAAATTTTACATAATCATCATAGTAACAATACTAATGAATTTTGAAATAATCCTTTTTTCCCGGGAATTAATTCCAATTTCCCCGTAATTTGGTAATTTTAAAAAAAGTGACAA
Source organism: Sesamia nonagrioides (assembly GCA_017933935.1). Taxonomy (NCBI): domain Eukaryota; kingdom Metazoa; phylum Arthropoda; class Insecta; order Lepidoptera; family Noctuidae; genus Sesamia; species Sesamia nonagrioides. The sequence goes on from JADWQK010001117.1 coordinate 266,391, forward strand.
CACCGGTATTATTATAAGCGAATAGCGACGCGATCACGCCACAGGTGCCGCGTGCCCTGCCCGCGGAAGGGGTTGCTTATCGCACATGTATTAAGTTACCTCTTTTTGCGAAATAATATTTATTTTTTTAGGGGGATTTTTTTTTTAAGTTTAGCCTGTCTTTGTGGGCATTAGTAGAATCAGTTACCGATACCTAACAATACCTTCACGGATCGGACAGGGTTTTCTTTACATAATGTATACTTCTTTGGTGATTGGTGTATAATTAACTGATATGAATTTCAAGTTGTTTGTTCTAAAAATAGTTCTTTCAATCCATGTTTAAATCCGTGTTTTTTTAATCCATGTTTTCAGATATAGATCTTTACAAATGCGAACAAAATAATGATATATTTTTCAAGCCAAGTATTGGAAGGTAACAGTTTGTTTTATTTTCAGTTTTCCACCTGGTATTTCAGTTCGGCAACATCATTACGTACAACATATTCGTTTCTCTGTCTCTTATTACCGCAGTTCCTGTTTCAGCAGGTAAATGAATAACGCTATTTTTTAAAAATTAGTTAAATGTTTTTTGGAGTTTACTCCTTAAGAATCGATTTTCATATATAAGGCGCCCGGTATGAGAAAAATCCGAGCGGTAAAACCTACTAACGAGTAACGAATTTTAAGCGTTACTATTTTAGTGCGCACCTTTGGTGCGCAACTTTCTAATCTAAAAAAGTGGCATAATTATCTTTTTACAACTATATTTTGTTAGTTATTAAGATAATGTTATATATTAAAAAAAAGTTAATTATAATAATTAAAAAAAAAAAAGTTTATAAAAAAAAAATATTATCAACTTTCTTAAAATTGGTTAAAATTTTCATAAATATGCATTTATAATTTTTTTAATATTTTATGATTTATTTTGTAAATAATTTTTAAAATAATAATAATATTATTTTTCTCGTACTTAAGGAGTAAACTCCAGTCGTGCGTCGGAGCTGACACACACTTTTTCATCTATTTGTGTTGTTTGCTTTGTTTACACGAAGAGAAGGTTTGTTCGTGTCTATAGTCTACGAATGTATTGCTGTAACACTTACCTTATACTGTTATGCAAACTTGATAAATTATCTTTTTTAATATTTACCGTAGCATTGGATGTTGTCCTGTATGGAGTACAGTTCGAAGGCATGAACCTAGCTGGGCTGATATTGATCGGTGTCGGCTTCTTCCTGGTCATGTTCCCGGACAACTGGCCTGATTATATCATGAGACTTTTGAGGTAAGAAGTTATTTCAAAGTTGATTTAATTCTAACCTTTATATAATTTTGTAGATGTATGATAGCTGAGTTTACTTATTGATATCGGCAATTTATCAACTCACTAGGTCAACCGCAAACTTGTAGATGAATCATCAATATTTGATGCTTGGAATTTAGACCACTCCATTACAAAATCCAGCTTATAGAAAACGACCAATTTCCTGGTTTTACGTATTTACTTTGCCTAGTTTTGACCCGTAGACATCAAATTAATTAGAACCAATGTAATCCAATTTGTCCTAAATTACCTGCTCAAAAACAGTTCACCCGCCTGGTTTCAGAATCATGTTCCTCCACACATCCAAAACTAAGCGTCACAATCCTCCCACCAGATGGAGCCGCAGTCGCAAGCGGGGTAGCAACGGCACGGGCCGCAACCGCGACGCCATGGACTACCGCACTGGGTACATACGTTCGCACTTGCGCTCGCCCTCGGGCCGCGTCAGGTGACCGCCCGAGCCCAGTCCGCCCACCTAGCAGCCGCTACTCGTGGTGTCCTGCGAGCCAGGGTACTACGAGCACGCTGTCAGGAAATCTGTCTAGACAGGCTTAGTGTGAACTCTTTTTGCCCGTTTGACTTGTATAGGTAAATCATTCTTATTGGAGAACTGTCAAAGTTAAGCTGGAAAGTCGCGTTGTTTCAATAAAATGTTGCCTCAATTTAGAACATTCTGTATCGTGACAGTGTTTAGATACCACACCTATCTGAATGTAAGAGACGTGGTTGTTGCGAGCGAATTTCCGTTTCCGGACGTAGCGCAGAAGACAATCAGCCTCGGCCGCAAATATTTAACAATATAGAAAAAAAATCTTACTAAAATGGCAGATCCTTGAAAGTGATTTATTTGTGCGGACTAGGTCAGTAACTATATAACAAGGAAAAGTGAAGGACTACATCGTGTGAAAATGTGAACTTAAGTGGTTTAAATCTGTCATCATGCAGTGAGCAAGCGTTGTGATGATGCTCATGCCTTCTCTGTATGAGAAGAGATTGCAGTGGGACAATTACAGGCTAGTATTATGAGTGTAATTGTATTTTTGTTATGTGAATGTAATTGTGTACGGCTTCACTTGTATATTTCGAAAAAAAAAAACACTTCTTTTTCGTACTCGATTCTCAACATGTCGCGTTATGAGACGTCTTTCAAAGATTTGAATGTTAGATCTCTTAGCGTACTTAAGTCGCACGAAAGTGTTCGTGCTGCAAATAATGAGTTCAAGAAAAAGTTGGAACAATAGATACGATTTCCAGCATGAGTGAAGGAGACATCATCATTTTCCCTTTCTTTTATACTTCTTTCTCCAGTAGACGTCATCTCCGTAGTCAACACCCCTCTTCCCCCCAACCATATCATCATTCATACATTCCATCTATCGGTTCTTTGGTCTTCCCCCCTAATTGATATTCATAGTCCAAACTCTCTCCACAGCATTTGCCTCAATTCTCAGTAACACATCCCATAACAACCGATTTCTACATAACTATTCAGTTACTGGTGTCACTTTCCAACTTCTTCTTATGTTCCTACTTATTTCTTATTGACTTATTCTATCCATTCATGTAACACTACACATCCGCCTTACCACTCTCATGTCAGCCTTTCTTTTGTGGCCGAACATTCTGATCTATAAAAGACAGCAGGTCTAATCATGGTTATATTTATAGTTATTTATCTTCCCCTTAAGTTTACAGCGAAACAATAAAATTTAAATGTTAAAGAAGCAAAAATGTGACCATGTTATGACGCGGGATGAATCTAACGATATAAATCTTTGTCTTTTCGGATTACTGACTTAATTTTAACTGGCAAGTAGAGCTCAGATTAGTCTCCAAGGTACATCATTTGATGATATCTAGAACATTTTCACTTAGAGTAGTGGTTACGTAGTTTCGTGCGCGTCTAGTACACGGTAGAAAATCGATTGATATTTGAAGTTTGCGCGAATTTTTTATTCATGTTGAGTTTTATGATCCAGGCGTATTATCACGTCCTAGTTGTACAGCTCGAGTATTGCCGAGATAGCTCCGTAATACTCGAGCTGTATAGCTAGGACGTATGCATAGGCATATGCCATAAAATCGTGTTATCGATTCGGCATTCATAAGTCATGACGACGACGTTCCGCTCGATACCAGGATCTTAATATCTGACAAACAAAATGTAGTAGATGGTAAAATAAAATATGGTTTGGGATTGAATTATACAGCGCAAACTTCTATGGTACTCGTTGAAACACATTCCAGCTTATTATTTCCTCTTAGATACTAGGACCAGCCTGTCCGAAATGTCCATTATCAATTATTCGAATTCAATATATTGTATATAAGTTTAAGATATGCCTATGTCTAAATAGAACAATTCTACCCCCCTGTGTGAGTAACGCAACTAGTTTCCCAGCAAGTAAGAGTTGTACGGACGACAGCAGGTCAAGCTACCCCAAACTGTCAGATATTCTCCATCAACCTTGAGCCTTAATGCTTTAGAGATAAAGTTGAAAATCTAATAAAGAAATCTGACAGATTGAAGTAATTATTTGACAGTTCCGGGTAGCTTGCCTGCTGTCGTCCGTACTAGTATACTTATCTCGGTGTTGTGATCCACCCGTAGATTTAGTGTAGAATAAGGACCATTTAAAGGTGTGAAAAAGGGACAGAAATTAATACTTGTAGAGAAAATATATCAATAGTTTCTAAATTGCAACTCAAATTAAGACTTCTGTTTTCTTTGCTTCATTCAGACAATAATTATATAGTAACTGATAATATAAATAACTTAATTAAGGTTTACCCATGTATTGGAAAAATATACTGCCTTTCATACCTTTAAAGGTTCTCTCGGATATTGCTTCCGAATTTACAACTTATTACTCGATCTCAAAGAATCTAGTCAAATAATATAGTCAGGGTAAATTATATACTTAGAAATAACAATAATTTTATATTAATATGAAGGCGATGAAAAGTTGCCAGTCGATGCTAAATCGCTTATAAAACGAAAAGGGTATTTCGCATGCTATATGCAACAGTAGGAAAAAGTATGGGGAATCGTAAAAAGAAACTTATTCAAGCACAGATTTGGAATATGGATGTTTGGTAAATATTGACTGGACAGCCTAATTAACGGATATTGCTCATTAATTGCATTTTTTATCAGATTAGTTAATATTATCATCTTTTTAAAATATTCTATTACATAATACTCGTAGAACAACACTACTTAACTATAGGCTGTTCAGTAAATAGAGAGAAGAAAATCTCAATTAACTTTATTATTAAAAAATCTTCAATCTTATCTATTCGTCTTTATCAAACACTTTCTCACGTTTCCCTATATGATGTAAGTACTACAACCGCCCCAATGTAGTGTTAATTCATATTATATTGTAGCACTTGGAAAATGTAATGGATGTAAAAGACGTAGAGTAGTGTTTAGTATCTCATTATCCGTTTTCGGATGTTTTATAGCTGCGTTACGACGTTTTATATGGACTCAAGAATATAAGCTTTGTTGTCTATCGAAGGAAAAGCTGATCATCTGCTATTATTGTCGTACATGAAAGAAATGTTAGACGTAGTGGTGTATGTATGGGTCGTTTCCAAGGCTACCTTACCTATTTCGCTTGCGAATACGGTACTTTGAACTAGTAAGGCCATTGTGTTGGAATGTAATCGATTCTAACAAGTATTAAAATCGATTACATTCCAATAAAAAGTTTGTAGTTTTATTTCTTCCATGTACTCACAATTGACGCAGGCTGTTGTATTACGTCATTGATATCAATTGTTTGGTGTCGTTCACATGTTACTTATATGACGATAAAATGACGATTTGTTACGGGTTGCGTAAGTTAGCATTCCTGACCAGATGACGGAAGCAAGTGACGATCGCATAACGCAGATATGTTATACCTTGAAATTATTTCACGTTAACACTAATAGGATTAGAAGTCATAAGTCACGCAGCTTTAAGTAAATGGAGTACTTACTTAAAAAGTGATAGGTCAAGTGGGAAATTTTCTTCGCATTTATTAGAATGTTGAGCAGAGCTTAAAGTCATATCTAGTCTAGAGCAGACCAAGTAATACCCGTGTTCTGTAATCCTTTACCTATCTATAAGATTCAGGCACGCAAGCCGCGGCTTAGTATGACTCGAGGCTTGAAAGGCAATCATATCTAAGCGACAAAAATTCGTAAATAGAGTTATATATATATACACCATTCGAACCGCCAGATTTTTCTGCGGCGTTTGGTGTATATAACTCAATTTACGAATTTTTGCCGCTTAGATATTATCAAGCTCAAACGTTGCTAAGCTTTTCGCAGTGATCTTTTGAGTCGTATCTGTGTCAGTGCGCTTTTATAGCTTTAAAAGGAAATAGTCTTTAACCCTTTGAGTGTCTTAAGTTACACAGTTCGACATAAGAAAAAATGCTCCAAATGTCTTAAGTCGGACAGTTACACTTAAGGTCTTGGTTTGGATTGGTCGACAAATATCCAGGGATTATTTGGCGATCTATCCATTTGGAGCATTTTTTCTTATGTAGAACTGTGTAACTTAAGACACTCAAAGGGTTGGTGGCTTGATTCGGGACACATCGCCAAATAGAAGAGCAATCATAGTTTCAGACTGCACAATGATTAAATTAATGAAGGTGAAAGTAACATGTAAACGGTATCCATTACTAACTTTGTACGATTACAGAAAATCAAAAGCGTTATTAAAATGTCTTAAATACATTAAAGCTAAAACAATAATGTAACACATATTAACCATTGTTTTGAATGGTTTGTTTATATGTAGTTTCGTGCCTTTACAAAGTTGAACAGTATGCGTAGGCGTACCTTTGTTAGTTGTTGATATTTGTTAGTGTTCGTGTAATTGTGTTTTATATTATTATTTGAACAAAGTTATCTCAATCGGTAGTATTATATTGTTTCTCATTCTGTTCTAATTTATCTCACTTTGATATAAGTTTTATGATACTCATATAGTGTATTCCTATTTCCTATCTCATGACTATCCCTTTGCTATTTTTATGTGTTGTTTTATACATTTTCGGTATTATGTCCGTTGTCCTTATGATTGGCGTGTGACTGTACTTCGTCTCGTCTTAGCTCAATGTCCCAGTTGTGACTGATGTTTTGTACCACGCTTACTATGTATACCTGTTATTTTTATATAGTCTCATTTGTTTTAGATAATTGTAGTTCCGTGATTTGTATTCCAATTATCTAAATACATAAAAATTAAATAAATAAAAAAACTTAACTCAAAACTTTTGTAATTCGATGATCTCAAATAATGAATGATGTTAAAAATTTTGTACATTGGTTATTGTTTCTACACTTTTTATTGCTCGTTTTAAATTGTAAAATTTTAAAGACTGAATTAAGGAAGTTGACTAAAATTCAATTATGCAGTCATGGATGTTAGTTTAGTCTTAGGTTATAGGAATTAATGATGATAATGTTTAATTCGGTACGTAGAGTACGTAGGGTCGTGTATATCGGTGTTTAGATTTAGGTGTACTTAACTGATAACTTTGTTTAGGACTCACCTGGTTACGTAGTGCAACCTAACATTAACTGCGAGTAGTGAACACGAGATAACACCTTGGCCCCTGTGATTCATTTTGTTAAATAATGTAGAAGTAATTTGTTGGTCATGAAATAAAATTTGTAATAAAATATTGTCTTTTATTCCATAATACATTTATAATAAAAGCCAAATTCGATAAAGATAAAAGGTAAACAAACCGTTGCTAGGCAACGAGTAGTTTTCGCCTAAAAGACATGTTAACAACCTTTTCTAGATGGATGATTTTCATGAGTAATAATCCTACTTTCTACTAATGTAAACAGTCTTAACCGATTTGAATGAAACATGACACATTAATTTTTTTGATCCATATTATATTATACTTAGTCCATACTTGAAAGTATTACAATGCATGTGTTATGCCGTTGATTTGAAATAATAATAAGGAATAATAATACGCAAAATGGTATTGACAATTGCCTCAACTTTATTCATTGGTTGAACTCCACAAAATGTGCTTTCTTTTTCTTGTAGGACTATCACGTAAAATGAATGTCGACTTTTAATGGTTTTTCGAAATACCAAGTTATTATGCATGTTACTTTAGTGATTATATTGAAATATGCTGCAATAGGAATTGTTCAAAATGGTTAGCATGTAAAAGGCAATAATCATGTAAAAATAGGATATTTGTAAAACTTGAGTTGTGATAACCCTAAATTGGTTTGTTTACCACTATTCTTTATGGAGCTTGGCGTTGGTATAGTTATAAAATGATAGAAAATTTACATTGACTATGCCAGTCTTATTTTATTGTGATTATCACATTGTATTTAAAACATTTCATTATCTACAAAAACATTCAGTTACAATTCATATTATCCTAGATTGTATTACATTTACTAGGAGTCCATTTTCACATACATACACTTCATTAAGATCCCGTAATCACAGCCGTTCCTGCTTGATTACGTATGTTTCGTCAAATATTGTTACTACCTACTCGGTCCCACCGCCATATGGTGCCATCATCGCAACAAGTCAACAGGATCTTGCCATTGCGAGACAGCGTCACCTGAATAAAATTATTATGTTCAGTTTACAACTTTATACTTGTACAATTTTTGCATCTACATAATACCAACTGTATGTCTCGACTTTAGAAGCAGATCGTCGGACCTAGGTATACATTCGACCTAATGCTTCTAAGTTCGAGATACGTAAATGGAAAAATTGTGCAAGTTAGCTACGTAAGTTACACTACAGAAATATGTATAGAAAAATAAAAATGGCGGAAATTGTTCGAGAAATAAGTTTGCGGGTGTAGGTACTTAAACGGTCCATATAGGGTTGTTACGGAGGCTTGTTAGCGGAGGCGACGAGTGTCACCTCCGCGGATGCGGAGGTTAACGGAGGCGGAGGTGGAAGTACATATAGAAAAAATTGAAATTTATAGTTAATTAAAACAATTTTTTTTTATTTTAAATACGTACATTAATAGTAGTATACTTGGTAAAAAAAAACTATTACCTTCTTGTAATGAAAATTAAGCAGAAACAAATTGTATTTGCCGCATTCCCACCTCGCACTAGTTGATTCTTGACCATTTCGCGCTCAAACGCGGCCGGACGGTTGTCGAGCGTCGCAGCTTGCGCGTTTTTTATTTTATAAATACGTAAATAAACCTCCGTTATAACTCCGCAAAAAATTGTGCGGAGGCGGAGGCGAAGATACGATTTCTTGCGGAACTTCCGCAGTAACGGAAGCGGAGGCGAAGCTCCGTTACAACCCTAGTCCATACAATCAAATCACACCTCATTCTTAGCAGTTCATGAAATGGTTATAACTAGGCAAACTGACGAAGTACCTACATATGTTAATTTGATCATTAATTTCCGTTGATTCATAATAAACACATTCATACCTGTCTGACAGCTGCTGTGCATCTTGGATGTACCAGCTGCGATACCCGAGAGCCACCCGCCACGTTGCCGAGCTCCCACACCATCGTCTTGCCACATTGATTGCCTAGTGCTATTACCTGCAAGGGAACTTAATTACTTATGGTGGAAATGGTAGCTTTATGAGAATATAAAAAATGGCAATGCTAAGAAACTATAATAAAAAATTAATCGTATTGCAACTGTATACAATGCATTTATAAGTAGCTAAATTCATATAAATTTAAGTGAGAAGTAAAATTCTAGGAATCCGTAATTTTTTTATAAACTTTTTATTTACCCTTTGGCTATAGTCCACGGCAAACCGTATAAACCATATCTCACACTCCTTGTAGTCAAACCTGTGCACAATGGTGACTGAATTGTCGCCAGGACGAAGCTCCGGATCTTCGAGACGACCTGGTTTCCAACAGATGATGGCGTTCTCACACGACTAATGAAAAGAATAAGGTAAATAAAAAAAAAATTAAAATATTCCACTATTATTGTAGCTTGTATAAATTACCTTAGACAAAATGAGATCACCCATCCACCTAACACAATCAACATAATTTCTATGAATATCTCTAGTGGAAAAGTCTGGAAAATGTTCTTTCAATGAATTGAAAGGCCTCAAAGCTCTGTGTGGGTTGAAACTGTAGCTTTGCTTTATAGCTTCATGCATAGACGGCTTGTCTAGACGCCATAGCTTGAGTGAATGGTCCATGCCGCAAGACATGATCCTCTCGCCTTTGAGATCAAAATCAGCACTGAGTACTTCATCCCTGTGACCTTCAACACCTCCAAAGATTGCTATGCAAACATCCGTCATAATGTTCCATAGTCGCAAGGCGTGGTCTTTGCTTGCAGACAGCAGTAAGTTCGGGTCTCTGGGATGGAACTTGACCTCGTTGATGGCGTGTCCGTGGCCTATGTAGTGCTTGATGCAGGTTTGTGTTGAGGGTTGGAAGACGCGCACGACGCCGCGGGAACCTGCCACCGCTAGGAGAGGGAGGCAGGTCTCTTCTTCATAAGACCAGGCACAAGTGTAGAATGTTTCTTCAACCTGTGTGGAATTGTTATTTATTTAAGTGAATAAGTTCTTTATCTATTGCATAGGGAATAGAATAATCAAATCACATAGGCATTTAAGTCATTTATTCAAATTAGGCTGAGAATCAGCACTTCTTGAACATCAATATTACATAGGGCAGTCCCCCAAAACGCAATGCTTTCGCTGGAGTGAATTGGCAGAACAAACTCCCCAGCAGCACAGCTGTCTGTTCATTTAAAAACAGCAATTATTCACCATATGCCAGCTAGCCACGGCTATATACCAGTAAAGCAAATATTTCTAAAAAAAAAATATATTTTAATCATAAGCATAGATAGTTTATTTGGCCAATATTACTGCACACAAAACCTACCAAAACTATTACCTAGGCCATTTAATGTGTTTATGTTATGTTGAGGATGGTAAACAAGCAGGTAGCCTGCTTAGTACTGAGTTATCATCACCATTAATGGATGTTGGGAAGCCGAATATCGTTTTTTTTTTATTACAATTTACTGTTGATGTGTTTAATTAACACATACTGATTTATTACCAAGCTAACACTAAATAAAAAATATAAATATTATAATTCTTTTCATCTGATTTGTATAGGTGCTGATATAATCTAAATGTATAGAAGTTCTGTTCAAAGGAGATGATGCAATGTCCTAAAAAAAAAAAAGAATCAAGACAATAAAAAATAAATAAAAAGACAGGAGCTCATTAGGCTTCAACAAATTTGAAAGGCTGCATTACCCGCATCAGATTTCAATGCTGATTCTTTGGGCTAAAATAGCCCTTTGGTCACATAAAGAAGCAACTAAGTGAAAGCTATGTCACAAATTGTGAAACACGACTCAGATCCCAAAGCTCTAGTATTTCAACCCCAAATGGCTCAAACATCTAGCTCCCCAATAAGTTTGTTAAATTTGAGGATTTCTGTTCCTGCAGTAGTCATCCCCGCAAATGATTAATTACTTGGCATAATTAATTTGCCTTTTCTAATTACATTTCTGGTTTAGGAATTTTAGGCTAATAGAACTGACAAATAAATCTGGTAAAACAAAATTGAATCACTATTGCCATGAAACTTTAATTTGTATTCGTAATTAGTACATTTTTGCTATAGACACTAATTTCAAGTTTACAACATAATGTATACCTAGATATTACTTAAATATAAATTGTATTTCGCTTACATCAGGATCAGCATAGCACTGAAGAAACTTGAAGCCACCAGAGTCAGGGCATTCATATATTGATACTCTGTTGCTGCCAACCACTGCAAAGATCTGTGGCTGTCCCTCGCCCAAATGGTGGTTGAACTGACATCCAAACAATGGCTGGCCATGGTCTTCTTTTGCACTACAGCTGTGGATTGGATTTGTTTAGAACTCAGAAAATCACAATTATTTTTTTTATTATTGTTAGAAATGGTGTTTTTGCTCTGTTTACTTACTTGAATTTGTACGGCGGTTTCACTTGTTTAGTGGTAGTCTTTTTCTTGCCTCTTCTACGTTTCTTCACACGCGAGTTTGTAGGAGTTTCGCTACGCGAAGTATTATCGGTGTTTGAAGTACTTTCAACGCTAGAAGTATCATCCTAAAACAGATTTTCAACTGCGGTAGTGAGTGACCTCCAGCACAAAGTCATTTTGATTATCATGACTTTAGAAAGTACACATATCGCTTAGGAACAAAGCCAACTTTGTTTAATTACAAGTCACATTGTCGATTCTTTTCACAAAATAAAAAAAGGTCATACTCACGGCCTCATTGTCTGACACGTTCATTCTAGTAACTATATTTCTTTATTGTAATGTCCTGCAGTTTATATATAATATTTTCATACATATATTGAGATAAATTTTTAATCCTGTTGAGGTCGTTTATCAGCTGACAACAACGTCCCGGCGTCCGTAACGTCAAATGTCAAATTTTCGCGGGAGCAGAACCATTTTTTTTTTGGTTCATTTCTTTCCGTTCGGGCGAATGAAAAAGGCAAAGGCATAGTACGCCATACAGCCAAGTCTTCAGTAATTTTTTTCTTCATTAAATATCTATCCTAACTTATCCTAGCATAACTTAACCTAAACTAACTCCTTTCGTTTTACGCGTTTGGACGATAAGGAGCGGTTTAGCGTAAAGACATGATGCGGCCACTATGCTACAATATTTCACTGTTCTTTTTGAATGATTCACTGAATGCACTTTTTACTACACAAATCACGCGTTTTTATTTAGTAAACGAAACTATAAATAATTTTAAAAGTCCAATGAAAAATGAGCGTGACACTCATCTTGACATTCCCGCCAAACCCCCGAGCAGAACCATCGACTTTTTTTTTTTGATTTCATTCTTTCCGTTCATTTGAACGGAAAAGGCAAAGGCATAGTACGTCATACAGCCTAGTCTTCAGTATGTATTTTCTTGAGTTTTATAACCTAACTTATCATAACTTATACTAGCTTAACTTAAACTAAACTATCTCCTTTCGTTTCCCGCGTGGGGCCGAGAAGGAGGAAGTTTGGGTGAGGTCATGATGTGGCCACTATGCTACAATATTTCACTGTTCTTTATAAATTATTCACTGAATGCACTTTTTACTACATAAATCACGCGCTTTTATTTAGTAAACAACACTATAAATAATTTTAAAAGTCCAATGAAAAATGAGCATGACACTCATCTTGACATTCTCGCCAAACCAGAACCATCGACTATCGAGAACTATAGATTGAGATGCGTTCACATATGACAAATGTGATATTATTGTTGCCTTTATAGAAGTTACATTTTATTTTGTCGAAACCCTAAGTATTAAGAGTTTATTAATGTGTAACTCAAAATCAGTATTAAAGAATTTGGTCTACGATTTATTGTAAACTAGCTTTCCGCCCGCGGCTTCGCCCGCGTGGAGTTCGGTTATATCGCGCTTTTAGATTTCCCTCGGGAACATCAAATTTTTCCGGGATAAAAGGTAGCCTATGCTCTTTCTCAGGGTTTAAAGATTATCTGTGCCAAATTACATCAAAATCGGTTGAGAGGTTTAAGCGGGAAAGCGTAACAGAAAGACAGACAGAGTTACTTTCGCATTTATAATATTAGTATGGATTATATTAGTCATATACTACTCACGCGAGTTAACTATGCACCACAGAGTACATTATATATTGCTATGCACCTTGCTCTGTGACGTCATTCGGACGGTACAGTTTGTAAAAAATGAAAATAATGTAAAAAAAAAAATATAAATTTCATTTTTTTTTCGATTTTAATAAAAGGTAGTTTTGATAATAAAGTGTCATAATAGGTACTAAATCATTTTACTCATGAGTTCATAACGTTCTGCAATTAAATTGATACATAAGGACTGAAATAATACATATAATGTTGGTGCAACAAACAGGCTTCACTAATGCATCGAAAATGTAAAAAACAAAAACAAAGTTAAAAAAAAAAAAAAAACGCAACAGAGCAAAAACTCCATAGAAACAGTAATAACAACAGGGGATTTAAACTGTATTTAGACAATTGTTATAGAGTTGCTACCTAGCCCGGCTCTGACGGCATCACCAACAGAGTGGTCCGCGTCTTCCTTGCCCACCTGAACATCCTCTTGACCACCATCCTCAATGTTGCAATGGGGAATAACATTTTCCCACAAACGTGGAAAGAAACCACAGTTATAGGCATTCCCAAGCCCGGTAAGCCTAAAGCCGAACCGTCCAGTTACCGTCCCATCAGCTTACTCAACGTTCTCGTTAAGATTTATGAGAGGCTTCTATATAAGCGTCTCAGAGCCTACGCCGAGAACAAGGGCCTTATCCCATTAGAACAATTCGGGTTCCGTACCCAACACTCCTGTCCGCAACAGATCCTACGCATCACTGAACATATTCACGCAGGGTTCCTACGTGGTATGTACACAGGCGTAGTTTACTTCGATATAGCGAAGGCGTTTGACAAAGTCTGGCACAACGGCTTAATCTATAAGCTGTACCAACTCGGTGTGTCTGATCGTCTCGTCCTCATCTTCCGGGACTTTCTGTCAAACCGCACCTTTCGCTATAAAATCGAAGGAGCGCTCTCCTCCCCCCGCCCCATCCATGCAGGTGTTCCCCAGGGCTCTGTACTAGCCCCACTCATTTTTACGCTTTTCACTAGCGATATCCCGAAAAGCAGTAAGGCTCAACTCGCTCTGTTCGCAGACGACACAGCCATCCACTGCTCGGGACGCAGTCCAGACTGGATTCGCCTCCATCTTCAATCCGCGGTCAACAAGCTCGCTGACTGGTTTATGAAATGGAGGATTGAAGTCAACCCCCTAAAAAGCCAAGCGGTACTCTACAGGAAACCGCGGGTCAGTGTCACCCTTCCACGACCCATCACCTTGGACGGCAAGCCGATCCCTTGGGAGAAGCAAGCCAAGCCGCGGCGCGGCAGCGGGGCGGTGGCGGGCAGCGAGCGGTGTACTTCTCGCGCTCGAATCTTGCGGGCAGCGGGCGGGCAGCGAGCGGTGATCGAGCGTTAGGAATAAATTTGAATCAAAAAGATGTTACCGCCATTGTTCAGACATTTCATTCGCGAATAAAAACAAATATCTCGTCGACACAATCGTGAACACAACACTACGCGGCTATAGTGACGCGCGATCTGCCCGCTAGTTTCGAGACCGGGTCTTCGATGCGCCGCCGCCACCGTAGCCCCGCTGCCCGCAAGATTCGAGGCAGCGGCCTTACGGCGAATGCGGGGCGCCGCGGGGGGAAGTGGGAGAGGGGTCGCATTCCAGGAAGGTGCACAGTTTACTCGCGCAAGTTATATCTAATCATAATGTTGATTTAATTTATTAACTTGTAGTGGGTACTAGTTTTTTTGTAGTGTGGCACTAGTTATGACTTTGTGCCAATTTCAAGTAAAATAAAAATCTTCAAAAGTTCTTATTACTTTCTTTTTTGGCTTCGCACGGTTTGTGCATTTAGCCAATGTTACGTAATTAATTATTCATGTCGAAAAAGACGGCCGCGTGAACCGTCTTACGAGGGAGGTTTGAGGCAAAGTCATGATGTGGCCACTATGCTGCGATATTTCACTGTTCTTTATGAATTATTTACTGATAGCAATTTTTGCTACATAAATCACGCACTTTTATTTAGTAAACAACATTATTAATAATTTTAATAGTTCAATGAAAAATGAGCGTGACACTCAGCTTGACTTTTCCGCCAAAACTCCCTGGTATCACATTTGTCAGCTCACAATAATTATAGGGTGTTACCAAGTAATAAACTCTTGCATGATGCCAATATTTTATGTGTTATTGTGGAGTTTGAGTAGGTGAAATAAGAAGAAAAATAATGTATAAGTGATTTATTTTTTTTAACATATATCTTACCACATTTTGTGTAAAAATATTTATCCGATAAAGTTTTTTACCCTTTAGGCCTAGGCGTAGGCCGCACCACGGTTAAACCGCTGCGGTTTTAACCGCGTGAATTTGTGCCCCTACAATACTAATAATGCAAGCGGCCGCACCTGCGTTTTTGCCCGCGAGCATTTTGTAGCAAAAAAATCAGTCGCGGGAAAAAACCGCAGCGGTTTAACCGTAGTGCGGCCTAGGCCTTATGTATTCACAAACACATAACATTAAAAATCTATCTTACAAGTAATCACAGCCAAAATGGTTAATAGATTCTAAAATTATATACGTAATATAATATCTACTTACTTAACATACTACTACTAATACTGACGATTGCATAAGTCTAATTTGGTACTAAATCATCATACGTAGTGTAACAGCAGTTTAAAAACTGCTTTATTTTTTAGTTTGATTAACAAAGTACATGGCTTATGCAGTTATTGGCGCCGATTAGCTTGTTGTTAACTCTTTAAAAAAAATAGTTTAACAAACTCAACAATTTTTTTTTAAAAGAGTTAACAATTTTTTTGTCTCCTGTCTTTTTCTTAATTAATGAATCAGGAAGAAAAAGATGCAATGAACTTACAAGTAACTGTAATTAGTACTTGTAATTTAGTTTGTGAGCAAGGGAATCGGGCCCATTATGTCAAATTAAAACTATAAAACAAAAACTAAATACTAACTTATCTACAAAAGCGTTTAGGCGGCCTGAGTTCTAGAAGTTATATTACAATACATTTGTACGGTACCTGCACGTGCGTTGCGATTATGGTTCCTACTAACCACAGAGTACAGTACAGTAGGTACGGCTGACGAATCATGGCGGTTGTTACCACGGAATAGTCAATATCATCATCTCTTCTGTGGTTGTTACGCAGTAATTTTTTTTAGGAACTAAATGGTAACACGAGGCGAGTGAGTAAAAGAACATGCGCGACAGTTCGGAGAGCCTATGTTCAGACCCGCCAAGATTCATCGGCCGTATCTTACCATATGTAATAAAATGGAGTACCTACTCAAATAATGGTGAAAGTAATAACTAAAAGTGACCCACCCATGGGCGTACCCAGCTTCTGGCCTTGGGGCAAGTCAGGCCTAGGAGAAGGCAAGTCAAGCCTTTGCGCAAGTCAGATTTTTAGAGTGGGTAATATTTGTGCGTTACAGTTGCACGCGGATTTTTGGCAAATACATCGTACATTTTGTTAGTGTATACTGCGGGGTTTATTTAGAAGTACGAGATAAATCCTCGTTTATACATTGTTTAGTAATTAGGGGAGTTCATACATGTTCTGCGAGATTTCCAGCTGCCTTCCCCGCTCCCCCCGATGGGTACGCCCATAGACTCACCAAAGTTCATCTACGTTTCAACAGCCATAATTTAAGTGCACTTTACTCTGTGGTCATAATAAACTGGCCTTGTTCACAAATAACTATGTATTTACAGGTCCCACAATAATTTTGATACTTTTGTGTCACTTATCAACCATACGCAGGAGGCTGGCAAGTGCATGCATGCCGCAGTGCTACACGGAGCCACGGCAAAAAGCGACCCACGCGGGCGTACACGCCTGGGTACCCCGGCCTGGCACACCCACGTCCCCAGGACACAATACCTATAAAAAGAAAACGGGTAATCAAACTATGATTTATTTTTGCGTTGGTTTAGCATTAGTTTATAAAGGACGCTAGGAGCCAAAACCATTCAACTTTTTACCACAGACGGAGTTCTGATAAATAAAATTCGGTGGGATAACCATTTAACTTGGCTATACAATACACGTAAAGTTTTTGGATCTGAATGAGTCAGACCTATGGATTTGGGACATTTTAAATTACGTCAGATAGAAAACTCACCAACAAGTGTGAAGTAGGGTTGTGGCGCAAGTAGCGGACCGCCAGAGTCACCAGTGCAGGCATCTCGGTCGGGTGCGTTGGCGCACAACATACGTGGCGTCACCTTCCTGCGACCATAGCCGGCGCCAGAGCACTCTTCTTGTGCCCAGATTCGTACTGCACTCTAAAAAAATATTAAGATTAGTTACCAGAATTGATTTTTAGCCTAGACTGGTTTGTTAGATCTAGAGTCCGTATTCCAGAAGGAACCTCAAGCATTGATCTCTGTTTAAACATTACTTTAAAGTTTAAACTAGTTTCAACCAATCAAATGGCTTGAAACGAATTTAATACAGGTCTAACCGCCAACATGATAATAATTTGTACCAATACTGAGACGTATGAAAAACTTATATCATAACCTAGATATGTACAGACGACATCAATTTACTACAATGTGTCAAAAGAGATGGCTAAACGGCTGCCCCAGCTCGGTTAAATGAATAAGAATTTCACACTCACTCGTAATCCTTACTAATATTATAAATGCGAAAGTAACTCTGTCTGTCTGTCAGTTACGCTTTCCCGCTTAAACCTCTCAACCGATTTTGATGAAATTTGGCACATACAATCTTTAGACCCTGAGAAATGACATAGGCTACCTTTTATTTTGATATTCCCGAGGGAAATCTAAAAGCGCTATATAACCGAATTACATGCGGGCGAAGCCGCGAGCGGAAAGTTAGTATTTATATATTAATCCATGAATTGTTTAGTGTTTAAAAGTTTCTTATAACTTTCGTGAATTAATAAACATGAAAAATTTAGTGAGTTGTTTTTGTGCATTATTTTCATTTGACATGATAAGATCGAGGAGTACCGTAAATGCGTTGTATCAAGTTTTTTTTTGGTGCAATTACCTGTTTGTAAATATTTACCTTAGCGCAAAATCACCCGTGAAAAACATAATTATCAATGAAAATCGTCACAGAACGTTAAAACGCCTAGATATAGGTTCATAGCAATGTTATTGTTTGAAGTTGTTGTACTATTGTTGTAGGAGTTACACGATATTATTTTGAGGATTGTGCGGATATGAAATGTTCCTAAACCTTATTAATTACAAATTACTATCTTTTAGCTATTCAGCGTTATATATTGCTAACAATCATGTTTATGCATGCGTTTACATTGCGGAGCAGCTTTCCATACTTCAGTATAGCCATGTTCTTTCTTTATTAGATTTCCTCTTTATCGCTTAAGCATTAAGGTTCAAGGTTCATTGAGAATATTTGACAGTTCCGGGTAGCTTGACGAGCTGTCGTCCGTACAACAACCCTAGGTAGAATAAAGTTATCATGTAGGGTTTGTCACATTTTCGTTAGAACATACCTTCGACTTAATTTGGCCCATCGCCCAAAGTTTTAGATTTTTTTAGAAATGTTTACCCATTTACCAATGGAACATAATCCTGGTTATAGTTGTGCAAGAAACTCATTTTTTAGTCTTTTAAGACCATATTTTTGAACCTGGCCACGCCCTCTCTGTGCCAACTCAACGTTCATTAATTTTCTTGAAAGTCTCAAACGCGCACGAGGGGGCTTTGTTGGCCTTCTTGAGAACCCATGACTTAGGTCCGTAACGTCCGTATTACAGAACCTTACTTATTACTCAAGCTTTACTTAAATCTCGTTCCACAATTTGATTGTTTGAAACTAGTTTTAAGAACTGCTTAAATCTTGATAAAGATTGTGTAATACGGTCCTTCGATAAATAAATAACTTATAATATTTTCTAATATGTTATGGATTTTAAGAATTCTATTAAAGAAATTCAACAGATTGTAGCAGCTTGATTTGCTGGAGTTTGTACTTACAATACCTACGCGCGTGATCAGAATAGGACATGATCCATTCATCCAAATCAGGAAATGATTAAATAATTACATTCTTGTCATAAGTTCAGTTACATTGTTATGCTAGTTATGATGGCTGCGAGATCGTATCACATTCTGACCGCGCGCTCACTTTCTTACTTTCATTGGAATGCTGGAAGACGGCCCCTTTTCAACAGTGCTGCCCCAACCACTAACTATTGCTTGCACTCCTTCAAGACCATCCAGGTCTTCAGCATCTAGAATTTATATTAAAAATATTTATTACTATATAATTTATCGTTGATGTCTTTTGTTCCTAGTAAAAGACAAATAACAATTTTTTTTGGTAATGGTTTGTTTAAAGTAGTTTTAATATTTAAGCAATAAAATGTAATATTGATACTGGCTTTAATAGAAAAATTTAGATAGACCACAGATCCTGCAGATCTCTTGCCAGTAACATCAACCCTCTGAATTCGATTATTCAGGTAAAAAGTCAGAAGGTCGAGAGCTCTGTCCCTCAAACCATAATGGTACAATTTCCTAATAAGAGTATCATGATGTACGCAATCAAAACGTCAAATCAAACTATCCAATGCAAAAAGAATTTTTCAAATCGGACCCGTAGTTTCTGAGATTAGCGCGCACAAATAAACAAACAAGCTCTTCAGCTTTATATATTAGTATAGAGTATAGATAAAACGAAAAAAAAATAACTCTTGGGGTTCCTACGAAGTTGTTTTAAACTTACCGGGTAGGCAGGCAGGCCTAAACAAACTATCTGGTAACGGATCAGCGATCCTCAGAACAGCGATGTCATTGTCATATGTGAATTTATTGAAGTCTGGATGCTGCACCACGTGGATCACCTCGAAGCCGTCAGACCTCGAGTTGTTTACGTCGTATTCACCCACAAGGACTGAGAGACGGGATGCTTCGATTCTGAAAGTTAAGAAACATTAGTTATTATAAAATATTTTATGTATTTTAAACTAGTTTAATAGCCCTACCTTTCCTGATCATATAAATCAATCCTAGATGTTTTGATATTCCTCCTGTCTGTTTTCTTAGCTTTTTATCCACATTGACATTGGCACAAAGATACTATACCGCCAAAAAAACAAAAAAAAAAAAACACATTAGGTATTATATTATTTCGAATTTAGAATAGTCGTAGTGGTCCACGCTACGTTTAGCCCTTGGGCGAGATGGAGCGACGACATTAAAAAGGTGGCTGGTAGTGGTTGGCGGAGAACTGCTCAGGATCGAGCTTGTTGGCGTGCCATAGAAGAGGCCTATGTCAAGCAGTCGACGAGTAGAGGCTGATCATGATGATGATGTGAAGATATGATGAGTGTGCGGGTTCGATTCTAGGTCAGGCAAGTATCAATGTTACGTTTCTAAGCTATATGTACTTTCTATATGTATATGTCTATAAGTATATCTTGGACACCAATGACTGATTAAAAGGTGAAGGAAAACATCTTGAGGATGTTGAGGTCGTGCTTTTTAATCAAAACGATTTCATGAGAGTAAAAGTATATTGTCGAATAAATACAGCAAAATTATATATAACACACGTAACTAGGCAACCATATATCATACATAGATAAATAAAAAAGATTTCAAAAAAGAGTTCTAAGAGCATAAACTCTAACATCCTCCCTTTTTGAATGTTTCATTATTTAATTAATCCCATATGCTTTGCCATAGAAACAATTTTAGGCTGGTGCAGAGGTTTCGTTAGTATAACCGCTAACTGAAACTCAGTTGGTATATACTGTACTGATAGTTCACCAGCAGTCACCAGTTCTCTGACATAGAAATGACGAATGGCAATATGCTTCGTTCTCCTATGTAACTCAGGATTGTGTGAGATATCTAAGGCTGCGTCATTATCAACCTTCAGCACAGGAATCTCCTTTAGGTTTGATATCTCTGCAAAAAGCCTTTTGATCCAGACTATTTCTCTAGCCGCTTCACTAGCTGCAACTAGTTCAGCTTCCGTGCTTGAAATAGCAACACATGTTTGTCGTCGACTCGACCAAGATATTGCTCCTCCAGAGTATAAACATAATATGCCTGATGTTGACCTGCCAGTGGTTTTATCCCCTCCGTGGTCGGAATCACTGTAACAGTCCAAAATACCACCATTGTTGTTTTTCTGATATGTGATCCCATAATCCAAAGTTCCTTTGATGTATCTTAACACACGTTTCAATCTTTGGATATCATCTTTGTTTGGGTTTTCTAGTGATCTGGACACTACACTCATAGCATACGCCAAGTCTGGTCTGGTTCCAACTGTTAGATATGCTAGAGCACCAACAGCTTCTCTATATGGAAAGTTTACAGGTTCTACTGAATCTTTCACTTCATTTAGGTGTCCATCCTGCCCATCTTTTAAAATAGGAGTAGTTGCAGGTTTACAATCAGACATCCCAAAGCGATCCAACACTTTTTGTGCGTAATGCTTCTGTGTAACCGTGATATCACCATTCACATTCATAATTTCCAAACCCAAGAAATATGACGCATCTTTAGTTGTGATTTTAAATCTTCGCTTTAACTCAGATATGAATCTATCACATTCTTTTGGATTTGATGCAGCTATAAGACCGTCATCAACGTATAGCGCAAGAATAATCTTATCATTTAAACGATTTCGAATAAATAGGCATGTATCTGTATCGCATTGTTTAAACCCAATGGTTTTCAAATAATCAACCATGCATTTATTCCAGCATCGAGAGGCTTGTTTAAGACCATATAAGCTTCTTTTCAATCTACACACCTTCTTAGATCCATCATTGAAGCCATCAGGTTGATTCATATAAATTTCTTCATTTAACGAACCATAAAGAAATGCGGTCGAGACATCAAACTGGGCGAGTGTCAAGCCTTCATTTGCAGCAATGCTTAATAACGTTCTAACCGTTGTCATTTTTGCGACAGGACTGAACGTTTCATCGTAATCAACGCCTTTCTTTTGTGTATAGCCTCGAGCTACTAGTCGAGCTTTGAACTTATCAAGACTTCCATCAGCATTTGTCTTTACTTTGAAGACCCATTTGCTGGACACAGGTTTACGACCCTTGGGTAGGTCTACCAAAATCCAAGTTTTGTTTTCAGCCAGTGATTTAATCTCATTTTCCATAGCTTTCAGCCATTGTTCCTTTTGAGGACTATTAACAGCTTCTTTATAAGATTTAGGTTCAATAAACGTACTTATATCATCATACGCTGACATCGCATAGTCATAGAATCTTTGCGGTGCTTTCAGCTGATTTCTATCTCGTAAAACCATTTTAGAACTTTCATTTGCTAAGTCCTCTATGTTTTCTGGTGTGCCAGTATGATCATCACCGTCTTCGTCAACTAAAGCATCTTCATAGCGAGGTGAGCTTTGTGGTGAAGCTTCTGGACACTCTTGTAATGGTTCAGCAAAACCTTGAGATGTGGGAGGCACAGTTAAGCTTGGAATGTTGTCAGAGCTGTCTACGTTGCGTATATCCTCCCTTGCATCACACATCAAAGGTGTATTAATTGGAAAATGAACTTCAACTGAAGGATGTTCTTGATAATCTTCAGGATCGTCAAGACCAATTGGGTTTAATGCTGACTCATTGAATACGACGTCTCTGGATCTTACAAGAGTAGGCTTACCATTTTTATCAAAGCTTAACAAGCGGTATCCGTCATCACCTTCATAACCAATCAATACACATTTTTGAGCCTTTTTCGACAGCTTAGTTCGCTTTTGCTTGGGGACATGGGCGTAACTTTCGCATCCAATTACTCTTAAATGTTTTATAGATGGTTTTCTATTTAACCAAAGTTCATAAGGTGACTTTCCATCTACGCTTGAAGGTCCTGTCCTATTTAGGACATATGCAGCTGTGTTCACTAATTCAGACCAGCAACTAACAGGTAATTCTTCATGAGAATGCATTAAACTGCGTGCAGCTTCAACTAACGTCCTATTTTCCCTTTCACTCGATCCGTTTTGTTGGGGAGTGTAGGGCATAGTCAGCCTTTGTTTTATGCCAGCTTTTTGCAATACTTTCTTGACATTCGCATTATCGAACTCTCCACCGTTATCGCTTAAAAGTTCTTTTATAGTATGACCAGCTGTTTTACTTTCTTGAAGAACTTGTTTGAGTTTTTCACAAACTTCAGACTTATGTTTCAAGAAGTAAACAAATTTGTATTTACTGAAGTCATCTTTGAAGAGAACAAAGTATCTGTACTTGCTAAAAGAATAGGGAAAAGGCCCACAAACATCAGCATGCAGTATTTCTCCAGGTTCCTTAGCCTGCACCCTTGTTCCAAATTTCTTTCTATGTGCCTTTCCATAGATGCACCCAGTACAAAATTCAGAATCGAGTGGTACTTTAATACCTAGTTCATGTTCGATAACTTTCTTAATATGTCGTTTATTCTGGTGAGCAAATCTCTCATGATAAAGTTGAAGGTTGGATTTGGACAATACGTTCACTTCTTCAGTGCTATTGCCAGTAACTGTTTTTGCATTGAGCTTATACAGTCCTCCATTTTTAGAGCGTTCTCCTACTAGGTAAACTTGTCCCTTCACTTTAAGTGAGCAAGTCTCTCTTTCAGAAGTAAAGACACTGTTATTCAGTTTATCTTGGGCAGCCAGAACTGAGAAAAGATTCTTTTTAATTGCAGGTACGTACCAAACTTCATTAAGTATTATGTCTTGCCTTTTATTGTTGACAAAAGAGATCAGATGAACAGTCCCCTTACCAAGAGCACCAACTGTGGCTCCATTTGCAGTAGTCAAAGTATTAGTGTTACAGCTTTCGAAAGTAGTGAAAAAATCTTTCCGATTCGTGACATGATTGGTCGCTCCATTATCAACGTACCAACTGTCCACATCATTTTCCGATACTGCATTCACTTCTTGTTTGTCTTCAAAGTACATCAAGAGAGTGTTTACTTTGGCTTCGTTACTGGAAGGTGTAGGTTTTGGGGGTCTACCATCTGACATCCATAAATTATGACATTTCTTAATCTTGTGGCCTAGTTTGCCGCAATAGCTGCATTTCTTTTTGATAAACTTTACATTGCTGTTTTGTGTAGCAAAAGCTTCAGTAGACCCAGCCTGATTATGTTGACTTGTAAGAGACTTTCAAAGTTGCATAATTGTAGAGTTAAATTTTCTATATTGCGATCAGCTTTTGATAATAATAACCAGCTTGACTTAAACGGAAAGAATGATTCGGGTAATGTGTCGAGAATTTTGCAAATAAGTAAAACTTCTGGTAATTCACACTTGTACTCCTTCATCAGCTCAATTGTCAAGTCATGCCACATATTCTTTAGCTTCGAAATATGTGTACCCATATCGTCCTGCGGATCCTTGCAATAATGGAAAAAATCCAGTGAGTAGGTATAAGTTTTGTCGTCTGTTGAACGGTCAAACAATCGATGTAGCTCATCCCATACTTCTCTAGACGTCTCTAGTCTCATAATCTTTTGTAGGGTAATATCCGACATGTTTGCTGTTAGTAATAGCAAGGCTTTACTATCTGCTTCATTATACTTTTGTAGCTTTTCCTTATATGATTCGATCTCTTGTGGGCTGGCGTCTTTGGGCAGGACAGGCTTTTTTAGTCTGCCTTCTACTGCTTCCAGTGCCCCAACAGTGCCCCTGAGCAGTTGCAAAACTTTATATCGTCATGTCGGCCAATTTTCATTGCCTTCTAAATGGCCGATGTCAATCTTGAAACTTTGCATATTTAGGAATATAATTTTCTCAAATCGTTTGGTTAGTACTTACTCTAACACGAATAAACGTTTAACCACGCTCTGCTACCATGTTGAGGTCGTGCTTTTTAATCAAAACGATTTCATGAGAGTAAAAGTATATTGTCGAATAAATACAGCAAAATTATATATAACACACGTAACTAGGCAACCATATATCATACATAGATAAATAAAAAAGATTTCAAAAAAGAGTTCTAAGAGCATAAACTCTAACAACCTAACTAAACTCTAACCTGGACTTTTAAGTCTGAAATTGTTAACCCGAATTGAGCAAGCGTGATGATTACGCTCAATCCTTCTCTGTATGAGAGGAGACCTGTACCCAGCAGTGGGACGATAAAGAAGGTTGATGATGATTATATTATTTATTCTTTACTATTACAAAAAATACAAAATACAAAAATATTTATTTCATCCAAACACAACTCTCTCAACACACTCTCACAGCGATCACTACAGATATCAACCTAATGCGCCAGTACAACAACTTATTACTACATAAAAACAAATTACATTACATAAACACAAACACATAACAAACAACAAATAACAAATTACATTTAAAAAAATAAGTTGTTGTACTGTAACATAAAAAGTTGCGTCATATTAGGAATTTCTCCTGTATCGTGGGGAACAAACATTCAAACTCACAAACAGAACAACCTACAACAACTTTTTCGTGTGAGAATCGAACCCGCAACACACAGTTCAGCAGTCAATCGCTCAGCCACTGAACTAATCGTGTCTCCTAAAGCTAATTAATTTTAGTTGCAGAGATGTGGAGTACCTATTTAATATTATTAACATAAACGGATACGTAACTACCGTTGTCCTTTTTTTTAATAATTGCAAACTAGTGCTTGACTGCAATCCCGCATGATGGTAAGCAGTGATGCAATCGTTGATGGTAAAGCGCACTAGTTTATTAAGCCTATTCACTTAAAAAACTTAGGAATAGGAAGGATGACGGCAGTTCAGCGAGGTGATGCAATGTTAAACCCAAGACCAACACGACCAAACGATGCTGCGCTAGAGGGAGATTGATCTGGAGACTCTCCGCGACCAAACTCTCGACACAACAACATTTGGCGCATCGTACCCCCCACACATCGCAACACAACTGCTCAGACTCGTCCTCCGTACAGCTTCACCAGACATCATGCCGGAACACGACGAATCGCTTGGCGGCAAGACTTTATCTGCTGGGTGGTAAATTCTGCCGGCAGCCGATGTTATGGCCTACCACCGAGTAAAAATATAATAATAATACAAGTGTCCTTTGGAAGGACACTATTATTTATTAAAATCTTTTTTTTTTTTTTTTATATGTTATAAACTAGCGCTTGACCGCAATCCTGCCTGATGGTAAGCAGTGACGCAATCGTTGATGGTAAAGCGCACTAGTTTATTAAGAGCCTATTCACTCTAGCCTTGAAGACACTCAAATTGTAGTCCGACGGAAACACCGCCGCTGGCAAATTATTCCAGTCCCTCGATGTACGCGGTATAAAGGAGGCGAAACGCTTGTCCGGATCGTAGTGGTGTTAACAACGTAAGGGTGAAAACCAGCCGTACGACGGGTCGTCCGCTGGTGGAACGGAGATGGGGGAATTAAATCATGCAATTCCATCGCACACTCCCCGAAATGCATCCTATAGAACACCGAAAGGCTGGCTACTCTACGCCTGTGTTCTAGGCTTTGGAGACCAACTCGAGTTAGATCAGGGTCACCAATCAGCCTCTTTGCACGTCTCTCCACTGAATCCAGAGTGGCCAGGTGACACTTGGCAGCACCAG
This sequence comes from Sesamia nonagrioides, assembly GCA_017933935.1. Classification (NCBI taxonomy): domain Eukaryota; kingdom Metazoa; phylum Arthropoda; class Insecta; order Lepidoptera; family Noctuidae; genus Sesamia; species Sesamia nonagrioides. Next base: position 292,957 of record JADWQK010001117.1, read on the forward strand.
CCCAAAAAAAAAGTCTAAAAAAGTGACTTTCTTTTTTTATTTAAATTATTGCGAGCATCAAGCCATTTATATGAAGTATCGCTCGTTGGTATTTACCGTTAAATAATTAAACCGAAGGGCATTCAGATTATGTGGACAGTAAATTTATGGGACAGACATCAAAATAAAATTACGGCCCAACGGCGATTAAACCAACTCCGGCTCTAATAAACGTACTGTTGTCAACTGAACCTGTACGCTCAATGTACATTTACTAGTTATAAAGGCATTTATTTTACCAAAGTATAGTAGTACTTAATTCGACATTTATTACTAATAAATGTTCGAAATGATCTCTGTATTTGTATACAGTTTCACGCTTCATTTAAATAATTTTCATTTATGCGAACTCTCGTTGTCATATCGATTAACATTCAGCACACATCGTTAAGTGATGCGAAACAATCGATTTGCGACAGTACGTGGCTATTGGAGAGGACAAAAGGATCGCGAGCGCATCCAATGAGCCAACCTTAACCTCATTGGAGTGATGTAACTTCATGGCTGCCTAGCTCATATTCCTTTGCTTACATGCAAAAAGAAAAATGATAAAAACCATAAATAAAAAAATTAAGTTAAAAAGGGAGAGTTTTGACGGGAAAGCTAAGATGAGTGTCACGCTCGTTTTTCATTGGACTTTTAAAATTATTTATTGTGAGGTTTACTAAATAAAAGCGCGTGATTTATGTAGTATAAAGTGCATTCAGTAAATAATTCATAAAGAACATTGAAATATCGCAGCATAGTGGCCACATCATGACTTTGCCTCAAACCTCCCTTATAGACGGTTCACGCGGCCGTCTTTTTCAACTGTCATTGGCGATACCCGCCATTATTGTGAAATAAAATTTTCAAAGAATTTCTGTAATTTGTTAAACGTGTTATTGGCAAAATTGTGGTATCTATTCCACAGAGGCCATTGGTCAAGAGTTGAGGTTGAATCTCACCTTGAAAAAAGAAGAGGTTAAAAAGGTAGTGTGAAAGTAGGTACAGGTAAACTACCCGAAACTATCTTTACCCAATTGACCTTGAACCTTAATGCCTTATTCAAAGATGTGTGATCTTCATGTGTTGAGTTCTGTATAGTAAAGTAAAAGTAAAGTCGTCTATCTTGGCATCGAAGATTGGAAACTTAAAATTATATGTAGTTTATTATATAAAGTTAAGAAATGTAAAATGATGTTTATCTATCTATACTCTTTACTAATATATAAAGCTGAAGAGTTTGTTTGTTTGTTTGAACGCGCTAATCTTAGGAACTACGGGTCCAATTTCAAAAAATATTTTTGCGTTGTATAGCTCAATAATCCTGGAAGGCTTTAGGCTATATAACATCACGATGCGACCAATAGGAGCGGAGCATATAAAAACAATAAACATATCGAAACCTACGCGGGTGAAACCGGGAGACGCAGCTAGTTCTTTACACGACTAGGTGCGCCTCGCGGTTTCACCCGCGTAGGTTTCGATATGTTTATTTTTCTATATGCTCCGCTCCTATCTATAGCCTAAAGCCTTCCTAGATTAATAGACTAAGTATTTAACGCAAAAATAATTTTTCAAATCGGCCCAGTAGTCCCTGAGAATAGAGCGTTCAAACAAACAAACAAACAAATTCTTCAGCTTTATATATTAGTATAGATAAGTCCCGGCTGTCATTCTTGGATCTTTGGTAGTCCTTAAGAGTCAACCGAAGCCCGAAAGTCTGATAACCAATCTTACCAAGGGGTATCATATTACCCAATAACTGGATTGTGGAGGTCAGAGAGCAGTAAAATATTGGCATTCAGCTGTTTTATTGGAAGGCGACCCAACATTGATGGGAAAAGGCGAGATAAATGCTGTTTATTACTAGCAGCCGCCAGCGACTTCGTTCGCATGGAGTTAGTTATGCGACGCTCCTATTGGTCGCAGCGTTATGTTATATTGCTTAAAGCCTTCCTGGATTAATGAGCTATCCAACACAAAAAGAATTTTTCAAATCGGACCCGTAGTTCCTGAGATTAGCGCGTTCAAACAAATAAACAAACAAACTCTTCAGCTTTATATATTAGTATAGATAGATACCGAGAAAAAAAGAAAATAATTTTAAAATTTTGAAGGAGAATTAAAAAATGCAGAGCTTAGGTTTTTTTTCAAAACCTTTCGGAAATGAGGAAACATAATGAAGCAAATTAGCTGCTAAGCAGGACATCATTTAAAAAAATCCTGATAAATATTTACCGCTGTCCGGTGTAGAATGGAATAAAAGCAGCATTCGACGTCTACTGAAATTTCTTTGAGTTAAAACCTTACAAGTTTTCTAAAAAGTCTTTTAAATCCATAATAACTAGTAGGAAGATCTGCTCGCTTTTTACGGGTTAACCGCTGAATCAATTTTGACAACATGTTGATCTAAAGAAGTCTAAACTCAGTTTAGCAAACGTTGAATTAGATAGATTTATCTAGATAGGATTTCATACAAACTCCCCCCGCTGATGTAGTTTGCCCCGCTGATGTAGGTAGTTTGTCCCAGAAAATCCGTAATCTGAGCGGACGAAGTCGCGGGCCAAGTGCTAGTCACATATAAATAATTCTACAAGCCATGCAACGTCAAGGTAACCACGGCATCATCTAACATTGGCCTCTATATTCTCAAACAATTATTTCAGGTCGTGATCGGTAATAACTAATAAGTTACTTGAACATCATAAGTATACAGGTTGTATCTGACATCGTAACGCAAACTTCGCGAAAAGGCTAGACCGCATGCCACTAATGAAATTATGATAGTCATTTATGTCGTTAATGAACGGTTACAGAATACACACTGTTTAAAAAAAGTGTCGGCTTGGCTTTTGAACGTTGCAAGCGTGCCGCCGTGCGTGTTTGTAGGTATGACGTTGATCCCTGATGTGAACTCTATTAAATCAGCTGATAAGATAGTTTTTCGGGTTTTGTTTTCATTGCGCTTTTTTATGTAATTAACGAATTATTTCATTTTTACGTTAAAATATTATTGGGTTATAAAAATATAGCAATTGTGAACGGTCTGAAGTGAAAAAAAACTACATATATTTTTTTTAAATAAAAAAAAAGTAAAAGCCGACGAAAACTCCACACCCTTTACATACGTATGAAGGTATATTCCTATGTATGTATTGTACAGACAACACATCAAGCTACTACAATCTGTCAGATTTTTTAATTAGATTTTCAACTTTATTTCTAAAACGTTAAGAAGGGACTCTAGTGGCGTTTTCTCCATACAAACGTATTCCGCTGTTTTCTTCGTGGGCAACGCTTTTAGAGCAATGATTTTTTTTCTACAATTTCACACCTTGATTATGCGCGCCCCTATTATTTTTTTTAAACCTTAATTAATAAAAGAAATATGATGAATCAAAATCCCGAAAAAATAAAATGACAATTTTTTTAAAATACCTTTTACCACATCCGGAATTTCTCCTGTACCGTGGGTACGTTAACAAACACATAAACTCACACACATAAACAACCAGACCCGGAACAACTACTTGTAGTTCATACAAATATCTGTTCCGTGCGGGAATCGAACCCGCGACACGCAGCGCAGTAGTCAATAGCTTAACCACTGCGCTAACCGTGCAGTCAAGTTGAAATTTTCGCTCATGATTTATTTCTTGTTGCCGTTATAAGAAATTAAGAAAACACACTATTTTTTAAAATACGTTGCCCCGCACTGGGAATTACTTCTGAAAAAGACCTATAATAAATATACTTATATTGTGTACGGATGACAGCAGGCCAAGCTACCCAAAACTATCAGATATTCCCATTCAACTTTGAGCCTTAAAGCTTTAGAGATAAAGTTGAAAATCTGACAGATTGTAGCAGCTTAATGTGCTGTCGTCTGTACATAATCGTGCTTAGTTTTCTGTCTCCCACAGGATAAGACATGCACGCTTATTACAAGAGAAAGCTGTAAGCGTTTCATGTCACCAGATGATAAAACGAGATCGCCCCTTACCTACGAAAGAACAATAACTATATACATATAAGCGTATTTTTGATTAGTTATTTTGCAGCTTTAACCGATGCTTTTTTGCTTTGATAGAAAGTTTCTAACGGAACTTCCACCACCAACCACTACCACTGCGTTAACCGTGCAGTCAAGTTGAAATTTTCGTTCATGATTTATTTCTTGTTGCCGTTATAAGAAATTAAGAAAACACACTATTTTTTAAAATACGTTGCCCCGCACTTGGAATTACTTCTGAAAAAGACCTATAATAAATATACTTATATTGTGTACGGATGACAGCAGGCCAAGCTACCCAAAACTATCAGATATTCCCATTCAACTTTGAGCCTTAAAGCTTTAGAGATAAAGTTGAAAATCTGACAGATTGTAGCAGCTTAATGTGCTGTCGTCTGTACATAATCGTGCTTAGTTTTCTGTCTCCCACAGGATAAGACATGCACGCTTATTACAAGAGAAAGCTGTAAGCGTTTCATGTCACCAGATGATAAAACGAGATCGCCCCTTACCTACGAAAGAACAATAACTATATACATATAAGCGTATTTTTGATTAGTTATTTTGCAGCTTTAACCGATGCTTTTTTGCTTTGATAGAAAGTTTCTAACGGAACTTCCACCACCAACCACTACCACTGCGTTAACCGTGCAGTCAAGTTGAAATTTTCGCTCATGATTTATTTCTTGTTGCCGTTATAAGAAATTAAGAAAACACACTATTTTTTAAAATACGTTGCCCCGCACTGGGAATTACTTCTGAAAAAGACCTGTAATAAATATACTTATATTGTGTACGGATGACAGCAGGTCAAGCTACCCAAAACTATCAGATATTCCCATTCAACTGTAACCCTTAAAGCTTTAGAGATAAAGTTGAAAATCTGACAGATTGTAGCAGCTTAATGTGCTGTCGTCTGTACATAATCGTGCTTAGTTTTCTGTCTCCCACAGGATAAGACATGCACGCTTATTACAAGAGAAAGCTGTAAGCGTTTCATGTCACCAGATGATAAAACGAGATCGCCCCTTACCTACGAAAGAACAATAACTATATACATATAAGCGTATTTTTAATTAGTTATTTTGCAGCTTTAACCGATCCATTTTTGCTTTGATAGAAAGTTTCTAACGGAACTTCCATGGCAAGAATCTAGATTTATCAAAGTAGATTTCGGTTATACGAAAATAGTGGTATGATACACTTCGTGTACATATTAATAGTATAATCTATGTAAATAGTACACTATAGACTATCTACATTATTTTTCTCTCCTTCCTTAGTATTTCATCCAAAGGTTGTCTGTAAACGATCGCTCTTAGCAATAAGATGGCCCATTATTTCAACTTTTGTGAAATCTTCATATTTATGTTTTGTGATTTTTATATTGTACATAATATATCCATTAATAAGAAACGAAAACGTAACTTTTTAGGACCTAAGGTACTCCACTAAAGGACACCTAAAACCTTTCCCAGCGAAAGTAAATTTACTTAGGTCCGTATTCCAGAAGCTCACTCAAAACTCAAACATTTCAAGCCATTTGATTGGTTGAAACTAGTTTTAAGTAATGTTTAAACAGAGATCAATGCTTGAGTTTTCTTTTCTTGGAATACGGACCTTTTTTTTTTTTTGTTAGGATGGGAAATCATCAAATGACTTCTTCCGCTCTGGGCGGAGCGGAAGGGCGTGTCAGACTTTTACTGACTCCCACCCGTGTTTCTTCACTTGCCTGTGGGACGGCCAGGGCCACGGTTTCTTGTTTAACCAACCCGCAATCCTGACCCAGGAGGCATCGGTCTTCGTGGACCCCGTCACGATGTGCTGACATCACTTTGAGGCGCGCGTGAAAAACGACGCGCCGTCAACTCGGGCCTGGTCCTTACCGGGCGGCGAGCTGCCCATTGCTCACCGCCCGCAGGCCCGCGCCTACGGGGCTGGGAGTTTGGTGTCATCTCCCGACCAGGGCGTCTCCTGCGGTGGCTAGTGGCGTTAGGGCGCTGGAATTCCCGTTGCCTCACGCGCTCCGGCTCCTCCTTTGTCAGCATTACTGCTTCGCAGAAGGAGGTGACGGCCTGCCATGCACTCTCGCTCCGGACCATGGCCTGGACCAGGGTCGGACGCGAGAGATCACCGCCGATCGCCGCTACGAGGACACGGCGGTGCTCTACCCAAGCCGGGAAGACCTCCACCGTATGCTCCACCGTGTCCTCAGGGCGATCCACACAATGGTGACACCCTGGCGTTTCCTCCCGCTTTATACGGAACAGGAACCTCCCGAAACAACCGTGTCCGATGAGGACCTGCGCCAGGCGGAAGGTGAGGGCGCCGTGGTGCCTCTCTAGCCACTCCTCAAAGAGGGGACTTACCGCCGCTATTGTGGCGTGCCCAGCACTGGGTTGCGACAATCGCACTCTCCATGTTGCCATGAGATCCCGCCGGAGCTCTGTCCGCCGTACCGCAATATCTCGCGGCAGCGGAGTGGAATATGGACCTTAGTATTAGTTCGTTTTGGCATGCAATTTGGCCTACATATCGACAGTTTAGGCGTATCGACAAGGGACGAGGCAGCTATCCTTGCATCAATCAGCACCCTAATTGCGCCACCATTACTATCAGTTGGAATCATTTTGAAGCTTATTGCTATTCCATTGCTCGCTATGATCGAAAATGTGTCTGCTCATAACCTAAATAACACATTGAATGTTGTTGAACTGTCAAAATGAAACCCATTGCTACTGATAATGTGTTACGCAATTACCCAGCTGGCCCTTGAATCATCCATCCGTATGCTAAGCATAGTGATATTCTAATGATTCTTTCTAACGCATTGGAACCTATTCCCAGCATTACCCTATATAGCAGTCGTCATATCAATCTTTAAACTTCTTCAGAACAAGCAGAAAAATATTTGCAGATTGTAAATTGTTTGACAAGTTTGTTTTTTTTTAAGAAAACGCCTTGCAAATAATTAACATGTTTTTCTTTTAAAGTACCTATCAGGGTCAGCTCAGGATGCGTTTACAATGCAAATATTTCGTACATACGTTTACTAATAAAAGGGCCTTTATGTAACTACAAAGAAAGTGTGTCGGTAACATTAAAGGTCGCGTGTATTGTTCTGAGACCCTACACACATTCCCTATGTGTGTACTTGCTATGCAAATTAATATTCAATATTACGATTTGGGCAAAGTATAGACACATCTCTATGACGAAAACTCCTCATCATCATCATCTCAGCGTTAATCCCAGTCGCATCCGAAGCTTTTTCAGCTTTGGAGTCTGGGGTCCGCCTTACTAGTCTAACTGCTGGTTTTGGCTAAACTTCGATATTTTCCGTGAAGCGACTGCCGTCTGATCTCCACAACCCTAAGGCGATATCGAAGCATTGCAGTTAGACCAATTGTTAGACTTTTGAGGGCTCCAACAACCCGTAACGACTGCCACTAGATGTTCATATGGCAACCGGGACAAACGGCTTAACGTGCTTTCTGAGGCACGACCAGACCAGTGCAAATATTCATACAAACATTTGCACTGTGCGGGGATCGAACCCGCGCCTCCTTAAGCAACGGCCGCGTTCGCTACCGCTTCGGCACGGAGGCTGCTTCTTTGTATTATAGTATTCTAGGTCAAATTTCAGGTTTCAGAAATGTGATGGGTTTTAAATTGAAGTAGATGTAGGGAATGTGGAGTGGTGACCTCGATCGGTGTAAATACGGCAATTTATTTTAGCTGCACATTGAACGAAAAGTGTTATTTTTCTTTTGTAAGTAATGTTAACCCCGAACAGTATTAGGTATATTGAAATTTCAGTAATTTTAAGATTGTCGAAAAAAGAAAGTAATAAGTGGCATTCGCAATAAAATGCGTAAGTAACAAATTGACATAAATAAAAATGTTTGAGAGCTTGCAACAGTATTTTATTGCCCCCTTTTAATGTATGGAAAGCAGAAATGGATTGCGGGTCAAATGCGAAGCCATAAAACATATCCCACAAGGAGGCAATGCTCAGTTCCATACACACATGGAAGGAATATACACAAACTTATACACGCATCCTGTTATCAGATTTTAACAGTTAACTGAATTGCTTGGCATTAATTAAAACATCACTAAAACCAAAGTTCGTGAAAAGTTTTAACTAAATGCAATGTAAACTCTTTGTTCAATTTCAAAAAAAGGTCAGGATCCTATATGGTATTGTTCTTGTCATAATTTTTGGAGATGTAAGTTAGGGTAAGTATAATTAATAATGTGTTGCGTTGTTGAAATATTTTCTATCTCATGCTTTGCTAAGTAATCCGCTAAAAGATAATAGAGAAGAAAAACCAAATAGTGGATCTTTGGCTAAATTAATATTTAGCTGTTGACAACATATCATAAAAAAAGGCTTGAGGTCACAATAGTATAAGAAATCACCTATGAACTGTGATCAATAATAACCATAATAACGAAGACCTTCCGGGAACTCTAATCCTTACTCAGAGCTCGTCATAAAACACGACGAAAGGGCGTGAATCGAATTTATAAATAACAACTTATTTATTTGAGTAACGGAATCTTCTTCATTATGGTTCATGCTTGCACAAGCAATTAGTTGTTATTTGCAATAACGTTTAATAAGCCTAAATTACGCCATCTGCTAACGGTACTTTACTTAATTTTGTAAATCCAGGAAGAAACCAGTTTGGTCCTAATTATGTTCCTTGCGGAACCATTGCGGGACTTTTCGTCACGCATGTACCGGTTTTCAACAAAATCGTTTGTGGTTAACAGTAGAACTTGCTTTACCCCATGCTTATTAGCACTTGGCAATGCAGTCAATGTATGTAATCACTTGCTCCTGTTCAAAACATCGGTGAATTTAAAAAGGATCAAGACTCGCCACACGACAACATGTTTCAAACCTTTTTAGGGTTCCGTAATTAACTAGGAACCCTCTTATTACAAAATATGGATTTTATTTAGAACAGGTTTAAACCACTTAAATGGTTATTAGTTTGGCCAAGTAAGTGGGTCTGTCTGTTTGTCCGCGGGTAATGATCGTCAGCACTAGAAAAGTGAAATTTTGTGCCATGTGTATATCAATCACGCCGGCAAAGTGGTAAAATAAAAACTGCAAAAAATGCTTCATTAGGCTAAAGTGAAGTGGAGAATGATTTGTTTTTCACTTTAAATAAGTTTCTAAGTTCTATGCAAGTATTGTTTATTTTTATCTTATTTTACATATTTTACTATCCTGCACGTATCTTCATTCAAATAAAAAACGAAGTAAGTAGTAAAATCGGAGAGCATAGAAAATTGGGAGTTGCCTAAATTAAACATGAATGATTTTGAAGAAATAGTCTGAATAAATTGCCCAAAAATAGTATTCTACGTACCCCGGCTTCGGTGTATAAGCAAGGCACCTTCCTTTAGGAAGAGTTTTAGATTCAAAGAAAGGTGATAATTAAAGTTACTAATTGTGACGGACGGGAGACTACGGAACCTTACCTACAGTGAGCGAGGCCCGATACGCTCTTTGCCTTTTTTCTCTTTGGTATTTTCTACATTAACATTACCCTCTGGGCATCTATCATGTGTAATTAGGCACGGCGAGAGTTCAAAATTAAAAATGATAGTACATACTTTCATTCATGATTCATATCAACATGGCACCAATTATATTACTTTTTACGGTCAACGAAAGTGACTGTTTCTTTTGGATTACTCACATTAACAGTTAGGTTAGACAAAAGCTTTTTAGGTGCCGACGAGTACACAATACAACATAAGACGAAAATACAGATCAAATCCCAGCATACAATGATTAAAGTTTGACCTCATAAAGAATTGAATGGAGCTATTATGCACCCACAATGATTTTTGTCAATCTACAGGTGCTTACACGTCTTTGACCATAAATTCTCTGATGACATGACTTGCTGAAGCCTCTATTAAAGTTAATAATCCACTTTCACCAATTAGAACTCACCTACAAAGACTATTGTTTGTAGATTGTCTAAAGCAACGGAACCATATAACCATTATTATCCTATGACGAGTTATTTATGTCAATTGTCTGACTAATAGTTTGATTTGCACATCGAAATTGATATTATAGAAAGGCATGCCAATAAATCATTTAGTGGGCCATCATCGCATCTCCCGAGGCAGTAATGATAGGTGTAGGTTAGAATGTTAGATCGATGAATTGGTGAATGGGTTACCTACTGATTGAATATGACATTTGACCTCCTTTTATTTGTTGGAGAAATGGCACAAAAAACACTTCATTAGGTGAGCGTGCTTATTAGAAGAAGTCAAACGAGGTGTCTATATAGGTAGGAGATATGTGTACAATATAACTAGCTGTTGCCCGCGATTTCATCCGCGTCAATTTCTTTTATTATGATCGCGATTAAGAAGTTTTAATACAGATTTTTTGGGTAACTTGAATCGCTTACACAGCGCACATAACTGAAGCCCTCAAAGATGAATAATTTTCCATATTTTCCACAGATTCGAATTCGCTCCTATTGAACGGAGCATTATGTTATAATATAGCCTAAATCCCTCCTTGATAAATGAATTATCTAACACAAAATGATTTTTCAATTGGTGAGATTAGCGCGTTCAAACAAAAAATCTCTTCAGCTTCATAATATGTATAGCATGTAGATTATAAATATTAAAAAGGAGAAGTATACCTATTTATAAATTCTGAGAAGAACTTAATTCAGAGTTAAGAGTATAACAACAGGTAACTGACAAGAAATAAATACAATACATACTCGTACTCACAGTCAGACAGAAAACGAACAAACTTAAAAGATTGTTATAAAAAGTTACAAATACCTGATACCTGAATAAACGATGACTTCAATGTTCCGTTCTGTAATGTCTTCTACTTTCGATTTCCATTTTTCGAATGCTTTCTCAAACCAAATATGGTGTGAACACAACGGTATCACATCAAATCTTTAAATAAAAATTTAGAGAATGTAAAAAAACAAAGAAACACTGTCATTGTAACACCTTGCGGGAATTTGGGTTTGCGAAGGTCGAGATTGATATCAGATTAAGCTTCTGGTTTTAGTAATATGATATTTTATATCTCCATTGATATTTAAAAGGTGTTGAGAAATTACAGCGTTCCTGTCGCAATTGAGATGTTTTTAATACCTATAAGTCGCATAAGGTCAAAACTGTCATTGTTGTAACTTTTATTGGTCTGGATTTATATTGTGTTTTATGAATGTTTCGAGAGCCTGAAAATACGTAGGTACCTACACTATATAATAGCAATTATCTACAAGGTAACTTTGATCCATTTAGTTTATTAAGACTTTAGCGGGATCATGAAACCTCTTTCTGTTTTTCCTCCTTATTTAAAATAATTCGCCATTTAATAGTTTAGTGTCATAGAGTTTATGTCAACCTTAAAGGATGACCTCAAAGTAGCTTTGTTTTGAATGATAAGCTAGGTGTTACGCGCATTTTGTTACGAGGTCAAAGTCACAGTTATCGATCAAGGTTATAGGAAGACCTTTAAGTGATAGGAGTACATACCTATGATTTGCGAAAACATTAGGATGGTGAAGTTATTGGATTTGAGTGCCACCTAAGTATATATCTCATCGTTCATAACCATTTATCTCTAATAAGGAAATCATTATAAAGCAACGAAATGAGAAGTTTGTTAAACAAATATGTATATCATTTTGGCATTTTGGTTCGAAAATGGCTCGCATTTTAAATTAATCAAATATCTATTCTTTGGATTTATATTGGCAGTTTCGTTTTCGTTAGTAATTGTGACGCTAACAATTATTTTCAAATAGGAATTTTGTTTTACAGATTTGAAAAATTCTCTATCTACTCTTTCTATTAAGAAGGGTAGAAGATCGAAACCAGTTTCTAAAAAATCTTTCTGAGCTCAAGTAACTTACCCGTGTACACAATGCGTGGCGGTGATGAGATGGTCTCTGGCAATCACAGTGGCTCCGCAGATGACCTTGCCATCTCTCTTTAGAGCTGCAAGCCACGGGAACTCTCCAGGAGTCACAGCTTCTCCACCAACTACTCGGGCACCCCGGGCCACCCCACAAGCTGGAAATGAATGTTAAGCTTTAAGTAGAGGAGCCGAGGACTGCTTCTAAAAAAGAGATCGAATTAAAATGAGGGATTGGGGTTGATATGGATATAAGTAAATAAGCGTTCATATTAAATATAACATCGACGGTTGAAACAGCTTAGCAGATTCAAAGTGTATGAGAGTAGCGGGATGTTCACGATTCACTCTACCGAGCCTGAATTTCTATGTATTTTTTTTTCCTAGCTCATTTGGACTGCTCTTGGGCTCGATCATGCCTGGTGGAAAGGGATGGATGAAGTCTGTTATGGAATATTATCTCTTCATAGATGAGTGAGGAGAGTAACTAGATCTAGTAGCAGTAATTTGTTTTAATAGCAATTCATTTCTGAGGTAATTGGTGACTACTTGTGTCTTAGGTTGTTATGGGGCAACAGTGAAGTATTATGAATACTTCACTTTTGCCCCATAACTGAAACTGGGCAAACTGGGTGAACTGGGGCAAAAGTGAAGTATTCATAATACTTCACTGTTGCCCCACAACTACAACAACGTTTATGATCTCGTGTTATTCTGAACCTTAGAAACGCATCTAAAACATTATGTTTAGAATTCATAAATCGTTAATTATCCTCTGAATTATTTTCTCATCAGAAGCTTTCATAATATACTCACACTTGCTACGGAGAAGAAATTAGTTAAACGAAAATATTTAACGAGGTTTTTTGACATATTACATAAGTTAGCTTAAAAAAATTTAGCTCAAACAATTTTCCTTTAAGAATGAAGCAGGTCAAGTTGCTTGTTTATTTGAGGACATGTACTTGTGCACAAGCGATTGAATCATTAAGCAATTATTATGAACACCAAGCCACACAGATTCCACGTTTCACCGGTATTGTAGGCAATCAATATCAACTGATATTGACCTCATGACATCCACATTTTGTTTTCGAAAGTGACACTTTTTATTTTGTGTGTCTCACTTTTTTATTGTGTTTGTGTACCATGTTTGGCATCTTTCTTTTCACTTTTTACTAGATTTCGATTGTGTGTTTTCTTTTCCTTAACCTTAGTTTTCCCGAAGGGTAAAGCAGAGGCTTTTTTCCTTTTTTAGTCCTAATTTTATGTTTTAAATATAATGATAATGATAATTGTGGCATTTTTTGAACTCTCGAAAGTCGATGCAGCATTTCAGAAATCCAACAAAATAAATTTATTAATATTATAAATGAATTGAATATTAATATTAAACGTAATTTAATCCAATAGAAGCCGACGTATCTACAAACGAAACCATTTGCATATTAGAGAACGCAATGTTAGTAAACAATTATTCGCGCCAAAATGATTTCGTTTTATTATTGCACTAGAATTTATTAACATGCATGTTGCATTTTACTAGACATGTGCATATTTTAGTAACTACAATGACTGTTTAGTATCACAAACTGGGTCGCGAATTGCGATCAAAAATACGATAAAGATTAACCTTTTTTCTTCGCACTAATTTTAACGGTGCGCTCAAGTAAGCAAAAGCTTTTAACACTAAAGTTGCGGATGTAAGTAATTGTTAATCGGTAACAGATAATAAATTCAACATTTCGAAGACGTTCTTTACACATCCGGGGCTCTTAACATACTTGTGGAAATATCTCAACGGTTTTATCTCAACAGGCGTATATGCCAATAAGCATCGCCAGTAAGTATGACCACTCTCTAAAAGCACTTCAAACTATTAGTACTTATTTGGTGACATAACCAAAACTGAAGTAATGCCTATTGAATAAGACATTAGAAATTAAGATTTGAGTAAGAATATCCCCTTGTCACAACAAATACTTCTCAATGGAAAAGTTGGTTACGAAATCATTATTGGCTTTAGGGTCAGACTAGGAATGTAATTAATTTTACTTACCGAAACTATTCAAATTATAATTAATATTAATTAGAAATTTAACACTAATTCTCACACGTAAGCGAGAAATTTCATAAACCATTTGGTCAATCATGAAAATAAACTGAAAAGCACTCCACTAAAACACAAAAATAATGAAAGCTGTAAACAATTCCGAAGTTAAAAAAAATTGTTGGGTCACTCACTGCAGGGCCTGCAGGCGGCGGCTGCGGCAACGGCAGCGAGGAAGCAGAGGACGCGAAACATGTCTGTCGGAGTCACAGCCCACTCTATAGTCAGGGGGAGACGCCGGCCCAGCTATTATAGGCCGTGGGCGGCGCCTCAGATAAGGCCTCGGGGCCAGTGTGACAGACCAGATCAGGCCAAGTTCACGGCAACGCGACGACTGAGCGAATGACGGCGGTCGCGTCACCCCACTCGCGCCGAGCTCGCTCGGGAAGCGTGGAGGATCAGTGGATTAGATAATGACCTTGAAGCGATGGAGCTGATTGAGCAACCCATCGCAGTAGTTATCATTGATTCTTCTAATCTGTTCTACTTTTAAATATATATGTTTACGTTTAGTAGGCGCCAAGCTCTAAATGATGCAACTGGTTTTGATCACGATCTGCTTACTATGAATGGTATCTGTAGGTACCTAATTTGTAGATTTAGAAAAGAGTTCGTATTATTAGGGCTGATAATTAACAACTTATTCAGATTTAATCAGTATGTAAATGTAAATATGAGTTTCACATGTACGGTATCTGGTTCAATCATTATGTTAAATTAACACCGTATTTTTTGCAAATGAATGTGGTTGCCCGACTTGATATTCATCAGCCGATCGCCTCTCACAGGCATGCGCGGCCAAGAGAGACAAGCCCCCTTCTTAAAGATGCATAAATACAACACAAAGCTTGCCATTGACGTGCGACCGGTAGCGGAAAATCAAGTTCCGTAATTAGTTATGTCACATTATTACTTGGTAAAGGGATATTGTTTCGTTAATA
Source organism: Sesamia nonagrioides (assembly GCA_017933935.1). Lineage (NCBI taxonomy): Eukaryota > Metazoa > Arthropoda > Insecta > Lepidoptera > Noctuidae > Sesamia > Sesamia nonagrioides. The sequence goes on from JADWQK010001117.1 coordinate 307,983, forward strand.
AACGAACACGGGTCCCGTTGTATTCCTTATAAGAGTATGTTTATTGTAATGAATGTAATCGCTTTTACGTTCAATTAGTGAATTGATTGCATGCGGCGACATGTTTTGGTGAAATTGAATTAGTAGTGTTTAACTATATATTTCTTTTGGAATTTGTGATTCTTTTGTTGGATTGGATTGGTACATTGTGTTTTCTTTTTAACTTATATCTAATAGTCTTTGGATTAATCATCATAAATATGTATGCGTGTGAACTTTGTAACCCTTGCGTGGCAAATTTAGCATATTTTTAAGAAATGCGTCTTAAAATAACCTGGTATTTGATTAATGTGTGTATAGAAAGGATGTCGCGAAGTCGTCCGTGAGTGGGTCGCGTGTAGTGCGCATATATCCTTGCATTGAAAGTCGCGCTTGAATGTTACGCAACGTGCATTTAATTTCACCCAGTGCCGGATGCCTCGAGTGGTTCAATTTAATTCTTTTATATTTGGACAATCTTGCTCAACTTTTTACGTAATGTCAGGATTAAAGCGGTGTATTTTGAATCATTTTGCAATTTTTGATATTTCGGTACAAATATTAATGCAGGGGACAGTGCGGTGGCTTCGCAGCGGCCGTCAGAGTAACATCGCGCTGCCATTTTACTTTCTTGTTTATGTCGAGTGCCATGGAATAATACTGTAATTGATATTATGATTTATCCTGTGCGTAATGCCAGCATGTGTAAATAGCGTGAAGTAATTTATTGTCGTGGTAACAATGAGCGCAGCGGACGCACTAAAAAGATATACATATAACTTATGTGTATATCAAAAGATAAATAAAACTACTCTTAGGTAGATACAATGAAAAATGGAAGAATTATTATCTTCTAAAAAAAATCCAAAGTTGACTTAACATTGAAACTGAATCGTACATCATGCTCTAACTGGGTTATTTCCCTGTTTTACGAAATGTTTATCAAAGGGTTACCCACCGCTAGTCTAGACAAACATTGGGTGACCTTGTGACTGTTTTTGAAGGTTAGCTTCATGGAAAGAGTCGCGTGGTGCTGAAGATATGTGCAACGGTGCCAAGGCGACAGGCCACCCGTATGTCGCAGATAACGATGCACGCCTACTCACTGTATTCAATCGAGTTACTATTGTTATACAATTCATTTTCATTTCGATTTGTATAACAGGAAACATATTTTTTTGATATTTCCGTTAACTAGTAGCTACTAACGAGGCGTTCGGTAATGGCAATTTTAATTTAGTAGCTTTTTTAAATGTTGCGTTGCCTATTTAGAAAGGTAAAAGTTTATTTTCATGGTGCTCCTAAAATCAAATGTAAAATATTGTAAGTTCTCTCAGCTACGGTTCAATGATTGCCTAAATAAAGCAATAAATCCAAGTCCTATGTCAAATGCACTGTTTCAGTACCTAGTCTATTAAAGATTTATTTTAAAAGTCTTCTTCTGCTTTTGTATGATAGGATTGATTAGTTTTTATTAAGTTTGATAATAACCCATAAAGAATTAAATGATGCTTTTTTTGTTTCATTTTAATCTCAAGAAAGTTTCAATCACTTTCTTATCTAGTTTTGTTGCAAGTAATCAATTCCGTTATGCAGTTATGTTTATCTTTTTGTGGTATTAGTTTACCTATTTATACACTTTCTCTTACGTAGCTTTTTATGTGAAATCTGAATTAAGTATTTTTTATTTATCCATCAGTGAAATCTATTTTTTGTTTTATTTACACTTCCAACACCGCCAATCGAGAAGAGCAACATCGCTAATTAACAAACTAAGGGGTCATCCATAAAGTACGTCACACATAAAGGGGGGAGGGGGGTGTCGACAAAGTGTGACATGGTGTGACAAGGGGTGGGTGGGGTACTATGTTTCGTGACATCACATTTCAAAATCGAATATAGCTAGAGGTAATAATCGCGTTATTTGAAATATTAATTATAAACTAAAAAATATTTCCAACTCTATCTTTAGGACAATACGGTTTAAATTGTTTTCTTTACGAGATCATACTCGCTTTAGTGACACTCGCCGATCGAGCCCTTTGGGTTTCTTTCTTTCTTTATATTCAATAGTTTATTGCTTTGTTATTGTTTCAAATAATTGATATGATATTGATTTCATAAAAAAGTACTTTATTTAAATTGAAATAAAACTAAATTCGGAACTGCTGTTTTAATTTAATAATTTTTCGATGTGAAATTGCAAAACATGTGACGTCACATTGGGGGGGGGGGGGGGTCTCAGAAATGTGAACACCTGTGACAAGGACGGAGGGGGGCTCAAAAAAGCATGAAATTCGTGTGACGTACTTTATGGATGGCCCCTAATGGCATTCTAATTGCGTAACACACTATCAGGGGTCACTACTAGGGGGCACTATCAATGGGATTCATTTTGACAGTTGAACAATATTCATTGAGTTATTTACGTTGTTGAGCAAACACTTTTTTCGAACATATGGTGCATTGGATTAGCAATATGCTTCAAAGTTATTTAGATTGATAGTAATAGTTTGTTACGCAATTAAGGTGCCGAGGGATATTTGTCTAAAAAATTCCAAAACAAATTGTCAGCTACAACAAAATCAAAATAAGTCCTTTGTAACTGTTAGAGTGCTACGCAATTACCCCGCTGGTTTAGGAACTTTTTTGTAAAGGAGGGTACAAAAATCCTCTCGCATGTTGTAGTTACCTCGCCTTGATAAAGGGTCTTTTTGCGCCATGTATATAGATTGTACAGTGGCAATGCCTTACGGCAGACAATATAAATAATGGCAAGACATGTTTAACGTTCCGTTAGCATTAACTTTCAATGTGGGTGTGTTATTCTGTGTGGGCCAACATTCACTGAGGACCATTACAATACATATTTTCTCTAGTTCCACTTTGTAAGTTACAAAGATCTTCATAATGATATGTTTATCTCCAGAAGAAGACTTTTATAGAATAACTAGCGGCCGGCAGCGACTCCGTTCACGTGGAGTTAGTTATGCTCCGCTCCTATTGGTCGCAGTGTGATGCCTAAAGCCGTCCTGGATTAATGGTCTATTCAACGCAAAACGAATTATTCAAATCGGACCAGTAGTTCCTGAGATTAGCGCGCACAAACAAACAAACAAACATACACGCAAACAAACTCTTCAGCTTTATATATTAGTATAGATATCAAAGGATTAAAAAAAAAAATACGCACATGGGCACGATGAACAAGAAAAAATCTCGAATTTAAATTATTCTTTACACTTTGATCGGAACCATTGGTAATAAAACTTTATCATATTTATTGATGCCTCCATAATCTGTGAAACAAAATATATACACTATGCACTGACACACTTGGCTCAGCATTGGCCCGCTAAGGCCCGGTATCGGCCTGCATACTCTTTGACCATGTAATGTTCCACTTTTTGATTTTATTGTAACATCTCTGAATTGCAACAGTATTAATAGCGATCACGGAATTTATCGCTTTGTGTATATAGAAATACCTCTACATGTAGGGAATATTGCTCTATTTTTCTAAGTTATGTGGATATTTCAAATTTGTTATATACCTACTGTAAAAAGTTTTAAAATAATAATAAAAATAAAACAGGGAAAAAAGGGCATTAAAAATTTACCCCACCGCTGTTAAGAGGAAACATGCCCAAAAGCCTGGCAGCATTGGCACGATGTATGGCAGTGCTGATTCTTTGGCCAAAAAGTAGGTCAGCCCTTTGGTCACGTCAAGAGTCGAATAACCGTTTGCATTTTATACTAGACTAGCTGCGTCTCGCGATTTCACCTGCGTAGGTTTCGATATTTTCTTTTTTTATATGCTACGCCCCTATTGGTCGCAGCGTGATGTTATATAACCTAAAACCTTCGTGGATTCATGGGCTATCCAACGCAAAATTTTGCGCGAATTTTTCAAATCGGATCAGTAATTCCTGAGATTAGCGCGTTCAAACAAACAAACTCTTCAGCTTTATATATTAGTAAGTATAGATATGAAATGCTTGGAGACCAAGGATACAAACACGATTGGTGCTGTAGCTGAGCGAACAACTGCTGCGCTACGTGTCCCGGGTTCGATTTCCGCATGAATCAAATATTTCTATGGCCTACAATTAGTTGTTCCGAGTCTGGCTGTTTGTGTATGTGATTTTCTGTGTTTATAAAAGCACAGTAGAAATCCTAGTGTGAGGAAACTTTTTTTAAACAAATTAAAAACAGCCTGATTTACTAATAGGTACTTTGGAATTTTCCCAATCAGCCTTGAACTTTTGAAATATATTAAAGAAATTTGACAGAATAATGTAGCTTGATATGGTAGCGGCTCTATCTCATTTATCGTATTTTTTGCCATATATTCGCTAATGCTGACCTTTATTCAATATCCAAATGTAGGTACATATACAGTCGATTGACTCTATGAAAATCGCGGCGTGGAAGGTTAGGTGTAGTGATCATTAGTTAAGATGTGGTGGCCTAGTGGTTAAAACATCAGCCTCTCAAGTATGAGTGTGCGGGTTCGATTCCAGGTCAGGCAAGGTCCAATGTAACTTTTCTAAGTAAGTATCTGTACTTTCGAAGTATATCTTGCACAGCAATGACTGATCAAGGTGAAGGAAAACATTTTGAGAAATCCTGGACTTTAAGTCTAAAATCGCCAACCCGCATTGAGCAAGCGTGGTGATTACGCTTAATCCTTCTTTGTATGAGAGGAGACCTGTGCCCAACAGTGGGACCATAAAAAGGTTGATGATAATCACAACAAATACAATACTATACTTTTAAAACTTCTACTGTACACGGATCATCGGCGTTATTTTTCGGTGACTGGTGTTACGCAGCTGGTCACGAAACCGGCGGTACACAACAAGTTCCTCAAAGAAGAACTATGGCCGAAGGGTGTTGTGTTTGAGGAACTTGTCGAGATCATGCGTCGGAACACGTACCACGAACGACTTGAAGTACGTGCTGTGGCGCGGCTCCAATACCTCGACCCTCACAGTCCATTTAGACTTGACGCGCAGATACTCCACTATCTCCTCAGCCTTCGTGGAGTGATGCAGTCTGGACAGGTATAGCATCGTCGTCGGTAGTGCTGGACGCAGCAGCATGTTAGGTCCTGCCAGCGCAGTACCGCACTGGTTCCGACAAGGAGGCTTTTTCTTCTTCTTCTCTACCTTGATGACACCATCCTTATCGCACGTGTCCTTCTCTGGACCCAGTTTATTCAAAACCAGGGGGAATGATGATGATGTCATTAGTGTCAATCCCTTAGCATTAGTTGCAATGACAACTCATTCCACGCTCACTTCACATATTATGTTCATATGTTTTCACAGTGACATGTTTACTGAATCGCACTACTGGTTTAGTAGAATTCAAACAGGCATTCGACATGGAAAATAAAGGTCATCTCTGTTTAGAATGCAGATACACGAAGTGACGTAAGGATTACATCTAATATATTTATTCCATTCGCTAATGACTAAAATAATAAGATATTTAATCGACGAAGTTGCAAGACAAACTAGTAGAAGAGACGAATGCTTTCACAGTTCAATAGGATGTCCGTCAAGGATCTATTTTGGGGCCAACGTGTCATTCACTTAGAGGTACTTAAAAATCAGTAAAGTTCTGTACTTATCTGTTTTATTTTTATTTTATTGGCCTATCTACAATTGTTACACAATAACTTAACAACAATACAAGCAAGATACAAACGAAGTGCACAATATGACACACATCATGTAAGATAGACAAATTGATGTGTTATTGTATGTAACAAAAAAAAAAAAAAAATGTGACACAAATAAAAATTACAAAAAGTTCAGAAATAATTTTACAGCAACCAATGTGAAGTTAGCATAGAAAAAATTAAAAAGAAATCAGCAATGTTTTCTTTTATAAATTATAAACTAGCGGTTGACCGCAATCCCGCCTTATGGTAAGCAGTGATGCGATCGTTGATGGTAAAGCGCGCTAGTTTATTAAGAGCCTATTCACTCTAGCCTTGAATACACTCAAATTGTAGTGTGACGGAAACACCGCCGCTGCCAATTTGTTCCAGGCTCTCGATGTATAAAAGAACAAGCGAAACGCTTCGTCCGGATCGTAGTGGTGTTAACAACGTAAGGGTGGAAAGTCACCGGCCGCAGGAGACGCCCTGGTCGAGAGATGACACTAAACTCCCAGACACCGTAGGCGCGGGCCTGCCGGCGGTGAGCAGTGGGCAGTTCGCCGCTCGGTAAGGACCAGGCCCGACTCGACGGCACGTCGTGTTGCACGGGCGCCTCAAAGAGATGTCAGCACATCGTGACGGGATCTACGAAGACCGATGCCTCCTTAGCCAGGGTTGCGGGTTGGTGAAACAAGAAACCGTGGCCCTGGCTGTCGCACAGGCTAGTGAAGAAACACGGGTGGGTTTTAGTCAGTAAAAGTCTGACACGCCCTTCCGCTCCGCCCAGAGCGGGAGAAGTCAATTGATGATTTCCCATCCTAACAAAAAAAAAAAAAAATAGGGTGGAAAGTCGCCGTACGATGGTGGAACAGAGATGGGGGAATTAAATCATGCAATTCCCTTGCACCCTCACCAGAATGCATCCTATAGAAGACCGAAAGGCTGGCTACTCTATGCCTGTGCTCCAGGCTTTGGAGACCGTTTCGAGTTAAATCTGGGTGGCCAATCAGCCTCTTCGCACGCCTCTCCACTGAATCCAAAGTAGCCAGGTGACATTTCGCAACACCAGCCCAAATATGGCTGCAGTACTCCACATTGTTATTTATTTGTTTTTTAGGACTTGGCGCTTCAATTTTTGAAGTGTTGTGGTAAAGATATCAATTAACTCAAGAGCCTGCAAAGTCTGGGGATAGGTGATTGATCCTGAAAGAGTTTTGCTGAAAGGGAGCCGGAGTATAAGTGATAGGGTGACGCGGATAACTGTGCGGAACATTAAATTTAAGCATATTTAATGTTTTATCGGATTACTTTTATTATTCTCCAATACTACCACAACATTTCATTTTAAAGACAATTTTTTTAAATATTGGCCGCAAATACAGAGTGGTGCTGACATTACGACAATAAATTAAACATCGTGTACCTCAACACATTCTCAGTCTACCCATAAAAAATCAAATAAATATGTCCATTAGTTTAGTCACAGAAAATTATTTTTCATTTTTCACATTTTCTACATGATGTACATGTTGATAAGGAAGCGCTTACAGGTTAATGACCGCCGCATCCTGCGGTAATAATGGCACGAAAAAAGCAATTCGATACAGGATCGCGCTGTCGCCGATCGGAGGTCAGTGAACCAATATTTTTAAAGGATGTTCTATTCCGTTCGCAGTTTTGTGCGATGGAGTTTGATTGAAATTTTCATTTTTTTTATTTTTGATGCCAGGTTTTTTTCTATGGTTTAGGATTATTCCTATGAACCAGCATTGTTGGTGTTTTCATGAGAAAACTACTAAACGGATTTGGATTAATTTGGTACTCAGATATACAGTGTGTTAACTAACAGAGGGCGTTCCCGTTAACCCGAAATAGTATAGCATACATACATGTTAAAAAAAATGTTTCCATTCGAAAACAAAATGTTTTAAAATTTTTTCCAATAAGAAAATATTCAATAAAATTTTTAAATTGACATGTAAAAGAAACACACTGTACACGCGAACAGCTATTTTGATTTAAAACAGGAGGTTTCAAATTTATTTCCAATTAGATTTTTTTTTATTCGGATTTTTTATGCTTATTTTTCTATGCTGATATTTTATTTTAATCTATTAATTATATATATTAACGAGTTTAAGGGAACGCCCTCTGTTATTTAACATACTGTATTATCACCGGGAATAACACATAGGATACTTTTTATCCCGGTATTCCCACGGGATCGAATGATTCCCGGGTGAAACAGCTGGGCGCAGCTAGTCCATACTAATATTATAAATGCGAAAGTAACTCTGTCTGATTGTCTGAACTCTGATTGTCTGTCTGTTCGTCTGTCTGTCTGTCTGTCTGTCTGTCTGTCTGTCTGTCTGTCTGTCTGTCTGTTACGCTTTCCCGCTTAAACCTCTCAACCGATTTTGACGAAATCTGGCAGAGACAATCTTTAGATCCTGAGAAAGAACATAGGCTACCTTTTATCCCGGAAAAATTTGATGTTCCCGAGGGAAATCTAAAAGGCGCAATATAACCGAACTCCACGCGGGCGAAGCCGCGGGCGGAAAACTAGTTAAAAATAAATGTACCTACTGAATGGTTATTGTATACGATTTAAAGATGATAAAATAGATAACAGACCTTCACCCGTTATAAACCTAGTTACCTATTTAGCGTCATACCTAATGGATAAATTAGTTCGAACAACGAGAAGATTTAGTAATAACGTCAGTCATTCGATCGGTATACCTATACCATCGCCTAGCTCCATAAAGAATAGAGGTAAACAAACCAATTTAGGGTTATCACAACTCACGTTTTACAAATCTCCTGTTATTTACATGATTATTGACTTTTACGTGCTAGCTATTTATTAATAATTCCTATTGCAGCATATTTCAATAGAATCACTAAAATAACATACGAAATAACTTGTTATTTCGAAAAACCATTAAAAAGTCGACATTAATTTTACGTGATAGCCCTACAAAAAAAGAAAGATGGATGAAATCCAGGTATTAAACACATTTTGTGGAATTAACCAATGAATAAAGTTGAAGCATTTGTCAATACAATTTTGCGTATTTTAATTACTTTCAAATGCTTGTAATACTTTCAAGTATGGACTAATGCATTGTAATACTTTCAAGTATGGACTAATTATAATTATATGTATCAAAAAATGTAACCATACATACTTCATTTAAATCGGTTAAGCGTTCTATGCAAATTATAAATATCTAAACATGAATAAACTGTTTAGGTTAGTAGAAAGTAGGATTATTACTTTTATGAAAATCATCAATATAGAAAAGGTTGTTAACATCCGTCCTTTAGGTGGAAACTACTCGTTGCCTAGCAACGGTTTGTTTACCTCTATTCTTTATCGAATTTGGCTCAACCATAGGTAGATATTGCGTCAGCGGGCATGATTCCCGTTGCAGAGTAAGTAAGTACATAGGTATATTCCACAGTACAAGTTAACTTTATAAAACAACGGAACCTTGCTGGAGCAAGTATTGAATTTATTGTTGCCTCGGCTCGATACTGCCTGTTTGGCCTAGTTACAATGTGCGGAATGGCGCCTGTTCAACGGGTAAGTAGAAAGGTAAAAGCCTTTTAACTTCACCCAAATTATGAAGATAACGATTCGTTTCTGTAAACTCCAGTAAGTAAGTTTGTTTTCTTGTAAGCAAAGTGGTCAGTCATCCAATATTTCTTTGATAAAATCTTATAGCATGACACACAATGGTTCACGGAAGACTATTAGGTGGTTGAAAATGACAAGTAGAAACTTATGACATTTTGGAGCAATTTTTATTTTTGTACCGATGCCGTTGCAACTGTTTCCATTAAAAATTAATTCTTTTTTTATAACACCATTTTTTTATATTTGTAAATAATGCTGTATAAAAATGTGATGTTTTAAGAACTGATTTGGTTAATGCTAAATATGTTGATTGTCTGGGTAATATTATAATGGTACAGTATATAAAAAAATAACGCAGCGACTTGGAGTAAGATGAACTGCTAAATGAATGACCTGATTTAAAAAAATAGCCATAGGCTTAGTGCGCTTAGTTGTGTTTCATCAAGTTATAGACGTATGATCATGTGTTTCTTCATTTATCCATGACCTTCTTTACCTCCTGAAGGCCCACAAATTCTTTTATAAAAATCTTAAAACTGAAAACCCTTGCACCAAACTTACAAAGAAACGGATTCGATGACAAGAAATCGTGAACAGGAAACTACAATAAATGAGGAACGTGACCGCATGATAAGAGTGCAATGAAGATGAAGAAGAAGAAATTGATATTGGTTGTTGAACTTGGTTTATGGTTGAGTTTTGTCACAAGCTACTTAGGTACGGAAAACAGCAAGCTACCCGAAACTGACAAATATTCCCAATTAACCTTGAGCATTAATGTTTTGGAGATAAAGTTGAAAATTTAATAAAGAAATCTGACAGATTGTAGCCGCTTGATGTGGTGTCATCCGTACATAACATTATTTTGACTGATAAGTGCCGGCGCTGTGTAAGAATTCTTACCAAATATGTAACTGAAGAAAGTATGAATTCTTTAAATTAAACATTGACCAAACACATATTTTGAAAAAATATAACCATTACCACAGATTACAGAATACTACACAATTACTCATTATTTTTAACAATCATTTGAGTTTAACTAGGTCATCATCATCCCAGTGTTAATCCCAGTCGCATCCGAAGCCTTTTCAGCTTTGGAGTCTGGGGTCCGCTTTACCAGTCCAACTACTGATATGGCTAAACTTCGACATTTTCCATGAAGCGACTGCCGTCTGACCTCCACAACCCGAAGGCGACATCGAAGCATTGCAGTTAGACCAATTGTAGGACTTTTGAGCTCCAACAACCCGTAACGACTGCCACTAGATGTTCGTAGGGCAACCGGGACCAACGGCTTATCGTGCTTTCCGAGGCACGACCAGACCAGTACAAATATTCATATTCATGCATACAAATACTTGCACTGTGCGGGGATCGGACCCGCGCCACCTTGCGCAGCGGCCGCGTCCGCTACCGCTACGCCACGGAGGCTGTGAGTTTAACTAGGTACGGATCAAACAATCGGCCCTTATTATCTAAAAAATTAAAAAAAAAAACGGGCAGACTTTTCTGATTGGTTGAGTTAGACATGAACAACCATTCAAAGACATTGATTTTCAAAGGCTAGGTGTCGGCTAATACCTAGGTACACCCAGTTTAGGATTCAGAGTACCCATTATTGTTAACTAGTAATAAGCCTTACCTATGTGTAAAAAACAGTTTTACATATAGGTAAGGCTTATTACTAGTTAGTAGTATACCTTTTTGTTTGTTTGGGATGGCAAATCATTTAATGACCCCTCCCGCTCTGGGCGGAGTGGAAGGGCGTGTCAGATTTTTACTTACTAAAATCCACCCGTGTTTCTTCACTTGTCTGTGAGACGGCCAGGGCCACTACAAACTACTTTTCTTTTTTTCAGATTTATAATAACTTGAGTGTTCAGGTTTTAATGCCTGGCATTTTCTTAAAAGCAAACGAATTCACGTCGATTGATTGCGTTATAAAATTCCTCGGCGCTGTTCTGTATCTAACAATAAAACTTCGTTAAGTTATTTAAAAACCTATTTTCATAGATAACCCGTATGGAATTACAAATTCGGGTCGATAATTTTTTAAAGAGTTTTTGCCATTTGCATAATTAATCCAATCTTGAACAGTTTGGTATATATCTACTTACCAAGTATGGCATTTCTATAACACGAATAAAGCTTATGTAAGTTCTTGTTATGCCTATAAATTAATCAAATATTCGGTGTCTTATACCTACTAATAATATTTTACATATAAGTAACTGTAAAGAAACATCCAGAAGTCCAGTCCAACTTATTGTTTCATGCAAATCATGAAAATGAATAAGGGACCTGCAGATTTAAGTGCAGCAATCTCTTCCTATGTGCTGATCCTGGAAGGCCAAAAACTTGAAGGCGTATCATTATTTTCCTAATTAAGTAGTTACTCTAAAATGTATCGTCCTGATTAAAAAAATCCATTTAAACTGTGCGATTAGAAGCACAACTGCTACCTCTAACCACACTTATACCACAAACACATCAAGCGGATCACAAACTATCGCATGTAGGCATCTATTAGGATCCCTCATGATTCGCTAATGCTACTAATTACACCATTACAGATAATAAATTCCATAAAATTGGTTATGGAATTTGTGACAACGTTACTGGGTTGTTTATAAGTGGTTGTGCGGGTGTGGGAGCTTCATACGGTGGGCAGGACTAAGTGGAACGTAGTGGAGAAAGTGTTGGTAACCTGGGCTCTGGCTGTTTTCGATCTGTAGTGTGTCCGGCGCAGGCGCAACGTCAGCCGCCATTCGTCCTCCTCCTTACGCCCTGCTAACTGTTGCCTCCTCGTGAGTTCCGAATTAATTTTTAACCTTAACATTTTATTCGTGGTCGTGCAGTGCAGTGTTGTGCTTACAGTAATACGGTTAGTAATTTAATTTCCCCGAAATCTTTAGTAAACGGGAAAATCTATTCATTAACTAGTCATGTATGTAAAGTGGGCCCGCATTTGGATAATTAGAAGCGCATGTATCTTTAAAGAATTGTACTGTCAAGTGCTCATAAATTAATAAATAGTAATTGTCATTCAAAGCATTAATTTTCAAATTTCTGTAGAAATCGACAATTCTACACAGTGTAATACTTACTTATTTCTACTCCATAGAATTACATAGATACCTACAAGTGTTTCGTCTCAGACAAACTGCCTGACATGCATTTAAAATTAACGTCTACGAAAAGACAGTTATTTCAAATCACATACATTTCTTTTAATTATTAATTCTATTTGTATTCGTGTCACCAAGGGATAGAAGAATACAGTGTGACTGTTATTCGATTATTATTGCGGCAAAGCATTGCAAGACGGCAAGATCTCATCATCGTAATCCAAAACGCGCAAAATTGAATATCTGCATCGCTTGCATAGTTCCCACAAGCCCTTGACAGTATTGTAAGCCTTGAAAAACTAGTAAGTCGGGCATTGCTAGAAATGTATAGTGAAACACTTTCATTTCCGTGAAATAGTTAGGGAGCAGGAAAACCGACGGCTCTCTCTACTCGGTAGAGGCCCGGGAACCGCGGAGTCGCACGCTGTGCGCATACCAATCGGGAAATTACAATTTTATTCTATCACTTACTAACAGATTATTTATAGTCGTTTCCATTATGTCGCAAGACGATTTCTAGCGAATTACCAACTAGTTGCGCCTTAAAGGATTGCCTTTTTTTGAGTTTAACGGTTCTAACGTGCGACCAATTCTTATTATTTTCTTAAAGCACTACACCATGTAAAGAATTTAACATTCATGACACTGGATGGCAGTTACCGAAGAATTTAAGTAGGTAGTTCTTATTGTTATAATGTGCGGTGAAAAATCATCATGGTCAGAGGTCGGGACCTATGCTATGCTGTTCCGGCTGTTCGTAAAAACTAACGTTTTCGTATAAATTTCAAACAAAAAAAAAATAATTCATAGTTATCAGAATAAATATCATGTCATCATCCGAGATATGAAGATTACGGTACCCGTTTTCCATGAATCTTGTTTGATGATCTTAATTGTAATTTATATTAAGACACAATTATAGTCCCTTGGGGGACCCTCAATGACGCGACATGAGTCCTCGATCGAATTAAAAAACAAAATAAATGCTAATTGATGTTGATTTGATGAGTGATCTTAAGTTAGCGGTACATCGGCAACCGGCAGCGGGTTTTTTGACCCGGTCACGTCGTCGTGTCCTTGATTCTTCGTTAACGTTATCAACAATGCAATCTCGTTGGAAACTTGAATATAATGCTCGAATAAGTTGAAATGAACTGTAAATAAGGCGCCTGCGTAATTGTGATTTCAATGCGAGTTGTTTAATTGGACGTACTTATTTTTTGTTTTCGGGGGGAAACCTTCAAAAGGCACCCGACCCCCAAGGAATGAGGTCGAGTAGTGTGGGATTTTTACCTCACTAAAACCACCCCGGTGATCACCATCTGCGCCTAGGGGTGGTCCCGGTTCCTCTTAAAAGACCAATTCCGGAACCCTCCCCGCGCAACGCCTGTAAGGCACATCCCAGGGGAGACTCTAAGAGGGCCTCTCCTAAACGTCCTATGCACGGCAGCACGTGACCACTATGCCACCGTTTTCCCTGGGGTTACTTAGTGGGCAGGCAGAGTCCCCGCTCTGCGTGCCTGCGACCCCAAAGGTCCACCTACCTCAATAAGCAGACGGGTTTCGACTTATTAAGCGCCAAGGCGGTTGCCTCCCCGACGCCTCCTCCGAGCAGGATCAGCCCGCTCTCGATCCCGTTCGGCGGCTTCCTTCTTGGCCATCACGGTCTCACAGAAGGAAGCTACTTATGTCCAATTCTCTGTCTTTGCCAGCATAGCCCTTACTACTGCCGGCAGAGATAGGTCTTGCCCGATCCTAGCAACCAGGACCCGCCGCTCGGAGTCCCATGCAGGGCACTCCTCGAGCGTGTGTTGTGCAGAATCCAGGCTGCCTCCGCAATGGTGGCAATTTGCCGTGTTCTCTCGCCCAATTCTGTTCAGGTACTCACCGAAGCAACCGTGTCCAGTGAGTACCTGTGTGAGCCTGAAGGAGATGCGCTTCCCTCTTTTCAGCCAGGCTTCGAAGTACAGCAGAACGGCTTCAACAACGCGCTTGCGCAAATATTGCAGCAGCTGTAACCGCTAGCGCCACCGGTCGAGCGCGAGTTGCCGTTCCCGTCGCCTCAGTTCTACGAGTGCAGTTCCTGGCACACTATTCCCGCTTTGGCGGATGTTACAAATCTAATTGGACATACCTAAGACCTTGTTACGGTTTCCTGGATTCAGAAGCAAACATCACTTGTAGCACTCAATCATCACTCAATATTTGGTGTAGTATTTGAATACGAGCAATAGCGAATGCAGTACCAATAACTTTAAGCTCTATAAGATGTACCTACAATGAGCCTAATGTACCTAAACAAAACCATCAAAATAGGACATGTCACGAGATTGCGTTGCAATTAGGGAAAAACAACTTCAAGAAGAAGGCAAACAGAAGGATCCTGCTGGGATGGGCACCATTTGGTAAACTTCGTCGGGTATTTTCGTCGCCCATACCCCAATGTTTGAAGGCAAAAATCTTCAACCAGTGCGTCCTACCCGTCATGACTTACAGAGGCGAGACGTGGACACTAACGGTCAGACTAGTCCATAAGTTTAAAGTCGCTCAGCGAGCTATGGAGCGGGCTATGTTGGGTGTCTCTCTGAAGGACCGCATCAGAAATGAGGTGATCCGACAGAGGACCAGAGTCATAGGTAGTCATAGTCATTTATTCATTAACAAAAAAATGTATCTGAAATTACATAATAACAAAAGAGAAAATTAAGAATTCACATTACATTAAAATGTCAAATATACATAGCTGAGAGGATTAGCAAGCTGAAGTGGCAATGGGCTGGTCACATATGCCGCAGGACCGACAACCATTGGGGTAAATGAGTCCTCGAGTGGAGACCGCGCCTCGGCAAACGTAGCGTGGGACGCCCTTGGGCCTTGCCTAATGACGAGATTGGAAGACACCAAAGCACCCAAATATTTGCTGGATAGTACCTAAACCATCCAGTCTCTGTTTTCCGTATGTTTGAATTTAAAACATTGTTGAATGTAAAACTGTTGTAAAGAATTAAAAACTGCTGGAGTGAGAAATTGGAAGAAAATAGCGTCAAATTTCAAACAGGTCACATTGGATAAATATAATTGACCACGCATGAAGGCGATGTGTACTCGTAGCATGACTATTCGACGTGAGGTTGTCCGAAAGGCGGTAAAATTTTAGAAACATATTAATATGGCTATAGCAATCTAAAGTACAATGCAAAGGATTTGTATTTAGGGCGTTGCTCGTAGGTACATAGTTGTCACAGCAACTTTTAATACTTTGTTTTATTTCCTGCTAGATATTTACTACGATGAATTTGGCGATCCTGTTGGTATGCCTCATCGGCGTGATGAGCTGTCGCGCTGCGAGCCTCGAGCCACAAGAGAAAGAAAAGGGCTTTATCGACTGGATCAATAACCTGTTAGGGGGTGGCAGTACCACAGCCAGCCCCGTCATAGTTCATGATCCTCCGCCCAACTGTCCTGCTTGCCGTAAGTAAAAACTGATAGTGAATTGGTACTAACTAGGTATATTTAGTTTTGATTTCTAGTAGGTACGGCAGCAGGCCAAGCTGCCGGAAACTGTAAAATATTTCCAATTGAGTCTTAATGCTTTAGATTTACAATTGAAAGTCTAATAAAGAAATTTGACAGATTGCAGTAGCTTGTTGTGCTGTCGTCTGTACCTATTGGGACTGCTGCTTTAATAATAATACTTGAGGACAAAATTTTGTTGAGCTTGACAGCGTTCTTACCCTGTACTGCCCGATTGCCACAGGCACTTGGGCAGCAGTTTCGACATTGGTAACGACGCTGTCGCTAACTACCGATTGTTACATATAATCGCATTACATATCAGAGATACCGATGTCGGTAGGCTAACGTATTCATAGTTCGGTTTTTCAAAGTCATATTACCTACTTATTGACCGTAACTAAATCTCCTTGAATGCTGGGACAATTGACTTTAATTTAGTATACCTAAATAATTATATTTATTAGGAAAATCGCTAAGTTTGCGACAAAGTTCGGTAGTATATCGATGACAATCGATAACTTTGAGAGTCTATAGCTATACTTACTACCAAATATCGCTACAAACGTATCGACAGGTCTTATGAACCGATATCGATGGTAAAGTGATCGCTATCTCGGCGTCAGCGGTGCCGTCTATCTTCAAGCTTCAATTGTGTGGGAGATCTTTGCCCAAAAGTTCTATAAAACTAATATTCATTAAGTGTCAGTGCTTGTATATAATCGATTATCTATTCCCTCGGTTCCTGACACAAACCTGCAAATTTTTAGAATGCGGAGTGGCCCGGACGAAGCGGCGCATTGTGGGAGGGTACGAGACCAAAGAGCGAGAGTACCCCTGGATGGCGATGTTGATGTACAATGGAAGGTTCTTCTGCGGAGCATCGCTCATCAATGACTTGTATGTTTTGACCGCTGCGCATTGTACTGGGTAGGTATGCATCTGGTGCTGAAATCAGCTTATTACCTAGTTATGTATTATCAGTGTTTCTGTGACATGTTTCTCAGTCGCCCTTGTCACCCATCTACTCCATTTAAGGTAGGATGAGCTAATCATCATCTCAGCGTTAATCCCAGTTGCTTTAAGTCGCAGATACTTTTTCAGCTTTGGAGTCTGGGGTCCGCTTTACCAGTCTAACTGCTGATTTTGGCTAAACTTCGATATTTTCCGTGAAGCGACTGCCGTCTGACCTCCACAACCATAACGCGTATAAATATCGAAGCATTGCATTTAGAACAATTGTTAGACTTTTGAGGGTTCCAACGACCCGTAACCAACGGCTTAACGTGCTTTTCCAGGCACGTCCAGACCAGTGCAAATATTCATATTTATGCATACAAATATTTGCACTGCGAGGGGATCGAACCCGCGCCTCCTGGCGCGCAGGGGCCGCGTTCGCTACCGCTACACAACGGAGGCTGTCGATGTAGGTAGGATGAGCTAATGTTAGATATTATTATAGAAACACTGCTCACTACACCAAATTTTAATTTTATCTGCTTGGGATGCACATTTTAGGTACCTTATTTTCAAAACAAAAAAAAAAAAAAAGAAAATTCTGATTACTTTCTCACTCAACAAAGCATCTTGTTTATTAATTGCTGCCAGCAACACAACACCACATCGAGACCTACACCCACCGTCCACTACTATACTATGCCAATTTGTACTTGCCTATCTAGATACCTACCATAGCTAAGGGTGCTTTCATATAGAAGCAGGCTTTCGTACCCGACTCCCGACACCGTTGCTCTTCAGAAGGAAACCGTTACATATTTTAGCAGTTTCTTTGAGTTATTTTTTTTTTATAAATTATAAACTAGCGCCTAACCGCAATCCCTCCAGATGGTAAGCAGTGACACAATCGTTGATGGTAAAACACACTAGTTTATTAAGAGCCTAGTCACTCTAGCCTTGAAGACACTCAAATTGTACAAATGGACGCGGTGTGAGGGAGGAGGCGAAACGGTTCGTCCGGATCGTAGTGGTGTTAACAACGTAAGGGTGGAAACTCGCCGTACGACGGGTCGTCCGATGTTTTTCCCTCGCACACTCACCAAAATGCATCCTATAGAACACCGAAAGACTGGCTACTCTACGCCTGTGCTCTAGTTGTGGGAGAATGTCACCTTTACCGATCGCTACCGACTTGCGATTTGTCTTTACCGGTAACATAGAATAAAGAGGGGAAGTAGGTTATCTGCGACCCAATCCGCGATTTAATTGCCTACTGTCTTAGGGTTGACGACAGTCCGCGCTTCGTCGGTTACGGTTGTCGCCCAAACCGCTAACAAATATTTATAGACTAAGAGCTTATGTTTAAATTATTTGCTTAGTATTTAGTTTACATATACTAGTCAGTTTTTTTTTGTAATTTTTATTTTTAGTTTTGTACACATAAAGAACCATATTTATTTTTAATTAATACAAATATAAATAATACAAACATAACATCTATTGAATCACACATTTAATACAAAATTACAAATTAGTTACAGAAAAATACCTACTTTCTTCGGTTTCGACTATTACGAAACACGTTGTTATTAAACTTTAATGTGTAATATATCCGTATTCTTGTAAATAACTTTTAGAAATATAATTTGAAAAATATAAGTCTTTTATTTGTTCATAAATAGACATACCAACTTTGCAGTTTATGTGATCATTTTTTAAAAGCTAATGTGCCGAAAAGCCGTGACGCGCGAACCTCGTTCCGTGCTAGCCGCGACTAGCGCAGTCATAGGCACTCTTAATATTGTGTTTAGGTGTGCGTGCGGCGACGCATAGATACTATGGCGCACACATACAAGCCGCGCGCGGTCCGTTTGTATGAAGATAACGTACTTCCCTCTCTTTATTCTATGCCGGTAACCTGCCGCTTTATGCAAGCTCCCTTAGTCTGGGTGAAATGGAGACGAATGTGCTGTTGGCCTCATGCCACTTGCGTTCTTCCGCACGCATCTAAATGTTTTTGTTAAAACAGTTACATATTTTTACCGTGATCTGATTTTCTGACTGATGTCGGCCCCGGGTTGTAAACTGGGACAGTTTATGGTGCTATTTGGCTTTAGTTTTGGAAAATTCTCACTGTGTAACAGCACTTCCATGTTAGATTAGGTGATGAATTTATTACCGCAATAAGGTGTAGAAAATGGCGGTTTTGAAGACGGAACTTTGACATCTTCAACTTGCTACTCTATTCAACACCTATGAGCTCATCAAAAATATGTTGATTCTGGCTTGTTTTCATCTGAATATTGATTTTTTTAGGTACCGTAAGGAGCGCATCACAGTCCGGTTACTGGAACACGACACCAAAAATCCCAATGAGACGAAGACGATTGACAGAAAAGTTGCTGCAGTAATACGTCATCAGCGGTACAACCCTGGCACCTATGACAACGACATCGCGTTGATGAAGCTTGATGAAAGGGTAATCTGGCACAGCATTGAATTTTAAAATAGAACTACGGTCTTAATTTGAATAAATGTTCAATAGAATCTACTAGTGATAGAAACCAAAATAGGTTTAGAAAGAGAGGATGTTGAGGGTGAGGGTAACGAACAATGTGACTCATGTCTGTCGGTGGCATTAGTCTTTGAGACTTCGGATGAGGATAGGTACCTAGGTACACGAAGATTTTCAGTTTTTTCACGCACAATCACACAAATTTCTTTTTACATTTTCAACCTTATCGCTGGAGCATTAAAGCTCCATGATGATCGGGAGTATTCGACAGTTTCGGGTAGCGTGGGTAACGGGTTCGACTATCAGACGGAAAAAATATTTGTATGACCCACAAGTAGTTGTTCCGGGTCTGGTTGTTTGTGTTTGTAAACTTAAATGTTTGTAAACGTACCTACCCAAGATACAAGACAAATTCCAGGTGTGGGGCAGAGTCTATAAAAAAACAAGGTATCTGGAAACATTTAGCTGCTGCTTTATTGAATGACAGTAAGACGTGTCAAGACAATGTTTATGTCTCTATCTGGTCGTTCCGCTCATTAAAATACGTGAACAAAATAATTGGCAACCACTACTGTTTGTTTTGAAGCCGAATTGCGTGACAATGAAGATAAATCCGCACTTTCCAGCGTGCAGTGTTGGATAAATATGATTCATCTATGCAGCGTGGAAATTCCTCTTCGCTAACGAATTTCTTTTACATAAACTCTTTCTGTTGCCTTTGACCATCCATTTTAAACAATTATAATAATAATAATAATAATTTATTTGCATCAGACAATTGTCCATAGTTTTTCGTAAAAACACATACACAAAATACATTTAAATTATTTATGAACTATTAAAAACATACATATTATAACATTCCAAAAATAAAATAAAATTAGACTGAAAAACTCATTAATAGGTACATTTAAGAATTATGTTATGTCAGAATAATTAAAAAACAAAATATAAAATTTAAAAATAAAATAAAATGCCAAAATCAAAAATAAAATGACAAAATCAAAAATAAAATGTCAAATTTAAAAATAAAATGTCAAATTCAAACTAGGTAGGTAAATTAATTACAAAAGCTAGACGGAGCCCACCAGTCAAGAGAACACAATATACGCCTTTGTCCAGTGCTCCATAAAAATGCAGTCTGAGTCCAACCTCTCAGCAATGAGCTGCAGGTAACTGTTGGAGCTGTCGCGCACCCGACGCATCAGGGACGCAGATCTTTTGCGCATTATCGCCCGAATCCGTCCACACGTGCGTCTGCAAACATTCCCGATGCGCTACAGTAGCGCGGCAGCCCCATCAGCACCCTGAACGAGTTGTTGTACAGGATTCGCAGGTTGATCAAAAGCTCTGTTGTGGATTTACGGGCCCTTCAGCCTGTACAAAAATGTAGGTACTATTAAACCGACTAACTCGACTACTTTTGCAAAGGCACTATTTACATTGTTCGGAACAAGCTGCTGCACCCTAATTGCGTAACATACTATTACCATCAGTTGAAATCATTTTGAAAGTTATTGCTATTCCATTGCTCCCTATGTTCGAAAATGTGTCTGCTCTACAACGTAAATAACGCAATGAGTGTTGTAGAATTGTCAAAATGAAACTCATTGCTACTGATAATGTGTTACGCAATTACCCTACTGAAGTTTGAATTTAAATAAAAGTAAAATTATATTTTTTCTCAGCTGGACCTCAGCAGCGCAGTGAAGCGTTTACGCAGGGATGATGAAGAAGTGGGTACCACGAACAGTCCAAGTGACAGTACTACTGAAGAAACTGCCACTACGTCCGTAGAGCCCGCTGAAGATGACCATAGAGTGCGACCAGTCTGTTTGCCTACCGCTGGGTTATCATTTACCCGCGAGTGTGGCGTTGTGATTGGCTGGGGTGTTACTGATGAAGGAGGATCCGTCTCCAATACCTTGCAGGAGGTATAAAATTGTTCATAGTCTTCACTCAAATAAGCTGACGAAACCGCACAGGAATTTGCATAAATATAATGTGCGAGTAGATAGTTTCCAGATAGTTCATAATTATACTTGATAACACACTGAACGTACAGATAGATAAAAGTAGCGTAAACAAATTAATGACCTAGGCGTCATCATAATTGATGAATCCCTTTGATTCAACGTTTTTATTTTACTTTGGATATGTTTAAAAAGGACTACCAACTTGGTGTAGTCTAACTCCAACCATCAGTTGGGATCGTTTGGACCGAACGGACCAATGGGCGGTCCACACGATCCCAACTAGTCGCAATCATTTGACAAAAATGTGTTCGCCGATCAGCACGGTTGAGGATTTTAAATGATAAAAAGCAACTTTATGGCAATAAAGTAGAAATTTCCATGATAAGTATATGATTGTAATAACAAACATACCGCTTCAGTATGCTTGAGACTACTGCATCGGCAGTTTTGAGAATGCTTCGGGATACTCCGGGATCCTTCGGTACGCCGTCACCCGCCGCGCCGCTGGGATGCTTCGTCATCCCTAAGAACGTTGCAGCAGGCCAAGGCATAGTTTCCGACAGTGTGCGCTTTTATGTGTGATGCCGAAGGATCCTCCTCCTTGTTCTTTTATTTTTTATTAGCGTCGAGCCTTAGTTTATGATTCTAACTGACTCCGGACTCCCAGTAGTCTTTTGATAAAAATCTCGACCGCATTTTATTCGCTTTACCTGCGTTTATTAGCTACAGTGGCTTTGTGAAAATTCTTAATTTTTTCCAGGTGAAAGTACCAATAGTATCAAACGGGGAGTGTAAGGATCGGTCATACGGCAGACGAATCACAGACAACATGTTGTGCGCTGGTGAGCCTGATGGTGGTCGGGACGCCTGCCAAGGCGATTCTGGTGGACCTCTGCATGTGTTCAATGCGACCACTGAGAAGTACCAGGAAGTTGGTAAGAAACTTAGACCTATTGTAATGAAATGTATGGAGACAGCAGGTCAAGCAACCCCAAAACTGCTTTCCTTTCTACGCTGGTACGGCCACATCTTACGCAAACCGGCATGTTACGTGGGTAACAAATGTCTTGCCATGGCGCCTCCGCCGGGCCGGAACAAGCGGGGTAGAACAAAGAAATGCTGGCTTGACGTTGTAAGAGATGACATGCGTGCCAACAAGCTCTTGCCACAGGATGCTAAAGACCGCGCGAAAAGCGGACTCCGGGCTCCAACGCGAAATCCGGGGATGCAACCGGGATAAACGCTGAGATGATGATGATTTTTTTTCAATAGTTCAATTTTAATTTAATTCTTAAGTTTCGACTGTTCGAGTTAGAGTCCTAGCTTTTGTTGAGTGTTTGAATTATTCATTTCCAATATAAAGAGTTATTCACACTTCACTGGCATAGACATTACATCACGTAAGACTATCAATCACGTGTTTCAGGTGTGGTGTCCTGGGGTGAGGGCTGTGCTAGGCCTGACAAGTACGGAGTGTACTCGAGGGTCAACAGATACCTGACGTGGATCAAGAGCAACACCGCTGATGCTTGTTACTGCCACTGACCGCTAACATGTAAAGTGATGCGACAAAGTTATGATATAAATTGTTCAGCTAAGTTATTAGAAAAATGGTGATGAAATTGTGCATAGATGATGCAATACTTATTTTGAATTTTAAAGGTAAGCATGCTGAAGTAGATAATACAACAAGTATCATGTAACACAAAAAACATATTATCCGAACTATTTTTTTTAAATATGTTTTATTATTATGATGACACATTTGTTATATATTATGAAACAGATGGACAGCATAATGTGTATTGCGACTTAGGGGTTTATAATGTAAAAGATTAACCAAACTTAATGATTTTATAACTTTGTCACTTCATTTTTACATAATGTAATTAAGTTTCTGTTAATAAAATTATAGTTCTTATTTATTAAATTATATGGAATTAATTTTATTTTGTTTTATGTTTTTCATTCTCTCCCTATAAAATACTGGTATTAAGCTGAATTCAGTGTACTGGAAACCAACTCCAATATAGCTAGGCAGATGATTGTTTTTTATTTTTTTATACTCAACATGATTTAAATGACCATCTTTAAATGTAGTGTTGTAATGCATACTCAGCCCAGGCAGGCCCAATGTATGCTTGAGTTGACAACTACACATACAGAAAAATAGTTTAACTTTTAATTTTGGAGTTAATGAAACACTAGTTCTATTGTATATAGTATTATAATTCAAAATTAAGTTGACATTTATTTTATCCATATATAACAGTAAAGGTAAGAGAATCCTATACTACTCAGAATCTACAGATTATAAAAGGAATATTTTTTATGGTATTCAGGTCAAAGGTAATCAAGCCTACATGTTTAAAGGACTATATTAAAATTCTTGTGGTTTACTGTACTATTTAGAATAAACTTTTAGCTATAATTAAACATCTATATTTCTGCAATATCATATGCAAATACTATAAATAGTTGTAGCTATTGATTTCAATTTACTTCCTCTGCAAGAAAGAGAAAATATTACTATAATTGTTGTCTTACACCAACATTTTCACAAAATGTTCTACAACATACACAACTACAGAAATGGGAGTCCATATTAACGAGACAAGTGAAAATTTCTAAATAAAGAGGAAAGTTCAGACAGAACATTTTGGTAAATATGACCGGGACTTGAAAATTGATCCAAACCTGGTGTATTTGGTGGCATCCGGGTGTCAGTACCTGTGGATGTAGACGTGATGGTCTCTTCAATAACCTCATTGCCATTTTTCACTATTCGCCTGGTTTCCACTGATCCGTCTGGCTTAGTTACACTTGTTGTGATAATGGTTTGACAGAATGATCGACCTGGCACCAGCGCTCCGTTAAAGGGTGTTAAAGGAGGTGTGTCTTTCTTTTTAAACAGTCCTGATATATCATTAGATGTTATTTTTCCATCCAAATCTTTGTCTTCTTTTAAATGTTCCTGTGAGTGATTTTGGTATCCTGGTTTCAGGTAATAGTTTCTTATATTATCTCCACTGATGTGTTCCTGGTCACCGTGTTCCGGAAGCATAGGGTGCATAGGCGTGAGAGAATCGAAGGGGTTGTCGTTAATGAATGATTTGACGTCTCCAAACATAGAACCAAACGATCGGAGCATATCAAACACCTGCCTGGAGAATTCTTCATGCATGTTAATGGCTTCATTAAAATCTTCCATTTCGTGTCTAGAGTAAAGTTCATCACCGTCGTCTTCATCGTCAGAACTCCAAATCGGATTTCTGAAATCATTTTGAGGCGGATTCTGTCTTAATCCAAAAAATATCCGTAATTTATCCATGAAATTATTTTTTTCCATGATGAAGTTCAACTTGATGATTTTTCCGGTGATGTCAGGTGCAGATGTGGGTATTTTTAATTGTTTTTGCTTTGTAAATGTTGATTAATATTGCGCAACAAACAAACAGTATTCGACAGCTGGTAACTGTGTTTTTTTTTTAAATCAGTCCAGTCCGAGATAGTTGCTTAAGCAAAGCATAGCAATATATCGGTCCTCTCTATTTTTGTACTATTAACCTTACTATGATGGAGGCACTTTGGAAAAATCAATGCTAAATATATTGGTTCTTCCTTTATCGGAATGTTTCGCGCATTTCTGTCATTTTTTATTTCCTTTTCTATCCGTTTGTAGAAAATACTAGAAATCAATCGGTACAATTTTTATTGGTTTTTAGATTTTCAAATGAAGATTAATCACAAATTAATTTCTCATGCAAAATAATACGTAATTATATAAAAATATCACGGCGGCATAAGCGGGAATATGGATTCTTCAGCAGCTTAGCCAAACGATTTCCGAACGCAAAAAGGCAAAAAGTTTTTGAAAAATTATAATCCTAGCTAAAGTGAGTAGGTACTTTAAAAATTATAATTCAATAATACTATTTTTTTAAAGAAATAAATTAATTCAAGCACTATAAGAAAAAATAAAGTGCCCTGTTACACGATTAGTACACAACACGATTTATTTGAATTCCCTCTGTCCCGCTGTCATTTATGATTATGACGTTTATGACATCGATTTATTTGTATAGTAAACCCTAAACAGTGGTGGAACAGAGCGCTGGTTTAATTAGCAAATTTTAACTGGCGAATGACGATGTGGTGGATGGTTGTTAAGTTATTTATTTCTTTAATTTTATAATTCCTATAGACGTTAGATAGATCCGGGAGTACTTAAGCAGCGCGTGAATTATTTTTCAGCAACATGACAGCGACACTCCGGTAGAAAACTCCGCTTCGTATATTTTATAAAGGTATGTTGTAAATTATTATTTTATTCGTCTGTTTGATATTGAAGTCGTCTATTTTATTTTGGAAACCGTTGATAATTTATTTATTTTGCGTGTATTAATTCTAAAAATGGAGACGAGTTATTTTAATATAAAATTACTACGTTCCCTTACGGAGGTATATCCATGCGACACTGGACACATTCGTTCGCGGTATAATGAATGGTATAATGCAAGAATTCGCATCGCTACACGCTATTTCATTTATTTGGTAATATCATTTATTTATGAAATTGATTTCAAGGTTTGTTTGCTATGTCAACTGGAATTAATAAAGATTTGTGGTATTTTTAGCTGTGTGAAGGTTTGGACGGTCCATGTTTAAAAACCGGTATAATAGCCGCGCGTTAAATTCCAGTTATATTAAAACGGTTGACAAGCTCACACAATGCAAAGTGACAATTATGGAGCACTGCTATGGGGGAATGGTTAGAAACTTATTTTATTTTAATATTATTTCCTCACATTGCAGAACAACATGCATTCATTCTTATTTTTAAATAGCAATGTATGTGTGTGTGTACCTTATTAAAGCCGGCTGCTTTTCTTGTTATTAAACTTAAAAAATATTAACTTTAATACCTATGAAGAAAACTACCTGTCTCATTTGTTATGTCTGCCATCATAAGGAAAAAGACGCACCTAACATTTTTTTTTCAAATTGAGTTACATGCATATTCTAAATCAGTAAAAATGGCATACACCAATATTATTATATTTCGCATAAAAAAATGTTAGATGCGTCTTTTTTCCTTATGACGGCAGATGTGACGTCCTGATAACTGAGACTTCTTATCCAACATACTATCCATGAGTATTAATTTTAAAATGAAAGTCACAAATAAATTCTAATATCTAATGTCTTTACCTTGCACTTAATATGATGTAAAAAGCTGGATCTACCCAATTCTTATATCATCATTTTGTAAAAAAATGTTTTTTTTTATTAATTAGTGTTTTTGGGTCACACTTTTAACATACTTTTTTTTACTTACCCATAATGTTTTGGAGGAAGATACACAGGAACATAGAGGAAGATAGAGTATTTTATTTATTAAGTAATTATTAATGTGAAAATTAAATAATGTCTTTCTAATAACATTCATAAAAAAAAAATTGAGCATGACAAAGTGAAAACATCAATATGGGTACAATTTTCTACTTGCTAATAAATTCATAAATATTTGTTATTGAGATTGCTCATGTCAAGTCATGAGAAGGTTGATTCAAAGCTGCTTTCTAAGTTTCTCTTTCTGTAGTTGGTCGCTCATGTCTGACGATCTTGGTCAGCTTTGAAGTTACATCTGCAGAGATTTATCCGCCTCCACCAGTTTCTATGCAGTGCATCGCATACTATTATGTATCTCGAATAATACTACAAACAGATATCTATAAAATGTCTAGATAATTATCTGGACTATAAATACAGAAACATAGGACACTTAAACCTAGTCCGCATTACTGATATTTGAACACATGCCCAGAAGACTGACAGCATTACCATATTGAATGGTAATGCTAATTTTTTGACCAAAGAATGAACCAGTGCTCATATGAAGAGTTAAGTGCCAATGAGAAATTTCCTAAAAAATATGTTTTTGTTTTAATAATCTCGTTTTCATTTACTACTCATCCCGCTATGCATGTCATCGTTCTTTTTATTGGGTCGTTTTTTTAGGGTTCCGTAGCCATATGGCAAGAAACGGAACCCTTATAGATTCGTCATGTCTGTCTGTACGTCTCATCATCTTCATCATCATCTCAGCGTTTATCCCGGTTGCATCCGCGGCTTTCGCGTTGGAGCCCGGGGTCCGCTTTCCTGCACATTCTCCTCCATTTCGCACGATCTTTAGCGTCCTGTGGTAAGAGCTTGTTGGCACGCAAGTCATCTCTTACAATGTCAAGCCAGCACTTCTTTGGTCTACCCCGCTTGTTCCGGCCCGGCGGAGGCGCCATGGCAAGACATTTGTTACCCACGTAACATGCCGGCTTGCGCAAGACGTGGCCGTACCAGCGTAGGCGACCCTCCTGCAGTTTGTCTGCAATGTCACGGACACGAAGGCTGCCCCGGATGCGGGAGTTCCTGATGCGGTCTTTCCGCGTAACTCCACACATCCACCGCAGCATATTCATCTCCGTGACACGCAGCTCCTGCTTGTGTCGCTCAAGCACAGGCCACGCCTCACTGCCATACAGGAGAACAGGCCTAATGATGGTTTTATAGACCTGCCCCTTAAGCTTAACCGGCATTTTGGGGTCACAAATGACACCTGTCACCTCACGCCATTTCGCCCAAGCTACGGAAATACGTGCCTTGACGTCGCAATCAATGTCGCCGGACGCGTGAAGCACAGACCCCAAGTATTTAAACTGGTCCGTGCGCTCGACTATATCTCCGCCTATGCGCACAGCACAGACATGGGGTCTGTCATGTTGCTGGCCAAGTATACGGTCTTCGACACGTTGAGTTTCAGACCTCCGTTCTCAAGCGAGTCCTTCCACGCATTCACACGCCGCACCAACCGTTCGTGTCTGTACGTCTGTCCGTCCATATGTCACAGCCATTTTTTTTCCGAAACTATAGGAGCTTTACTGTTGAAACTTGGTAGGTAGATGTATTCTGTGAACCGCATTAAGATTTTGATGCAAAAATAAAAAAGTAATAATAAATATTGGGGTCTCCCCATACTTAGAACTGAAACTCAAATTTTTTTTTTCATCTAACATACGTGTGGGGTACACAACCACCAGAAGGGGTATCTATGGATAGGTCTTCAAAAATGATATCGAGGTTTCTAAAATATTTTCTTTCTAAACCGAACAGTTTGCGTGACAGACGCTTCCAAAGTGGAAAAAAGATGGTCGGGGGGACCATCTTTTTTCCACTTTGGAAGCGTCTGTCACGCAAACTGTTCGGTTTTATCTAACTTCTTTTTTGTTAGTTTTCTCTAACTTCTAAAATAAGAAAATGAAAAATCTAAAAAAAGACATGATGTACATTACTATAAAAACTACCAACGAAAATTGTTTTGAACGAGATCTAGTAAGTAATTTTTTTTACCACGTAAATCGTAAACCGCTTATTACCGCGTAATCTTTCGTACAAAAAATCCTTTAATTTCATAAGTCAATGGTGCGGAACCCTTTGTGCGTGAGTCCTACACGCACTTGGCCGGTTTTTTTAATGTTCGCTATTCGATTATGTAATGAAAATTCATGCAGTTAGACACTCTTGTCTTGTATAATAGGTACAATCTTCATGAAAACAATACGATGATCGTTTTATTACGCTCATAAAATTGTGTTGACTAGCTTATTGCTATTATTACCTGACATCATAAAAAAACCCTTTGTGCGTGAGGCCTACACGCACTTGGCCGGTTTTTTTAATGTTCGCTACTCGATTATGTAATGAAAATTCATGCAGTTAGACACTCTTGTCTTGTATAATAGGTACAATCTTCATGAAAACAATACGATGATCGTTTTATTACGCTCATAAAATTGTGTTGACTAGCTTATTGCATTTATTACCTGACATCATAAAAATCGCTGAGGTATTTAAGCCAGTTTTTAGCTTCTATGGTTCCGTGTCCAAAGATTGCCAACGCTGCCATCCGCAGCTACCATCCATCTGTTAGTGGGCTGTATCCTTTAAACCGAGACAGGTAGACAGTTTGGAATTTGATAATATGAACAGTACTCGATTACATTATTGCAGTGTATTTTAGAGTGTTGTCAGTTTATATTGCTGCTATAACAGCAATTAATAAAAATCATGTAAATATAAAATTAAAGACCCTCTTTAGTTTATACTAACAAGAAACTGGCAATTTTTGCCCCGTGGCCCTCGTGGAGTCCGACTTGCATAATTGAGCCAGACTTTCTGCATTTGTATTTCATCGTTACTTTATTTATTTATTTCTCTATCTTCTATCAGTGCTTCTTCGAGCAAGACAATGAATAACTCAAATTGTCTACAATTATGTGTGTAATTGATGGTCTTAAGCCTCTCAAACCACCTTAACAACTCAAACCACCGGTTAGGTATTTAAACGCTTAGCTTAAATCTTTCCTAAAGTTTCAAAAATAGAACTGCTTAAACATTTAACAAATTGACTTAAATGTTGATCAACACAAGGCAGTCTTCAAATGCCGAAGCTAAGCCACTCGGCTTGTTGTTAAACCTTTTGATAAGTTTTCGTGGATTTAATCGATATCTACCGCAAACATCAATGGCCAGAAATCCTGCGTTAGCAATGCAGTACAATGCAAGAAATGTTCATTTAACTACTGTCTGTTACCCGACAGGTCTTCGACCGATCTTTATGTTGATGGTGACAAGGGAACGAGATCTCCTTGGCTGATCTCTTGATTTGGGATCCTTCGGAAGCTAAATAAGCCAAACCCGGTTGATGATCGGTTTGCTCTTCCCCCAGCCCCGGATCTTCAATTTTTTTTAGGCGGGGCAAAAACTGAAAAATGCCGCCCCGCCTACCTACTTATGTTTATTTTCACCTTTTTTCATTCATATAATTTCAGCTATCAATATGTAGGATATATATTTAACAGGGTAGAGTTTAAAATCAACATAAAATATATTATTAAGTTTGTGAATTGAAATTACAATTTTACTCTTCGAGTTTTTTGTTCTGCAAATAAATCTATAGCCTTGTCATAATTTAACTCGTGTGCAATACGATTTTCTATCGCCAAGATTGCAAGACCCGATAAGCGTTCCTGGCTCATAGAAGATCGCAAATAATATTTGATCAGTTTTAGTTTGCTAGAACTACGCTCGCAGCTTGCGGACGTAGTAGGAAGCGTAAATTCGCAGAGCAATAGAAATATTAGAAAAAGCATCCTACAAATCATGCGCATAAATTAGTTGCAAGAGATAAAAACTGTTAGCATTTTCTATATCACCAAATAAAACCGGAGCTTGCTCTTTAAAAGCATGAAGTTCCTGGCAGAATTCAACGGCACTTGAATCTCGCTCGTATTTTCGAGCCAAATTGCTCCTAATTTTGCAGTTTTTCATTTGACATTTTCAAATGTTAGTACCATTAAGAAAAGCAAAATTCAAATTCAGCATGGTGGCACAATCAAATCTCTTTTTAATTTCGGATATGATTCGATCAAATACCATCATTATTTCTTTAGAAAAAAGTTGAACAGGTTGGAGTGTTGGCAATTCGTCTTCACACATCTCGTCGATTTTTTTTTTACGTTACGGAATTCGTTTGTTTTGCAAAATAGGGTCAACACCACATTTTTCAGCTACTTCGCCAGCTTCTTTTATCCAATATTCCATTGGATTTTTTCTCATTTTTTGCAAAGTTTTGAGCAGACCATCCATTAGTGCGACGGAGCGGGCAAGGATAATATCTTCTTTCTGAATTTCTAAATTCACTTGATTAATTTCGCGGAGAATATTCGCCCAAATAGTTAAATTAAGAATAAATTTAAAATCCTTTGTAGCAGTTGTCCATGAAATTGCTGTACTTGTGCTATTATTTATTCCGTGGTCAAAGTAAATAAATGACGAGTTGTCCATTGGTCAGTGAAGTGTGAATTTCGCCGCCCCCTGATTTTGCCGCCCGGGGCATAGGCCCCGGCTAGCCCCCCCCCCCTAGATCCGGGGCTGACTTCCCCTGATAGAAACCTACAGTATCACATGTGAAGTAGCCCACTACATTCTTTTTAAATACTAACTTCTGCCAGCGACTTTGTACGTATGAAAATTCATGAAACTTCCCGTCGCGTCGTTGCTTCGCTTACCCGCGCCGTTTACGCTTAGCGTTTTGTCTTGTTTCTTTTTGCTTATGTCCTTACTGCTTAGGGTACTGGCGTGATAATAAGCTTGAACTTTTCAATTCTGGCTTGTAGTTCCAGAGATTAATGAGTTTAAACGAATAACAATCTCTTCAACTTTATTTTGACTATAGCCAACCAGCAGGGTAATTGCGTAATACACTACCAGTAACGATGGATTTCATTTTGACAGTTCAACAACATTCATTGCATTACTTTACTTTGTTGAGCAAACGCATTTTTCTAACATATGTAGCAATGGATGAGCAATATGCTTCCAAATGATTCCAATTGGTGGTAACAGTGCTTTACGCGATTAGGATGCTGTTGTTGAAAACAGATAAAGATCGCATATTAAAAGCTACAAATTATAATTAATTGCTGAGTTTCTAAGGCGATCGCCCCTGGCCTCGGCGTCGTAGTCATCCTACCCTTATTGTGGTTGAGATTGAATTAAAATATTTGGTTTCTCCATGTGACACATTCAGGACAGGGATAGAAAAGCGGTTGTCTTGTACCAAACCGCAAGATGCTATGAATTTTGTTTATTAATTGTTCATGACTCAAATTTAACATCAACATTCTTGCATTGTAACTTGTCCAGGATTCATGGCTACTACATGAAAGTATTCTCTTTTTTAAAGTTTTTAAATCTCGAGCATAGTAATTAAAACACTAAATTTTAAAACACTTGTGCTTATAATTATACTTCAACACTAAATGTTAAAAAAGAAGTCATAAAATAAACCAGAATCATATCTGGAACAGCACTAAACCTATTGACTTAAAAAAAAAATGTAGGATACCCACCGATTCCATTAAATGTTATCAAAATTCGGGACATCTCATTTAACTTAAATGTCAGTGCCAAATGCCAAGCCAAAACTCTTGGTTTTAGAAGGAAGTCGAAACTGAAAAGCAATTATAATTAAGTCTTTGATGTTTGCTATTTATTTTGTTCAAATAGAGTTTCGATTACGAACAATATAATCGGAGAATACTTCAAAGAGCTGATCTAAATAAAATTCCTGAATTTAATCCATAGTATTGTTATTAAGATAAACTTTAATACATAATGTAATAGAACAGGCTAATAATAATATAGCATTATATAATTAGTATATAAAAACGAGTGCATAGTTTTGAAAGAATGGTAAATAATAGGCTATTTGACAGATTTATAATTTCTATCTTGAATTACTTGGTTGCGATTCAGAATTTCACCGAAAGTATTTTTTTTTAATTTTAAATACGTATTTCGTAAGAAACATGCAAATAAAAATTCAAAATTCGAATAAGCCGCCGAAACGCTTTATTCAGCAATATGGCGTCAAGCCTTGTAAGTGACGTCACAAGACGATATAAATAAACGATTTTCGTTTCCGCAGTGGTGTTTGTATTTATCTGTTATTTGTTGTTGTTTATCTAATAAAATGGTTTACAAGTGGTGTGCTGTACCGGGTTGTACAAATACATCGATAAAACATCTGAGAACACAGAACAACATAAAGTGTTGCGCGTATGACATCATCGTGACATTAGCCATTCCGGATCGTTTCACAATATGTGGCGCGAGATACAAAAAGTCAAACATATTTTTGTGTTTTTGGATATATTAATTGTTATTATTTTTATTAAAACTTATGTAAATTTCATAAAGAACCCTCATTTTATGCATTTAAAGCATATAATCACAAAAAAATTCATACTGCCTATTCAGATCAGTCGCTAAAGAAATGCCCTATTCGCCTACAAAAACAGACTTTGTCACATGAGTCCGTAAATAATTGTCTTTTATACTAAACATAGTCCTGTGCAGAACGTGGCTCGGTTCTACAAATGACCTTATTGTTGTGGCGGCTATTCATTGTCATTCGTCTTACCCGTCATTAAAGTTAACAGCCCGTTGAAGTCCACTACTGGACTTTAGACAGGACTCCCCTCCCTGGCTATAACTCAATCCTGTCAAAATCCATTCTAATATTATAGATGCGAAAGTATCTCCTGTCTGTCTGTCCGGCTTTCACGCCTAAAGTACTGAACTGATTGTAATGAAATTTGGTACACAGATAGTCTAGAGCCTGAGAAAGGACATAGGCTACATAACATCCCGCTATGCCCAATAGGAGCAGAGCAGTAATAAAAAATGTTGCGAAAACCAGAGTGAACGTGGGCGTACATATTGCTCCCATTATTTTAACAGGCGCTTATTTTATATTAACTGAGCTCCTGTAAATTGAAGTCCACGCGGACGGATTCGCGGGCAACAGCTAGTTTATTATAAAATGAAACTAATGCCAGTCTTCGATGGCAACGTAAATTGAGGCAGGGAGGCAATCGCGCTAAAATAATTCAACCAAAACCAAAACAGAATTGCATTGCAACCAAACCAAAACTTTAGTTATGTTTCGTATCGCGCTAACCTTTTGACAGATGGT
The DNA here is from genome assembly GCA_017933935.1 of Sesamia nonagrioides. Lineage (NCBI taxonomy): Eukaryota > Metazoa > Arthropoda > Insecta > Lepidoptera > Noctuidae > Sesamia > Sesamia nonagrioides. The sequence goes on from JADWQK010001117.1 coordinate 342,002, forward strand.
TTTACCATAACCTGCACCCTAATTGTGTAACACACTATTGCTATCAGTTGGAATCATATCGAAGCATATTGCCAATCCATTGCTCTACTAGTTCGAAAAATGTGTCTGTTTAGCAACGTAAATAACGTAATGAATGTTGTTGAACTGTCAAAATGAAACCCATTGCTACTTATAGTGCGTTACGCAATTACCCTACGGATCACAATTGGAACGTAGCCGCTGTCAAATGAAAAAGATGACACAATGCTTTACTTTTTATATGACACTAGCTGCGCCCCCCGTTTCACCCGCGTAGGTTTCGATATGTTTTTTTTTTATATGCACCGCTCCTATCGGTCGCAGCGTGATGTTATATGCCCAAAACTTCCTGGATTAACGGGCTATCCATCGCTAAAATAATTGTTCAAATCGGACCTGTAGTTCCTGAGATTAGAGCGTTCAAACTCTTCAGCTTTATATCTTTACTAGCTGACCCGGCGAACTTAGTTCCGCCTTAAAGGCAATATCACATGACTACTTTTTAAATTAGGATAATTTTAAATAAATGAATATTATTATTCAATGATTCTTTATTTGGGAGCACAATTCTGGCGGTTCTCCGGAAATCTTTAATGTGCTACAATACTCGCAAACAACATCCATTGGCCCAATGCGAACGCCATTGCGCTTTATATGCGTATTGAAACGCTGCCCAATTCAAATCAGTATTTGATGAATTTCTTCTTGCGCTTGATCTCTGAGGTTTGCTCGACGATTTCGCATTGCCAACCAAGCCGTTTCACGGGCTGCCTCCCTTTGCTCTGGTGAGGAAGAAGCACGAAGTCGAGCCATACTAAGGCTGCGCTCTTCAAGTGCAATTTCTTGCTCTTCTTCAGTTCTTTTTCTTTTTTTGTTTTGGATAGGAAATCATCAAATGACCTCTCCCGCTCTGGGCGGAGCGGAAGGGCGTGTCAGACTTTTATTGACTAAAACCCACCCGAGTTCCTTCACTTGCCTGTGCAACGGCCAGTGCCATGGTTTCTTTTTAACCAACCCGCAACCCTGTGGACCAGTCCTCGTGGACCCCGTCAAGGTGTGCTGATATCTGTTTGAGGCGCGTGTGAAACACAACGCGCCGTCAACCCGGGCCAGGTTCTTACCAGGAGGCTAGCTGCCTATCTCTCGCCGCCCGCAAGCCCGCGCCTACGGTGGTCGGGAGTCCAATGTTGCCTCCCGACCAGGGCGCTTCCTGCGGCGGTTTGAGGCGTGAGGGTAGTGGGATTTCCGCTACCTCACGCGCTCCGCCTCCTCCTTTGCCAGCATTACTGCTTCACAGAAGGAGGTGAAAACTTTCCATGCACTCTTGCTCCGGACTATAGCCCGGGCCAGGGTCGGACGCGAGAGATCGCCGCCGATCGCCGCTACGAGGACACGGCTGTGCTCTACCCAAGCCGGGCAGTGCTCCACCATATGCTCCACCGTGTCCTCAGGGCGATGCACACAGTGGTCACCCTGGCGTTTCCTCCCGCCTTATACGGAACAGGAACCTCCGGAAACAGCCGTGTCCGGTGAGGACCTACGTCAGTCAGAAGGTGAGGACGCCGTGGCGCCTCTTTAGCTACTCCTCAAAGAGAGGACTTACTGCCGCTATTGTGGCGTACTCAGTGCTGGATTGCGACAATCACACTTTCCATGTCACCATGAGATCCCACCGGAGCTCTGTCCGCTGTACTGCGATTTTTCGCGGCAACGGAGTTATGCCTCCTCTCGTCACTCCCACATGTGGGCGAGGGATAGTGTTTCTCCACAATTTAATGGATGTTATTATACATATCATATAAAAGTTTCTTTTTAATTACTATTATACTTATAATTACTATTAAAAGAAACCTCATCAAAATATGTTTCACAGTTTTAAAGATTTAATCATACAAAGGGACATAGGGAAAGAGAAAGTAACTTTGTTTTATACTATGTAGTGAAGTGGTAAATGGCACAGCAATACAATATTAGAAATTTTGAAGTTGAAGTTTGCTTTGGGGCTTTTTATTAAAAAAATTAAACCGGCAGAGAGTATTTATATTCCTTGCTTTAAATGAATGCATCAACATTAAACCGGTAAGACTTTTTTTATATGCTGAGTAGTGCAGCAGTGTGTTTGTACCATTTTTAACAAATGAACCGCTAACTTGTATTTTGACTGAGTTGTTTTGTTATTCTATGTCAGTTGCGTTTTGTTATACCATGTCTTATGTCACGTCACACGGGAACGACGGGAACAACGGGAACGGGATAAAAAGTATCCTATATGATATGTCCTTCTCCCAGTTCTTATCTACCTCTCTACCAATTTTGAGCCATACTGGTTAAGCGGTTCTTGGGTTATAAATAGAGTAACTAACACGACTTTCATTTACATAGACTTCATTCAAATCGGAGCAGCCCTTTAGGAGGAATTCAGTGACGTACACACGTACAGTAGATTTAGGAACATACCCATGGAAAGCATTGTCATGTACATTTGTAACAAAGATATCATACCTCCCTCTACCCCTAGAGCTCTTGTTTCAGTCTCTTTAAGTTAAATAAAAAATCTTAAATATTTATTTATTTCTATTTATTTTTTTCTCTTTTAGTTCTTAAGTACAATTTTAGTTAAATAAAAAAAAAATTAAATATATTTTTTTTATTTTTCCCCTATTAGTTCTTATGTATAATTTTCTTTTTAAGTAACTAAAAAAATTAAAAAAACTATACTTAAACTTGTCTAAAAACAAAAAAAAAAAACTTGTGATTGACCGGGTTTGAACCGAGGAACACCAGCTATCGCGAGTAGACCATACCAATATCGACTACGCTACAGCCGCTATGTCAAGCCGCGCGAAATTAGCGCCCATATTATGCGTGAAATATTGCGAAAGAGAAAACTCGAAAATATGCGCTTCCCCAGACATAAGACTGAGCTAGATCGATTTTTCGTCCCCGAAAACCACCACATATAAATTTTCAGTTCAATGACATACACACGTACAGCAGAATTATATATATATATATATACCTATATATAATTCTGCTGTACGTGTGTATGTCATTGAACTCCTCCTAAACGGCTTGACCGATTTTAATGAATTTTTCTGTATGCGTTTGGGTGGCGACCTGGATCGTTTAGATTCACAAATCAACCCGGCAGATGGCGCTAATCCCCTGAAGAAGCACGTGATCTCGGAAACGGCCCTAACGATTTCGCTGAAAATTTATATGCCTCCTACGAGGCGGCCTGCCTCCTAGCCGGATCGGCGCCCTGGGATCTCGAGGCCCGAGCCCTCGCGTCGCTTTACAAGTGGCGCGGGGAGGCCCGTGAGCGGGGCGAAAGATCGTTTCTGCCGAGAGTGATCGAGGCGAAGCGGTCCGAGCTCCGCCAAGTCCTGGTGGCGGAGTGGTGTGCGAGACTTGCGCAACCCAGTGCGGGGCACGCCGTCATAGCGGCGGTAAGACCCTACATGGAGAAGTGGATCGACCCGAAGAGGCATGGGGTGCTCACCTTCCGTGCGACGCAGGTGTTGACCGGACACGGGTGTTTCGGTAGTTACCTGTGTCGTATCGGTCGGGAGCCGACACCGGCGTGCCATCACTGCGGTGGCCGGGCAGAGGACACGGCGCGGCACACCCTCGAGGAGTGTCCCGCATGGGATGAGCAGCGCCGTGCGCTCACCGCAGCGATCGGCGGAAACGACCTCTCGCTGCCGGCCGTGGTCAGAACCATGGTCGACAGCGGGGAGTCATGGGACGCGGTCGTCTCCCTCTGCGAGGAGGTAATCTCCGCGAAGGAGACGGCCGAACGGGAGAGGGAAGCACTGAGCACTCTCCCGTCCCGCCGACGGCGCGCTGGCCGGAGGAGGAGGGAAGCCGAGGTCGATCCGCTTCCTCCATAACGAGAGGCCGACGGGCCGAGGACCGAGGGAGTCCGACGTCCGTCGCTAGGGCCGGAGTAGGCGTGTAGTGGCTGTTCCTACACGCCTACCTGATGGAAGGAGGGGAGGAAGAGGGACCCGCCGATCTCGCGCGCGGCGGGTCAAGGCCTGCCGGGGATGCGGTGAATGGCAAACCAGGCCCCGCACCCCCGGCTATAGGCAAGAAGAGGAACGCTCCAGTGGTTTTAGCCGGTGAGAGCCCGGCACACCCTCCGTCGACCCCCAGACGGAGGACGGTCTGGTAGAGATTTCCACTGGGAGAACAAAAAAAAAAAAAGGTATGATATCTTTGTTACAAATGTAGATGACAATGCTTTCCGTGGGTTTCTTCTTTCCATCCTAAATCTGCTGTACGTGTGTACGTCACTGAATTCCTCCTAGGCTGGTCCGATTTGAATGAAGTCTATGTATATAAATGAAAGTCGTGTTAGTTACTATATTTATAACTCAAGAACCGCTTAACCAGTATGGCTCAAAATTGGTAGGGAGGTAGATAAGAACTGGGAGAAGGACATATCACATAGGATACTTTTTATCCCGTTCCCGTTGTTCCCGTCGTTCCCGTGTGACGTGACATAAGACATGGTATAACAAAACGCAACTGACATAGAATAACAAAACAACTCAGTCAAAATACAAGTTAGCGGTTCATTTGTTAAAAATGGTACAAACACACTGCTGCACTACTCAGCATGTAAAAAAAAAGTCTTACCGGTTTAATGTTGATGCATTTATTTAAAGCAAGGAATATAAATACTCTCTGCCGGTTTATTTTTTTTAATAAAAGCCCCAAAGCAAACTTCAACTTCAAAATTTCTAATATTGTATTGCTGTGCCATTTACCACTTCACTACATAGTATAAAACAAAGTTACTTTCTCTTTCCCTATGTCCCTTTGTATGATTAAATCTTTAAAACTGCGAAACATATTTTGATGAGGTTTCTTTTAATAGTAATTATAAGTATAATATTAATTAAAAAGAAACTTTTATATGATATGTATAATAACATCCATTAAATTGTGGAGAAACACTATCCCTCGCCCACATGTGGGAGTGACGAGAGGAGGCATAACTCCGTTGCCGCGAAAAATCGCAGTACAGCGGACAGAGCTCCGGTGGGATCTCATGGTGACATGGAAAGTGTGATTGTCGCAATCCAGCACTGAGTACGCCACAATAGCGGCGGTAAGTCCTCTCTTTGAGGAGTAGCTAAAGAGGCGCCACGGCGTCCTCACCTTCTGACTGACGTAGGTCCTCACCGGACACGGCTGTTTCCGGAGGTTCCTGTTCCGTATAAGGCGGGAGGAAACGCCAGGGTGACCACTGTGTGCATCGCCCTGAGGACACGGTGGAGCATATGGTGGAGCACTGGCCGGCTTGGGTAGAGCACAGCCGTGTCCTCGTAGCGGCGATCGGCGGCGATCTCTCGCGTCCGACCCTGGTCCGGGCTATAGTCCGGAGCAAGAGTACATGGAAAGTTTTCACCTCCTTCTGTGAAGCAGTAATGCTGGCAAAGGAGGAGGCGGAGCGCGTGAGGTAGCGGAAATCCCACTACCCTCACGCCTCAAACCGCCGCAGGAAGCGCCCTGGTCGGGAGGCAACATTGGACTCCCGACCACCGTAGGCGCGGGCTTGCGGGCGGCGAGAGATAGGCAGCTAGCTTCCTGGTAAGAACCTGGCCCGGGTTTATGGCGCGTTGTGTTTCACACGCGCCTCAAAGAGATGTCAGCACACCTTGACGGGGTCCACGAGGACTGGTCCACAGGGTTGCGGGTTGGTTAAAAAGAAACCATGGCACTGGCCGTTGCACAGGCAAGTGAAGGAACTCGGGTGGGTTTTAGTCAATAAAAGTCTGACACGCCCTTCCGCTCCGCCCAGAGCGGGAGAGGTCATTTGATGATTTCCCATCCAAAACAAAAAAAAAAAAGAACTGAAGAAGAGCAAGAAATTGCACTTGAAGAGCGCAGCCTTAGTATGGCTCGACTTCGTGCTTCTTCCTCACCAGAGCAAAGGGAGGCAGCCCGTGAAACGGCTTGGTTGGCAATGCGAAATCGTCGAGCAAACCTCAGAGATCAAGCGCAAGATAATTTACGAAGCACAAGAAGAAATTCATCAAATACTGATTTGAATTGGGCAGCGTTTCAATACGCATATAAAGCGCAATGGCGTTCGCATTGGGCCAATGGACATCCATTGGCCCAATGCGAACGTTTGCGAGTATTGTAGCACATTAAAGATTTCCGGAGAACCGCCAGAATTGTGCTCCCAAATAAAGAATCATTGAATAATAATATTCATTTATTTAATATTATCCTAATTTAAAAAGTAGTCATGTGATATTGCCTTTAAGGCGGAACGAAGTTCGCCGGGTCAGCTAGTATTAGTATAGATTTTTTAAACTTATATCTAAACGATTGACTTCACTTCATCATCAACCTTCCTTTTTATCGTCCCACTGCTGGGCACAGGTCTCCACTCATACAGAGAAGGATTGTGCGTAATCACCTGCTTGCTCAATGCGGGTTGGCGATTTCAGACTTCAGTCCAGGTTTCCTCAAGATGTTTTCCTTCACCTGGTAATCAGTCATTGGTGTCCAAGATATACACACATCAAAAGTGTCTAGGGATCAAGCATTTTTATGCGGATTTCTTGAGATTGAGATGTGGCTTTGTAATAAATTTATGATTTTATAAATTTATATGGATCCTTTTTGGTGCATTTCATAATTTGAATCAGGAACTGTGAATCAAATTCGAGTAAAAGATGAAAATCAGCTGTCAATATTTTCCCTATAAAAACATACAACGCATTGAAGACATTATTAGTGCTACTGTTTCCCTACTACTGATTAAAACCAACGTTATTATGGAGCGGCGACGTCATTTAAGCAGGGAAGAAATGCTCAGAGCCGTGGGAATGATAGAAGCTGGTTCCCGGCAACGTACTGTGGCTTTAGCTCTGAATACAAGTCAGAGTGTTATCAGTCGACTTTGGACACGTTACCGAAGCACTGGTACCGTGGCTGAGCGCCATGGAGGACGGTATCGCTGCACCACACGGAGACAAGACCGATACATTCAAATCTTAACTCGAAGAGCTCCAACAATAACCGCCATGATGTTAGCCGTGAGGCTTCATCACTCTTCAGGGAACTTAATTAGCGACCAAACAGTCAGAAACCGCTTGCATGAAGTGAACCTTCATTCCCGAAGACCGCTACGGGTACCACCTATAGCAATGCACAATCGTAGGATTCGATATCAATGGGCTCTTGAACACAGAAATTGGGCAGAAGAACAATGGCGTTTCGTGTGCTTTTCTGATGAGTCTCGTTTTGGTATGAGACCGGTACAAGACGTATACGACACTGGAGAACCCCTGGACGCCAACAGCGATTAAAATCCTGCCAGGAAGTCCATCCTTATAGTGGTGGAACCATCATGGTATGGGCGGGTATTTGGATCGGCGGAAGAACTGAGTTGATTTGGATCAGAGGCAACCTCAACGCTCAAATTTATGCTGAAACGATTGTATCAGACGTCATCGTTCCTCTACAAGTGCAAATCGGTCCCTTATTTCAGTTAATGCATGATAATGCACGACCGCACACCGCAAGAGTTGTAAGACAGACTCTCGCCGCAGCTAACATCAATGTCCTGCCCTGGCCTGCTCAGTCGCCAGACTTGAACCCGATTGAGCATGCATGGGATATGCTACAGAGAAGAGCTCTGCCGAATATGGAGGGTATCCAGTCGCAAGAAGACCTTTTTTTGTTGTTGCAACGAACATGGGCGGCCATTCCACAGCGTGATTTGGATGAACTCATTTTGAGTATGCCAAACCGATGTTCTTGTGTTGTTAGTGTTCGCGGTAGAAACACGGATTATTAATTGTTTAAGTTACCCAATAAAATTTTAGAGAAAACTGTTATTTCAGTCTTTTTTTCGAACTTTTGTGTTAGTGGTTCAAATGTCAAATATCCCTTTATTAGGAAAATGGCAAATTTCTTTATTAATGCAAAGGTGACTTGGTTTATCGTTACTGTGACAAACGAAAACACTTTATTTGATGAATCCTTAAAGAAAATTTTAATTAATATCAATCAGGAGAAAAGTTATTGCAAAAATATATGTTGATCCCTAGACACTTTTGATGTGTGTACTTAGAAATTACATATAACTTTAGTAAAGCTACATTGATATTTGCCTGACCTGGAATCGAACCCACACACTCATACGAGGCTGTTGTTTTAACCACTAGGCCACCACGACTTTTGATTTTTTGATTGTCTTTACTTATTTAGTTTTAATTGCTATATCTGACGAAATGTATCACTCATACCTACTTACATTGATTTTACTTCAACTGAAGTTAAAATTTTAGCGCGATACAAAATGGGATCGAAACTAAACCACAACTTTAACTGGATTAGATACGAACAAGAGTTTAACTTCTACTGTTTTATTAAGCGCGATTGCCCCCAGCATAGAGTAAAGCTAAAGTTTTTACGTCATTATGATACTAGCGGACTTTTTTCTTTTTTTTTTGATATGGCATCTCGTAGGTGGCTACTAGGAGACCGTAACTACTTAATCGGACTTTCCTGTGGATGCCTTAATTAAAATTAAAGCTTCCAGCCAGGGGCACTTAAAACTAAATTAAAATTAGGCGACTACGCACTAAGGGCACCCCCTGTGGGGTACGAACCTCGGCTTTGGGCGTCGCTAGAGAGGACAGCAAGGGGCGGCTGGATCGAATATACTAGCGGACGCTCCAATTCATCATCATCATCATCTCAGCGTTAAACCCAGTCGTATCCGAAGCTTTTTCAGCATTGGAGTCTAGGGTCCGCTTTACCAGTCTAACTGCTGATATGGCTAAACTTCGACATTTTACGGACGCTCCAATTATACGTTATTTTTCTTTATACGAAACCTGAGTATAGGTTGTTCAGAATAAGCAACTGAATTGATTCCAATAATTTTTACACCATGTTATATTTTTTCCCAAATATGTTTAAAAATGATGCAGTGTGGTTACCGAGTGCGCGACACAGTTCACAGCGGATCATAGTGACCTAGGCTCGCACCGCGCCGCGCCGCTTAAGCGCGAACGGACGAGCGACGCGTTGACCATAGTTTTGCAGGGAAACCAAGTAACATACATAGCATGCTCATAACTTTGTGATTTTTCATGATAACTTTTTGAAATTTTGTACATGAATTCTTTACATAAAAATGCTGGACACGTGTTTTGGGTTTCGCATATACAAAAACTAACGTTGTATCAGTGATGTGGAGGGTTCAGGACACTAAGGACAAATTTCAAGTGTCCCATCGTTTGAGAGTAGTAGAATTTTATCATCAGCAACCTTTTTTATCGTCCCACTGCTAGGCACAGGTCTCTTCTCATACAGAGAAGGATTGAGCATAATCACCACGCTTGCTCAATGCGGGTTGCCAATTCAGACAAAGTCAAACAACACAGTTTGCTCAAGATGTTTTCCTTCACCTTCAGTCATTGGTGTCCAAGATATACTTAGAAAGTACATATAACTTTAGAAAAGTTACATAGGTACTGGCCTGACCTGGAGTCGAACCCGCGCACTCGTACTTGAGAGGCTGGTGTTTTAACCACAAGGCCACCACGACTTACGAGTAGTACATTATTGCTATATTGGTTTCAGTGAAATCCAAACATAAGCATATTACTGCGTTGTACAGATGGCAAGCACATCAAACTACAAAGTAAAATCTTTCAGATTTTTTATTGGATTTTCAACTTTATTATTAAGAATGCATTAAGCCTAGAGCACAGGCGTAGAGTAGCCAGCCTTTCGGTGTTCTATAGGATGCATTTCGGGGAGTGTGCGATGGAATTGCATGATTTAATTCCCCCATCTCCGTTCCACCAGCGGACGACCCGTCGTACGGCTGGTTTCCACCCTTACGTTGTTAACACCTCTACGATCCGGACGAAGCGTTTCGCCTCCTCCTTTATACCGCGTACATCGAGGGACTGGAATAATTTGCCAGCGGCGGTGTTTCCGTCGGACTACAATTTGAGTGTCTTCAAGGCTAGAGTGAATAGGCTCTTGATGAACTAGTGCGCTTTACCATCAACGATTGCGTCACTGCTTACCATCAGGCAGGATTGCGGTCAAGCGCTAGTTTATAAAATATAAAAAAAAAAATTAAGGCTCAAGGTTGATTCGGAATATTTGAAAGTTTCGGGTAGCTTGACATGCTGTCGTCTCTACCTATATCGTGGTCTATCTAATGGTCTATCTAAGCAGAGCCTAATGCCCTCTTTCGGGGTACAAATCCATAAAATAAATGTCAGTAGGCTAATGTTGTAGGTCAATCGTTCAGTATTACTCAGGTATGTTTTTATTGTCTTTCCCCACAAAGAATTAGGTCACAGTAGGTATTGCAGGAATTTATTGGAATTCCACGTCTTACCGTCCGGTATCGAGCCGTTCGTGACTTATTTCACAATGATTCGTGCACTTCAAGTACCTGAATGATAAAAAAATTAAAAATATTTTATGTTTGTCTTTGGTTAACAACCTGCTTGTTCAATTTGTTTTTGTATTAGGCAATGATACTTTTTGTTTCTTTTTCGTTGATAAATAGTTAATAACAAACAAAAATGTCTTAAATCCTGTATTCAACTTGAATGTTGCAATGGTCAATCAGTATTAAGTGTATAGGAAACTGGACAACTAAAATAAAAATATGTTTAGTTCTACACGTAGTATTCTCTAATCTGTGGTTCTACGTATGCTTTTTATATTGCAACATTTAAGCTCATTTACAAGAACAATGCTATTGTTCATTTACATGCAGTAGCAAATTTGCAATTTTAGTGACATTATGGGAGCCTTATGGCAGCAGTTTGATTATAATAAACAGGCTGTTCTACCCTAAACCCTCTTTGTATGTTGAAAAGTTGTTTTTCCGCATGTTTTGAACTAGAAAATGTTTCTTTTTTTCACAAGTTAAAGGGAATCATCTAAGTTAAACACCCATAACATTTTAATGCCCTGAGAAGTCTATTACGACCCCTTTGAGTCTTTGTATATTGATCATCATACCAGAAAATCTTACTATTCTAGTGCTGTCTTGTTTTTGCTGGGATGGAAATCAACAAATGACTTCTCCCACTCTGGGCGGAGCGGAAGGGCGTGTCAGACTTGTACTGACTAAAACCCACCCGTGTTTCTTCACTTGCTTGTGCTACGGCCAGGGCCACGGTTTCTTGTTTAACCAACCCGCAACCAGCATGAGAACGCAGGAGGCATCAGTCTTCGTGGACCTCGTCACGATGTGCTGACATCTCATTGAGGCGTGCGTAAAACACGACGCGCCGTCGACTCGGGCCTGGTCCTTACCGGGCGGCGAGCTGCCCACTGCTCACCGCCCGCGGGCCCGCGCCTACGGTGGTTGGGAGTTCGGTGTCGTCTCCCCACCAGGGCGTCTCCTGTGGCGGCTAGTGGCGTCAGGGCGCTGGGATTCCCGCTGCCTCACGCGCTCCGCCTCCTCTTTTGCCAGCATCACTGCTTTGCAGAAGGAGGTGACGGCCTGCCATGCACTCTCGCTCTGGAACATGGCATAGTCCAGGGTCGGACGCGAGAGATCGCCGCCGATCGTCGCTACGAGGACACGGCAGTGCTCTACCCAAGTCGGGCAGACCTCCACCGTATGCTCCACCGTGTCCTCCGGGCGATTCACACAATGGTGACACACTGGCGTTTCCACGCGCCTTATACGGAGCAGGAACTTCCCGAAATAATCGTGTCCGGTGAGGACCTATGTCAGGCGGAAAGCGAGGGCGCCGTGGCGCCTCTCTAGCCATTCCTCAAAGAGGGGATTTACCGCCGCTATTGTGGTGTGCCCTTCTAGTGCTATCTGAAAAATAAATCAACTCTAGAAATATGCTTGCAGCACTAACTGATGTGACTATGAATGTTTTGATAATAATATTCATATTCAAAAGTCGTGGTGGCCTAGTGGTTAAGACACCAGCCTCTCAAGTATGAGTGTGCGAGTTCGATTCCAGGTCAGGCAAGTACCAATGTAACTTTTCTAAAGTTATATGTACTTTCTAAGTATATCTTGGACACCAATGACTGAAGGTGAAGGAAAACATCTTGAGGAAACCTGCCCCCTAATCGGCGAACACATTTTTGTCAAATGATTGCGACTAGTTGGGATCAGTTGGTATCGTTCGGGCCGCCCATTGGTCCGTTCCGTCCAAACGATCCCAACTAGTCGCAATCATTTGACAAAAATGTGTTCGCCGATTAGGGGGCAGGACTTTATAAGTCTGAAATCGCCAATCCGCATTGAGCAAGCGTGGTGATTACGCTCAATCCTTCTCTGTATGAGAGGAGACCTGTGCCCAGCAGTGGGACTATAAAAGGTTGCTGATGATGATGATGATTCATCTAACCATGCTCTATATTTCATCAGGAATTAGTGCCTTCTTGGAGGGTCTGGGTACAACTGAGCTTTGAGCTGTATTGTAAAATGCTGCTGTCTAATGTTAGCAAAAAATGACTTAAGTTTATTTTAAACGAAAAATTAATATCTCTGCGAGCAGATCATAACTCAATCTAGCTAGTCTCACTATCTTATCATATTGGTTTTATTGTAAGCACGTTTTGCCCTGGTATGTGACGATTACATCAACGATGACGTAGTGACTACTGCCGCCGCCGGCGCCGACCAGACTTTCTCCTAAGTGTTAGATTGTGTTTACACTTTTACTTATTTTGTAGGTATTCGAAATTGTATGAAATTTCTTTTGGATCTTACAGAATTGCTTTACTTTAAAACTGGTACAATGATTGGCTTTTGAAATGTTTTACTTCTGTCTGTAGACCGCCCATTGTGTCATCCTTTGTACGGACGACAGCAGGTCAAGCTACCCTAAACTGCCAAATATTCCCAATCAACCTTGAGCCTTTTCTCGGTGGTAGGCCATAATATCGGCTCCCGGCAGAAGTTACCACCCACCAGACAAAGTCTTGCCGCCAAGCGATTCGTCGTGTTCCGACATGATGTCTGGTGAAGCCGTACGGAGGACGGGTCTGAGCAGTTGTATTGCGATGTGTGCTGGGTACGATGCGCCAAATGTTATTGTGTCGGTATTTTGATCGTGGAGGGTCTCCAGATTAATCTCCCTCTGGTGCAGGTCGTGTTGTTGGGTTGAACATTGCATCACCTCGCTCAACTGCCGTCTTCATTCCTACTCACTAAGATTTTTAAGTGAATAGGCTTAATAAACTTGTGCGTTTTACCATCAACGATTGCATCACTGCTAAACATCAGGCGGGATGGTAGTCAAGCACTAGTTTATAAATATTAAAAAAAAGCCTTAATGTTTCAGTAATAAAGGTGAAAATCTAATAAATAAATCTGACAGATTGTATTAGTTTGATGTGCTGTCATCTTTACAATCTTCATATGTATTTATTTTCTGGTGTTCATGATAAAGAGTATTCTATTCTAATATTAAATTCACTGATATCGCATACCTTTCTCCATAATTTTGTGAACGTTCACCTGTAGGTATGTCAAAAATACTTGCAAGTTTTTGACACTGTCGCCGAGATGAGATTCCTACTGGCTTTTGAATGTTGTGTAAAGAGAATTGGCCTTCTGATATACCTAACCAATTTTACAGTAGTTCAACAGGGGATAAAAGTTTTTAGACAATTCATCATTTTTGCCGATGGGAAATAATTCTATCCGATACACTTACACGGCTGGTTTGGCAGCACAATATTTCTGAGGAATAATAGAGGCATTATTAATTATGATAAATTTCAATCGACGGTGTATTTTTTTTTTAAGTCAAATATTCATAGTCCCTGTCGCTGGAGTATGCTTGATAATGGGAAAACCTTATGTATCCAAACTACATAATAATATCCCCTTCGTCTTACATTTTTGCTGTGGCATCATCATCAATAGCTTTACTATAAAAGATTTATGTAAGTGGCAATTTTTTTGTAAATTCACCATAATGGATGCTTTATCATTTAAAAGTCAACAAATTGTTTTTATTTTTTCAGATATATTAATATTATCATCAACAAAAGTTATGGTTTCTTTAAATATTTATTCCGACATTTTTTCTAAATATGCCATTGCCGTAAACAACTTCCTTATTTTATTGACAATTAATTTTCGAGTCAATCGAAAATCTTTACGTAGTACCAGCTGGTTAATAAGCCAACTCAAAACTGCTGAATGGTAAAGTAAATAAAACTTACCTGATTAATGACTTACTCATACCATATATTGTGGTGAGAACTGCGGCTTAGCACGCGCGTTGTGGGGCAATGAGTAGTGGGGAAAACCATGGGAAATGACGCCTGTGACTTGGATAGGTAACTACATACAAATTACGTAATTATTGATCTCTTGCTACTTACATACATATAACAAGTACCGGTCAATTCTCTATACAATATGTAAAGAAAAACCTGTCCGACCCGTAAGGATAATAAAGGTTAGGTAAACACATGACCAAATATAATATAAAATTTTACATAATCATCATAGTAACAATACTAATGAATTTTAAAATAATCTTTTTTTTTCCCGCGAATTAATTCAAACTTACCCTAAATTTGGTAATTTAAAAAAAAAGTGACAACACCATTTTGACGGTACGCTTATGCGATTCGACCACGCGTCGCGTGCCTTGCCCCCCGTCGACCGCGGAAGGGTGTCCTACCGCACATGTATTAAGTTCCCTCTTTCTGCAAAATAATATTTTTTTTTAGGGGAATTTCTTTTTAAACTTTAGTCCGGCTTTGTCGGTATTCCTAACAATACCTTCACGGATCGGACAGGGTTTTCTTTACATATTGTATATGGTGCCAAGTGCTGTCTATAAAATTCTCCTGTCACAGTGATTGTCCTGGAACTTCTCCAAAACGGCTAAACCAATTTTAACGAAATTTCGTACATACATTCGTTAGGCACGAGAATAGGCTTTTATCTATTTTTATTATTACTACTACTTACGCGGGTGAAACCGTGTGGCGCAGCTGGTACCTTTATAATTTTACATAAATATGTAGTCATTTTATTTGGCTTTCTTATCCATACGTAATTTTAGTTAATTACTTCAGCCATAGTATTAGTTTCAGGAAATCTCGAAACAAGCTCATTAGGAGTTAGACAAGACGGAGTTACAAAAAGTATCTAGTTAATGTCAAAGAATATGCTAGAATTTTCAATCAGGGTAACTTCCGGAACTTTTGATCTACATAGCTTTGTGTGAACCATTGCAAATATGTACTAACTATGTAGTTAAGTGAATTTAAGCACACGTAAGGCTACTTTATCTTTAAGGTGCGTATTCCAGAAGGAAACTCAAGCATTGATCTCTGCTTAAACATTACTTAAAACTAGTTTCAACCAATCAAATGGCTTGAAACGAGACTTACGTAGAGCTTGAGTTTTGAGTGACGTTCTGTAATACGGACCTAAAGCATTAAGGCTTACGGTTGATTGGTAATATTTGACAGTTAAGGGTAGCTTGATCTGCTGTCGTCCGTACATACATTGTAATGTAATGATGGATATTTTTTTGCCTCCGACGTCTCTAGTTACATAAGCAAATTATTGTTTACATAATATGCTTACATATTAACATTATAATTTTTAATTGTTTATAGAGGGTGTAACGGAAAGGGAGAGAGGAAATATACAAAATTTTTTGTTTTTTTTTTTTTTTTTTACGTATTATAAACCAGTGCTTGACCGCAATCCTGCCTGACGGTAAGCAGTGACGCAATCGTTGATGGTAAAGCGCACTAGTTTATTAAGAGCCTATTCACTCTAGCCTTGAAGACACTCAAATTGTAGTCCGCTGCTGGCAAATTGTTCCAGTCCCTCGATGTACGCGGTATAAAGGAGGAGGCGAAACGCTTCGTCCGGATCGTAGTGGTGTTAACAACGTATATGAAACCCGAAACACGTGTCCAGTATTTTTAAGTAAAGTACGTACAAAATTTCATCAAGATATCATGAAAAACCTTGGTTGTCCCAACAAAAATATGGTCAACGCATCGCTCGCCCGCCTGTGCGGTGCGCTGACCAGCGTTGAGCAGCTGTGACGTCAGCTGTTACGCGGGCGTGCGCACGCGCCAAGTATTATGATCTACCGTAAGCTGCGTGGCGCGCTCGGTAACCATACTGCAACAATTTCTAAATGTATTTGGGAAAAAATTTAACACGGTGTAAAAATGATTGGAATCGATTCAGTTGCTTATTCTGAACAAACTATATTCAGGTTTCTTATAAAGAAAAAATAACGTTGTATATTTATACAAGTGCACGACTTCCTTGGATATAAAAATTTCGATCCAGCCGTCCCTTGCTGTTCTCTTCAGCAACGCCCCAAGCCGAGGTTCGTACCCCAAAGGGGGTGACCACAGCGTGTTGTCGCTTAGTTTTTAAATGCCCCTGGCTGGAGGCATTACATTTCATTTAGGCTAGCCACAGGATAGTCCGGATAGTCACGACCTCTCAAGGTCAACTACGAGATGCCAATATGTATAAAAAAAAACCGGCCAAATGCGAATCGGACTCGCACACCGAGGGTTCCGCCGTACAAACGTAGCGGTTTATAATTTATGAAGTACTAGCTTTCCGCCAGCGGCTTCGCCCGCGTGGAGTTCGGTTATATCGCGCTGTTTAAATTCCCCTCGGGAACATCAAATTTTTCCTGGATAAAAGGTAGCCTATGTTCTTTCTCAGGGTCTAAAGATTGTCTGTGCCAAACTTCATCAAAATCGGTTGAGAGGTTTAGGCGGGAAAGCGTAACAGACAGACAGACAGTTACTTTCGCATTATAATACTAGCGTTGATTTAGAATTTTTCACAGTTTAGAGGCAATTAGATTTAAGAAGTGTTTGATATGAATTTTATAATTTTTAAAGTTTATAATTATTACAAAAATATTTTATGTCATGTAAGCAAAAATAATATTTTAATATTTTATGTAACTTCAAATTTATCATTTTCACAATTTTTCCTTTATCTGTCTGTACTATAATATAACGTTGCTTCGTGCCGAATTTCAAGATTCTGAGTTCACGGGAAGTACCTTGTAGGTTTTGATTCCCTAGCGTGTGACGGAAATTCGTCTAAGGTGTCGGTATAAACTGCTGTATCTTTTGATCGCTTCAACTTAGAAGTTTGATTTTTTCACTGCTTAAAGGGACAATAGACCTAGGTATTTGGTATAAATTTCAATTTGATACCTTTACTCGTTCGTGAGAAATAAGGTAGTAAGTTTCATTTTATTAAAATATGTTTTAGTATAATATATAACTAAAAAAATGTGATTTTAGCAATTTTTCCTATATTTGCATTATGTGACAATGCTTCATGCCAAATTTCAAGATTCTGAGTTGACGGGAAGTATCCTGTAGGTTTTGATTCCTTTGCGAGTATCGAAAATTTGTTGAAAATATCGACATATCGGCTGTATCTTTTGATTGGCTTGGCTTAGAAGTTTGATATTTTCACAGCTTAAAGGGACAATAGAGCTAGGTATTTGGTATAAATTTCAATTTGATAACTTTATTCGTTCGTGAGAAATAAGGTAGTAAGTTCCATTTTATTAAAATATGTTTATTATATTATATAACTAAATAAATGTGATTTTCGCAATTTTTCCTATATTTGCATTATATGACAATGCTTCATGCCAATTTTCAAGATTCTGAGTTTACGGGAAGTATCATGTAGGTTTTGATTCCTTTGCGAGTGTCGAAAATTTGTTGAAAATATCGACATAATCGGCTGTATCTTTTGATTGGCTTGGCTTAGATGTTTGATATTTTCACAGCTTAAAGGGACAATAGACCTGAGTATTTCATGTGAATTTCAGCTTAATACGTCCACGCGTTCTTGACAGACAGACAGACAGACGGACAACAAAGTGATCCTATAAGGGTTCCGTTTTTTCCTTTTGAGGTACGGAACCCTAAAAACTTCTTTGGGTGATATCAAACGATATTGGAAGTTGTATATTTTATCTTGCCAGTTGCAGACTTTTGTTCCATGATTTTGGAAAGTTTATCTACGTCCCTGACTTATAAGGTTACCTAAACATAATCAGGATTATCTCACTGTTAATGTGATTAATTAATTAAGGTAAGTAATTGTAATGAATATATTTATCTACTGGACTCTACCAATAAACGGCCTTCCACACCCAAAAAACAAAAAAGTCTTATTAAGACGCTGTGAATAGCAAACTTTTAGGTATTTGAGGGGGTGAAGCAGACGAAGTGGGACACGACTAGCCCCGCCCACTGCGGGGCGCGGGGCGCTCCGCGCGAGTACATCGATGCGTGAGGCGTCGTGCATCGAGAAATACGCACGTTCTATTAAATCTATACCAACCATTCTCTATTCCATCTACATTTAGAAGCCTAATTTCACAACCCAACCGCGAGCATGGCTGGCTCTGTTCGTCACAGTCCCGGTTCGCATTAGACGAGCACCAGGTTCAAATCCCAACGTCCGTTTACTTTACCTTGCGATTTTCGAAAATGTGTATTTTATACATATTTTCATTTTTTATTATTTATTTTGTTTTCTTTTTTATTTTTATAATGCGCTTTGTCCGTTCTGCTTAATTTTTTTGTGTTATGTCCTTTTTCCATGAAACTGTTAGAAATATATCATTTCTAGAAATTACTATTTATAAACAGCTGTTTAGAGTAACTGTTAAAAAAAATGCATTTTCGGATATTTAAAAAAATAAAAGATTTTTTCTTCAAAACTGCAACTCTTATCGAAATCGGGTTTGTACGAGTGAAATAGATGGAGGCACTTGGAGGAGGCCTATACTGAAAGGGGCCATGAATAATGCAATAAAATGAAATCTAAATTTACTGTTTTGAACTATTATCAAATTAACTGTTATTTTTATTGTTTTTCTTTTGTTAAATTATATTATGAACTAAGAAATTCATGGTTAAATAAAGGCTTATTATTATTATTTATTATTAATTTCTAGAAATTTGTAGAAAGAAAATTATAACGAATTGATTTTAAATATTAGTTTGCATTATAATTGTTACAAAAAGAATATATTTAAAAAGATGGAACAATTACTACAAAAATACAGAAAATCGGCTAAATTAATAATAATTAAAAAAAAAACAATTGCAAATAAGAAATCCAACAAAAAGCATACAACGTAAAGCTGGGGTTTGAACCCGAACACATACAGGTGAAGAAAAATTTGCCGCGAAAAAGTAAAAAGAAAGAATAATTACATAAATACGCACGTTCGAGTTCTATTAAATCTATACCAACCATTCTCTATTCCATCTACATTTAGAAGCCTAATTTCACAACCCAACCGCGAGCATGGCTGGCTCTGTTCGTCACAGTCCCGGTTCGCATTAGACGAGCACCAGGTTCGAATCCCAACATCCGTTTACTTTACCTTGCGATTTTCGAAAATGTGTATTTTATACATATTTTCATTTTTTATTATTTTTTTTTGTTTTCTTTTTATTTTTATAATGCGCTTTGTCCGTTCTGCTTAAATTTTTTGTGTTATGTCCTTTTTTCATGAAACTGTTAGAAATATATCATTTCTAGAAATTACTATTTATAAACAGCTGTTTAGAGTAACGGTTAAAAAAAAATGCATTTTCGGATATTTAAAAAAATAAAAGATTTTTTCTTCAAAACTGCAACTCTTATCGAAATCGGGTTTGTACGAGTGAAATACATGGAGGCACTTGGAGGAGGCCTATACTGAAAGGGGCCATGAATAATGCAACAAAATGAAATCTAAATTTACTGTTTTGAACTATTATCAAATTAACTGTTATTTTTCTTTTGTTAAATTATATTAAGAGCTAAGAAATTCATGGTTAAATAAAGGCTTATTATTATTATTTATTATTATTTCTAGAAATTTGTAGAAAGAAAATTATAACGAATTGATTTTAAATATTAGTTTGCATTATAATTGTTACAAAAAATAAATGGCTAAATTAATAATAATTAAAAAAAAAACAATTGCAAATAAGAAATCCAATAAAAAGCATACAACGTAAAGCTGGGGTTTGAACCCGAACACATATAGGTGAAGAAAAATTTGCCGCGAAAAAGTAAAAAGAATAATTACAGAAAAAAATCAAATAAAATATCGGCAAAAATACAACAGTAAATTAAAAAGCATTCATTTCAATTAAAATCTACAAAAAGCATATAATTTAAACCTGGGGTTTGAACCCGGGCAAAAACGAAATATGATTATTCATCAACAAACAGACACGTTAATATAATTATTTTCTGTGCGGGGTAAAGCAAAAAGTGACATAGGTCCGACCAGCAGCGCGCCTCAGCGGTCACTGTCGCTAAGCATAGAAGTGAAAGAGAAGGCAATGGACGCCGCGATGGAGCGACGTTTCGTTCACGTTATTTATCATTAAATACATTATTTATTTTAGAATATCTTAGTTAAATCGATAAACAAAAACAATGGTTTCATTTACTATTATATTTTACATCGCTCTTCTCAATTTTATCAAGATTTGATGATTAATAATACAGTTACAACTGTTATAAATTCAATTTTAGGGGTTACTTTAGGATTTTTTTCTATCGAGAAAATTAATTCAAAACGTGTTTTGAAAACAATAGTTTCCTGCTACATATAATCAAGATTAACATATAAATTTTTGGCTGCTCTGAAATGTATACATTTGGCTAAAAAATTGTTTTTTGAAGCCTATTTTTACTGAGCACAGCGCCTTAACTTAAAAACCGATAAACGACGTAGATATGCCACAGGGAAACGCAGATATGTCAAAGAAATTAATCAAAAAGAAAATTATAATAGACAATTACTTACAATTTCTTCAAAATATAACGTTACAAAAAATATAATTTTTCTTCAGACCCCACAAAAATGGCGGACAGATGAATGTTTGTTTTCGCAAATAGAACATCGTTACTTTGAATGTATGAGATTACTATGATTAGGCCTTTTTATAGATCTTGATTCAGCGTAGGGTAAAATATATAGTGTTAGAGGTACTTTTACATATTCTGTATATTTATGACATGTTTTGCACAAGAAAAATATTTCATAAATATGCAGAATTTGAATGGCATAGCAAAAATCGAACGATAGGTGTTGCATTGCGGGTTAGCACGAACTTCCTTTCGGTTTCCACACTACGAATGAGAGAAAAAATGTATAGATTTCTGCACAGTATATGGTGAGATAAGTAACTTACCCCTAACGATTAGGAAAACCGTTTTTAAGAGACGGAACTAGTTATTACAGCAACACGCAATACACTGATTGCTACGCGTGTGGTATTATAATGTATGGACGACAACAGGTGAAGCTACCCGAAACTGTCATATGTTACCAGTCAACCTTAAGCCTTTTTTTTTTGGGATGGGAAATCATCAAATGACTTTTTCCGCTCTGGGCGGTGCGGAAGGGCGTGTCAGACTTTTACTGACTAAAACCCACCCGTGTTTCTTCACTTGCCTGTGCAGCGTCCACGGCCACGGTTTCTTGTTCAACCAACCCGCAGCCCTGACCCAGGAGGCTCGGTCTTCGTGGACCCCGTCACGATGTGCTGACATCTCTTTGAGACGCGCCGTCGACTCGCGACTGGTCCTTACCGGGCGGCGAGCTGCCCATGGCCTGGACCAGGGTCGGACTAAGCCTTAATGCTTTAGCGGTAAAATTGAAAATCTAATAAAGAAATTTGGCAGATTGTAGTAGCTTAATGTGCTGTCGTCTGTTTAATGTAAACTATAAGTTTTCGTTGGCTTTAATGCATGAGCGTCATTTCTTACCTAACGTCTTGTATGCCTAGATCAACATGACTGCCTCGATGATATGCAAAACAGTGTTACGGAAAAAATCATATCATTATTTTAAATAGCGACTTCCTTCACGTCATTGTGAATTGGCAATTACAAGTGACTAGGTGCCTGCTAAGATATTGTCTGGTTAACATATTTCTAGTTTATAATTTTTTGTCCTGGTGATTTTTAAAGGCTATGATTGGTTGGATACAAACGTCGTTGTGAATACCTACTAAGTTGGCCCAAATAATAGCCACATCTATTTTGGTTAGAAGTCTTTTCTTATGAAGTACGGTGTTTATGTGTAGGTATAGTATACAGGGTGTATCTGACATCGTAACGATCGCGAAAAGGCTAGACCGCATGCCACTAATAAAATTATGATAGTCATTTATGTCGTTAATGAACGGTTACAGAATACACAGTGTTTAAAATAAAGTGTCGGCTCGGCTTTTGAACGTTGCAAGCGTGCCGCCTTGCGAGTTTGTAGGTATGACGTTGATCCCTGATGTGAACTCTATTAAATCAGCTGATAAGATCGTTTTTCGGGTTTTGTTTTCATTGCGCTTTTTTATGTAATTAGCGAATTATTTAATTTTTACTTTAAAATCTTATTGCGTTATAAAAGTATAGCAATTGTGAATGGTGTGAAGTAAAAAAAAACTACATTTATTTTTTTTAAATCATGAAAAAGCCGACGAAAAATTCTACCACTGGGGGGTTCAGAATCATGTACTGGATCCATGGTACTCGTTTGTGCGTCGATGTCAGATACACCCTTTACAATCTTATTTTTTTGTGTATACGAAACCTGAATATAGTTTATTCAGAAGAAGCAACTGAATCGATTCCAATATTTTTTTAGCCATGTTACTTATATTTTTTCCCAAATATATTTCAAAAATGATGCCGTGTGCACGACACAATTTACAGCGGATCATAGTGTCCTGGGGTCCGCGCCGCGCTGCTTTAGGCACGAGCTGCGCGTTGACCACATTATTGTAGGGACAGCCAGGTAACACAATAAGCTCAAAACTGTGTGATTTTTCAAGATACCTTTTGAAATTCTGTACATACATTCTGGACAAAAATACTGGACACGTGTAAAACATCTTGAGGAAACCTGGACCCGCATTGAGCAAGCGTGGTGATTACGCTCAATCCTTCTCTGTATGAGAGGAGACCTGTGCCCAGCAGTGGGACGATAAAAAAGGTTGATGATGATGATGAGCCAGTTATTTGGAAAAGGATTATAGAAAAAATTATTTATCTATATTTGAGTTTATTTTTTAAGGTTAGATTGATCGATCAATCAGCCTATCCTGAAGAATATTCAACCTGTAGAAATTTTGGATGCCGGTACTTATTTCTTACCCTTATGATATATAGCAATGTAAAGAAACGTTTGATAATAGTTTAATTAATGTATATAATAGCTATTGTTTTTAATTACCAGAACGACGTGAGTTACCAATAACGAGTCACTTAATTAAAGTGATAAGATTAGAGTAAATACAATCATTGTGCCGACTGTGTGTAGACGTAATTTATGTTGACACGGATGACAACTAAGAAATTTCAATTACAGTAATTTAAAAAGGTAGGCGAGGGGAAAGGCATACAACTACATATGTATATAATAAGTGTGATTAGCTGTTGACGAACTCATTCCATGACGTTGGCGTAGACGTAACCTGTTCTTAAGTGGAGACCGTGAGTCGGCAAACGTAGTGTTTGTATTTTGAATTAGGTTAGCAGTTTAATGAAGGAGGACGAAGATCGATTTAAATGTTCAATTAGCGAGGTCCATGACGAGGAAAACTGGACAGACTTAAATGTCTATCATCTTCTTCTTCAGCCTAAGGAGGTCTACTGCTGGACAAAGGCCCCGCCCCAGGCTTTCATTACATTGGTGGGGTTTGCCATAATCCCCACGCTTTGCTTGGGTTGGGGATCCCAGTAGTTTGATATTCCACAGGAGAAGCGCTGTTGCCCCCTTTCCTGGTGAGAGAGTTCCCTTAGTCGCCTTTTACGACACACACGGGAGGATATGGGTTGGGACTATTCTCAACCCGGTACCACACGGGGCATGTCTACCATAGTCAGCTGTTATTGTTGCTATTAACGTAAAAAGAGTTTAATTCTGATTACAGACCACTGTTTTAATAAAATATTTATCTCGTTTACTGTAAGGTACAAAATAGAATTATTACCATAATTGATAGTAGTATCCATTGTTTATGTTCTACCAAACAATTAATTATATTGTAAGGTCTATCACTATAGCGGCAACTTGTTGATATTCTGTGACCTTGCCATCCATAATAATGCCGCAGGTGGTTCGTGAGATCTAATGTAAATTATATTCTATTATCTACTGCACCTAGTAATCGTACTAATGTTCTTTAAAAACACTATGTATATCAATGCCTCCGTATAAATAAGTTGTAAGTAGTTTCGCAATAATTTGACGGAGTGGGTGACAGTCCTGGTGACTTACCCATTTTTATGCAAACAACACAACTTGCGCCCAATAATTTGTTCTGTGGCCCAATATTTGCACTTTATCAAATCAGCAATATTCAAATATTCCTGTAACAACAGAAGAATTAAATCTACGCTTTGGTGACTCACTACTGAATATCGTGGAATTAATCTATCAAGAATCAATTGGCTAATGCTGTTTCCTAATTATTCTTGAGTAATTGCGCCGTTTAGTTTCTACTGTTAATAAGTAGCTGTATGCTCCATAGTAACCTTTATGGTATGTTTAAATACAAACATTTCGCAGTTTTTACTACGGTACCAATTTGTGATCATTATTCCGTCGTCACGCATGGTGACTTCGATAAACGGACTGCTTTTAAATGGCACATTTGTTCAAAACATCATAAATAATGCTAATAACAAAGTCATCCGTCAGTATCTTGTCTTTAAAAGAAAACAATCGTATCAAGATGCTCACTTCCTCAGCTCTCAAAACCCATATTTATAAAATCTACAATGACACATAGATATTAAGTTGTCACTATATCTAGATATTTATCTAAGCAATATACCACGTGGAGCGTTAAACATGATTTGAATATCTCAATGCAAGTCGGTCCTTACGTTCAATACATGTATTCTAAACTTTACGACAGCTGTACCGCCGTTGGGTACGGCCTTTATTGCAGCCAGTGCGTTTTGATCCGTCGCCCTCACTACACTGTTTTCACCATCGGCGTAAACGTCTTGCTGTTTATTCGTAGTGTCTATAATATTTATTAACGTGCCTATTTGGAATTCTGTATTTTTGTTGTGGTGAGTTGTCCTTTCCTTATGAAGTCTTATTATATTATCCATTTGAATAAGTTATTTTTGATCAGAAAGTGTCTTGTCACCTACTTTTAAAGTCCTTGTACCTTACGAACCTCGACCAACCTTGTCGGAATTTTATAGTGGCTGAGAGTTGTTGTGAGACAAATAAAACTAGAAACTTTAACATCCAGTTAAGTTATCGGTACAGGCTGATTATTTTTGTCAGGTATTTTTCGTACTATCATCGTATACGTTTGAATTACTTGTGGCTTGACTGTATACATTGGAGGCCCAGACCAGTAACACAGGTAGTACCAGATCCAGTTTTCACAACATTAATGTGTTTTTGTTTACACAACTATGAATAGTACTAATGTCTCTTATGTGGTGGAGAGGATATTTTTTTTTATTATTATATGTTTGGTTTGAAGAACTTGACTTCAATAGAAAAGTTTATTTCTGTAGAAAATTAAGTCATTTTACGCTTTACGTCTGTCGTTTCCTTTTGATACATTATTCAATCTGCTTCATTTAGGTGAAAAATATTTATTCATGCCATTTAATGTTTACATACACTGATACGGAACGTAATATTTACTGTACAGTAAAGAATTTAACATTCCACAAATAGCTTTAGACAATTTTGCTTGTTTATATTACCTTATCCAACGCATAATTTCTCATGACTTCGGGCTGTTTTTGTTATGTCAACAAGTGTTCCAAACTTTGTATTCAAGCCAATCGATTTCGTAAAAATCTCACGGTAAACTGAGCTTAGAGGAAAATCAAAATCATAAGTTATTTGTTCAAATAAAGCTGAGAATCAGCACTATATGCAGGTCAATATTACAAAGACTCTCCTCCCAAAACGCCCGGCCTTCGCCACTTCCTAGTGCTTTCATTGGGAATAAGAAGTGAATACTGCCAATTCTGACAAATCATTCAGAATGACATCTCACTCCAACTAAGTTTTAAACGCGAGATGTATACAGAATCGCAATGCTGACGTTGCTATTTGTCTAGTTATGGTTGGTCATGACAATTCATGTTAAATCACTGCAGATTCTCCAGGATTAACCCCTACTACCTCCCCTACCTCTCCCCCCCCCCTCTCCTATTACCTCTACTACTGTAGGATTAATACCTACTTGATTTAACTTGACTTTTTAAGCAAGGTAAATTTGTGTTACTTACTTAGTCAATGTCTTAGGGTATATTTATCTTTTTATATTTGTTATTTTATTCTACATCCCATTATTATTCACTTGCATCAAGCGGGACTAATGCCTTGTTTTGCTTAGCATTGTAGGTTACTTTGTTGAAAGTGTTTCAACAGCTCAACAAACTCGATCTTGAATATCGTCGATTGCTTCAGATCGATTGTTTGCTGATAATAAAAAGGCAACTACTTTGTAAAAACTAGTTTCTTTACCGTTAAATCTATGTTGCAAATCATTTTCGTGATTTTAGTAAAAAGCGATAAGAAATTAGTATTTTGTTATTACCTGGCTAATTGGCAATACATTTTTTTTTGAAGCTCACTTTATATTATAGCTTTTATGATATCGTTAGGTATGTTTAGAGCTTCGTACCCAATGGGCAAAAACGGGGCACCATTACTGACTACATTGTCCGTATGTCTGTCACCCTATTCCCAAGGCATCGAGATTTACCCGGGTGAAACCACGGGCTGCAGCTAGTGTATTTCTATTGCCGCTATAACAACATTAGCTAAAAACAGTTTTTTTTTATCTTGTATACATACGAAACCCTTAGGAAGCGGAGCCCACTTGCACTTGGCCGGTTTTTCATTATGGATGTACGAGCTTTTTTACGGATACATAATTTAAAAACTCGGTTCATTGAAAATAATGGGTTTTTCACAATTATATGAGTTTTAAATGGTGATGGAAGTAATAAGCTTATGCATATAATATTCGCCAACCCAGCTTTGTACTAATTTAATTTAATATCACCATATCGCACAAAACACAGGTCTAATACCTAGGTTCCAGGTCTAGTACCTATCAATGGTTTAAGAAGTCTAGAAGTAGTCATTATACCTACTGCATAATGAAGACTTTGGCTCAATCTAAATTATGCATTACGCAGGCCAAGCAAGGCAAATGAGGATATTTTATTTGAAGATGTTTACGCTGTGATGACTCCTACATAAATGTTAAGGAAATTGCTTGAACAAATTATACGCGTTTTAAAATGTGATTCAATTTTAACGTATAAATATCTAGTATTTTGGATGTTTTTTATCTTTTAACCTATCGTTTCAGTCTAGAGCTTTAAATGTGCGAAAGAATAAGTACATATATACAATATGTAAAGAAAACCCTTGTCACTTTTATAAATTAAATAACCAAATTTCGGGGAAATTGGAATTAATTCCCGGGAAAAAAGGATTATTTCAAAATTCATTAGTATTGTTACTATGATGATTATGTAAAATTTTATATCATCTGATAAGGGCAGGAGAATGATGATTTGGTCAAGTGTTTACCTAACCTTTATTATCCTTATGAGTCGGACAGGGTTTTCTTTACATATTGTATATACAACTGTTTTACTTTAAATAAAATTACTTTAAAATATAACATTTTACTTTAAGGTTTTTCACGAATTCAACTGTCTGGGTAACACAGTTTCCACAGCGTGGTTTTTTGTGTTGGTTTTCCAGTTGCGGTAAAATAATATTATTATTGTCATATTGTTTTACCCAGTGTTATGGCTTGAGCTTGATTGATATGTAAATATACCTACATAGTTTCTTTAGATAAATAGTCCTTTGATTTATTAAACATTATTTCCTTATAAAATAAATATTGTGCACAGTGGCATTTGTGTAGTCATAGGTAAGAAGGCATTTGCGGACCCCGGGCTCCAACGCGAAAGCCGCGGATGCAACCGGGATAAACGCTGAGATGATGATGAGGCAAGAAGGCGTTTAAACGTTGGGTTGTTTTGCTAAATACTGATCCAGAAGGCAGCAACCCAACGTATATACCAAAAAAATTTGACGAAGCAATTACATTGTTGTCAATAGCAATGGAGCTTTAGCTTTTCGGGTAACAAGTTTTTCGGGAAAAGTATACGAAAGTGTTAAGGCATCATTAGGTATGCCTATACCTATTTCCTTTTTAATCAAGATGTGGTCTAAAGACTTCGCTAATAGAATAAGTATGTAGCTAGATCGTCATTTGTTTACCATTTCACGTTGTGACATAACACAATCAGCCTTAGACTGTTCCCACACCTTCTCAGTGAGAAGGAGTGGTAGATCTCACATATCTTCGAAGTTTTGTCTCTATGACATGCCGGTTTCCTCATTATGTTTTCCTTCACCGTTTTGCGAAAAGTGGTGATGTAATAATTTATACAAAGTACCTACAACTTACAATGTAAGTCGTGACCTATATCACTAGGCTAACCACTTCTCTCCTTGTTGTAAGTACTTACATGTTGTAAGTAAGCTTAAAAAGTGTTAATCTAGTCACAGTCTTCAGACAAATAAATGTCAATAGCTTGTCTGGATGTTGACAGCCTCCGTGGCGTAGCGGTAGCGGACGCGGCTGCTGCGCAAGGTGGCGCGGGTTCGATCCCCGCACAGTGCAAGTATTGTATGCATGAATATGAATATTTGTACTGGTCTGGTCGTGCCTCGGAAAGCACGTTAAGCCGTTGGTCCCGGTTGCCCTACGAACATTTAGTGGCAGTCGTTACGGGTTGTTGGAGCCCTCAAAAGTCCTACAATTGGTCTAATTGCAATGCTTCGATGTCGCCTTCGGGTTGTGGAGGACAGACGGCAGTCGCTTCATGGAAAATGTCGAAGTTTAGCCATATCAGCAGTTGGACTGGTAAAGCGAACCCCAGACTCCAAAGCTGAAAAGGCTTCGGATGCGACTGGGATTAACACTGGGATGATGACGATGAGCTTGTCTGGATGTAGGGAAGTTTCAGATTGATACTGAGGGACTGACCGTTTTTAAAATACGAGATTTGTCCCACTGATTTTACCTAGTAGGTAAGTTGGCCATAAAACAGATTCAATTGCAGTTTACAATGATTTTTTCAGAGCAATCTTGTTATGGAAATCTGTTTCTTTCGCTCTTTTGCTGCCTTTAATAGTACTTACTTCTATCTACCTCTTGCGTGTTGTAAAATCATCATCATCAACCTTTTATAGTCCCACTGCTGGGAACAGGTCTCTGGTGTTTTAACCACTAAATCACCACGACTTGTGTGTTCTAAGATAAGTTGTCAATATAATGTCATTCAACTAATGTCAATAAAATTATTTCTCTGTAAATAATGCTTTACGAATAAATATAGGTAGGTTGAGTTTCGGTAACGCATAGATTTTTTAACAATGTATGTAATCTAGCGTAACGCCTAGAATTCCCAATCGTTGTAATTCGACGACTTCTTATCTTTAAATCAAGATAGGAAGCTTAAATATTATTATTTAGAATTGTAGAAGTCATTTATTTGTATTTTATCTGTAGTTTTATCTCAAACGTTGATCAGATGTCTTATCTTTATTTATTGATAAAGACAAATATTACGGGACATAACTATAATTTATTCTGTACCTCGACTCGATAGGCCTCCACGTCTGCTATGGAATCTTCCGGTAAGCTAAATTAAATTTTGTTTATGGAACCATGGATTTGTATTAGAAATACTGGCGCCGAATCCCTTGTCCACAAACTAAACTGAATTGAAATTCTGTCCAATTTTTTTCTTTCCAAATGGAATGAAAAAAATTGCACAGAATTATTATTAATAAAAAAAATATGAATTATGCATTAAGAAAAAGACAGAAGATAAAAATATTAATTTAGTTCTGTCGTGTAGTTACCACCCACACACAAAGTCTTGCCGCCAAGCGATTCGTCGTGTTCCGGCATGATGTCTGGTGAAGCCGTACGGAGGACGGGTCTGAGCAGTTGTGTTGCGATGTGTGGCGGGTACGATACGCAAAATGTTGTTGTGTCGGGAGTTTGGTCGTGGAGAGTCTCCAGATCAATCTCCCTCTAGCGCAGCATCGTTTGGTCGTGTTGGTCTTGGGTTGCATTGCATCACCTCGCTCAACTGCCGTCATCCTTTCTATTCCTATTTTTTTAAGTGAATAGGCTTAATAAACTAGTGCGCTTTACCATCAACGATTGCATCACTGCTTACCATCAGGCGGGATTGCAGTCAAGCTAAAAAAAAAAAAAGTGGTGCCAACCAATATAAGACAAAATGTGGCTACCTATGTGAAATTGTGTACTACTGAATAGATAAATAAAAATTAAATTAGATAAGAGAAATTTACGTCAAAATTAGTTGTCTATTTTGTCTTGTCGACTTTATTCGAAAAACAAAATATATTTTAGTAGAATTATCCGATTGTGTTGTCAGTGTTACTCAGTTTTCCTTGAGTTGAATGTACTTCCGAAATAAAATTTCTTCTGTTTTAAAAACCTGAGCAGAATGGTGTCCCTTTCCAGTTAAGCCGCCCATTATACAATGGGCGGCTTAACACTACAAAATACACGTTTAGTAGTGTTAAATGTATTTTTTGTTATGTATTTTCTGACGTATATAAATTATATGTAAATGAATATTCCCTGAATTCGTTTTACTCTTATAGATAACAAACAAACATACCTAAATCGTTCTCAAACGTTTAGAAATTGCATTCTGTTGCTAATTGAGCGTTTTCAAATTTGCATTAAAATGCATGAGTTTCGTTTCGCTTCAGAGATATCGGCATGGTTAATCCTGAATACTATTCTCATATTTGTTCAAATGTTAATATTGTACATGCTCTTTTACAAATAATACACACGTATATAATCGACGTAGATATGTTTTTATATTGTCAAATATGTGAAGGTCATTTCTTGCTTGATGTCAAGTTGGAATTCTGTTTTCTTTTTATAAGAATAAAAACTACTACAAGAATGACTGCAATAGTGCTATTAATATTTGTATAATGATGGGTGATGAAACAGGTTTACTCAGAACATCCTAGATAGATAGAACCGTTACATAATAATGTGAATTCTGGTGGAATTGCATTTAATTTTATCTTTTATCAATATGTAACATTTTTTTTATTACTATTCGACTCCGTGAATCTGATAAGATGTAAGACGTGTGTATGTTTTTCAAGATGTTCATGGCATCTTGTTGTTGTCATTTCAGAATCTTCGAAGCCGAAGATGGCGGAGGGTGGCGTGACGGGCGCGCTCCTGTACGCAGTGACTGCGGCCGTGCTGGGCATGTTGCAGTTCGGCTTCAACACCGGCGTGATCAACGCGCCGCGCCCCTTTATCGAGAACTTCATCAGGGAGCAGTATGACGCCAGCCCCAGCCTCGTATTCAGCATCATCGTCAGTATCTTCGCCGTCGGAGGTATGATCGGATGTCCCTTCGCCAGCTGGATGTTAGAAAAATATGGTCGTAAAAATGCCCTACTCGTCAACTCTGTAATCGGTGTTCTCGGCGCTGTGTTTATGGGCTTCAGCAAACTGGGTAACTCTGTCGAAATGATCATTATTGGTAGATTCATAATAGGCGTAAACTGCGGGTTTGCGACGACTGCATCACCCACATACGTATCAGAAGTAGCGCCCGTGAGGTTGCGAGGTGCATTTGGAACAGTAAACCAGCTGGCGGTTGCATTCGGACTGATCAGCTCACAGATTTTGGGTATCGATATGATATTGGGAAGCAACGAAGGTTGGTCGTGGCTGCTTGGACTTGCGATTATACCGTCAGCCCTTCAGTTCGTGATGGTTATGTTTGCGCCAGAAAGTCCTCGTTATTTACTTCTGGTCGCTCGCGATGAGGAGAGATCAAGGGCAGTGCTCGCTAAAATCCGCGGCACGAGCCAAATTGACGATGAGATCAATGACATGCAGGTGGAAGACCGCGCGGCCAGACAGGAAGAGAAGTTCACAATTCGGGATTTGTTTGTGATCAAGGCACTTCGAACGCCTCTCATTATTGGTATCGTGATGCATTTGTCTCAGCAACTGGGAGGCATTAACGCGGTTCTTTATTACTCCACGACGATATTTGAGAGTGCTGGACTGACGCAGGAGAATGCGCGATTGTCATCAATCGGTGTCGGTAGTATGTTGTTTGTAATGGCTCTGGTGTCAATACCTCTGATGGATCGTCTGGGCAGACGTACGCTGCAGCTGGGTGGTCTCGCCGGGATGGCGGTGTTCTCTGTGCTCATGACCATCGCTTTCTTCACGTACGAGAACAATACGACAATGAGCATATTCGCAGTGATCTTCACGTTTATGTACGTGGCGTTCTTCGGCGTGGGTCCTAGCTCGATCCCTTGGATGTTGCTGTCGGAGTTGTTCGGGCAGGGCGCCCGCAGCGCCGCGGTCAGTGTTGGCGCCCTTGTCAATTGGTTCGCGAACTTCATCGTAGGTCTGACTTTCATTCCCATGTCTGAAGCATTCGGCAACTACGTATTCTTGCCTTACACTGTCCTCCTTATATTATTCTTCATCTTCACCTATCTCAAGTTGCCAGAGACAAAGAATAGGACGATTGAGGAGGTCACAGCTCTCTTTAAAAAGAACTAGAATCAGGACTAGACTTAAGCGACATTCCTTAGACTTAAGAATATTGATTGCATCACTGCGATAAGTTTACACAGCATTATTGTGATAGAACTGTATAAAATTCGATCTTCTAGAATAATATAGATGAACGAGTGTTATCTATGTCCTTTCAATCAGATTTGTATAAAAAAAATGGAAAGACTGAAGACCACACTTATATTAAATGGAGTCGTTTAAAGATTCTTCATACTTGATATACCTTTAAATAAATAAAGTACTTATTTAACAATAAAATTAAAACTGTATAAATATATAAGAAAACGATTATACATTAATTCCAATATTTATTAAATATATTATGAATCACTATTTAAAAATCATGATATATTATACATTGTAGTAAAATATGTTAATGTAATGGTTCATAAAGTTTCACTTGAGTAGCTATTGTACCCAAATGAGTCGTAATATACGAAAATGTCAAGAACAACACTTTATTATTAATTTATTGATGAATGTGTTACACGTTGTTTTGATATTATTGTTGTATTTCCAAAGGTAGGAGGACCAAATGTTTTTTTTTAAATGTATTTTGTATTGTTACTATGATATTTTTTGTGATTACATTTTTTTATGTGCTGGTTACAGCGAATGTAGTCAGCCCAATCAGTTTTTTTTTATAAGTATTATTGGTGCTTTTCACATTTTTTTCTTATTGTCTTATTCCAGTGCCTTAACTTTTGTTCTACAGCAAATTGGGAGGGCTAGAGAAGTTTCAAAGGCCTAATTTTCCGGTACATACCTCCATTCGTATAAAAGAGGTCACTAAAAGTAGGTAGCACAAAGGAAGCACACCAAGCAATACCATCTTTCAAATTATGTATTCAATGGATTTTCAATTTTATACATAACGTATTAAGGTTCAAGATTGTTTCGTATAATTAGATAGTTGCGGGTAGTTTGACCTGCTGGTGCCTGTACAAGAAACTTAGAAACCAAACAGGAAAATAGTTTGAAGCTCAGTGCTCGATACTATTTTCTTGTTATGTCCCGAAATTGCGAATTTTCTTCTTCTATATTCCACCACTGGGGCTGTTATCTTTCTCTCTGTGAAAGAAACTGAAAGAATAAAGTCAAGGACCGCAGGGCGATTCTGTAACCATCTTACCGCGAAAACTTATGTGAACTGTGCGTGGAGTTAGTTGTCATTCAAACTTGTGCTAAGGGATTGATACGGAGTTATGGTGGGAAAGCTAACATGAGTGTCACGCGTATTTTTTATTATAGTATCGTTTACTAAATAAAAGCGCGTAATTTATGTAGTAAAAAGTGCATTCAGTAAATAATTCATAAAGAACATTGAAATATCGCAGCATAGTGGCCACATCATGACTTTGCCTCAACCCTCCTTCATAGACGGTTCACGCGGCCGTCTTTTTCAACCGTCATTGGCGATATCCGCCATTATTGTGAAATAAAATTTTCGAAGAATTTTTCTATATTTTGTTACACGTGTTATTGGCAAAATTGTGGTATCTATTCCACAGAGGCCATTGATCAAGGGTTGAGGTTGAATCCCACCTTGAAAAAAAAAAAAAAGGGATTGACACTTTTGACAGATCACTTCAACCTACTTTTCACGGTCAGATTTTTGCAGAATTCAACGGGTGTCCTTGCTTAAAGGTGAATGTGCGTTTAATCATTATTCTCAATGAAGCATATTATTCCATATGATATTATTATAGTATAATAAAGTACATATTATTGAATTGTATACAATCTAAATATTTTACACTTTGTAGGAGATAAACGCCGATTCACAGGCGATTAGGGAAGCAGATTAACATTGATATAATATTAAACTAAGGAAGATAAGTCACTAGCGCACTGAAAATGAAGCGTACAATACATTATAATTCTAATGTCTTGCCTTAGTCACTCTCGATACACTCGTTAAAACAAACGACAAACACTAACAGCGCAAACGACAAACACTAGCCATCTTTTTCTTCTCTATGCTTTAGATTGCGCCCCATCTCACTCAAACTGTACCAACGTGTGAAATGTACGCAGAATAAGAAAATTTGCATGTGTGTGCTGCTGCTCCGATCGGCACATTTAATTTGGTTAATTTGTTAGAGCATATCATATCTGTTTAATATTATATCAATGCAGATTAAAAAATCCGTTATATAGACATTTTATCGAATCAATACTATGTCTAAAGGCCTGCCCCCCATATCCATACAATGGCCCCGATTCCCTTGTTCACAAACTAAACTAAATTAAAGTTTAGTGCATCTCTTTTTTTCTATTTTATTAAGAAAAGGACAGAACATAATATGCCCGTTTAGACCTGTCAAATTAGCTCGCGCCTGACGTAAATTGATGTATTTTTGGTCGCCATGTTTATAATTGCGTCTAAACTGTCTATGGAATAGGGGTTTGGCGGGAATGTCAAGATGAGCGTCACGCTCATTTTTCATTGGACTTTTAAAATTATTTATAGTGTCGTTTACTAAATAAAAACGCGTGATTTATGTAGTAAAAAGTGCATTCAGTGAATAATTCAAAAGAACAGTGAAATATTGTAGCATAGTGGCCTCATCATGTCTTTACGCTAAACCGCTCCTTATCGTCCAAACGCGTAAAACGAAAGGAGTTAGTTTAGGTTAAGTTATGCTAGGATAAGTTAGGATAAATTAGGATAGAGGATAGATATTTAATGAAGAAAAAAAATTACTGAAGACTTGGCTGTATGGCGTACTATGCCTTTACCTTTTCCATTCGCCCGAACGGAAAGAAATGAAACAAAAAAAAAAATGTCTATGGAATATCTTATTTTGACAGGATTAAACTAAAATGTTATCTTTTATCCTTTTCTTAATAAAATAGAAAAAGATGCACTTAACTTAAAATTAGTTTGTGAACAAGAGAATCCAATATGAGCTATGGACCAACATACTTGGGACAGTTCACTTAGCATGTTAAAAATTCTGCCCTTAGACAGATAAATTAGTTAAGGCCATTGATAAAATATTAAACTAAGGTAGATATGTCATTAGCGCACTGAAAATGAAGCGTACAAAAGGAAGGAAAGTCCTGCATCTCGCCTTAGTCACTCTCGATACACTCGTAAAAACAAACGACAAACACTAACAGCGCAAACGACAAACACTAGCCATCTTTTTCTTCTCTATGCTTTAGATTGTGCCCCATCTCACTCACACTGTACCAATGTATGCCGAATAAAAATATGCATGTGTGCTGCTGCTGTGTTCGGCACATTTTTTTTGGTCAGTTTGTTAGAATATATCGTATCTGTTTAATATTTTATCAATGGTTAAGGCTAAACGCAATACCTCAATAGTTCATAATTTATGAAAATGCACTTTTATCTAATATTTAAAAGTATTAGAAAACTATTTTAAGGTAAACTTTATTCAATAAATTTCATAAAAACTCATTTATATAAAGTAAAATATAGTACTATGTATTAAAAATTAAACAATAGACCAGATGCCCTAGTCTGCTATTTTTATATTTTTGTCATTCCAGCACGATTCCATTGTCACTTCATTCTCATTGTGCTTAAAAGTTCGTAATCCGATAAATTCATAATTATTGATTAATTATCTCAGTCGTCTCGTAATGGAATGGTGATACAACGATATTGCCGTATTGCTATTGTTATAAAACCCGTTACTAGGAATGATTTTCTAAAAACTACTACGCTATATTAACTACGCTCCACTCCGTAGAGTCCTTCACTCAGTGGTGCGTCAGTAATTGACCACTGGAAAATCATAATGACGCCATTTTGTTAGTATATTACGAAACTTGTCAAAATCGATCATTATGAGATCACTGATCGTCCATTCTGACACTATTGGAATAGCAGACTAGGGCCCCAGTTTAGTATGCATTGGTAGTTCAACATTTATTTTTTCTTTGTTGTGTGTGTTATACTAATTGTTGCGTTTACCCTACTTTGTTAAAATTAGTCAAATTTACGTAAAGTTGTAAACTGTAATCGAGGGAATAGTTTAAATGTAACCGTCCCAGTGTACCTTAGTGCCAACTACGTGTTTGTCTTAGAAATTCACTTTTTTAACTATAAAAAAAAATTAAATTGACAGCACATAAAATAACTTGAAAAATATCGTTATTAAATTAGGAAAAGCAGCTCAATCTTGACAGTATTTTAATTTCCTATGTATTCGTGTCTGTATATAATGTATTATTTTGTTTCTTAACGAATGGAGTTCTAAAATGGTAACCTTATTATATGCCTCTCGCTCTTTGAATGTATGTGCGAGCGGGAGAAAATGCAGGAACAATAGTAGTTTTGCCATTACTATTATACAGTATGTTAAATAACAGAGGGCGTTCCCCTAAACTCGTTAATATATATCATTAATAGATTAAAATAAAAATATCAGCCTAGAAAAATAAGCATAAAAAAATCCGAATAAAAAAAAATTCTAATTGGAAATAAATTTGAAACCTCCTGTTTTAAATCAAAATAGTAGTCGTCATGTATAAATAAATTGCGACGTTGCCGTCTTTCATGTTCGCGTGTACAGTGTGTTTCTTTTACATGTCAATTTAAAATTTTTATTGAATATTTTCTTATTGGAAAAAATTTTAAAACATTTTGTTTTCGAATGGAAATATTTTTTTAGCATGTATGTATGCTATACTATTTCGGGTTAACGGGAACGCCCTCTGTTAGTTAACATACTGTATATCCTTAGGCATCCAAAGAATAAACTGTGTATGGGGTTTCTTTATAAGAATATGTTGAAGATGACGATACATACATATTGATTCAGGTCGTTAATGTACAGACGACAGCACCTTAAACTACTACAATCTATCAGATTTCTTTATTAGATTTTCAACTTTATTTTTGATTGGGAATATTTGGCAGTTTGGGGTAGCTTGACCTGCTGTCGTCCGTACATAAATTCAGTTTTAAAAAACTTTAAAAAATTCAGTCGATTTGTGTACCTCAATTTTTTGAAGTCTGTTAATACAAAAAATACTATAAAATGCAAGTGGATCAATGATTGCAATTGACACAATACGCGATAACTATAAATGTTTGGGTAAATTTTACTGCCAACAATGTTTTTTTATTTCTTATTTAAATGTAACGTGCAGCAAATTTTTTTATCATATTTATTTTATATAAAATCATGCACATGCATAATGTTTTATCAACATTTTCCTGAACGTGTAAATATTTTTTTTATTGTCTACACTTTTGTTGTGATTATTTTAATTATTGAATTTTATATAATGAAACTATTATTAA
Source organism: Sesamia nonagrioides (assembly GCA_017933935.1). NCBI lineage: Eukaryota > Metazoa > Arthropoda > Insecta > Lepidoptera > Noctuidae > Sesamia > Sesamia nonagrioides. The sequence continues at coordinate 380,052 of JADWQK010001117.1, forward strand.
TAAGTATACTTATATGTATAATTATACAACATTATTTTTTGTTTATGGGAAACCTGAATAAGCTCACAATAAGCAACTGAATATTTATGTCGTGGTGGCCTAGTGGTTAAAACACCAGCCTCTCAAGTATGAGTGCGCGGGTTCGATTCCAGGTCAGGCAAGTACCAATGTAACTTTTCTAAAGTTATATGTACTTTCTAAGTATATCTTGGACACCAATGACTGAAAGAGAAGGAAAACATCTCGAGAAAACCTGGACTTTTAAGTCTGAAATCGCCAACCCGCATTGAGCAAGCGTGGTGATTACGCTTAATCCTTCTCTGTATGAGAGGAGACCTGTGCCCAGCAGTGGGTCGATAAAAAGGTTGATGATGATGAAGCAACTGAATCGATTCCAATCATTTTTACACCATGTTATATTTTTTCCCCAATACATTTAGAAATTGTTGCAGTGTGGTTACCGAATGGTTACGATAAATCACAGGACTTGCGCCACAGGTGACGCCAGAGGTTAACGCACCGCTAAAATTTTTGTTGGGACAACCAAGTAGAATAACAAGCTCATAACTTTGTGGTTTTTCATGATATCTTTTTGAAATTTTGTACATAGATTCTTTACTTAAAAATACTGGACACGTGATTCGGGTTTCGTATAAATAAAAAAATAATGTTGAATATAGCTATCGGGTCAAGATGATAGAGAAATGGAATGTTTTGGAATTGAGCTGTTATCTATACTAATATATAAAGCTGAAGAGTTTGTTTGTTCGCGCTAATCTCGGGAACTACAGGTCCGATTTGAAAAATTATTTTTGCTTTGGATTGCCCATTAATCCAGGAAGGCTTTAGGCTACATAACATCACGCTGCGACCAATAGGAGCTGAGTATAACTAATTCCACGCGAACGAAGTCGCTGGCGGCCGCTAGTTAAATATATTATCATTCTATTTTAACGACCAAGGGCTCCTTCACGCCTCTCAGTTCCAAAACGTTGCATATAATAACTGTAGTCTGAACCGATAGATTTATACTATGTAGCCTGTAATAAGACATAATATTGTACCTAATTGAAAAAAGCAGCAAAAATAATACGTATTTAATTCGTCTGTTGATATTAAATTATTACTATATTAGCAAAATGTGTTTTGTTTATGAATCCATTTACAAAGTCTTTTTTTATTATAACTATGTGATGTGTTACGTATTATACAATCAATCGACGATAAAATTGATAACACGGTGGATACAGTGGCTGAGCGATCAACTGCAGCGCCGCATGTCGTGGGTTCGATTCCTGTGCGGTACAAATATTTGTATGGCCTACAGTTTAAATATTTGTAAACGCACCCACGATATATAAGAGTAATACGTAATGTGGGGCAACGTTTTTTTTAAAAAAAAGAACTCACCGTGAATAGTTAGGTAAAGTGAGGTGTCTGGTCGGAGCGGAAGGTATTGTGTTAATGACCTGACGACATCCTGTAATTCGATGGCTCCGGCTGCACGCACGAAAAAACATGACTCGTGCGGCGTTACCCCGTTCCATTTAAGGCTTGAAGTGCAAGCGAGAGAGTGGACGAGCGACAAAGAGGCACAATCTGCCTCCGCGTTCAGCAGCGTTCCGACATCTGTCTCTTTCCTACTTAAGTGAGCGATGCGTTCGCGTGGACAGCTGCTATACAATAATAGGTACATTTATAATTATGTTTTCGTCAAGTATGAAGTGCAGTGAAAAGTGAATGTGGTGTCAATTGTTTATAGTAACGATAATTGCGGCGATATAGGTTTGAAAAATGCAACCATTCCAACAGTATTTTCTTATGAGGATGTCACGTTCAACTGTCGTCAGTGAACCGATTTTGGGAGTTTTTTCATTGGACGTTTAAAATGATTTATAGTGTCGTTTACTAAATAAAAGCGCGTGATTTATGTAGTAAAAAGTGAGTTCAGTAAATAATTCATAAAGAACATTGAAATATCGCAGCATAGTAGCCACATTATGACTTTGCCTCAAACCTCCCCAAAAGACGACCGCGTGAACCCTCTACGCGGCCATCTTTTTCAAATGTCATTGCCGATATCCGCCATTATTGTGAAATAAAATTTTCGAAGAATTTCTATAATTTGTTACACGTGTTATTGGCAAAATTGTGGCATCTATTCCACAGAGGCCATTGATCGAGAGTTGAGGTTGAATCTCAGCTTGAAAAAAGAAGAAGCCATCCGATTTTTTTACCGTTTACAACCACCCGTGTTTCTTCATTTGCCTGTGCACTAGTTGAAATGATAGCTCACTCCATTCTCTCTTTAGACATCATGAAAAAGTGGGAAAAAAATTAAGAACAAAATTTACTTAGTTTTTATATCCCAAATCTACACACAGTTTATTCTATACCTAATAATAAGTAATAATAATATCAGTATTGACAATTGATTTCAAACCAACCGTAAAGATAAAGAGTAATGGATTAAATAATTATATATTTTACGATAATACAAAATTGTAATTCATTCAGATTACGGTACCTACGTGACCATTGATTAGTTTGTGTCCGGCATTAGTTTTGTCAGTACCAAAGTCCAAAGTGTTGCAGGACTATCTGCCTATGGTCTATGAGTAGAGTAGCAAAGACGATAGACGCAATTTCCTTAAAGTGAAACAATTTTAGGGCGTTTCTGCGTAACCATCACAGTGAATACTGAAATGGACTAATGAACTAAGTTGTCATCTATCCCACTTCATATAGGGATCAACTATTGACACCAGCCACCTAATCGGCGAACACATTTTTGTCAAATGATTACGGCTAGACTAGTTGGTATCAGTTGGGATCGTTCGGACCGCCCATTGGTCCGTTCAGTTCAAACGATCCCAACTAGGTAGTCGCAATCATTTCACAAAAATGTGTTCGCCGGTTAGGGGGCTGATCTAGGGATCAATTAATGACACGCTCAGTTAATTTTTTCTAGTTATCTGCGTGACATTTTATATGTGATGATAATTAATGATATCTTTTTTTTATTGGCTGTCATGCAATATTGACGTTCAAAAAGTGCTGATTCGTCGCCTAATTTGAATAAATGATTTTTAATTTTGATATAATAGTAATCTGAGCTAGCGGACTAGCCAGGTAAAACATTCTGGTGTCCCAAATAATCCATTAATATAAAGTGCGTATGTTTGTATGTCTGTCTGTATGTATGTATGTGCCCGAAGTTGCTCAAAACCCTCACCACTATAGATAATCATATAGATCTGGATGCGAAAACAAAGAATTTTGTTTTTGTCTCGGTCCTATTCAATTATCACCGCATAAGGCGGAGAACAGTTGTAATGCTTCATTTTGCTCTTCTTCCTCCACTTCACCCTCCAACCAGAACGTTTCCATCGTGCCTTTGCCCTGCGAAATGAAAAAGCAAAACTTTAAAGCCTTTATCTAGCCTTGAAACTATGATACAGCAACTAAATGGGTATGGATATATTAATATATAGGCCGAAACATCGACGCACAAACTGAAACCATGAATTCAGCGCGTGATTCTAGATCCCTTTGATTGATGTTAGGTATTTCAAACTAAACAAATATCAACCTTATTTTAATGGAAATTAAGTTGTTTTTGGAGTGACTAGCACTATTGAAATGTTAGATATAAAAATATTTGAAGTTTTAACATAAAGTGAACTTTCTTGTTTAAGAATGAGGGTGATTTTTCCGTAAACTCGTATTTGTTTATATTTTTATCAAATATCGGAGAGGTTCTAAGCCATGTACTGGGTCCATGGCCACAAGTTGCTCGTCGATGTCTCTGATACCCACTAGACAGTTGATATCACTTTGATATTTTCCCACTGGAGTTGTGAAGCTATTTAGCGGACCCCGGGCTCCAACGCGAAAGCCGCGGATGCGACCGGGATTATACGCTGAGATGATGATGATGAGTTGTGAAGCTATTTTATAATTTAAAAATAAAATAATAAAAAGTGCTTTATTTTTTTCCTATGCATCCTTTCCTTTACCTATGCCATTTTGTCCAATAAGATTCATGTTTAGGTACATATTGAAACAAAAATTACCAACTTTGCTTTAAATAAAATTTAGTTTAGTTTTTAAGTATTCGTTTGCCAAAAAATAGTTATTACGGTTGTAACACGGATTTTTAATTTTTTCTCTTCTAACAACTTAATATTGGAGTAATAGGAAGGGAAAAATTGACGATACCTACCTATTACAACTGGTAGGAAGATTGGTAGATAGCAACTATGATCGTATTAGAAGATTATTGTTGGACAATTGAACAGTTATAGTGTATATACAGTCCAAACATTGAAATCTAAGTCAAATCAGATTTTGTCTGTTGGAAGAGAAAGAAGGTTTAAATATTTCATCCACTGTAGGCACTTCGTCGGTAGATGTATGCACCTATGTTCCAAATAGCTCTTACAACTACTTAGGTTCTTATGATATACTAAAGCATGGACATTTCCGCTAAGAGTAAGATCTTACCTTGACTTTGATAAGTCCTCTCGATCTCAGCCGGAACCTACCAGCTGGCAGTTGAGCTGCAGCGACTGCGGAGATTTGGACACGTCCAGGCTGAGAGAATGTGAAGCAGATAAGTAGGTATTAATAATCATAGTTTTACGTAGGTACACCAACGTATGTATTTTAGAAATTGTCTTTAGAAACACAAAAAAGAAGACGAGTTTTTCATGTCTCCAGTAGGTACACTTACAGACCATAGAGCCCCATGTGCAATTATGTTCTTCCCAGCTTAGCCACCCGAAGTGTGGATATGCATAATTAATTACCTGAAGATTGTTGACGTATAGGTATCGAATAAGAGATAGTCCTAGAAGAAACATCTGGCAGCATTTTCACCTCCTATACAATTGCAAGAAGATACGGGAAAAGTGATTCGTTACCTCAGAAGATGTCTGCATCCTGCTCGCAGTGTTGACGGTGTCTCCTACGAGACAGTATCTAGGCAAGCGTAGACCGAGCACGCCAGCCACCACCGGACCAGTGTGGATGCCTGTTAGTGTTCAATAACAAACGAACTACATTTTAGAGTTGGTTGGTACTGGTTATGTGTTACCGTGCGTACAAACATGATTAGTTTCTAGCCGAAGCAACTCATGCAGACATGGCTAACAATTAAGTGATCTAGTTTCTTATTATAAAAAGCACCTTCATTTCCTGTTCCAATTGTCCTAAAAGCTATCTTTCACTTGGTCGCAGCGATCTACTGATGATGAACCTATGTTTCTATAGCATTTTTTACCTATAGTGAGTGCAGGTATTGCCCGTGAGATGGCAAGAGCAGCGCTGGCCGCTGAGGCCGCGTGCGCTCGTCTGCGTTCAGGCGCTCCAGAGACCAGCATGTACACAGTGCCTACTGTCTCCACCTGAAGGTTAACACGCAGGTTTTCAAGTAGCTCAATTATTTTATAATTAGGTGCTAGACACGACATTGGAATCCAGAGTGACAAAGACAAAACAAGAGATTTGTTGTATCGGGTTACTCAACAAACATCCCATTAAATTCCCTCACAAGTAGACAAAAGCATGTAGCTTTTTTAAGCTATTGGATAGCTTCTATCGCGGGCCTTGAGCGTAGAGACTGAATCCAGAAATTCCGTAACAAAAATAACCTAACACCACAACAATTATTATATATGCTGACTTACCTGGTAGGTGGGCATAGCATTTTTATCAACTTATGCAAGTATAATTATTTATTTATGCATTATTTTTCCTTTTTTTAAAAAGTAGGAGAGAAGTGTTAGGTTATTTTCCGTGGATAAAAAATGCTATGCAATAGCTTTACCGCGGCAGTCGCCTAGTGCCACACGTATTTTCTTGTGGAGGAATTCAACAAAAAAAAAAAACGAACCATATGAAACAGCCACTATGGCAACCATTTTGTCCACTTCAACAGCGGATATCTGAGTTAAGGCGGCTCCAGAGGAAAAACACACCGCAGGCCGATTTTATGTAGTTTTTCAGAGCTATCTTCTCTTTATCCAAAAGAAATATCAACTTATTAAAAATACATAAATTTTCTCCACAATCTTGGCTCCAAAATTGTAATTTTTTTTTTTTTTATTAAGCATAATGTTTAAATAATTCCTTCACAACGAAACCTCTGACAAGAGAAATAATTATCAAAAACGTGCATCTCCTCGAAAAGTAATCATTATTTAGATTTCGTTCTTACACTAATGGATAGGCAATTTCATGACGAACATTATTGTAGAAATATTTTTTTAAAACGACCAAAACAAAAATTTTATTCAGCAATCTGAGCGTATTCCCCATCATTTCTCTTGCCCGAGCTATTGAGATTCAGTATGCCACAAGCTCTCGAAGGGGGAACCCGTGTCGTTCGTCATCGCGCGGTCCGCTAGCATAGCGGTCGGCGCGTGAGCGAGAAAGCATCTGCTTGCTCGCTCACGCACCGCATGTCGCATAGAGTATAATACATAATAGAGTGTCTCTGTTATTGATGTTCATTTTGGTGTTCGTTTTTTTAACCGATTTCAAAAGGGAGGAGGTTATATGTTTTTTTTATTTTTGTTTGCGGATAACTTTACTATAATATAAATAATAGGGTATTTGACTAAAAAAACTAATTAGTCCGTCATTCAGATTATAGAAAAATATTGGATAGGTTTATTATATACGTTTTACATTTCGTATATTTTGTTTTATCAAATCAATAAAAATTGACAAATATAATAGGCATCAAAGATCAGGAGTGATGGCTGGTGACGTCACTGGCCGCTAAAAAGTGTAGCGTGCAGTGACGTCACACGAGTTTTCAAAGCACTGTGTCGTATTCATTTTTTGTTTATATGAAAAAAGAAAAAAATATGTGTCTAGTATTTTTTGGGTAGGCCCCCGACAAGGTGGACCGACGACCTGGTGAAGGTCGCGGGAAACCGCTGGATGCGGGAAGCGCAGGACCGGTCGTCGTGGAGAACCTTGGGGGAGGCCTATATCCAGCAGTGGACGTCTTTCGGCTGAAATGATGATGATGAGTATTTTTTGGAAATCTGACTGACGGACTAATTAGGTTTTTTTTAGTCAAATACCCCATTGCATAAGTTGATAAAAAATGCTATGCAATAGCTTTATCGCGGCAGTTCCCGAGTGCCGCATATTTTTTTTTTTAATTAGAAAGATTATATCTTCAAGGTAGTCTCATGTTAAGGAAATTAGGGTCTGATGATGGAAGACTAAGGAAACCTAGGAGAAATTTAAAAAATCATAGTTGCGCCTAGGGCATTTCTATGTTTTTTCATTAAGTGTTTTAACGCACTACAATTTAGTAAAGTTCGGACTTGATGATGGAGCCGGGAGACAGCCGAGGGATCTCCTTAACGATTCACATCAGCTGCCTCGTGTTTGTGCTTAATAAATTTATATTGATAAGAACTTTACACCTAAATTAATTGTGATTGTCATTAAAGCTCTGATGATGAAGACAAAGGCCAGTTAAGGGAACTCCTCAAAGGTTTACAATAGTTACCTTGTGTTTGGACTTAATTCATTTATATTGATGAAAACTTTACACACATATAGGTTTAAATGAAGGTCTGCAATAGATCTGATGATGAAGCCCATAGACAGTCGAGGGAATTCCTCAACAATTTACAACACTGTAATTTAACATAGTACAAACACTACCTACTCGTCATGCTTATGCAAAAATCAATTAAAATCAAGAGACTGAATTTAAGTTTTGTTATTTCATTGCGTTATTTCTAGAAATGCTCATACTTTCATTGTGGTCTTATAGGAATTAAAGCAAACGAAATACATCGTTTGCTTGCACGCCTTTTCTAAATATGCTGCCGTCAGCGTCCAGTCTGTAGTAAAAACTAAAACCCAACTACGATAAAAAACGACGCTGAAAAAGTATAAAACAAGATTTTCAGCATAGATAAATGTTCATGTTTGGAAAGACGTAGTCACACGTTACATATACCTACCTACCGTAGCACCTTGACAACGTGTGACTACGCCTTTCTAAACATGAAAATTTATCTCTACATAGTGAATATTGCATACTTCAGAATGGTATTGTATGACATTATTGTCAATTTACAACGAAGGCATCTTAACTATGTCCATTTACTTGCAACTACATTAACAACTTTGTTCAGTTCAGTATGCTGAAAATCTTGTTTTATACTTTTTCAGCGTCGTTTCTTATTCGTAGTTGGGTTTTAGTTTTTATACTTTTTATTATTTGTACTATTTTGGTGTTAAAGTATATTTGTGGCGCATAATATTAACAAAAGTTAAATTGATGAACTAAGAACTAGGTACTTGACATATTACATCTACACGCACATATTACAACATAAGCCCTAAGGCATATAGTGCAGAGGACATTTTTATGGGAGTTTTAGCCAGTTATCAAACTGTTTCCGCCTTCACCGCGTGGAGTTACTCCCAGCTTATGTCGTTTTCATTAGTGCATTACATATTCTATTAATTTTCATACTCCTCTACATTGCATAAAGCGATTCACAGTTCCCGTGATCCGCGCTTTACTTTTATCGCTCATATTTAACATCATTAAAGCATTCTTGTAATTATGTACAAGCATAAAGTACTCGTGAAGCTCTTTCACGAGATACCAAACACGGTATATTTATTTTAATTTTCTATTAACATAGAACTTTTTGTCCGCTAGAGGGCGCAATACTAAATTTGGTGACAAGCTTTATAGCTCATAACTAACAGAATATCAAGGCCCTTCTCATGGTACTGCAGTGATCTGATTCTGATAAGTAGTGAAGAAGCTATGAACGAAAAGATGTGAATTATATGCAACCAGTCCACGAATACAGGTAAAGTCACAAGAAAATACTAGCAATATATATATATATATATATTCAAAATATACAAGTAAAGCGCTTTCAAATGATACCAAACACGGCATATTTATCTTAACTTTATTTTTTTACTCTGTATGTTATGTCCGCTAGAGGACGCCACATTAGATTTTGTGAAACCCCATATAGCCTATAACCAGCGGACAATTAATACGCTTCTAATGATATATCATTTGTCGAATTCTGATAAGTAGTTTAGAAGTTACGAGGGAACAGATGAACATATATACATACATACCCTACATACATACATAGCCTGTCAAAATCATAACCCTCCTTTTGGTTTGCCGTAGTCGGGTAAAAAGGAAGCTTTGTGTGAATAATATTATAGTATATGTATTTGTTTTTTTTATACGATAGTTTTTTACAATTTACGTATTTGTTTTATTAAACGAGAATAATAATATAATATCAGTCTTGCCTGAGCCCAAAAAAAAAACATCAAATCTTTTTTTTATGTAGGTTTCCTGTCTGCAGAAATTTATTTGACCCTGATTACGTTTTCCCTTAAAATAATAAATAATGACAAATTAACCTTTATTATATTATTTTTCTATCCCTTTGACCATCTGACTTAGCTAACTTTCAATCTACAAAACTAACTTCCAACCCTGAAGTTACAGTCATAACATATTTAGTTGTAAAGCTCTAATCAATACAAATTAAGTAAGCCCAAACACATTACAGTTGCTTTCGATGTGGATTCCCTTGATTCTCTGTCATCTCCATCATCAGGTCAGGCACAAATCTTCACGGTTTTATAGTATCATCCGATATAAATACGAGTATCAAGTTTTCACCCGAAGCATGCCTACAATTTTCGATAATTGGCCTAAATTTCTTAGAATTTCCATTATCGACACTGACGTGGTAACAATGAGATTACAAAGGCAGCATACTCTTTAATATAAAAAAAGAATGGTCAAAATCGGTTCATTAACGATAAAGTTATCAGCGAGCACACATAAATCGAATTGAGAACCACACTTTTGGAAAGTCGGTTAAAAAATAAAATACGCAAAATTTTTATTATGAAGTATCGTCAACATTTGTTTCAGTCTATAATAATCAAAAGTATTTGGGCGCACCAATAAACAAAAATAAAAGTGCCATGTCTGTTACTTCTGTGGTCTATGAATTTAACTTGTATTTGTAAGTACTTCGTCCGCCAGACGGCGCTAGTAATATTTTGCGAAGTATTGTAGAGGTGGGGCGCGGTGAAGAGGGAGCAAATGCTCGAGGTCATTTGGTGAGGGTACGACCTTAATAGCCGTTTTGATTTCGGCTATTGACCATAACTAGGAATTGTCTACTGCATTTAAGCCTCGATCTAAGTATTGCGGAGTTAATACATGCATGGTTTACCGTAAAATAACATCTGATTACAAAAAGTGAACTTAGCCAAAATGGCTAAGATTACACAAAAAGCAGAAAAAGAGTCTCCTTGCTTACCTTATAAACGCGGTGAGTGTCAAGAAGCCTGTCGATCCTGGAGTACACATCGTTCATGTAGGCGACCACCTGCATGACATCGGCTCGGGTTCCTGCCTCCGCCAGTTGTACGGCGCAGAATATGATAGTTACGTTTTCGAACGCCTGAAACGCATCAAGTTAAATGGCGTTAATAGAATTAAAAGTTATGTTAGGACAAAGTAGGTAAACTAAAACATAAAAATAAACTTTTTAGACAATTTCGTTCAAAATGTGTTAGGTAAACGTTTACTAAGATATACGAATACATTTATTTTTTTATAACGTGGGTTTGGTTTTTAATTTATGCAAACTGAAAAAATCATATTTCACATCAAAGCAACCGAAAATTGTAAAACATTCACGCGTGCTTAATTTGTGCGTAGCATTTAATTAGCTTTCGTAAGTAGTTTGTCGTGACATTTCCGTATCGAATTTGTAACATGTCTTAACTCGTAGCGTTTTCGTAGCAAATCGTAGCACTTTCTCAGCGAATTTGGAACGTGTCATAGCAATTTCGTAGCTTTGGAATAGTCCCCAAAATAATATTTTACGGTGTTTACGTAGGTGGCTGATTAAATGTTTATTAGTTTTTACCTGACAAGCGCCCATAGGATCCTTCCCGGCCCTCAAATGATCAGCAATGCCTTTCGGTATCATAGAATACAGCAGCTGATCCCCTCTCTTCTTCCACTGATCGAGAAGTCTGCAGGACTTTTCTAACGAAAGACTCCTGCTCTCTGCCTTCTCGAAGAGCAGTTCCAACCGGGAGAGGTGTTGCCAACCTTGCAGAAGCATTTCTTTGGAGAGACCGTGTCCATTCATATCGGCCAGCGACAGTCCAGCTTGGCGAAGTTCATCTAGGTCATTGAAACTGTAATGAAGAAAGTGAATCATACTTTGGGCTGGTGGGTGTTATGATATCGAGAAACGTGTAATAATAGTACATTACGATATTAGTGCGTAATGATGGTTATAACATGCGAGGCGGAATTTCAGCCCGAGCCGAAGGCGAGGGTGTAATTGAGCCGAGCATGTTATAACCATTACGCACGTATATCGTACGACATTTTTTAACACACTTGCGAGGAAACAGAAAAAAAGATATTCAGAATACAAGTACAAAGAAAAGAAAATTTGAGAAAAATGGCGCGAGGTTTATTTTCTGCCGTAGCTGCGTGAAAATGTTGGCAAAGATGCTAGAGCATGCAGTCAAGTTTTTAAATTACCGAATAAACTGTTTTTTTTTTACAAATACTCATTTAAATACAAACAAATACAAATTTGTTTATTTCAAATAGGACATCAGTTATTTTAAATAAGCTCAATCTGTGAATGCACACTGTTGCTTTCCCGCCATTAGTATTATTATTTGCCATTTCAAATATGGAACAGCGCGCTGCTCACTGGCTAGAGCCACGCGGCGGCGATCAGTTCCATAATTATTTGAAATGACAAATAATGCTGTTATGGAATTTGTATGGACTATAACTTAACTATTTGCTTTGATAACACACGCGTTTGTTATGGCCCGCTTTACATATTTAAAACCGGTGGGATTACATCAGCTTTTGTTAAAAAATAGTTTTTAACACCCTTGCTCGTAAAGCTGATGTAATCCCACCGGTTTTAAATATGTAAAGCGGGCCATAACAAACGCGTGTGTTATCAAAGCAAATAGTTAAGTTATAGTCCATACAAATTCCATAACAGCATTATTTGTCATTTCAAATAATTATGGAACTGATCGCCGCCGCGTGGCTCTAGCCAGTGAGCAGCGCGCTGTTCCATATTTGAAATGGCAAATAATAATACTAATGGCGAGAAAGCAACAGTGTGCATTCACAGATTGAGTTTATTTAAAATAACTGATGTCCTATTTGAAATAAACAAATTTGTATTTGTTTGTATTTAAATGAGTATTTGTAAAAAAAAACAGTTTATTCGGTAATTTAAAACTTGACTGCATGCTCTAGCATCTTTGCCAACATTTTCACGCAGCTACGGCAGAAAATAAACCTCGCGCCATTTTTTTCAAATTTTCTTTTCTTTGTACTTGTATTCTGAATATCTTTTTTTCTGTTTCCTCGCAAGTGTGTTAAAAAATGTCGTACGATATACGTGCGTATTGGTTATAACATGCTCGGCTCAATTACACCCTCGCCTTCGGCTCGGGCTGAAATTCCGCCTCGCATGTTATAACCATCATTACGCACTAATATCGTAATGTACTATTACGCATAAATACTAACCTAATGGCTCTAATCTTTTTTGTTTAAAGTTTTATTTTAAAAATATTTGATTTAATATATTGGACAGTACTATCTCACTGGTTGCAGCTACTGAGACACTACTTTTTCATACATTGCTCACGGGCGTATTGTCACAACGCATGGTTAAAAACCATATAATATCACAGAACGGATATTTGATATACACATACATTTTTTTTATTTCTGGTAGTATGGAAAATCGGTCATCCTGTGGCGTACTGATTTTAAGTAAATATGAATTCAGACGGCGTCAGGCGTACTGTCGTATCACTTTTAGCTAAACGTCTGTGGTCATTACTATCCGCCAACGTGTTAAACACCTTCCTAATTCAGTTTCATTGTAGGTTTAAAATTTAAATGTCGTTGCTGTGGACTCAAGCTAACGAAAGACAATTACATACTTTTAAGATATTTTAATGTATTATTTTTTACTCTTCTTCATATTACTTAAACACACATACCTGAGTACCTACACTCATCGTTCCTCACAAAACACGCACCCTTCTCCATAAATAAACACCAACTCATTTAGCTTTTTTGTACATATGTATTTGTGTTTAACTCACTAAATTTGAGCTTAGTTTACTTTATTTTGTTTTACTTAAAATTGCTTCAACACACTTAGTTTTTAGCTTAGTTTACTTTATTTTGCTTTTTCTTTTATCGACATAAAGCTGTTCTCGTTAGCTTAATTTCTTACGATATTAACTTACTGAGAGGTTTGGCACTGTCACGGAGCAAATATAATTTGCTCCATGGGCGCTGTACGCTGAGATACAGGTTTTAAGTACCTAGTTCGGTTGCAGATACTCCTATTTTGCAGCGTATGTAGCTAACTATTATATAGTTACTATGTTTTATGTTGTTTTGTACTTTGTATATTTATTGGTGAATAAATAAAAAAATAAAGAGTATTATTTACATTGGACTGCAGAGAAATATAAGCGCATCTATCTCCTCCAACAGATAGATAGGTCCCCGCAGCAGGATGGAGCGAGCGCCCTGTGAGCCTCTCCTAACCTCAGCACCACATTTAGTGCCGCGGTACCGCAGCAGTTCCAGATCAAAGATCATGGTCTGCATGCACACGACCTAAACGAGAAAAGATACACTAAGCGAATTGTAGTTTCTGGCTTCCTCTGTGGCAACAAGACGTTAGCTTTTTCCTGTTAAGGCAGAAACCACGATTTGATAACAAAAGGACCAGAAAAGCTACGGTTACTAAGACATATATTTCTCAATTAGGTAATTGCAAATTGATCTAGCAAACCCTTTGACTTTGAGAATTGCTGATTTCAAAAGGAATAAGGATTTGAGATGTATATGCTTTGCCAAAACTTACCTTGTCCCATGTAAAAGCCACTTTAGGCTTCCTCAGGCGTAATATTTCGGAGATAGCTGATTTTTCAATGCGGTTTAGAGGTCCGCCCCATCCAGCTACCAACTATAATTGCAACAACAAAAGATAAGTAACCAATGGCGCCGATTCCCTTGTTCGGAAACTAAACTAAAAAGTTCAGTACCTACATCTCTTTCTTTCTGTTTCGTTAAGAAAAGGACAAAAGATAAATATTAGTTCAGTCCTGTGAAATTAAGATACGCTGTAGTCTTCTTCTTTTTTCAAGGTGAGATTCAACCTCAACTGTTGATCAATGGCCTCTGTGGAATAGATGACACAATTTTTTTTGCCAATAACACGTGTAACAAATTATAGAAATTCTTTGAAAATTTTATTTTACAGTAATGGCGGATATCGCCAATGACAGTTGAAAAAGGGAACCGTCTATGAGGAAAGTTTGAGGCAAAGTCATGATGTGGCCATAGTGGCCTGCGATATTTCAATGTTTTTTTATGAATTATTTACTGAATGCACTTTTTACTACATAAATCACGCGCTTTTATTTAGTAAATAACACTATAAATAGTTTTAAAAGTCCAATGAAAAATGCGCGTGACACTCATCTTAGCTTTCCCGTCAAAACTACGCTGTAGTCTGTTTCAGACGTGATCAAAACATTGCTACTAAAAGTACGTCACTTTACGTCAGGCTGACTGGTTGGCTAACTGGACTTAAATATTGTGACTATACTAATATTATATAGTCCTGACGTTATTGTATTACCAACCCACACTGGACCCGCGTGGCAGATTACGGTCCACTCCCTCTCTTCGAGAGGAGGCCTGTGTCCCAGGAGTGCGAATATTAGATATAGGCTGTTTAATGTATACTAATATTAATCTTCTGTCCCTTTCTTATTGCAAGGGAAAGGAAAAGATGCACTCTACTTAAATTTAGTTTGTGAACACGGGAATCAGCGCCAGTGTAGTAGCCCCAGTGTGTGGGTATAGTTGAAATTTAGTAGAAAACTTTTATATGTTTTTAAATCAAAATTTGATACCTAATTTTTTGTTTTCGATAAGGTTCTTCCCATAGGAGTGAGCAGAAACTACATGATGCCATCTGAAGGCCTAGTATGTGTTTTCATTACGAAACTCGATCGTCGATATCGCACCCGCGACACAACACTAGCATGTTCAGTGTGGCTACCACGAGTTCTCATTGCGAAGTCGATCATCGATATCGATCGCGTTTGACTCATCGATTGGCCTGCTTCAAGGTTGTAAGAACTCTCAACCAATGAGAGCGCCAAACGCGCTCGATATCGACGATCGAGTCTCGTAATGAACCAGGCCTGCTGTACTTTTATGCTTGTATTATTTTCGTGAACTAAATGTGATTAAGAATAAGGCTTACTCTTTCTCCAGCCTTCAGGATCTTCATTCTCCTGTCGAGCAGCACTCCGAACGGGAATAGCTGCAGTAATAAGGAGGCTGGCACTGCTGGTAGTAGGCATGGTAGACTCTTCCGTAGCATTAGTGATTGGACCTAAGATAAAAGCAGTTCGCTATATTAATTGATGGAATGCTGACCAAGAATTTTTATGGTATCCAAAGGGTAAAAATGGGAACCCTTTTCCACTGTCTGTCTGTCTGTCGCCAGTAAGTATCTCACAAACCGTGATAGCAAGGCAGTTGAAATTTTAACAGATTTCTAATCACCTCTGAAAATTTCACAAATCCAAAACAAAAACCGTTTTTTGCACAGATGATGGTAAGGAACAAGTGCGTGAGTCCGTCTCGCACTTAGCCGGCTATTTACATATATGTTGTAAGATTTTAAGCATCGTAACTTCTGTTTTGAGGTTGCTCTTGGTTTCCAGGTCGACTAATATCTTTATTTCAATCCTGTTGATCTCGTAGTCCTATGACTACGAGATCAACAGGATTGAAATACAGTAACGCCTATGCTTTACTGTGAGATCCTGGGTTAGTTTTCCAGGTGGAGCAAAGTTGTTATTAGTTATGGATGTTATTAGTAACAGCCTGGAATTTGGGAGTCGGCCGCGGTGATGTGATACTCTATTATAAGTAGAATGATGTCGTGTCAAATGGTGATTAGCCTAAACAATTTTAGCTCAAAATCGGTCTCCAAAGCCTGGAGCACATACGAACAGTAGCCAGCCCGTAGGTGTTCTATAGGATGCATTTTGGGGAGTGTGCGAGGGAATTGTATGATTTAACTCCCCCATCTCCGTTCCATCATTGGACGACCGTCGTACGGCGAGTTTCCATCCTTATGTTGTTGACACCACAACGATACGAACAAAGTGTTCCGCCTCTTCTTTTGAACCGCGTACATCGAGGGACTAGAACGAATTGCCAGTGGTGGTGTTTCCGTCGGACTACAATTTAAGTTTCTTCAAGGCTAGAGTGAATGCTCTTAATAAACTAGCGCGCTTTGCCACCAACGATTGCATCACTACTTACCATCAGGCATGATTGCGGTCAAGCACTAATTTATAATTTATAAAAAAAAGTAAATTGCTAAACAATATTTTGTGGTAGTAAGGTATTATTTAATAGTAGCAGACTAATTAAAAATATTCGACGAGCTTGGCTAAATACACATATTACCCATGCCTTTTCATTATTAGAAAAAAAAACGGGAAATGTTTCCGCCAAGGAATTTATATCTAAACTGGAATGTGGACTATTGATCAAAGCGCGGTCCGAGGGAGATAGCTTCACAGTAGCCCTCTGTCCTTGTTGTGTATGATGACTATTATAATGGAATTTATAAGGAACATTCCTTATAAAAAAAAAGTTCGCATCCATGAATCATAAAAAATATTTTATGTACAGTCAAGACCAAAAGTCGAGTTGCAATCTCACAAAACTATGGCCAAGCAATACTAGTTGTAGTTACGACCTTCTTCTATAATAAAGTTTGATACACGCTCATACACTTGCTGCCCGCTTATGATTGTTAGGTACTACTTATTAATTTCAACGTCTACAGTAAGTGTTTCAATGGCGTAACGGTTTTCGCCTTGATAGGCGTTCAAGGTGGTTCGAGTTCGAATCTAATAACTTACAAAAATATTTTTTAAATGTTTATTGGTGAGTTATGAATGCTTACAACAAAAATATCTAAAAATATCGATCTGCAACTTAAAGATGATACTTTCTTTTAAGATTTTTTCTATATTAGAGTCATTATAAAAAGATGACGGTAGACTTAAAAGAATCTGAATCACTACTTCACAAAAAATATTCCGCTACCTACAATAACTATTATTAGCTACAATAACTCAAATAATATTACTTAGCTGTTGTTGGTTGGTGAACATATAGTTACCAGTTTGTGTTATTAGTTTTACTTTTTAATCAATATGCAGGCATATGCAGCAATATATCTCAAATATCATATGAAACCGGCTTTTGTGTAAGTTGTTTTTATTATTATTTATGTAAGGTGCAAACCAATCGCTTGTAGCAAGTGCGTAATAAAATTGTTATTGTTTTAGATAAATACTGTAAGCCGTTGGAGGTCAAGGTCAAGAGGTTGGAGGACGAAGGTAGCTGTCGAGACAAGTGAAACGAAACGACAATATTTACCGTTGAATAAACTTTTAAATCGTGCGAAGAAGATAGGTTGCATTTGTGGTTTAAAAATAAATTGGCGAGGCTGGTGGAGTGTTATCGAGCTAAACAAAAAAAAAACTATTTATAACAAAAACAGTGCAGAAGTGTCCTACAGAGTGTTTTAAATATATACCAATAAATATCTTAATAACGGACTCTAAACCATCTCTAAAGTAATTTAGCTAAGTGACAGTAATATGTTCGGTTGGCTTAATGGCTAACAGATGTCGCCTTTTGCAATTTCAATACAAATTACTTTTGGTAAATTATAAAAACAATCGTTTCGGAATTCGATAAGAAATAAGTTCGTTTACTTTTGAACTAAGAAAGCGCTTGAAGATTATAATCTCATGCCTTCAAACTCCGAAAAAAGGCATTGCATGATGGCAGCACTAGTACTATGCTATACACGCAAAAAAAATATAAATGTAATAAGCACTATTATGTGTTCTAAGTATAGATTATTTTATGATTGCAATAATATTCAGGTTAAGCTTCAATCCTCTTTTCTTTAAGAAAATGAATAATTAAGCTATAACCTCTTTAATCATAATATACGTATAATATTATAATTTTCATATCTAACAACCAAAAATGTTTTTTGTATTTTTTACCATAACAATATCATAAGTTTGTCAAGGATTACTTTTATATAAAATATTACAATGCTGCCGTTTCAACGTTTGTTTCATTTGTTAGTATAAGTATATCTATACCGAATAATATATAACTTTATAATATATTGCATTATAATATGCTTATTGTTTTATTTTTATATATTTTTTATTATATTACCCCTATAGTAAACTAAAACATATAATAAAACCCTTTTTTGGGATAAATATTCAATAAATTTTCCTATTTGTTTAAATATTATTTGCAAACATTTTTACTTTAAAATACAAATCAATTATCATAATTTTAAATTATATGAAACAACAAAAAGAGTTGCCTATAATAAGGATCGAACCCACAATCGCTCGCTTTTGATAGCACCATTGTTAAGTGCGGCCGCTAACTCAACTTCAAATGAAGTAACGAAATTTTGCATTACTTTAAAGAAAGACGAAGACTGCGATAAAAAAATAATGCGGTAGTGTGCGTGGCCGGTTTAGCGCAGGCGACAGTAGTCTTTAAGGTGGAAATGGACTTCTACAGCTGATAGTACATACGTAAAATATTTTTTATGATTCATGGATGCGAACTTTTTAATTTCATTATTGAATTTTAAAAATGGATGAATAAATTGATGATGTACGGACGACAGTAGGTCAATCTATCCGAAACTGTACCTTTAAATAAATAAAATATCTACAAGAAAGCAGAATTTAATATCATTGTAAATACCCAATAAAAGTCACTTACTTATTATGCACACAATGACTAAGTTCACATTTAATAATTATTCCGAAGTTTATGATCACTCTACATACAAACAAAATAACTTGTATATGATTACCGCAAAAACCTTACTTAAAGAATGATATTCCGCATCCAGAGTATGACTCACTACTGCAGACATTAATGGCACCCTCTTTCACCATCTATTTTCTAATCGAAATTGTTGGTTTCAAACAAAATTACAAAAAATAAATACGGGTAACACTTAGAAAGAGACAGAGGGATACTGGGACGCTTTCTCCCTCGGACCGTGTTCTCTTCAAATAAAGTTTTATTTCCGATCGACCTCATTGCTTTTGCGATAGAGTCTTCTTTTAAATAAAAGACTTATGCAAGTTCACATTCCAGTTTAGATAGAATTTCCTTGGTTTCCGCCACTTTTGGACGTAAAACGTAGTGATTACTTGCTCTATGCTTTTGATTTTGTCGTTTTCAAATTAGTGGTATGTATAAGCGGACTGTTTTATTATTTTTTTAATTAACTCGATTTACAATGATTGGATGGATGCTTTTGAGAAGTGCATTAGAAGTAATTGCGCAGAGGTTTTGTTTGATGAATTTTAGTCTAATATATTCTTTTACACAAGCCTTCTGAAAGTAGATTAAATTTTTGGTCGCAAAAGATTTCTTATTTCACCAATTTCAATGCAGTATTGTATCTCATTAAGTCATTACGCAGTTGAGTGTTCTTTTTTGTTTGTGGTGTGGCACTAGTTATGAGTTTGTGCCAATTTCGAGTAAAAGGTAGGGAAACATTTTATAAGGAAGTATATAACGGAAAATTAGGAATTTGGAAAGGTTCAGGAAAGGAAATGGTTTATTTTCATACGGGTAAGAAAAGGATATAAAAAATAAATACATATGTATAGAAGTCAGTATTAATTACACTATAAATTATAGAGTATTTACATAACTAAATTTTTATATTATTTTCAAGCATGAACACAGGTTTCAAGTTATAATATTCTATAGGTTTCATTACCAGTTGTGTGTTATTGTAATATAAAACGCATGTTTTTTTTTTTATAAAGTTTAACACACGGTTTATCATGATGCTTCCCCTAAAAACGAAACCGCACTTTTTTAAATCTTAGCAAAGAGTTTTTGTCAGAAAAGTGGTTAAAAATTCATGAATAAAATTAACTTTAAGAGATAAAATATAATAAGAGGCAAGCGTCTTCGCCGCCGCCACCGACTGCAGAACTCTCTGGTCTCGTTTTTCCTAGTTTCACTCAAGGAAGCGAGAGATGCTTATGAAATTGTACCTATTAATATTATTGACAACATTAAAAATGCCAAATAGCAACGTAATAATCAATTTTACAAATAGCACAAATTTTCATAACTACGTTCAAAAGTAATTGAAGATTTATTGCTTTAAGAAAGTACCAGTTTTATTTACTTCCTCGTAAATATGTTTTAAGACGTCCCTTTGATAATTACAGCTCTTGTCAGAGCTTTCCTTTAGACCTCACCTGCGGCTCGGGCTAGCAATATCGCCTCGGCCGTAATTTTCAACTTACCTCATTTATATCATAATGTGCTATTATGAAACTAAATTAAATGTAACCTCGAGGCTGGAGCCCTAGTCTTCTATTACAATAGTGTCAGAATAGTCAATCAGTGATCTCATAATGATCGATTTTGACAAACTTCGTAATCTTTAATGATGAATTTAGCAGATTACGAACTATTAGCACAATGACAATGGAATCATGTTGGAATGATAAATTTATAAAAATAGTACACTAGGACCCCTGGACATTTTTGGTAAAGTATTTGTAAAATATTTATTAGTTAGCTAGCAAATTATTTCCGTAGGTACGAGAAACGCGCGAACTCAAACTTAATAAGTATACGTTCATGGCATTGATATAATATTGTTCATGGGCTCATAGATATTATATTAGTCTGATAAGTATCGTGGTAGCCTAGTGGTGCTATGAGTGCGCGGGTTCGATTCCAGGTCAGGCAAGTACCAATGTAACTTTTCTAAAGTTATATGTACTTTCTAAGTATATCTTGGACACCAATGACTGAAGGTGAAGGAAAACATCTTGATTAAACCTGGACTTTAAATCTGAAATCGCCAACCCGCATTTAGCAAGCATGGTGATTACGCTCAGTCCTTCTCTGTATGAGAGGAGACCTGTGCCCAGCAGTGGGACGATAAAAAGGTTGATGATGATGAAGTGTCGAGAAATAGGGTCGTTTATGGCGTATCTATTAGTTTACATTTACGTTTAGATCTATCTATACTAATATATGTATAAAGCTAAAGAGTTTGTTTGTTTGTTTGAACGCGCTTATCTCAGGAACTACTTGCCCTATTTGAAAAATTCTTTTTGCGTTAGATAGCCCATTAAACCAGGACGGCTTTAGGCTATAAGAGAACATCACGCTGCGACCAATAGGGTCGGAGCACATAAACAAAAAACATATCGAAACCTACGCGTGTGAAACCGCGCGGCGTAGCTAGTTTTACATTCTACATAAACTATCTACTGTTCCGGTCTTACTTTGTTTAGACATGTGTTTATAAACCGTACTTACTTAAATGTGCTCATATTTTATCAAGCATAATACTTTTAAACCCTTCTTTTCATAACATCCTAAGCATATCCAAAAAACCAATCAACGCAAAATAATTAAAAGTATGATATTTGATGTTTCTTTCCTTTGCTAACCTTTAAATCCGGTAAAATTAAATCCTACTAATATTATAAACGCGAACATTTATGAGAAAGTTTGTATATTTGTTGCTCACGCAAAAACTACTGAATGGATTTTGAGGAAACCTTGCAGAAATCATGGCATTCCCACGGAAACGGGAACCACTGTAAACTGAAGTCCACGCGGGCGGAGTCGCGGGCAACAGCTAGATGATTTATAAATATCATAAATTTCTTTAGGTATGTACTGCTGTTTCGTCTTCTTGTAGTTTTATTTACCTACTTATTTTACCATCACTGCTCTGGAAACGATGAAGCACAACGTCATGAGGAAATCGGCTATGTTCTAGAACAGAAAATTCGAAGACACATCTCGCAATGGACTCGTGTTGTGACCACTTTCTCACATAGACAGGAGGCCTGCATCCTAGTAACGGGACCAGTAGGTGGGCAGAATAAATTGTAATTTTATTCTGATACTAGCTGCGCCGCGCGGTTTCACCTGCGTAGGTTTCGATATGTTTTTTTTTATATGCCTCGCTCCTATTGGTCGCAGCGTGATGTTATATAGCCCAAAGCTTTCCTGGATTAAAGGGCTACCCAACGCAAAAAAAAAATTCAAACCGGACCAGTAGTTCCTGAGATTAGCGCGTTCAAACAAACAAACAAACTCTTCAACTTTATATATTAGTAATAGATAATAGAGAAAAGCAATGTGCAATTCACATCTGAAAGAAGTGAAACTTCGAAAAATTTTAGTTTCAAGATACGTATCAAGTATCAACACACGTAGACGTTACAACGCTGCGGCCCAAGCAAATTCCCAGTATGCCTTGGTAAACACAGCATAAGGGATAGAAAAAGAGATAGGAAGCATTATACAGTATTTCTTACACTGTATAATGCTTCCTATCTCTTTTTCTCCCACGTTAAATCTTATTAATTTATGTGTCCTTCTTTTCCATTTTATCGACTTTCAAATCACAACGAACTAAAGAAGTTTTCATTTCAAAATTAAATTTAAGTTCAGTGCATCTTTTTCTTTCTATTTCGTTAAGAAAAGGATAGAAGATAAAAATAATATTTTAGAACTGTCAAATTCAGTGTTGCCAGTAGGGTCATGTCAGAAATTACCTAACTTAAAAAAAAGTAACCTTTTTGTATAAAAAATAACCTTTTTTTTACTGAAAGGTACCTATTATAAGCAGAGATGTACAAAATGGTTTTAAAAAAGCATTTAAATACAAAATGCAAAATACTTTTCAGATTTACTATTTCAAATACAAAATACTAAATAGTTTTGCGTTTTGTATTTGAAATGCTAAATGCAAAATAGGTATTTTCAAAATACTTTTTTCAAAATAAAATAGTTTCTTATCTATAGATATAATGAATGTTCGTCGTTTTGGTTGTTTTTTTTGGTTCACTTCTTTCCGTACTTCTAAAAGGAAAAGGCAAAGGCATGGTACGCCATACAGTCTGGACTTGAGGAAGTTTATCCTTTTCTATTTTTTTCCTATAAAATATATCTTCTTATCCTGGTTAACTAACCTACCACCTTTCGTTTACCGCGTGAGCCGACTACATTATGATTTTTAATTCGAGTCAGATAAATGACAACTCCAGTGTTGCAGGTTTTTTGTCCCAAATAAATAGTGATGTGGTAAATCGAGATTTTACACTTAAAACTTAGTCTAGATTGCACTTTTTAATTCAAATTGCATATATGTATATAAATAAAAATACAGGGTGGACCAAAAGTCAGTTTATATTTGAAATAATGATAAAATAAATAATTTCAGTAGGTAGATTAAAACTGTTTATTGTAACAAAAAACTAATTACGAACGCTATGTTGTGGAAGAATTGGCCGCTGAATCGCAGTGCCACAATCCTGCGTCTGCCCCCCTATCACTGTGAGCTCAACCTAATAGAGTTAGGTGCGTATTCCAGAAGGAAACTCAAGCATTGATCTCTGCTTAAACATTACTTAAAACTAGTTTTAACCAATTAAGTGGCTTGAATCGAGACTTAAGTAAAGCTTGAGTTTTGAGTGACGTTCTGTAATACGGACCTTAGTTTGGGCTGAAGCAAAGGAGTACGTCGCCAGGAAAAACAAAACTTGACATCGGAAAATTAGAGAAGTGCATCAATCATGCCATAAAAGTTGAAGATGAAATGTGTCAACTCGACCACATCATGGATGAATGTGCGGATTCATAATTATTAATGTAACTGATTCTATTCGAGTGGTAATCAATAAAAAAGTAACGAATAATAACGTATAAAATGATTTGTATTCTTTCTTAATTGCTCTGAATCTCTTTAAACATTTTTTCCTCAGCTCTTGTGATAATGTTGTAGTGAGTTTAATATGCTGGTAAGGCCCATATTTCTAAAATCATATTGTTAAATACGGTATGTATTACATATTTACAATAAAAAACCGCTTTGATACCTAATGAAATAATGCATGACTAAACGTAAAAATGTCGATTCCAGGTCAGGCAAGTACCAATGTAACTTTTCTAAAGTTATATGTACTTTCTAAGTATATCTTGGACACCAATGACTGATGGTGAAGGAAAACATCTTGAGGAAACCTGGACTTTAAGTCTGAAATCGGCAACCCGCATTGAGCAAGCGTGGTGATTACGCTCAATCCTTCTCTGTATGAGAGGAGACCTGTGCCCACCAGTGGGACGATAAAAGGTTGATGATGAAATGTCTAACAATAAGGTGGACCGAAGACCCTCCCGCGACCTTCACCAGGTCGCGGGAAGCCGATGGATGCGGGCAGCACAAGACCGGTCATCGTGGAAAGCCTTGGGGGAGGCCTTTGTTCAGCAGTGGACATCTATAGGCTGAAGAAGAAGAAATGTCTAAGTCTATTGATTGCCGAACATCACTATTGTAGCGGGTCACCTTTATTCATATCAGTGATACTTGCCCTTGTCATTTTTCTGACTCGAATTAAAAATCCCACTATAGGAGGGGTTTGGGGTAAAGTCATGATGTGGCCACTATGCTCCAATATTTCAATGTTCTTTATAAATTATTCACTGAATGCACTTTTTACTACATAAATCACGCGCTTTTATTTAGTAAACAACACTATAAATAATTTTAAAAGTCCAATGAAAAATGAGTGAGACACTCTGCTTGACTTTCCCGCCAAAAAACCTGACCAAAGACGTAAACAATGATTTTTTTTCAACTGTCATTGGGGATATCCGCCATTATTGTGAAATCAAATTTTTAAAAAAATTCTATAATTCGTTACACGTGTTATTGGCAAAATTGTGGTAACTATTCCACAGGGGCCATGGATCAAGAGTTGAAGTAGTTTTCAATACTTGATCGTAAAAAGAAGGAGAAGAAGTTACAAATATGGAATAATACAGACGTCAATACAGACGTCATTCGTTCATAAATTTCATTTTGTTTGACTAGTAATATTGGCTAAACTTTATCACAAACTATTTTGCATTTTGAAATGAATATTTAAAATACAAAATATATCTCGAAAGGTATTTCAAATAAAATACAAAATGCTTTTTACAAAAAGCATTTAAATACAAAATACAAAATAGCTATTTTGTATTTTGTATTTGCATTTTAAATAGAAGTATTTCAAATAAATCGCATCTCTGATTATAAGTTGATAAAAGAATTGATAATAATAATAATTCACCTGCAACTTGCTCTTAAATACAAACTTGTGGAATCGGAGGTGCCGTACTACAGGTTTATGCCCGACCCAGTTCTTGAAAATGGCCATATCACATTGTACTGGGCTGGGATCGATCCATCATCACTGACAGGACTATTGTTCTATTGTGGATCGATTAGAGCGGCGTGCAATGATTGTTGACATAACCATCCCACATGATGAGAACCTCGTGAAAGCTGAGAAAGATAAACAAATCAAGTATCTTGATTTGGTTCACGAGGTTGTCGACATGTGGGAAGTGGATTCAGCAAACATTGTACCGATAGTCGTGACAGCTAATGGCTTAATAGCCAAAAGCCTCGACAACACCTCAGGAGGCTCTCGTTAGGCAGCTGGATCAAGGGCTTGCTTCAGAAAGCGGTACTGCTGGACAGGGCTCGCATCGTCAGGAAGTTCCTCTCTCTGGAGCCCTGACCGGTAGCTTGGACCCTGTTCCCGATACGGGTGGGCTACTATTTGTTATATTTTTAAATGTTTTTTTTTTATGCATTTATATAAATATTTAAAAATGTAGAACAATACGTACATATAGAAGAATAAAGGAATAATAATAATCGTTTATTTGGAACAAGTTTTAGGACATAAGTTTACAAAGAGAAACGAAGTTAGCTACAAAAGTTAAAACTGTGGCGCAGCTATCGACGCCTAGCTAAACAATACGTTACATTAGTTCCAGACTAGTAATAAAGAAAGTTAATAATTAAACTACATTATCATTATCAACATCACTACTTTCCTGTTCTCTCTCCTTCCTCTTCTCCGCTGTTTTCTTCTCACTTTCCTTATGTATTACGGCTCGCACAATGTTAGGTTACGTTACGCAATTCGGCGAACTATCTATATCACTTTCGCTTTCATCTTCTGCACTCTCCATTGTTTATTATATAATTGTTTATGTAGTGACACTAATCGCGAAACCCATAAACACAGTAGCGGGCTATTAAACCAACCGTCAGTTACGGCTACGCGACAGCGACTCTCGACCGTTGCTTTTATGTTAAAAATTAAGAGTTAATTCTACAAATTTCACTACAAAAATCACCTAAAAGTAACCCTTTCATTAGTGTAACCTAAAAGTAACCAATGTAGTTCAAAAATCACCTAAAAGGTTACAAAAGTAACCTTCTGGCAAGACTGGTCAAATTAGTTCATTCCTGACGTAAATTGAAGTATTTTTGGTCACCATGTTTATAATCGCGTCTAAACTGTCTATGGAGTAAGTATCTTATTTTGACAGGATTAAACTAAAATGTTATCTTTCTTCTAAACTTTTCTTAATGAAAAAGATGAAATTAACTTAAAATTAGTTTAGGTTATGAACAAAAGAATCGGCGCCACTGTTAATTTAAATTTTTTTTTTTTTTTTTTTTAATAATTTTAAACTAGCGATTGACTGCAATTCCGCCTGATGGTAAGCAGTGATGCAATCGTTGATGGTAAAGTGCCCTAGTTTATTAAGCCCATTCACTTAAAAAAAACTTAGTGAATAGGAAGGAAGACGGCAGTTGAGCGAGGTGGTGCAATGTTAGACGCAATAACACGACCAACGATGCTGCGCCGGAGGGAGATTGATGTGGAGACCCTCCAAGACCAAACTCCCGGCACAACATAATTGACGCATCGTACCCGGCACACATCGCAACACAACTGCTCAGATCCGTCCTCCGTACGACTTCACCTGACATCATGCCGGAACACGACGAATCGCTTGGCGGCAAGACTTTGTCTTGTGGGTGGTAACTTCTGCCGGAAGCCGATGTTATGGCCTACCACCGAGAAAAACTTACTTACAATATTTCTGCGTATCATGTGTTTAAAAGAGAAAACATTGCATATTTTATTCGGGGTAAACGGGGTGTACCTTTAATTTGGTAAAGTAAACAGTCCGCTCGGAGTAGGTTCTTGTTGCTATGTACATTTATGTTCCTCGTTTATGGGTATGCGAGCTGGATGGCGTACTAAAACTCTACTAGTATGTTAGTAGTGTAGAAAGACTACTATCTAACCATTCTAGTTTTCTGTTTACACACTAAAGGTAGCTTCCAGGTAAGACTTTTGGAAAGTATAAACTTGGTACAAAAATGAGCCCTTCGCTAGACAAGCGCCCGAAATTAGGAATTCAGATAAGTAGTTGACATTTATGAGTACCTTAAGTAAAAATATGCTGCACAGATCTCATCATCATCATCATCTCAGCGTTAATCCCAGTCGCATCCGCAGCTCTTTCAGCTTTGAAGTCTGGGATCCGCTTTACCAGTCTAACTGCTGATTTGGCTAAGCTTGGACATTTTCGAAGGGACTGCCGTCTGACCTCCACAACCCGAAGGCGATATCTAAGCATTGCAGTTAGACCAATGGTTAGACTTTTGAGGGCTCCAACAACCCGTAACGACTGCCACTAGATGTTCGTATGGCAACCAGGACCAACGGCTTAACGTGCTTTCCGAGGCACGACCAGATTAGTGCAAATACTCATATTCATGCATACAAATATTTGCACTGTCCGGGGATCGAACCCGCGCCTCCTTGCACAACGGCCGCGTTCGCTACCGCTACGCCACGGAGGCTACATTTAAAGCATCAGTATAACCTAATATTTTTAAATGTTTTTAAATATTTAGTTAGAACATAAATGCACGAAATAATTTGGGCAATTTTGTGTAATAAGTAGGTCGGTAAGAGTTTATAAAAGCAATAATTTGTCCCTTATGATACGTCTTGTGTCTTGTAGAAATGTTTCTCATAAGTAACTGAGTAAATGAAATAGTACATACTACCTATTTAGTGAGAGAAGAGACTGTAGCGTAAGTGATTGCCTATACATATAAGTAAAGTAAGTAGGTAAGTACGAGACCTACTAAGTACTAACACTACTACATGTATTAGTTAAATCTACTATTCAACGAAATATTTCACATCTACATGTGTATTTTCATTAAAGAGACTTTTCTCTTTAATGAAAATACACATGTAATGAAATAATAATGTTTGTATATTTATCTGATATTTGCCGAACGAAAACCACGATTCACTTATTAAGACTCGATAGTTATATTTTCGAAATTATGAATGTTCCTGTGCTTTTTGACAAATATCTGTTACACTTATTGACTTACTCATCATCATCATCTCAGCGTTAATCCCAGTCGCATCCGAAGCTTTTTCAGCTTTGGAGTCTGGGGTCTGCTTTACCAGTCTAATTGCTGATTTTGGCTAAACTTCGATATTTTCCGTGAAGCGACTGCCGTCTGACCTCTACTTATTGACTTACTATCATTAATTATCTTACAATAATACAATCACACACTTTGTAAAATAACGGCTAAAGGAAATATTTATATTGTTTTTACTTTTTAAGTAATCATCAAAAATAGTACGACTTTTTTTTCCGGACAAATCATACAGATTGGGCTAGCTCCAAAGTAAGTTTGAGACTTGTGTTACGGGATACTAACTCAACGATACTATATTTATAATAGATACATATATAGATAAGCATCCAAGTCCCAGGCCAATCAGGAAAAGATCGTTTTCCATCATGACCTGGCTGGCGATCGAACTCGAAGCCTCCGCGTTGACCGCTGCGCCATTGAGGTCGTCCTTTACCTTTACTTTCGTTCTATAGCGTTTGAACCGTTGTTACTGCCATATTCTGCACTATTAGCTGCAGCGCAATTACAATGCCCCCGAAGTGTCAAGTGTCGAAATCTATGTGCACTGTAGGTTCACCTCTGCTAAATCATGTAGCGAAGAAATGTAACCCATATATTATGATTTTAAAAGAGTGTCCATGGAGTTTCTTGCACGTTCTTTTCCATAGAGATCTACGCTTTGGAACGTGCAATTTAGCTTCACTTTTCTTGGAACGACCGACATTGACTATTCAAAAGTACCAAGTGATGGTTAATTTGAAATAAACAATTTTGACTTTGATTTCTAAACTCTTCGTCGAATAAAAATACGCATGATGTTAAAGTATGCTATTTTTAATAATGGCAATGCTATTATGAAGGTAAGTTATTTTGTAGTCCTTTACTTATGCTTGTTCCCCTGCAATAGTTGAATAGATGTTTCCTGGGTACGAAAAAATGGATTCTATTTAGTCCGTCATTCAGATTATACTAAAATATTGGATACGTAGGTATATTTTGTTTTATCAAATCAATAAAAATTGACAAATATAAAAGGCTTCAAAGATCAGGAGTGGTGGCTGGTGACGTCACTGGCCGCTAAAAAGTGTAGCGTGCAGTGACGTCACACGAGTTTTCAACACGCTGTGTCGTCTTCATTTTTTGTTTATATGAAAAAAAAAATACGTGTCTAGTATTTTTTGGAAATCTGACTGACGGACTAATTAGTTTTTTTTTAGTCAAATACCCTATTGGGCTTATAACACTGTCGCTGGTTGCAATACCTACCTTATTTGTTAACTAGTAAAAGTCAAATGTAACTATTGTTTATTCGAATCAATAGAAACAGTTTGTTGAATACACAAACGTTCCACTGCCCTTACCATAGTGACCAACCAATTGGAAAAATAAATGGGTATAAAATTCCAATCCATTGGTCCCATCCTCTGGGACCAAAATCAATCAGTGTCGGGCGTCCGGGATCATCACAAAATTCCCTTTCTTTATTTGCGTTTTAGTGGTTATTGTTTTCATGTAACAGATTCTCAATGACCAAAAAATTGTATCGAGTGGTATTCATAAATTTGGATAAAATACTCTATAATGGACATCGTATGGTTAGAAAGATACGGGTATGTAAAAATGTCGAATTCTTTTAAAATCAAAATTCTTTTAAAGTCATTTATTGTTGTAATAGGGATGTTTCCTGGGTAAAAAAATGACTCTATTTAGTCCGTCATTTAGATTATAGAAACATGTTCGATACGTATATTTTGTTTTATCAAATCAATAAAAAATTGACAAATCTAAAAGGCATCGAAGATCAGGAGTGACGTCACACGAGTTTTCAACGCACTGTGTCGACTTCATTTTTTGTTTATATGAAAAAAGAAAAGATACGTGTCTAGTATTTTTTGGAAATCTGACTGACGGATTAATTAGTTTTAATCAAATACCCTGTTAGGCTGAGAAACAGCACTTTTAAAACGTCAAAATTACAATAAACAGTCTCCCCAAAACGTCCGACCTTCCCATTTCCACTTCGTAGTGCTTTCGCTCGGAAAAACAAGTGGCGCAACAAACTTTCCAGCAGAACAGCTGTTTATTCAGTTGAAGAACTCGTAACAAACTTTCCTGGTTAAAATACAATCAATATATTCTCAGAAGCCTTAAAAGTTATATTTTTTTTACAAATAATGTTAAATTTGCAAAAAGTAAATAATATAACATACATTTGTATACAACGTGTAACGAAAAGGGTATATATATGTACATACCAAGGGCATGGCTTCTATAGATGGCAATAATCAGTATTGGAAGGGTTTTAAATCAAAATAAAATTTTGCCAACATTGCTTGAAAAGAGTATTGCTTGGCGCTATAGTCACCTAGCACACTCTTCTACTGGTAATAGGACTTGGTAAAAGTTAAAGTCTTGGATTATAAACGAAATAGCTATAATAAATCACTATTTCACTTAGTAACAAGAAATGGTAATAAATATATAAACTTAGACACAATTATTAGTAAAATATGATAAAACGGTTACGGTAATGAGTACGCGGTGTCTCTGACGAGATCTTAACGCGAACTGTCCCACATTTTGGTAAACGAGCGAATTTGCATATTTGCCTTCTATGCAATTATGCATTTTCGCTGGGTTTTCGATTAAAACTCGAACAATTACGATATATGTATCTCTGCTGTAGTTGTGCGTGTCTTTTAGGGCCTACCGCAGGCGATGGTCTATCTCACAACTCCATAACATGTAGAGATAGGATTAAAAACCCTTCCAATATAACTTGACATCATCCAAATAAGCCGTGCTCTTGATATGTATATACCCATTTCGTTACACGTTGTTATACATAAAAATTATAGGTATACCACGATACTAATCAACACGTTATGGTGTTGTTTAGTATCGTGGTATATAGG
The DNA here is from genome assembly GCA_017933935.1 of Sesamia nonagrioides. NCBI lineage: Eukaryota > Metazoa > Arthropoda > Insecta > Lepidoptera > Noctuidae > Sesamia > Sesamia nonagrioides. The sequence goes on from JADWQK010001117.1 coordinate 411,562, forward strand.
GTATATACATATCAAAGGCACGGCTAAACTATTCGATGCATCCGGAAGCCAGCCAGATAGAGTTTTCGCGCATTATATTATAACGTATGTCATCTCGTAGTTGGTCTTGAGAAGTCGTGTACTTAACGAGACTGCCCTGTGGTTGCCTTAAGAAAAATTTAAAGCCTCCGGGGCGACAACTTATAAAACTAAGCGACTACGCGTTAAGGGCACCCCCCCTGCAGGATACGAGCCCCTTAGGGCTTCGCTGGAGAGAGCAGCTAGGGACGGCTGGATCGAAAGATTTTTGGTTTGATCACCACGGCGTTTTTACATGCTTTTTATTAGTTTCACTTGTATGTTTGCTTGTTTGTTTGTTTGTCCGTCTCTAACTCTTCTGACTACGAGTGAGCGGCTCATTACTGTAAAATGTCCCACCGTTAAATACGTTCTTTAGTTCGTTTTTTTTTTTTTTAAGAATATCGGACTTTAGTTCTTTTCTTTTAAAGTTGAAAATAATATAAATACTTAACTAAAAAAACATGCTTTAAAAAAATATCAAACTAAAAATTTAAAAATAATGTTTAAAAAAGCGTGAGGCGCTTTGTGCCGTCATTTTTGTATATTAAGCGCCTCACGCTTTTTAAAAATTATTTTTAAATTTTTCGTTTGATATACCTACTTACTTTAAAAAAAAAAAAAAACGAACGAACGAACGTATTGAAAAAGGTGGGACATTTTACAGTGATTAGCCGCTCACTCGTAGTCAAAACACTGAAAAGAGTTAGAGAAGGACAAACAAACAAACAAAAAAGCATGTTTATTTAGTTTTTTTAATTTTTTGGTACTATCTCTGAGAAGTATCGCCGAAACAAGCGCACAGCGCGCCATCCACCTCACGGCGGAAACATCTAAGAATATTTATTTTCCTCCCAAATCGAAGATACGATGTTTATAATCGTATTTTAATGTTATTGTTGACATAAAGGACAAGGTCCTGATCAGTCCCGAGACAATGGCAAAGACAACAATAGTCAGTAAAGGCTACTATTTCGGTGCAAACGATTCTGACAATTATTCTTGCTCCATAAAAGGTGTGGTAATTGTTTGCAGATATATTACAACTATATTTGATGATGTTAGCGGTGTGGTCTAGAAACATCACGATATAACTATGATGATTTTGATATGATTCACCAGGTCAGACTGAAGTTAAGAGAATTAGAATCAGAATCTTTATTTGTAAACATAGGTTAAAGTGTGATGTGTTACAGATAAATATTATACATCTGCTATGTTTAGCCCAGAGGCGTACAAATATACATACTAATTGACATTGTTAACTTATCATTAATAAATAACAATACAAAAGGCAATATACATAAATATAAGCCAATTGCAATAAAATGTCCAATGGATGCCTTAAATTTTATCTGTAGTTTGAAATTATTAATTAAAGACTAATTTGCCAGACAGAAATTCATGTAATATGGCCTGTCAACTCAATAGTCATTCAGCTTTATCTTAAAAAAAAAAAAACAAATATTTTCTATTTCTCTTATTTGCCTAGGAAGCTTATTATAAACTAGCGGCCGCCAGCGACTTCGTTCGCGTGGAATTAGTTATGCTCAGTTTCTATTGGTCGCAGCGTGATGTTATGTAGCCTAAAGCCTTAAGCCTTAAGGGCTATCCAACGCAAAAAGAATTTTTCAAATCGGACCAGTAGTTCCCGAGATTAGCGCGAACAAACAAACAAACATACAAACAAACTCTTCAGCTTTATATATTAGTATAGATTCGTGAAGACATTCCGAAGAAACTTTTAGACAGTACAGCTGTTTTTGAGGGCATATTATTTGCTATTTTGTCGGCATGCCGACGGGAGTGCAGGTGACCAAACTTTTCCCTAGGTATTGGTTTTCACGAATGTAGCGACCTCATAGATGTAAAGAGCAGGAAGAGTTAAAGAAGAAAGTTAGAGAAGAAAGAAAGAAGCCGGTGCTCTCCAAGGATACATGCCGATATGGGCGTACCCAGGGGAGGTCAGGGAGGGCAGCTACCCCTTCGAAATCTCGCAGGATACGTATGAACTCCCCTGATTACTAAATAAAGTTTAAACGGGGACTTCATTTGCGTCTATTTGCCCTACACAGTAGCTACACAACAAATACCATTATTTCTTGTTTTATTATTTATTTCATGTAGAAAAGTTCTTGTTTAGTTTGTAAGACAAAATAGCCGAGGATGATTCGAACCTAAAAATCTGTCTTGCCCCACCCTAGCGCTGAGTTGCAAGGTCAGAAGCTGGGTATGCCCTTGCATGCTGAAGACCAGGAGCTAAGGTTGAACGGACTCCGTTTGGCGGTGAACAGACACTTGTGTTTTGGCGGTGTTGAATACCACAACAATGGCTTCAGATAATTGGTGTTCGTTCAATTTGCCCGGCATCGACGCGCTAAATAACCATAAAAACGCAAACGATTCCTACAAATTGACGTAAAAATCGAAGATAGAGTTTATTTTTTTTAATAACCGGTGAACCCCGACGAACATTAACGTTGGTTATTAGGAAAAAAATCCAGTTAAGGGATAAAGGTCCGGGGATCATGTACTAAATCCATGTTAACAATCCGCAGTCGCTGTGTCTGAAACCCTCTATATTGGTCGTTAATACAGAACAGCTGTTCGACTTGTGTGCTTGAATAATGAATATTTGCACTGGTCTGGTTGTGCCTCTTAAAGCACATTAAGCCGTTGGTCCCGGTTGCCATATGAACATCTAGTAGCAGTCGTTACGGGTTGTAGGAGCCCTCAAAAGTCCAACAATTGGTCTAACTGCAATGCTTGGGTGTTGCCTTCGGGTTGTGGAGGTCAGACGGCAGTCACTTCATGGAAAATATCGAAGTTTAGCCAAAATCAGCAGTTAGACTTTTAAAACGGACCCCAGACTCCAAAGCTGAAAAAGTTTCGGATGCGACTGGGATTAACGCTGAGATGAAGATTACAGAACAGCTGATATTATTAATTCATGAGTCATGAAATTAAATATTGGTGACCATTTCCTTGTACAGACGATAGTACATCAAGCTACTACAATCTGTCAGATTTCTTTATTAGATTTTCAACGTTACCTCTAAAGCACTAAGGCTCAAGGTTGATTGGGAATATTTGACAGTTTCGGGTAGCTTGACCTGCTGTCGTCCGTACACAAACAAAACTATATTTAAGTTCAGTTCGGCTTAATCTTTCTATTTGATAACGGACAGATGATAAAATGAAAGAATAAGATCAGGATATAATATAGAGAGAAAGAAAATACTAACAATAGGGATGTATCCAAGGAATGAAAATCAATAAAATAATTAGTCCGTGTTATAGATAACTAGCGGCCGCCAGCGACTTCGTTCGCGTGGAGGTAGTTAAGCTCGGCTCCTATTGGTCGCAGCGTGATGTTAAATAGCCTAAAGCCTTCCTGGGCTAATGGGCTATTCAACGCAGAAAGATTTTTTCATATCGGACCAGTAGTTCCCGAGATTAGCGCGAACACACTAACTAACAAACTCTTCAGTTTTATACATATATTAGTATAAATAAAAAAAAATTAAGGCCCGTATTTTTTTATTTTGTCGAAGTAACTACAAAAAACTACTGAGATATAAAAAATATAATATAGAAAGTTACGGAGTGGAGGTTAATTACAGGTACCTATAATTAATAATTTGTACATAGGTACAAAAAATACCACGGCGTGACGTCATGCGACATTTCAAGTCAATATAATATCTTCCTAAGTATTTGAATGAAATAAAAAATACGTGTTCAATATTTATTATTAATCTATCTGATGGACATTGAATTGTTTTTTAAGACACAACTCAATAGAATAAAGTAATAGTGTCTCATTAGTTCAGGCTCCACTTACCACAACATCAATGTACTTTTGAATGGGCGTACCTCGCAGAGCTTGTATGAACTCCCCTAATTACTAATTATCAAAGTATAAATGGGGTCTTATACAGGATCATTTGCGTCTATTTGCCTTACACACTACATTACAAATACCTAATGTTTCATGTGCTTGTGTAGTTTGTATGACAATATAGCCGGGGATGATTCGACCCTAAAAATCTGACTTGCCCCCCCTAGCCCTGACTTGCCCCCCCTGCACCCCTAGGCCAGATGCTGGTTACGCCCATGTATTTTTGTATACACAGTTATGTATTACTTACTAATCCATACTAATATTTAATATTATAAATGCGAAAGTTACTCTGTCTGTCTGTTACGCTTTCCCGCTTAAACCTATCAACCGATTTTGATGAAATTTGGCACACACAATCATTAGACCCTGAGAAATGAAAAATTTTATATTCCCAAGGGAAATCTAAAAAGCGCGATATAACCGAATTCCACGCAGGCGAAGCCGCGGGCGGAAAGCTAGTGTGAATAAATCGAAAAATGTTATGTCACGAGAGAGTTTCAAACAATGATTTGTCACTACGCATGTTATAATTAAGGATCGTAAACCCCTGATTTTATGTCTGATACGTCATACACCGAAATTGGGGCATTGTTCCATTACGAATGCCATTATTTTAGTACTGCAAGTGGCAATTTTACGATCAATTTGAATATCATTTATTTTGTTGGTTGTTCTTTTGATTACTTTCAACTAGTTTAGTTTCTTTTGTATGTAGCTAATAATCTCACAATTAAAAAAAAATGGGTATATATTGGAAATGAAAATGAAAATATGATTGTTGAAATTTTTAGGAATCTAGAGGTATATTTGGTAAGATTGTGAACGTTTTTGAAATTATAGAAATTGATGTTTTATATTTTACTAGCTGTTGCCCGCGACTCCGTCCGCGTGTTGACATAAAATAAGCGCCTGTTAAAATAATGGGAGCAGTATGTACGTCCACGTTTGCCCCCGCTTTCGCAACATATTTTATTACTGCTCTGCACCTATTGGTCATAGCAGGGTGGTATAAAGCCTATGTCCTTTCTCAGGCTCTAGACTATCTGTGTACCAATTTTCCTTACAATCGGTTCAGTAGTTTTGGCGTGAAAGCCGGACAGACAGACAGACAGACAAAGATACTTTCGCATTTATAATATTAGTATGGATTATGTATTTGACCGTTTGGAGATCCTTGGGGGAGGCCTAGGTCCAGCAGTGGACTTCATGTGGCTGAGATGATGATGATGATGTATTTGAACGGCACCCTGATTGCGTAACGCACTGTTACTATCAATTGGAATGTTTTGGAAGCATATTGCTAATTTATTGCTTAAGAAGCAATAAAATGTTCCAAAAATGTGTATGCTCTACAACGTATATACCTCATCATCACCATCTCAGTCACATGAAGTCCACTGCTGGACATAGGGCTCCCCCAAGGATTACCAAAGAGAACGATTGGACGCGGCCTGCATCCAGCGCTTCCCTGCGATTTTGGTCAGATCATCCGACCACCTAGTCAGTGGGCGTCCGACGCTCCGCTTGCCGGTACGTGGTCGCCATTCAAGAGCCTTTCTGCCCCATCGGCCATCGGCTCTACGAGCTATGTGCCCCGCCCACTGCCACTTCAGAGAGCTAATCCGCTGGGCTATGTCGGCGACTTTAGTTCTTCTACGGATCTCCTTATTCTTAATTCAATCACGTAGAGAAACACCTAGCATAGCCCTCTCCATAGCTCTCTGTGCGACCTTCAGCTTTCTTATGAGGTACATAATGAGGGACCACGTTTCCGATCCATATGTCATCACGGGTAACAGACATTGGTTAAAGATTTTTGTCTTTAGGCACTGAGGTATTTTGGACGAGCAGACACTACGGAGTTTCCCGAACGCTGCCCAGCTGAGTCGGATCCCTTGAAACACCTCGTCCTTGAAGCTGGAACTATCAATCTGGATAAGCTGTCCCAGATATATATACTGATCTACAGCTTCAAGGATGGAGCTCCCAACATACGTATGTACGTAATGAAATGAATTTTGTTGAACTGTCAAAATAAACCCAATTGCCACTGATAGTGAGTTAGAGTGTTTACACGGGTCGATTTTCGCCGTGCGGCGAGTCGCTTCACTGATTGCCTACCAAACCGCATCGCTAGCCCATTTACACAGGTTACTAAAATCGCATGCGGATCTGTCATTTCCATCGAAAATGTTGAGCAGAATAGCCGTTTTTCTTGAATAATAGATTTAAGAGCAGCTAAACGTACATTATTGTTCCTGTAATCTTGTTCTCTTGGGTTCCATAAGCATGTATGCATTTCATAGCATTCCAAAAACTGTATGGTGTTATTTTTATTCATGGTTGTTACGATACATGTACCTACACAGAAACGCTGTAGTAAATAAATACACGTGCGTGCGCGAAACACCTTCATGCGGCGGGCGATCGCCTGCAACTGATCGTTTACACGGTCGATTTTAGTCACCAGTCGCATGCGGCCGGTTGCCGCGCGGCCAAAGTCGGATGCTACCCAACTTTGGGGCTTGCGGCTTTAGTCACTTGCAACTTAGCCGAATTGCCATTTAGATGGTCGATTTACGCCGCGCGGCAAAAATCGTGCGGCTTTAGTCACCCGTGTAAACCCCCCATTACGCAATTACGCAGCGGTTTGTTTTACTTTAGCGCGATAAACAAAATTACCCACAATACGCCTACATTAATTGAAATATGGTTGATGATTAGTCATAAAGATACGTGCCACACCCAAGGATTTAATTAAATTAAAATACAGACAGTTATCCAGTTTACAAGTCAATAGCAATTTCGGGAATCCATGAAAGCTACAGTTATTTATTCATAAGCCTTGCGTCGCAGAATAGAAGGACTTTAATATAGTGGCGTAAGAGGTAGGACAATAGCCACTTCTGAATAGGTGTTTACCGTAAATACCACTCGTTTAAATGAGATTGCTTCATTACGGAGAGAGAGGTATTGGCGAGTTATTTTTGTATTTCTTTTACCCTTTATGGATTCAGTTCGTATCATTTGTTTTATGAGCTGTTGTAGGACATGTTGTTGAGATTTGAGAATAGGGTAGTTGACTAAAAAAATACTTATTAGTCCGTCAGTCAGATTTCCAAAAAAAACTAGACACGTGATTTTTATTTTTTCTTAAAAACAGAAAATGAAGACGATACAGTGCGTTGAAAACTCGTGTGACGTAACTCCTTGTTATAGTTTTCAGCAAGGAGTGACGTCACCAGATTCCACTCCTGTTCTTTGATGTCTTTTATAATTGTAATTTTTTATTGATTTGATAAAACAAAATATATGTATCCAATGTTTTTCTATAATCTGAATGACGGACTGAATAGAATCATTTTTTTTTACCCAGGAAACACCACTATTTTACATGCTTTTTATTAGCTTCACAAACAAGCAAACATACAATGTTTGCTTGTTTGCTTGCTTGTTTGTTTGCTTGTTCATCTCTAACTCTTTAGACTACGAGGTAGCGGCTCATTACTGTAAAATGTCCCACCGTTATCAATACATTCGTTGGCCGAGCGGTATTAATTTGTGCAGGTAAAGTATTTAGTTTAGATTTAGATTTAGTTACTTGGGTAACGCATCATTACGACTTTTACCACTTGCTATTCTGCCCGTTGGAGATTAAGAAAAGTTTGGTAAAAACAAATGAGCACTACTTAAGCGTTCGTGTTATCCGTATATTATTTTAAAAAAGAATATCGAACTAAAAAGTTGAAAATAAATGTAGTAAAAAAACATGCTTTTAAAGAATATCAAACTAAAAAGTTAAAAATAATTTTAAAATTTAATTTATGACAATAGTATATAAAAATCATCATCATCATCACAGCGTTAATCCCAGTCGCATCCGAAGCCTTTTCAGATTTGGAGTCCGGGATCCGCTTTACCAGTCCAACTGCTGATATGGCTAAACTACGACATTTTGCGTGAAGCGACTGCCGTCTGACTTTCACAACCTGAAGGCGACGTCGAAGCATTCCAGTTAGAGAATAGTATATAAACAATACTAGTATAAATGAGAAAAAAGCGTGAGGCGCTTAATATACAAAAATGTTGGCACAAAGCGCTATTTGTGCTTAAATAACTTCACGATTCACACCAATTGTGTAATATTGTAGATATGTTTCGTCACGTATCTGTTTTCTTTGTTAAGCTGCTGTTTGTCACAGTCTGTTGTTAGGGAGACACTGACGCCTGTTTGTGACGGGATGAATAAATGAGCATATTCAGTCTTTAGATGATTACGGCTTGTCATGTTACGATTAGGGAGGATTACGTTGATGGATCTGTCGGCATAATACCGACGTATTTGAACCTTATATAATTTTGGGATAAATGGAATAAGGAAGTAAGTACGAACTAAAGTTCGAGTACATTGTCCTAGGAAATTATCCCAGTTTTCTGAGAAATTATGATGGATAGACAACACCTAAACGGTATTATACAGAATAAGTTATCTAATTCGTCCCTTCGCATTCAATATAGCAGTTAACATTTCAAACTCTGGGAACAAAATTAATGAACCCAACACGTCAATATCATGTTTAATTACTGAGTCATGTGTCCTACATAACTTTCAGTAATTATTTGTGAAGTTCGGAACTTTATACTAAGGTTAATTTGAAAAGACGGTAAGAAATTACGCAATGGGCCAGATTAGCTCGTCTACCACTTAGGTAATCAGTTGAAAAAACCATTGGGTTGAATAAAATTTTGAAGTAACCTTCATAATTTTATTCAACCCAATGGATTTTTTACATAATTGTAAAAAATTATAAAGAGATTCACAAACAATTCATAATACACTTGGTTCTAATCGGTAAAATAAAAAAAAAATATTTGCGCCAAACATGACACAAAAAGAATATAACACAAAAAAAATAAGATTGGGGAAATAATGCGTCACCTCCACGTTAGACGGCCAGCGCTCAGCATAATGCTAAGACTCTATATGAGACAGAGCCCCAGCGCTGAATTTCAGCGATACCCAGCGTTTGGTATCAGTCTAATCACAAAACATCTTGAGGAAACCAACCCGCATTGAGCAAACGTAGTGATTACGCTCAATCCTTCTCTGTATGAGTGGCGACCTGTGCGCAGTGGGATGACAAAAGGTTGATGATGATGATGATGCTGATGACTCTAGACATCCTTACTTATATTATAAATGGGAAAGTGAATTTGTTTGTTTGTTTGTTCCGCTTTCACGCCGTACTACTGAACCGATTGTTATGAAATTTTGCAGACGTAAAGTACCCAATTTTTTAATCCGGACTTCTAAGTCCGGATTGCTAGTACCCAATTTTTTAATCCGGACTTCTAAGTCCGGATTAAATAATTGGGTACTTTTTATCCCGGAAAAAATTGATATTCCCGTGGGAAGTCTAAAAAGCGCAATATAACCGAACTCTCGAAAGCTAGTTAATGTGTCCGATATCGGTCGCGAAATCCTGTCGATACATTTGTAGCGATATTTGATCATTTCGATTCTAAAAGTTATCGATTGTCATCGGTATTCTACCGCCCTTTCTCCAAATTATTTATACTAAATTATAATAAATTTTCCCTGCATTCAAGGAGATTTAGTTACGACCTATAATTTGCCTATGAAAACACTGAACTCTGAATACACTTTTCGCTAGCCTACCGACATCGGTATCTCGAATGTAGAGACCCGCGTCTGTTGTAAAGATCTTTACGGCAAGGGATTATTTTCGGTATAATTTAACGATCGGCAGTCTGCCACGGCGTCGTTAGCAATGTCGAGATTGCTGCCCTAAAGACACCTTATAAATCTATTAAGATTTCAAATCTAAAAGATATTTAATTTTGTTCAACTTGAAATAACACCAGGTAGAAAGAAACATTTGGAGAAGACTTTACCTTAGATATAGACGATAATACAATCTGTAAAATTCCTTTACTAGATTTTCAACTTTATAGCTAAAGTATTAGGGCGCAAGATTTTAAATCATAATAGGTTTTAAAGTATCTTTAGAAGGAAACTTATATTAATACCTAAGTCAAATACAGTGATATTTTTCTGTCATCTGAATTATTTTTATCTAAGTGAGAAGATGGTTAGTAATAGAAATGTGTATACTTCTATTTACCTGATGGTAAGCCGTGATGCAATCGTTGATGATAAAGCGCGTTAATTTATTAAGAACCTATTTACTTTAGCCTTGAAGACACTTAAATTCTAGTCAGACGGAAACACCGCCGCTGGCAAATTGTTCTAATCCCTCGATGTATGAGGTATAAAAGAAGAGGCGCACCACTTGGTTCGGATCGTTATGGTGTCAACAAGGTAAGGGCGGAAACTTGCCGTACGACGGGTCGTCCGATGATGGAACGGAGATGGGGGAATTAAATCATGCAATTCCCTCTGCATGCAATAATAGTGCATCTTCTTTAATAGTCTGAATAAGGAACCTCGGTTTATAAATTTTTTTCCTATTGTTTTTTTTTTTTTTTTACATACCAGCACCCAACCAACCAGCCAGTCAACCAGCGCTTGACCGCAATCCTGCCTGATGGTAAGCAGTGATGCAATCGTTGATGGTAAAGCGCACTAGTTTATTAAGAGCCTATTCACTCTAGCCTTGAAGACACTCAAATTGTAGTCCGACGGAAACACCGCTGCTGGCAAATTGTTCCAGTCCCTCGATGTACGCGGTATAAAGGAGGAGGCGAAACGCTTCGTCCGGATCGTAGTGGTGTTAACAACGTAAGGATGGAAACCAGCCGTACGACGGGTCGTCCGCTGGTGGAACGGTGATGGGGGAATTAAATCATGCAATTCCCTCCCACACTCCCCGAAATGCATCCTATAGAACACCGAAAGGCTGGAATGTGATGGAAATGCTACTTAAAAGATGCCCAAAATACTCACATAATCGCTGTTATCAAACTCCAGCCTCAGAACTGCGACGTAGTAGTTCCCCTCCATGCTTTCTTTCACTACGGACACTTTAAGTTTCAGTGAAAATATGTCCTCTGCTATCTCGTACAGCTGACCTGAAACATGACATTACTGATGACCCAACTGATAAAGAGCTGACACAGTTTCTTCCTCCATTTCAAGAAATTGTTCGATGTATATTACAAAGTATGTCAGGATATGTGTGCGGGACGAATAGTTTTTAAATAGTGTATAGAAACTAATTCCGAATAGTGTATTGTTATAATATTAGTTAGAATAGAACATTTGTGCGTAAGAATTTAGAAAGCGTAAGATGGACAATCGTTTATTGTGAGAAAGGATCGTCATTCAATGGTTATACACATCTGGCAAGGCAACAATTATGAAAGGAACGACTATGAACATTTAGCAAAGTATAAATGACAAAGATAAACGTTATAAAGTGCTCCCTTGTTATAAACTGCAACAGACATGAATAAAATTGTAAGAGAAATGGTTGTCCCACATCTGCCTGAACATAACAACGCCAAAAGGTGGACGCCATAAAACAATCCCTTGGGATAGTCGCCATAAAATGATTCCTTGGGATAGACGCAATAAATGGACCCTTGTAAAATGGAGACCCTCAGGTTCAGGATGCAGCCCAGGAACGTGTGTAAGACAATGGCTGGTGATACCCGATGCTCTCGTCGCTTCCCACGGTTTGCGCCCTTGTCGTAGTATAAATAGGCCCCACGCCTGAGCAGCAGATCACATTCGTCTTCGACTTCGAGGAGTCAATACAGTAACAAGACACATTCGTCTTCACCATTGAGGAGTCAACAACACAGTAAGAAGACACATTCGTCTTCGACATCGAGGAGTCAATACAGTAACAACACATTCGTCTTCGCCCTTAAGGAGTCAACAGTGACAGCTACAGCAAGAATCTTCGACGTTGAGAAGCTACAGTAACAGCAACACATTCATCACAGTCTTCGAGGAGTCAACAGTGACAGCTACAGTAAGGTCACACAGCTACAGCAAGACATTCATCTTCGACGTTGAGGAATCAACAGCTACAGTCAAGATCAACAGCAAGATCTCTACAGGATCAACAGTCAAGAAGAAATAGTCAAGAATCAATAGTAGTGTAAGTTAACTAGTGACCCCGCTAATATTGTGGAAGAATATACGAAGTAAGTCAACACACCGAAGTCTCACTTATTACCACCAACCCAGCAACAGAGTGTGCATCAGAACGTGCAGAGTGCAAACGCATACGTCCACTTAATGGTCCTGCATGTCTGTCCCGCACAATATGTGTCCCCAAAACAAGTATCTTCCTGAAGGGTGGAAGTCCCTGAACCGTTTCATTTTTTTTTTGATAATTATAAACTAGTGGTTTACTGCAATTCCACTAGATGGTAAGCAGTGATGCAATCGTTGATGGTAAATCGTGCTAGTTTATAAAGCCTAGTCACTTAAAAAACTTAGTGAATAGGATGGAAGACGGCGTAGAGTGAGAAGATGAAATGTTAAACACGACAAACGATGCTGCGACAAAGGGAGATTAATCTTTTTTTTTTTCTTTTTTAAATAAGTATAAACTAGTGCTTTACTGAAATCCCACCTGATGGTAAGCAATGAAGCAATCGTTGATGGTAAAGCGCGCTAGTTTATGAAGCCTAGTCACTTTAAAGACTTAGTGAACAGGATTGAAGACGGCATAGAGCGAGAAGATGAAATGTTAAACACGACAAACGATGCTGCGCCAAAGGGAGATTAATCTAGGAATCCTCCACGACCAAACTCCCAACACAACAACATTTGGCGCATCGTACCCGGCACACATCGCAACACAACTGCTCAGACCCGTACGGCTTCACCAGACGTCATGCCGGAATACGACGATCGCTTGGCGACAAGACTTTGTCTGGTGGATGGTAACTTCTGCCGGCAGCCGATTTTATGGCCAGATAAGTGGGAAAATGTTAAGTGCGGATCCACGACAGAGTCGTGAACTATGCTCCACTTCCTATTCTGCCCTTTGTGCCCAAAACGTGCAGCTAATGTGACTAGTGCTGCTGCCGATAACGCATAGGAATTCAATGGAAGTATTGGACCATCGTAAAGTCGTAAGTCGTTGTGGCCTAGTGGTTAAAACACCAGTCTCTCAAGTATAAGTGAGCGGGTTCGATTCCAGGTCAGGCAATTACCAATGTAACTTTTCTGAGTTATATGTACTTTCTAAGTATATCTTGGACACCAATGACTGATTGCAAGGTGAAGGAAAACATCTTGAGGAAACCTGGACTTTGAGTCTAAAATCGCATTGAGCAAGTGTGGTGATTACGCTCAATCCTTCTCTATATGAGAGGAGACCTGTGCCCAGCAGTGGGAAGCTGAAAAGGTTGACGATAATGATCGGTCCATCAAACTTAAGGCAACCGTTGTGGCAGCGACACGAAGAAGTATGCGTTTTTAAAATTCCAGTCTCGGAAAATCGACAATTTACTTAATCTGCATTTGCAAATATAAGTTTATGGAAAAATAACTTTAAGTACGGACGACAGCAGGTTAAGTTACCCGAAACTGTCAAATATTCACAGTCAACCTTGAGCCTTAACTCCTTCGAGATAAAGCTGAAAATCTAATAAAGAAATCTGACAGAGTAGGTTGATGTGCTGTCGTCTGTACATAATAAAGTTCAGTTTACGTTACAGACATTTTTATAACTTTTTTAAGAGTGCTAGCCACTCTAAAATCAACTTAACCGTCATTGAAATAAAGTTGGCATTTGCTTAACTTGAAATAACACCAGTTAAAAACATTTGGAGTAGACTTTACCTTAGGTAAAGACGACAGCACATCAAGCTCCTACAATCTGTCAAATTTCTTTACTAGATTTTCAACTTTATCGCTGAAGCTTAAGGCTGAAGATTGATTAGGAATATTTGACAGTTTTGGGTAGCTTGACATGCTGTCGTCTGTACATGGTAGTCATAAAACCCACGGAGGGTCCCTATAAAAATCACGTCTGTTGCATGGGGTCTGTTGAATACTTATTCTGTTTTTAGTATTGTTGTTATGGCGGCAACAAAAATACATGTTTGGAAATGTCAGCTGTCTAGCTATCACGGGTCACGAGACAGACGGACAATAAATAAATAAATAAAATACATACATACGGACAAATCACACAGATTGAGCTAGCCCCAAAGTTCGAGACTTGTGTTATGAGATACTAACTCAACGATACTATATTTTATAATAGATACATTATAGATAAACATCCAAGACCCAGGCCAATCAGGAAAAGATCGTTTCCCATCATGACCTGGCCGGGGATCGAACCCGGGACCTCCACGTCGCAGGCAGGCGTGTTGACCGCTGCGCCACGGAGGATCATCATCACCACCCTTTTTTATCGTCCCACTGCTGGGCTCAGGCCTCCTCTCTTACAGAGAAGGATTGAGCGTAATCACCACGCTTGCTCCAGGTTTCCTCAAGATGTTTTCCTTTACCTTCTAATCAGTCATTGGTGTCCAAGATATACGTAGAAAGTACATATAACATAGAAAAGTTACATTGGTACTTGCCTGACGGACAATGGATTCTTATTAATAGGGTCCCGATTTTACCTGTTGGGTTCGGAACCCAAAAAGTAAGTCAATATATTTGTGACCATCTGAAGCAATCTGTGCAATCATTCCCTCAGCATTGGAATGCCTATGTGGCCTCCGCAACGCGATACTGAGTAACACGAAACCTCTTGGAAAAACTTATAGCTTGCTAATAAAGGCTGTCTGACATCGACGCACAAACGAGTACCATGGATCCAGTACATGATGGTGGAATTTTGCGTCGGCTTTTTCCCAATTTTAAAAAAAAATTCAGTTTGTTCACTTTAGACCGTTCATAATTGCTATAATTTTATAAGCCAATAAGATTTTAAAGTAAAAAATCGACGATCGAGTCGTTAATTACACAAAAAAGCGCAATGTGAAAAATACTAGAAAAACCTTCCTACCAGCTGATTTAATAGAGTTCGCATCAGGAGTCAACGTCATACCTACAAACACGCACGGCGGCACGCTTGCAATGTTCAAAGGCCGAGCCGACATTTTTTTATTAAACACTGTTATTTCTGTAACCGCTCATTAACGACATAAATGGCCATCATAATTTTGTTAGTGGCATGCGGTGTAGCCTTTTCGCGAAGTTTGCGTTACGATGTCAGATACCCCCTGTTTAGGGATAGGGTTATTGGTATTTTGAAAGAGATTGAAGATCTCCACTACTCAGAACGTCATTGAATGTGATTGCTTAGGCTGATGCTAAAAATCATCATCATCATCATGACCATTGCCGCTATGAGAGCTTAACTTTAAAACTTACCCATAAGATAATGTGTGAAGCCGGTCCTGCCGCTGCTGTACACGAGCTCAGCGCCGTGCCTGTGCGCACGAGTGAGCTGCATGCTCGGGGAGCGCATGCGCGGGAACGTGAAACGCATGCGCTGGTGGATGTTATCCACGGACTGTAGGAAAGTGCAGAAGTAGCGTCCAGTCGCACGGATCATTGTGTCATAGCTTAAAAAAGAAGATGGACATTCTAAATACCTATGTAAAGGAATATGAATTAACATATGTATATCTCTCTATTTTCTGTATATACAATATGTAAAGAAAACCCTGTCCGACCTATAAGGATAATAAAGGTTAGGTAAACACTTGACCAAATATAATATAAAATTTTACGTAATCATCATAGTAACAATACTAATGAATTTTGAAATAATCCTTTTTTCCCGGGAATTAATTCCAATTTCCCCGAAATTTGGTAATTTTTAAAAAAGTGGCAACACTGGTATCATTATATGCGAATAGCGACGCGACCACGTCACAGGTGCCGCGTGCCCTGCCCCCCGCCGCCCGCGGAATTGGGTTGCTTACCGCACATGTGTTAAGTTACCTCTTTTTGCGAAATAATATTTATTTTTTTAGGGGGATTTTTTTTTAAGTTTTGCCTGTCTTTGTGGTCATTATTAGAATCAGTTATCGATACCTAACAACACCTTCACGGATCGGACAGGGTTTTCTTTACATATTGTATATATTTCTCTGTCTTCCCCCCATATTCCCAGGCAGGGATTTTTACAACATCCTATAAATCTCATACGTCATCAATCCAGATTCATCCTCATACATCACCATCCATATTCCACATCAATCCAGATTTTTGATTACTAGGTACCTACTGAAATTTTCCCGATGAAATAATAATGTACCCGGCCTAGGGATCGACCTTGTAGGCACATTATGGCTCGCCTTTCAAAGCCAAAGCCGAGGTCAAAACCGCAGTTTTCACTGTTGTCAGCTTAAGTTTAATCTTTACTTAGCATCTCAACTTTCGAAACCTTCCTTACTTAGTTTAATGACCACGGATTGAATGGGAACGGGAGATTTCTTGAGTTTGAAACCTAAGTCTTCTTTATTAATGCTTATTAATACTTTAAATTAGTATAAAAATAACCTCCTAGTGTAAGGAAACACAGTAACAGTATAATCAAATCGTTTGCGTAATATACACATCAATAAAAAATCCCAAAAAACCTTTTTTTAAAGTTATAAAATAGTGACTTTCCACAACTTTGTCTATTCTATTTTCGAATATTATTCGACCTATTTTAGGCTCTTTATTTTTACTATTTAAGGGAAAATGTGCGGAGGTTGCGGTTGTTGCGGTGGCTGCTGCTGCGGGTGCTGATGTTCTTGTATCACAATCTGTACCTGTTGTACAAAGATTTGCTAGTAGCACAAGAATTGTGCCACTTCGCCAAGACAAGCTATGGTGTCTCGCGTCGAAGATGGCGCACCATCGCCTTCTATGTTTGTCTTCGAAGTATTACACCGCCGCGGCGGTGTAAGTGCCGTTTTGTGGAAATCACCATCATCATCATCAACAACCTTTTCATCGTCCTGGGCACAGGTCTCCTCAAGAAGCGAAATAAAGCGAAAGGAAGCTTTGTGGAAATAAACTGCTCTAAATAAGTAAATCGACTGTTCATTTACAAAATTTTTAATATTCGTATAAAACTGTCTGTCGTGAATATCTGCTTAATCACGCCACTACTAGAAAAGGTTCGAAAATATTCGGGTTCTTAGACTTTTTTAAAAACCCACATTCAGGTAGACCTGCACCCCAATTGACTGGTAGGTACTAATTACAGGCACTGTTAGGTACTATCAATAGGCATCACTAATTAATTGGATTAAAATGTGTCTGGTACAAAGTAAATAAGGCAATGATGTTGTTAAACTGACAAAATGAAACCCATTGTAACTGGGGCCCTAGTCCTGATATTACAATGTCGTCAGAATGGTCGACCAGTGTTCTCATAATGATCGATTTTGGCAAGTTTCGTAATCTACTAACAAAATGGCGTCATTGGTTGGTCAGTGGTCAATCACCGACACTCCACTCCATATTAGTAAATGTTCAAATTGTGTACTAGTTTTTAGAAAATCATTTCTTCTAACGGGTTTTATAATAATGGCATAACGGCAATGTCGTTCTATTACGAGACGACTGATCGATAATTGATCGGTCATTATACATTTACTAGATTACGAATATTTAGCACAATGACAGTGGAATGACAATAGAGTTGTATTGAAATGACATGAAAATATGTAGTAGACTAAAGCCCCTGATAGTTTGTTACGCAATTACCCTTCAGATTTCTTTTTATTCTTTATTTTGAGAGCTTTGTCACACATGACAATGTCGTTCTGTAATGCAGCTACATGCTAAGTACAAATTACAAAAAAGCCTCCGCCCGACTTATAATTAAGGTTTGGATCATATTTTTATAAATGACTAGCTTCTGCCCGCGACTTCGTCCGCGGAAAATTTCTTGTTTTAACATAAGATTACACTCGATTGATATTACTGTATTTAATTTTATTAGTAAAATATTTTTTGGAATCAGATCAGTAACTTCAAAGATTACCAAAGTTCTCTTTTCTGCTCAAGGTAACTTAACCCTTAGTCGCCTTTTATTTATTTATTTATTTAAGTTAGGTATCTATTTCATTTAAAGCTTCTCTATATACAATGTTTGAAGTTGTTTTATTTTCCGGTAACAGAATAATCTGCTTTTCGGATGATCCCACTCTTGATTGACCAACATATAATTGCCCATGGGAAAAACATTCTTTTCGTAGGTCAATGCCAACCAAAGAGAATGTTTGTCCCTGGGACTTGTTAATAGTCAGGGCAAATGATGTTTTTATTGGAAACTGGAGTCGTTTAAACGGTATGGGTAGGTCCGTCGGAATCATTGGAATTCTTGGGATGTACGCCAACTGGCCAGCTCCTGGGCTGATGAGAATGATCGCCACAATTAGGTTGTCTTTCAAATCTTTTATTAGTAGCCTTGTGCCATTGCACAGGTTAGGTGGGCTTAAATTTCATAAAAGCATGATAGGCGTTCCGGATTTCAACAGCAGTTCGTGAGGTGGCAGACCACATGGTTTAAGGGAATTTATAAATTCCTGCAGATAGTGGACTGCATCCTTTATATTACACACCATATCAATTGACTTGTAGATTTTACCATGGCCGGGAACTTTTTGTAAAATTAGTTTATTGATTTCATTGCCTATATCGTTCCTTGGTGAGACGATAGCCCTTGAACAAAGCCAATTAATGTCTCTATCTAGTAAATATTCGAGGTCAGCATATACTGCGTCTATAAGATGCTGCAGACTGTGAACTATACGACCCAGAGTCTCAGTTAGAGCCCAAGGTTCGAGAAGAAAATACCCTTCTCCAAATTTTGAGCAGCTGTTGTGGAAAATCGTTGTCCATATTTCCGATAACGTGGACTCTCATGTTCGTACGTAAATTTAAAGTTTGGACTATACTCCATAGAGGCGATGATTTTAGACATGCCTTTATGATATCCGCACGTGTCCCTCTTGTGACGACGGGAAGTGTCTGACGAAAGGCACCTGCAAACACAAAAGTGACACCACAACACCCATGACAGCGACTGAGTTTCTCAAGTCCTTAAGTGTTCGATCCACTGCTTCAACATGAGCTCTATGACTCATGGTACATTCGTCCCAAATTATCAACGACGTATTCTGTAACATTGACCAATGGGCCTATTTTTTCGTATCGAACATACCGACTGTTGCTCCAATGAAACTGTCAATGGGAGTTTGAAGGTACAGTGAGCAGTTTTACCGCCACTCAATAAAGTAGCCGCAATCCCAGAAGAAGCCACTGCCAAAGCTATTTTTCCGCATTGCCTAACATGTGCTAATATTAAATTAGCGAGGGATATTTTCCCTGTGCCTCCTGGGGCGTCTAAAAAAAATATTTTTTCTTTATTATTCGTTACGCTATCAATAATTTCATCTAAAGCCTCTTTTGGTCAGTGACTAATTTGGGTAAATTTTCATTTACAAAAGTAGCTAATTCACTGTTGTGCGGATGTACCAATATTGTATCTATTGCATCATAGGCCGAACTGGAGACGGTAATCCAAAGTCAATCAATGTTTTATCATTCAATGCTAAAAGTTTGTTTTCAACTTGTATTAAACCTTCATTGTACATAACATCATTAAAAGGCATGGTAAAGTCCTGATTTTGTTATCTAATTCTATATCTGATATCTTCACAAAAATTGCCTTTGAAGATATCCCATAGTTTTAACGGTTCAGATGACTGGCAAAATAGCAGTGTCACCACAAATAACTCCCTAAGTTTCAATGAACATTCCGACATTGAAGCTTCTCTTAATGTCTTTTCCCAGTGATCATCATTTTCCACCAAACCTTTGTCCCGGCAAGCCGCTTGATACATCTCCTTCACCACTCCATTTATAGTTTTCAAATCTTCGAATGATCTGGGACCGTGTACGTAGTGCAATAAAATTCTTAGATCTAAGCATTCTGATTGTGACGGATGTACACCGTACATTCTTCCCAAAGCTTCATCTATTTTTATTACTGGATGTCCATCGACGTTTTGATCGCGCCTTCGTATTGAAAATTTGTTATTAGCCTACGTATAATAGTGTGGAAATTCGTGGTACATCAGCGTTTTTGCAAATTCGTCGGTATTGCAAAGTTCAAAAAACGCTTATAGAGTGAATTTGCGCGGATCAACAACAACAAACATACGATAACTTAACACCGCGGATCAGAAAAATGACGTAATTGCAGAACGCCATCCATGGGCAAATAGGTAAAACGTCTGCACAATGAAAGTTATGCTAGGATCGCCATGGAGAGATACAGATCGAAGAACACGCCTCTGCATATGCTCTTTCTAGATATGCAGAAGGCCTTCGACTGTGTCCCTCGCGGGGTGATCTGGTGGGTACTGAGGTCCAAAGGGGTACCTGAAACCTATGTCGACATAATTCGAGACATGTACCTCAATTCCGATTCCGTTGTCAGGACCGCTGTTGGCGACACTAAACCCTTCCCCATCACCGTCGGAGTCCACCAGGGATCCTTAGTCCGTTTCTGTTCAGCGTGATATTAGACGTTTTGTCGGACAGCATCAAGGACTCACATGAGCAGCCTCCCTGGCTACTCATGTATGCTGACGATGTCGCGCTGGCGGACGCGGACAGGGAACGGTTGGTGCGGCGTGTGAATGCGTGGAAGGACTCGCTTGAGAACGGAGGTCTGAAACTCAACGTATCGAAGACCGTATACTTGGCCAGCAACACGTCAGACCCCATGTCTGTGCGCATAGGCGGAGACATGGTCGAGCGCACGGACCAGTTTAAATACTTGGGGTCTGTGCTTCACGCGTCCGGCGACATTGATTGCGACGTCAAGGCACGTATTTCCGCAGCTTGGGCGAAATGGCGTGAGGTGACAGGTGTCACTTGTGACCCCAAAATGCCGGTTAAGCTTAAGGGACAGGTCTATAAAACCATCATTAGACCTGTTCTCCTGTATGGCAGTGAGGCGTGGCCTGTGCTTGAGCGACACAAGCAGGAGCTGTGTGTCACGGAGATGAATATGCTGCGGTGGATGTGTGGAGTTACGCGGAAAGACCGCATCAGGAACTCCCGCATCCGGGGCAGCCTTCGTGTCCGTGACATTGTAGACAAACTGCGGGAGGGTCGCCTACGCTGATACGGCCACGTCTTACGGAAACCGGCATGTTACGTGGGTAACAAATGTCTTGCCATGGCGCCTCCGCCGGGCCGGAACAAGCGGGGTAGACCAAAGAAGTGCTGGCTTGACGTTGTAAGAGATGACATGCATGCCAACAAGCTCTTACCACAGGACGCTAAAGATCGTGCGAAATGGAGGAGAATGTGCAGGAAAGCGGACCCCGGGCTCCAACGCGAAAGCCGCGGATGCAACCGGGATAAACGCTGAGATGATGATGGGAATGAAAGTTATGCTAGGGGCATTTTGCGTTTTAGTAATTTTATATTATCTCCGAAACTGTATGACCAATTGATATATTGTAAATGGCAAATCTTATCTGTATGATGTTCTTGTGATACTGAAATAATTTATTGTCATAAGAATTAATATTTTGTTACTCAAATAATCAACCGAACGTAAGTAGACCGAAATAAAACTTTTTAATACAATAAAAGAAGTGTAAAAGAGAAAATATAAAAGATAGAGATATGGTATCGCGGACTTTTTTATAGAAATAATTAAGACGAACCAAGTATCCATTTATTATTTTTAATTTTAAGCAACGGTTTAGGCAGCGCACGCAAATAATTCTGTTTTATGAGGTATGTTTTTCCGACTTGGTAGACAAAAGTTGTGACAGCTCGGTTAATATACATGTTATAGAAACAATTTATAGCCTATAGCACTCAGAAATAATGTAGCTTTATGCCAGTTAAAATTTTTTTAGAATTGGATTATGAGTTCCAGAGATTACCCCTACATACAAACTTACAAATTTTACCTCTTTATAATATTAGTATAGTTATGTTTGAATAGGACCTACTCTTTGCTTATGTAAATCTGCCATTACCTCGGATGTAATCGACGTGGCATGATTTGAGAACCCCTAACGATTTGAAGGGCAGCGCAATATTGGCGAGCCCTTAGATCATTTTGATCTATGTGACCTTCTATAAATGGTAAATGCTTTTTGTTAAGAAAAAGATTTGGCGGGACAACGCGGAGACAGAGATATTGCCTCTCTCATTTGGATAAGGCCTTATCCGTCTATCCTTAAGTAAAAAACGATGCAAAGAAAGTTTATGAAACATCTCTTATCGAGAGAATATCAGAAGATTCGAGTCGAATATTTGTACCTTAATTTAAACAATTTCGAGATAATATATAGGTACTTAACTTTTATTTCTTTACTGCTATAAACAAGAAGAAAATTCCATTAAAGAGGATTTTGCGAGATCAGTTAACTTACCCGTAATTACTGAAAAACTTCACGAAACATCTGCCGAAGAAATGCATCACTTTTTCAGGGGTTCCGAACTTCTCTCTCATATAAATGAGCTTATCTCCACTAACTAAGCCGATGCTATTCATCCGCTGCCGAGAAGGGATCATGGAACCGCGACGTTTGTATACGTCCAGTGCACCCGTGCAGCTAGATTTACGTGGTGCAGGTGGCTTTAGTATAGAGTTTATTTTCAGAGTATCACTTTCTGGGGACGCTGGTTCTGAAGCAGACACTGGCTTCTCAACAGGAGCGGCTTCTTCAAGAATGTCTTTTTGCGGTGATTTCTCCACTTGACTTGTTTCAGGGATAGGCTCTTCAACTGTTTCCTTGCCCTTGTGGTTTTCAAACTTGATACCAAGACTCCTCCTTTGGAACTCTCGGGCGACAATTTCTGCTTCCTCTCTGATTCTGGATTCATTGATTTTGCCCGTAGACGCTGCTACTGATGACCGTATCTCTTCTGACGAATTGTATGCATCGATTTCTTTTTTGGTGACGTTTTTTAATGCGTTGGTGGCTGTGAAGGGACACTTGTAGCTTTGTGTTCTGTTATCGGTGTGTACCGACGCACTTCGCCAGCTGGGTTTGGATTTTAATGATTGTTTCCTGGGAGCTGGGCTGTTTGATCTAGATGGTTCAGGGCTGTTGGGATCTTTGGTGATTAACCGAGCTAAAGCGCTTGCGAGTCGCAGCATCAGGGCATCTGGATATTGCTAAACCATGAAGAAAAGTAGTTATTAGTTAATTGATTAGAGGACACATTACTTTTTATCGCTTTTCGGTCGGGATCAAGATAGTTACCTGAGTGGCGCTGAAGACAGTGTTTCTCGCGCCTGATTCCCGAAGAATCGTCTCCCATATTTCCTCCCCACATTCTTCCTATAAAATATGTAACAATTTTAATATACACTATGTAAAGAAAACCCTGTCCGATCCGTGAAGGTATTGTTAGGTATCGACATTATTATTTGACATAAAACAAGTTGACTAAGTGTTCAAACCAGAATCTGAACACCACCAGAACTGGTTCTACTAACGCCTACAAAGCCGGGCTAAACTTAAAAAAAAAACCCTAAAAATAAATGTTATTTCGCAAAAAGAGGTGACTTAATACATGTACGGTAGGCAATACATGCGCGGGCGAAGGGGGGCAGGGCACGCGGCAAGCGGTCGCACCGCTATTCGCTCATTATAATACCGTCAAAAAAGGAGTAGTAACTTTTAAAACAAAATACCTACCAATTTTTGGGGAAGTTAAAGATTATTTTAAAATTCTGTTGTATTATTGTTGTATAAATGTTGTTGTAAAATTTTTATTTTTTTTTGGTCATGTGTTTACCTAAACTTTATGCGTCGGACGGGGTTTTCTTTACATACTGTATAAAATAGCAATCGTGCCTATTTCAGAGACTGTTCAGATATTTACCAATACATTGTTTCGTGTTATAATAGCCGGACCATATAAATATAGCGGTATAAAAATAATAAATAAAGCTTAGTATTCCTAGCACGTATTCCTATCGACGTTTAATATTAATTTCGTAATATGGCGCATGACGTTGGACTTTGCGATATATTTTTGCAACCGTAATGTCAGTTGTTTGCAACACTGATGGCTGTCCAGTGTCCAGTTGTGAATTATGATTGTTTGTTCATGACTTCGTGTCGTTCGCGGCACGTTTGGTGTTTTATTTCTCGTTAAATGAAGTGAAATAAGAAATACTACGATTTCGATCCCTATTTGCCGCTTCGGGCACAATACCATACGAAACATATTGAAAAATTTCTGATCCGTCCTTTCGGTTTGTCGACATTCGACCGTTTGCTATTTGCTATAAATACCTAAGGAAGGCGTTGGCATGCCTCTTTCACATTTTCGCCTTTATGGTCTGCATTACTTTCATGCCTTTATATAAAAATGGATAAACTAAAAGTAATAAGATTTGTAGGCAAACAAAAATAAAATCTAGCATTTGCTCTCTTCTGTAAAATAGTTTTATCTAGCAAAACAAGAATTCTTTGACTCCTGTGTCAAAGAATTCTTGTTTGAACATTTGGACAACTTGTTTTATGTCAAATAATAATATGTCTGTTTACAAAGATGGCCGACGAATAATGAATAATGTTTGACGACACGGTTGTTTTGACGGGAATGCTAAGATGAGTGTCACGCGCATTTTTCATTGGATTTTTAAAATTATTTATAGTGTCGTTTAATAAATGAAAGCGCGTGATTTATGTAGTAAAACGTGCATTCAGTACCTAAATAATTCATGAAGAACATTGAAATATCGCAGCATAGTGGCCACATTATGAAGTTGCCTCAAACGTTCCTCGTATACGGTTCACGCAGCCGTCTTTTTCAACTGTCATTGGCAATATCCGCCATTATTGTGAAATAAAATTTTCAAAGAGTTTCTATAATTTGTTATATGTGTTATTGGCAAAATTGTGGTATCTATTCCACAGAGGCCCTTGATCAAGAGTTGAGGTTGAATTGAAATATCGCAGCATAGTGGCCACATCATGACTGCCTCAAACCTTCCTCATATATGGTTCACGCAGCCGTCTTTATCAACTGTTATTGGCGATATCCGCTATTATTGTGAAATAAAATTTTCAAAAAATTGTTATAATTTGTTACACGTGTTATTGGCAAAATTGTGGTATCTATTCCACAGAGGCCCTTGATCAAGAGTTGAGGTTGAATTGAAATATCGCAGCATAGTGGCCACATCATGACTGCCTCAAACCTTCCTCATATATGGTTCACGCAGCCGTCTTTATCAACTGTTATTGGCGATATCCGCTATTATTGTGAAATAAAATTTTCAAAAAATTGTTATAATTTGTTACACGTGTTATTGGCAAAATTGTGGTATCTATTCCACAGAGGCCATTGATCAGGAGTTGAGGTTGAATATCACCTTGAAAAAAGAAGAAGAAGACGACACGGTTGGAGCAATGGCTGAGTGACTGACTACTATACTGCGGGTCGCGGGTTCGATCCCCGCACGGAACTAATATTTATATGACCTACAGGTAGTTGTTCTGGGTCTGGCTGTTTGTGTATGTGAGTATAAATGTATGTTTGTGCACACAACCACGATACGGAAGTAATTCCTAGTGTGAGGCAAGTATTTAAAAAGAAAAAAAAAAAAATAAAAAGAAAATCTGTTTATATTTATAATCGATTTTTCTGCGTCATCATCATCTCAGCATTAATCCCAGTCGCATCCGAAGCTTTTTTAGCTTTGGAGTCTGGGGTCCGCTTTACCAGTCTAACTGCTGATTTTGGCTAAACTTCGATATTTTCCGATCTTTTCTTCGTCATTAACATATTTTGAAGTAAGTACTTAAATGTTGCCAATTATTATTCGGTATAAAACACAACACTGTTTGCAAAATTCAACCCCAAATTTAAAAATGGAGTAAATCTTACTGCCTGTTTTCACCATCGCCAAGCCAAATGTAATTAATAAGGAATCCGAATCCAAACTAGAAAATGGAGTTGCAAGTGTTGAAGACAAAGACAAAGTTCTGGGAGCTGTTCCATTTGTCTTAGTTAAACGTATTCTTGGCATTTTATTTGATAAATCTCAACGTTTTTAATTGCAACGGAGTTTTGGTATTCTTTTGTTAATGAAAAATCTTCTTAATCTTGAGGTTTTTATATTTCCAAGTTATCTCTTTATCTTTTTGGGTATTTAAGGTAAGGACAGTGTTGTAATAAAGTGAAAATTGTAATTTTCATTAATTAAGCTGAACAGATTCGGCTAATGAAAAGGAAATTATAGTAGGAAATAAAATAAAATAAATGGAAACTAAAGAATAAACAAGAATACAAAAAAAAAGTGAAATATATTTTTGTATTTTATTTCCTCTGACTCTTACAGATTAAAAATCACCCTTGTGATCCATCTTGTACCTACGTTCTTGCGCCCAGGTTCGCCAGAACGTAGGTACTATCAGCTGTAGAAGTCCATTTCCACCTTAAAGACTACTGTCGCCTGCGCTAAACCGGCCACGCACACTACCGCATTATTTTTTTATCGCAGTCTTCGTCTTTCTTTAAAGTAATGCAAAATTTCGTTACTTCATTTGAAGTTGAGTTAGCGGCCGCACTTAACAATGGTGCTATCAAAAGCGAGCGATTGTGGGTTCGATCCTTATTATAGGCAACTCTTTTTGTTGTTTCATATAATTTAAAATTATGATAATTGATTTGTATTTTAAAGTAAAAATGTTTGCAAATAATATTTAAACAACTAGGAAAATTTATTGAATATTTATCCCAAAAAAGGGTTTTATTATATGTTTTAGTTTACTATAGGGGTAATATAATAAAAAAATATATAAAAATAAAACAATAAGCATATTATAATGCAATATATTATAAAGTTATATATTATTCGGTATAGATATACTTATACTAACAAATGAAACAAACGTTGACACTGCAGCATTGTAATATTTTATATAAAAGTAATCCTTGACAAACTTATGATATTGTTATGGTAAAAAATACAAAAAACATTTTTGGTTGTTAGATATGAAAATTATAATATTATACGTATATTATGATTAAAGAGGTTATAGCTTAATTACTCATTTTCTTAAAGAAAAGAGGATTGAAGCTTAACCTGAATATTATTGCAATCATACAATAATCATATACTTAGAACACATATTAGTGCTTATTACATTTATAATTTTTTTGCGTGTATAGCATGGTACTAATGCTGCCATCTTGTAGTGACTTTTTTCGGAGTTTGATGGCATGAGATTATAATCTTCAAGCGCTTTCTTAGTTCAAAAGTAAACGAACTTATTTCTTATCGAATTCCGAAATTATTGTTTTTATAATTTACCAAAAGTAATTTGTATTGAAATTGCAAAAGGCGACATCTGTTAGCCATTAAGCCAACCGAACATATTACTGTCACTTAGCTAAATTACTTTAGAGATGGTTTAGAGTCCGTTATTTAGATATTTATTGGTATATATTTAAAACACTCTGTAGGACACTTCTGCACTGTTTTTGTTATAAATAGTTTTTTTTTGTTTAGCTCGATGAGACTCCACCAGCCTCGCCAATTTATTTTTAAACCACAAATGCAACCTATCTTCTTCGCACGATTTAAAAGTTTATTCAACGGTAAATATTGTCGTTTCGTTTCACTTGTCTCGACAGCTACCTTCGTCCTCCAAGCTCTTGACCTTGACCTCCAACGGCTTACAGTATTTCTCTAAAACAATAACAATTTTATTACACACTTAACAAGCGATTAGTTTGCACCTTAACACAAATAATAATAAAAACAACTTACACAAAAGCCGGTTTCATATGATATTTGAGATATATTGCTGCATATGCCTGCATATTGATTAAAAAAGTAAAACGAATAACACAAACTGGTAACTATATGTTCACCAACCAACAACAGCTAAGTAATATTATTTGAGTTATTGTAGCTAATAATAGTTATTGTAGGTAGCGGAATATTTTTTGTGAAGTAGTGATTCAGATTCTTTTAAGTCTACCGTTATCTTTTTATAATGACTCTAATATAGAAAAAATCTTAAAAGAAAGTATCGTCTTTAAATTGCAGATCGGTATTTTTAGATATTTTTGTTGTCAGCATTCATAACTCACCAATAAACATTTAAAAAATATTTTTGCAAGTTATTAGATTTGAACTCGAACCACCTTGAACGCCTATCAAGGCGAAAACCGTTAGGCCATTGAAACACTTACTGTAGACATTGAAATTAGTAAGTAGTACCTAACAATCATAAGCGGGCAGCAAGTGTATGAGTGTGTATCAAACTTTATTATAGAAGAAGGTCGTAACTACAACTAGTATTGCTTGGCCATAGTTTTGTGAGATTGCAACTCGACTTCTGGTCTTGACTGTACAAGACTACACCCCAAGGTGTGGCAGGCCTTCTTTAGTCAGAGGAAAAGTGAGGTTTTTGACTTAAGAAGAACGGGCAAGAAACTTCAAGCACTCTTTTATATGCATTACTTTTATATATTTTTAAAACTTACTATCAATCTTTCTACACGTGCAGCCTGTGGGTTAACTTCACTTAGCGGGCATATAGCACCGAGGATGCTGTTGTGGCTGCCGAGGCGTTGTAGTGCGTCAGGGATGTTTGTGGATAATAATGTTAAAGGTTTTACTGCCATTATTAGGAGTAGATGCGCATCCCTGATGACGCGTGTTCGCCACAGTAACAACAGTATTCTCAGTGTGTTCGCGGATCGGTGGGATTCTCCCATGTTGCAAAGGTGGAAGCAGCTCCACGCTAAGTTTTAAGTTACTTTTATGTATGTATATCTGTAACCTACTAACATTAGAAGTTAAGTAAGATTAAAATACGGTCTGAAATAAAAGTATTCTATTCTATATGTTATCACAAAACCCTAGTTACATTATTATTGTTGCTAGATGTGAGAACAATGTAAAAAAAAAAAAACAATAAAGAAAATATTCAAAACTAGCTGCGCCAGTGACTTCCTTCGCGTGGACGCTGAAGCTTATCAATGAGCTTTTTTTTGGTGTAAAGTGTAGAACGTTATCTAACGAGCATACTAGTATGTTCCTTCCAGTGAACAATTGAGCGTCCCTCCAGAAGCCTATTAAGTCTCTTGGCTTGTTGAGAACATCTGTGTAAGATCTTGTGGCCCCTATGGTTTTACTTCTAATTTGGGTGATACCTGTACATTTAAAGAATACATGCGCAGTTGCGCATGTATTCTTTAAATGTACAGGTAGCATGGAGGCTGATGAGACAGTTGTCTCATCAGCCTCCATGCTAGCTCTGCACAGAGGGCTGTCCGTTATGCCTATTTTGTTGAAATTATTATTTAGAGAACAGTGACCCGTGATGATCCTCATCATCAATCTCAAGACGTTTATATTCAGGTGCAAAAGTCTTTTGGTTAGCCTGTCATCCCGGGAAGACAGCTAATGAGGAAGAAAGCTATGCCTTTCTTGGACTACCTGCAGCCCGGTGACAAGGACCACCAAATCTCCGTTTGTGCATAGATGTACTTCTGTAGCCATCTGCGTATTTGAATAAAAGGGATAGGCATGATGGTCTCCGGTCCGGTGACCGACGCGCTGTAGCCCTTCTAGCCAACTCACCAGCTGCGTCATTGCCCAGTGAACCGCTGTGTCCCTTTATCCACTGTAGTGTCACAGTTTTGCGGTCTGATACGGTTACCCGTTCAAGTGCGTCGTGGCATTCAAGTATTAGAGCATACCGGTATTAATACTTCTGTCCCGGCGCGGGCCCTTTATAGCTAATTACAATAGCGATACAAAAACCAATAGTTTTTGCGTGATGTCTGAACAAACAGACAGACGGACAATTTTTATTCTGTCTGTTTGTTTAGGCATTACGCAAAAACTACCGATAGGTAGGATTAGTTGTGCTTATAAGTTTTATATCCTCTTAATCATCGCTAATGAGCCACAATTGATTTTCTATTATAATTAGCTACAACGGGCCAAAGTATTAAAACAGGTATGCTCTAATACTTGAATGCCTATGTATAAGTATTATACAATATGTAAGGAAAACCCTGTCTGATCCGTGAAGGTATTTTTAGGTATCGATAACTGATTCTACTAAAGCCCCAAATCCCCCTGAAAAAATAAATATTATTTCACAAAAAGAGGTAAGTTAATACAAGTGCGGTAGGCAAACTATGCGCGGGCGACGGGGGCAGGGCACGCGGCACGTGGTAACATCGCTTATAATAATACCCTCAAAATAGAGTTGTCACTTTTTTTTCAATTACCATATTTCGGGGAAGTTGGAATTAATTCGCGGGAAAAAAGATTATTTCAAAATTCATGAATATTGTTACTATGATGATTACGTAAATTTTTATATTAAATTTGGTCATGTGTTTGCCTAACCTTTATTATCCTTATAGGTCGGACAGGGTTTTCTTTACATATTGTATATATACATATTATGATATATGTATATCTATAAGAATGACTAATACAACCTACCGTAGTTTTTACGTGATGCTTAAACAAACAGACTACATTTTTTTAAATTACATTTTTGGGTTCGGTGTCGCTATAACGCCCAGCAGTTTATTTTTATGATATTTTCATTGTTTACCCGTGTTTATGTGTACCTAACCCCTATAGATTTAATATAATTAATCAATCAATCTCAATCGATGTCACCCATTTACGAACATGACGTGGATCTGCACCAAATCGTGGGCAGATGGTGGTTCCTTAGACATGATTTATATTTGTCCTATCATTGATTGACGCACCAATGAGAATTTGTTTCCGTTTTGTGTGGAAACAAAACACGGGTTCGATTCACACACGGACCAAATATTTGTATTGACTAGAGGTACTTAGTTGTTCCAGGTCTGGCTGTTTGTGTATGCCAGTTTATATGTTTGTGGAGCAGTGTTCAATAAAAAAAAAACTTTCTGTTATATAGACTTGTCTATGAGAATATCAATTTCTTCATCATAAAGTCTGTATGGATGGATGAATGGGAGCTTTTTACTCATTCCGACAAAAACGACTGAGTGGTTTTGAATCAAAGGAGATGTTTCAGAAATGTATAGAGCCTGGGCCAGCACATTGTACACTTACTGCTAGGTATAGTTACGCTATAGTTAACTGTTTTACTGTTAATTTCCTATATTTTGACTTAGTTTTTATATAGATTCAATTTAACTCGGCCAAGGAGTGTAACACAACTACTAATAAATATGGTAGTCAGCAATAAGCGAAATAAGATTTTGACAGTGACATTTGATTAACGTGTCATGTATTTAAGGCTATCGTATCTATATTATCTACCATATGACTGCGAAAAAAACAAAACATGAATTCCAAATATACGGCCCATTAAATAAACACATTCAACTCAAATCAACACTCGACACGAACACAACGGGAAAATAGAACTGTCAAAGTCGCCAATCAAACATCATAACCATTGTCATGGCTACCTTAATAAAGAGTTATCTCACTAAAAAAGGTTTAAAATAATTAATTATATATACTTGTAATGTTTATTCAAATTAATTTAGTAGTATTTTTATGAAAATCTTCTATTTTTTTCTTTTTATCTATATAGCGTACTGTAGTGGTGGCCCAAAACGAAACATCTCCTTTACAACCTTTTTAAAACTAAGTTTAACATATAAGATACTAGCTTTCCGCCCGCGGCTTCGCCCGCGTGGAGTTCGGTTATATCGCGCTTTTTAGATTTCCCTCGGGAGCATCAAATTTTTCCGGGATAAAAGGTAGCCTATGTTCTTTCTCAGGGTCTAAAGATTCTCTGTGCAAAATTTCATCAAAATCGGTTGAGAGGTTTAGGCGGGAAAGCGTAACAGACAGACAGACAGACAGACAGATAGACAGACAGACAAACAGAGTTACTTTCGCATCTAGAATATTAGTATGGATGTACCTACTTTTTATTTCGATATTCCCCGGGTAAAACCGTAGCGCGCAACTGGTAATAAAGAAGGATACGGGTTCACGCCCTTCCGGTATTTGTAGAAGTAATTATTTAATTGCCACGTTATTGCCACCATGACTATAACGACCAACACACAGATAATTAATTGCTTTCGTCTTTCGACACGCAACACTTGGAAGTTAAGGAAAAATACTGTATTGTTGTTATACCTACATCAATTATTTCAATAAACAATTTAAAAAAAAAAGATACCTTGAATGTATCATTTCGTTATACAACGTTATTTTCTCTCTGTTCGCTTGTAGCGTTATAGGTATCGCTACATTCTCAAAAGTGATATACAACGTGTAACATAAAGGGTATATACATACCAAGGGCATGGCATCTTTATATGATATCAAACGATATTGGAAGGGTTTCAACTCAAAATAAAATACTCAAAAAATTCATAATAAATTTTTGGTTTCGTGTGTTTCTTAAAATCAAATCATAACAAACGTGGCACCACACTACATACGTTAATAACTACTCGTTACACGTCACATTGCTTGCCAAAATCACGATAAATGTCTTCAATAATTCCGTGCGCCTAGTATGGTAGTAGCCTATCACAGGCGGGGTTTTCCTCCTAACTTCCTACATTAAGAGATAGGTTTAAAAAAACCCTTCCAATATCGTTTGATATCATGTAAATATGCCATGCCCTTGGTATGTATATACCCTTTATGTTACACGTTGTATACCATTCGCAGCAGAAAAGAAAGCACTATCCGATATTCGGGTCCGATATTCGGTTAGTAAAGTGTAGCCGGATAGTTGCTGAATATCCTCGTCTTCATAACTGTTAGGTTACCCCACTCGTCGTTGAAACCTAAGTTTTTAATTTATAAACGGTATGCATAAACCTACCTCAATATATCAGTCTCGTATACATATATCTCAGAAAAATGCGGCATCGCACGTTGAGCCTAGTCATAATATTCGACCTAAGAGCTAAAAGGACGTGTTATGACCGCTTAGCTCAGATTTTTTGAGTTATGAGAGTACGACGCAGACGTCTCATCTCCCCGCACCTACTCTACCCTGAAGGTAGCTATAGAATGTCCTTAGCGTCGAAAGAAGTCTTTTGACGGTAAGGAAATTACTCGGAACTAAATTACGTAGTGAAATGTCGTTGCGGCGTGCTGATGCTGTAAAAATAGCTTTTTATTGGGGACTGGGAGACTTAAGAAATATTATTATTATTTAGTGACCTGGTTTAATAAAATCCATACTAATATTATAAATGCGAAAGTGGCTCTGTCTGTCCAGCTTTCAGGCCAAAATTACTGAACCGATTGTAATGAAATTTGGTGCACAGATAGTTTAGAGCCTGAGAAAGGACATAGGCTATGTATAATATATAACATCCCGCTGTGACCAATAGGGGAGGAGCAGTAACAAAAAATGTTGCGAAAACGGGAGCTAATGCGGATTTACATATTGCTCACATTATTTTAACAGGCGCTTATTTTATATCAACCACGGTATACAGAAGTTTTTATTTGTTCTGTGATATTAACAGAGTTATTTTTAATTTACGGGAACCACCGCGCGCTGTAAACTGAAGTCCACGCGGACGGAGTCGCGGGCAATAGCTAGTAAATAATAATAGTAATAAAAGAGGATGCACTTTTAAATTGTCAATGGGTCGGCCAGCCTGTCCGAAAAATGAAATTCAGAATGGTTGAAATAATCCATGTTAGAACATGGATGTATGTAGAAAGACGTGTACGTTAAAAGCACCCGCTTAAGAAAAAAGAAAAATAAGCCGTAACAGCTAAGAGATGACCTGTCCAGATGACCCACTAAATGCGTCTGTTCATGAACGAGTATGTGGGAAAATTGTTATTGTAACAATAGCTTGTAACGTAGTTTAATAAAAAACTATCATCATCATCACCTTTTATCATCCCACTGCTGGGCACAAGTCTCATCTCATACAGAGAAAGATCGAGCGTAATCACCACGCTTGCTCAATGCGGGTTGGCGATTTCAGACTTATTCGAATCCAGGTTTCCTCAAGATGTTTTCCTTTTAATAAAAAGTGTACTAGAGTAGACCTAACAGGATACAGGAAAGTAACAGGATTAACATAGATGTTAATCCTGTTACTTTATGTTAAACCGTTTGTGGGTCAATTTCATCCAAATCTGTTCAGCAGTTTTTGCTTGAAAGAGTAACAAACTTATATACAAAATTTTCCTTTTTTTATATATATTAGGATTAATTAGATTATATTAAAGCCACATTATATTTTTTTTTGTCTTTGTTTTTTGGGTTTGTGCATTTAGCCAATGTCACGTAATGAATAATTATTCATGTCGAAAACGACGGCTGCGTGAACCGTCTTACGAGGGAGGTTTGAAGCAAAATCATGATGTGGCCACTATGCTGCGATATTTCACTGTTCTTTATGAATTCTTTACTGAATGCACTTTTTACTACATAAATCACGCACTTCTATTTTTTTTTTTTTAATAGTTATAAACTAGTGCTTGACTGCAATCCCGCCTGATGGTAAGCAGTGATGCAATCGTTGATGGTAAAGCACACTAGCTTATTAAGCCTATTCACTCAAAAAAACTGAGTGAATAGGAAGGAAGACGGCAGTTGAGCGAAGTGATGCAATGTTTAACCCAACAACACGACCAACGATGCTGCGCCAGAGGATGATCTGGAGAGCCTTCACGACCAAACTCCCGACACAACAACATTAGGCACATCGTACCCGGCACACATCGCAACACAACTGCTCAGACCCGTTCTCCGTACGGCTTCACCAGACATCATGCCGGAACACGACGAATCGCTTGGCGGCAAGACTTTGTCTGGTGGGTGGTAACTTATGCCGGCGGCTGATGTTAGTAAACAACACTATAAATAATTTTAAAAGTCCAATGAGAACTGAGCGTGACACTCAGCTTGACTTTCCAACCAAAACTCCATTATAACTGTTAGGGGCGGTTTATATAATTTGACAGGACTTGACTGACATCTGTTTTTGGAATTTATAATTTCAGTTGATAAGACTTAAGGTATGAAATCTGGAAGCAAATGTCAGTTATCATCATTTTCTTATTTAAATTGTATTTTGACATTTTGTTTTTTATTATTGATGATTATGACATGATTTTGACTGTATTTCACTGTAGTTTTTTTTTTGTATATTGATATTATGATTAGATTACATTAGGATTTTATGGAGTATCCCATGACGGATGAGTCTGCTTCAGCCAGTCAGAACCATGGTTAAACTAATTGGCCCCTATTTCCAGTTCCATAATTGTGTCTTTCACACCTATTGCTGAGAAAAGATTAAGAGGGGACTCTAGTGGCGAGGAATTTGGAAAATAGGTATTTGAAGAAACTATTGCCGTCGGGCTGCTTCCAACCTCTTCCGGTAAAGTACAAAAAAAGACAGTTGCAGCGCAGGCTGATTTTACCTACAAAAACGTTGACCAAAAGACATTCGTATTCTGCTGTTTTCTTTTTCAAAACACGACAGATCTCAATTATTTTTATATCCAAATTTATAGGAAAAGTATACCTATGCTTCTATTGTTTTATTTTTTGTCAAAAATGTATTACGATTGTCTAAAAGTCATCTGAACATCACGGTAAAAATGGGTTATTTTTCGCGATTTTGAAGTATCGTGTTTCTTTTATTAATTAGGTTTCGGAAACAATCAAATGATAGGGGCACGTATAGTCAAGGTGTAAAATTGTAAAAAAAAGGCTTTAAAACATCCACGAAGAAAACAGCGGAATACGTTTGTATAAAGAAAGCACCACTAGAGTTCCCTCTTAACATTACATATCACTTTTCATAGATGTATTGACAAGGTACCCTTATGATGTAAATGACATAAAACTTAGACCATATATTGCTCTGATGGCTTTATTTCTGTAGAATAAAAATAGACTCAGTAAAATACTGGAACCCTAACCCCCATATGTAGTTAGGAACGTGCTAGCTTGTTATACCTAGGTATATTCGAGATTGGGTTTGTGATTTTCTTGTCACTGACATAGTAACTACACATCGCGTAACATAAACACAGATGTGGTAATAGAACTTAACTAGGGACGTAGGGATACGATGACGGCCTATACTTTTCAATTTGTCTCAGATATCTATGGCCTCTACTAATGCTCCCTTAAAATATAATAACTAGACGACTTATTACATAAAACGTTTGGGAAGGAGACCAGGCGTGCCTGGGAATCTGTGAACACAACACAAGTTGGTTGAATACAAGAGAAATTGATCGCAAATTGTAATACAGAATAACAATATGGGAAAGTTCTTAGTCTAGCAGAAGCAACAGTAGAAAATAGTTTTAAAAGTAATAAAATAAAATAGTTTCTGGAAGCTTACCACTATAAAGTGTTGAACACTTTCTAATAACCATCCGTACATCTTGGAGATTAGAGTTTAGTTGATATTCGGTTTATGATTTTTATTTTTAAAAGGAAACACTCGTTAAATAGGTAATGCTGGTAGATGTAGAACTCACAAACCTAAAAAGCCGAATGTTCAAAGAAATACTATATAAAAAAACAATATATCTAATATTTATTGCAAGTTAAATAAAAACTTGTAAAAAAATCACTTGTGTTCATTTGTAGGTGGTTTTAAATTACAATTTTAGTATTTCCATGATGGATTAATTGGAAACCAATCCTAATTGTAAACCACTTACTTAATAATCTTTTTCTTATAAACTATTTCTCTCGTCTTTTATGAAAAATACTTTAATGACTGTAATTTAATCTGCCCGTAAAGTAATGAATCCCAGAATCATCAGTAAGCCACAGACTAATTTTTCGCCAACTAATGACACTGATAAACGAGCAGTGTTCAACTTTTGATATAGAGACTTTTGTTTACGTCCTTCGCAGCCTTGAGTCGCGTTTACCCGGTAAGGCTTTCGCGGGACTACTGAACGGATAAGGGAGCGAACTGACACTTAATATTCTATAGCCAAGCTGCCTTTGATGTGCGATGTGTAAAGAAATCTTTAGGAACTCATTTAGTGTTCCTTGACTAATTAAAAACTCAGAACTTATGGTTGTATGTAAAAATTGTAATAAGAATATTGAATTATCTGCTGTTCTGTCGTTTCTGATATCTGATTATGCTTTGTAGACAGTTATTTACTACAAGATGCTCTCACGATACCAGAGTCATTCCTAGTGTGGAGTAGGGTTGTAACGGAGCTTCGCCTCCGCTTCCGTTACTGCGGAAGTTCCGCAAGAAATCGTATCTTCGCTTCCGCCTCCGCCTCCGCACAATTTTTGCGGAGTTATAACGGAGGCTTAATTACGTATTTATAAAATAAATAACGCGCAAGCTGCGACGCTCGACAGCCGTCCGGCCGCGTTTGAGCGCGAAATGGTCAAGAATCAACTAGCGCGAGGTGGGAATGCGGCAAACACAATTTGTTTCTCCTTAATTTTCATTACAAGAAGGTAATATTTTTTTTTACCAAGTATACTACTGTTAATGTACGTATTTAAAATAAAAAAAATTGATTTAATTAACCATAAATTTCAATTTTTTCTATATGTACTTTCACCTCCGCCTCCGTTAACCTCCGCTTCCGCGGAGGTGAGACTCGTCGCCTCCGCTAACAAGCCTCCGTTACAACTAGGGTTGCCAGACCGCCGGGAAATCCGGGATTGTCCCGGAATCTTGCCTCTTGTCCCGGAATGACCTCTTGTCCCGGAATGAGCGGTAATTGTCCCGGATTTTTAAAATTTTTGTAATTTTTTTTTTTTTTTTTTTAAGCCGTTCTTCCTGTGACTCTGCCGGATTTGATTTTTTTTTTTTTTTTTGTTACAACCCTAGTGTGGAGCAATATTTATAAAAAAACTAAAAGTATTAAATGTAGCGGTACCTACAAACGCCACATGGAACAACGCGTCATACTGACGTCACACGAATTCTACATCTCGCAATTAAAGTTTACCATGCAATTAGCATACATTCAACTTCCCAGTTTCAAGCATTGGGCAAGTGCCCGCCAGACATAACACCCGTCCGGAGGATCCTCCTTTTTCTATGGAGGATGCGTGAACTTTACTCCCTGTTCCTCATGCCTCCACATAAAACTTGCTAAGTTAACTGTCTAGTTGGTTTAGTAGAAGAGAGAACAACTGTAAGGTAGGGTCATTAGTTCGATGCTAAACACATGGTAAGTTTGTAGATGAAAGTATAATGTCAATGAATGGTAGAGCTAACGCCTTCAAAGAACCCAGTTGTGATTTTCCACAAGATATGTAATCATATGGTTACCTAGGACCTAATTCGTAATGCAGTCATTCATATAATGACGTCATGCATACAATTGATCAACAAGTAAGTTGATAGTGAACTGAATTAGATCGCTTCGGCGAAGCGCATTGAGGGCAATTGTCTGTTATGTCGCCCTTCGAAGGACGCGTGCCTTGGACCAATTAACTACCGTTTATATTTATCAACTAGGAAGGTATGTACGGACGACAGCAGGTCAAGCTACCCCGAAACTGTCAAATATTCCCAATTAACCTTTAGCCTCAATACTTCAGTGATATAGGTGAAAATTGGATAAAGAAATCTGACAGATTGTAGTAGCTCGATGTGCTGTCATCTGTACATGACATGTATAATATAATAGCTATACTGTTGGGATATTTATAGTTGTACGTTGCTAAGCATTATTTCCAATAATTTGTCGACATAAAGGGACAGTATGTATGTCTATATGGAAATGGTAAATTTATATTCCGAGTTGTGAACATTTTACATTGAAAGTAAAAGCACATATTCTTTAACATTCCATCGGTAAGGGATTGATTTTATAGAGTACTAGCGGCCGCCAGCGACTTCGTTCGCGTGGAGTTAGTTATGCTGCGCTCCTATTGGTCGCAGCGTGTTATATAGCCTAAATAAAGCCTTCCTGGATTAATGGGCTATCCAACGCAAAAAGGATTTTTCAGATCGGACCAGTAGTTCCTCGGATTAGCACGTTCAAACAAACAAACTCTTCAGCTTTATATAATGTAGTATAGATAATTTGTTATGGCGGTGGTAAGATGACCCGGATGCCTACCGAGAGATTTTTATTAAATTTTATTCTAATCACTTCTATTACTTTTACAGTAAGGGTCAAAAGTGCATTACCACTTTTGAACTTTATTGCTCAACAATAAGTGTCAAAAGTGGTACTCCACTTTTTGCCCTTACCTGTCTAGTCTCAGTGTTACGTCAAAGAGCATGTAAAAATGTCGTGTTTTAAAGTATTTAGTCTAAACAACTACTAAACACCATTTTGTTGTAGTATGATTAGTGTTTGTGATGATTTTCGTAGAGTCGAATGTTATTTAAACATTAAATTGGTAACATTACTTTTGGCGAAGTTTGGGTATACTGTCACATGTATCATATTAATTAGATCATGTAACCTTTGAGTAATACGGTATGGTCTATGTGAATAACTTATGGTTTTCGGTTACCAGACCTAATATGTATAGCAAATATAGGTAGTATACAATAGGTAAAGAAAACCTCGACCGACCCATAAGGATAATAAAGGTTAGGTAAACACATGACCAAATAAAATATGAAATTTCACATAATCAATAGTAACAATACTAATGAATTTTGAAATAATCTTTTTCCCGCGAATTAATTCCAACTTCCCCAAAATTTGTTCATTTTAAAAAAGTGACAACACCATTTTTGACGGTGTTATATGAGCGATGCGACGGGTGCCACGTGCCCTGCCCCACTTTGCCCGTGCATGTATTGCCTACCGCACATGTATTAAGTTACCTCCTTTTGTGTGCAAGTGACTTTGTAGGCATTAGTAGAATCAGTTATCGATACCCAACAATACCTTCACGGATTGGACAGGGTTTTCTTTACATATTGTATACTGGTATACATAAGAGCCGGCTGCATGCTAAAAACTTTGCAAACATAGGTGTATGATCATGATGAATCAGTATACTTCAACACTTGGCAAGAGCCCAGGTACCCTGCATCGAGAACTTCAGTTGACATACTGTGATAGTCAGTTGCCATAGTATGGTAGTCAGTTGGCATAGTATGATAGTCAGTTGACAGAGTATGTTAGTCAGTTGACATAGTATGATAGTCTGTTGACATAGTATGATAGTCTGTTGACATAGTATGTTAGTCAGTTGACATAGTATGATAGTCAGTTGACATAGTATGTTAGTCAGTTGACATCGTATGATATTCAGTTGACATAGTAAATTGTCAGTTGACATAGTATGATATTCAGTTGACATAGTATGATAGTCAGTTGACATAGTATGATATTTAGTTGACATAGTATGATATTCAGTTGACATAGTATGATAGCCAGTTGACATATTAAGATAGTTGACATACTATGATAGTCAGTTAACATACTATGATAGTCATCTGACGTAGTAGGCTTTTCTAAATACTCGTGGAACTATGAAGGATTGGTAGGTATAATCATGTCGTTATCGACTTTGTTACCAAAACTTTGAAATTACTCAAATTCTTCAATGAAATTGTAACGAGGCTTATCAGCTTTGGAGCTCTGGGCTAAAATATCTCGTTAGCTATTATTTCCCCGGGAGGAAAATAATAACG
The DNA here is from genome assembly GCA_017933935.1 of Sesamia nonagrioides. NCBI lineage: Eukaryota > Metazoa > Arthropoda > Insecta > Lepidoptera > Noctuidae > Sesamia > Sesamia nonagrioides. The sequence goes on from JADWQK010001117.1 coordinate 452,097, forward strand.
AACAAGAGCTTTAGCCCGCACCAATACTTTTTCAAAGAGGACGCTGTGGCAATAGACAATACGCATTACCAAAAGCTTATGTAACTGCAGTGATAGAAACTTTGACACACTGATTTTTACAATAATGGACTGGCTTGGAGTGACAATTACCAATCTCAAACAACTAGTAAGAAAGTGAGCTGCAGGTTGTTCCGTGAGAAAAAGAACGACGGGGTCACATACCTACATACATATTCAACATTGAAATATGTATTTAAAATTGGACCTTTATGTAGACAGTCAGGCTTGAGGCCCGATTCTTTTTTTGATCATTATAAATTAGTCATCATCATCATCTCAGCGTTAATCCCAGTCGCATCCGAAGCTTTTCAGCTTTAGAGTCTGGGGTCCGCTTTACCAGTCTAACTGCTGATTTTCGCTAAACTTCGACATTTTCCGTGAATCGACTGCCGTCTGACCTCCACAACCCGAAGGCGACATCGAAGCATTGCAGTTAGACCAATTGTTGGACTTTTGAGGGCTCCAACAACCCGTAACGACTGCCACTAGATGTTCGTATGGCAACCGGGACCAACAGCTTAACGTGCTTTCCGAGGCACGACCAGACCAGTGCAAATATTCATATTCATGCATACAAATATTTCCACTGCGCGGGGATCGAACCCACGCCTCCTTTCGCAGTGGCTGCGTTCGCTGCCGCTACGCCACGGGGGCTGTCGTCATTATAAATTCGTGCTTGACCGTAATCCCGCCGCGCAGCACGCTGCGCGCTGCGCGTAAGCAGTGATGCAATCGTTGACGGTAAACCTATTCACTTAAAGAACTTAGTGAATAGGAAGGAAGACGGCAACTGAGCGAGGTGATGCAATGTTAAACCCAACAACACGACCAATGATGCTGCGCCAGAGGGAGATTGATCTGGAGACCCTCTAGGACCAAACCCCCGACAAAACAACATTTGTTGCGTCGTTTTGGTGCGTCGTACCCGGCACACATCGCAACACAACTGCTCAGACCCGTCCTCCGTACGGCTTCACTAGACATCATGCCGGAACACGACGAATCGCTTGGCGACAAGACCTTGTCTGGTGGGTGATGACTTCTGCCGGCAGCCCGACCCTGGCAATGTTATGGACATGCGTAGATAATATTTTATCCTTCCTTTTAAGCATATCATGTTTTACTGATTAGACAAACTAGCTAGAATTAGGTGTCCGCCAATTCTCTTAATTTCTTATATATATCTTGCACCCCCGCAAGTACTCGTGAAGATAAGCTACTTATACTTAGCGGCAGCATGATAAAACTCAGCTGTTATGCTCATTAAATATTTATGAAACTGATTCTTTTTATTAAATATTTTTCTGTCCCTCTTACCAACAGTAGGTATCCATAATTCATGTTCTAATAACAGAGCTTTTTCACAAGAGCATCCGTCGCCAATGTAATGGCGCTTAGCAATAAAAATCGGCGCGCGCGCCGTTGACCTGTACAATTAAAAAGCGGTCGTTTGCTTTTAGTATTGGTGCGTTAGTGATCGCGACAGTTTACAACACACTAAATACATATTACTTCGCGGCCTAGTTATTTACTGAAAATAGGGGCGAGCAACATTTTTTACGCGTACCTTTATTTGTAAATTGCAGTTAAAATATTCCTTTACGGTCTTCAAACGCTAACTCAGCAATGCTGAGGAGAGATGATGAATTATGATTTTGTTTGTTCCCTGTACATTGCTCATGCTTCTTCTTCTTAGCATGTCGATGGCAATCACACAGCACAATAAAGATAGCACTAGAATATTTCTCCTGCCAGAGCATTTGTATAAAGCCGACTTAACTACGCACACGATCGCAGTTTGACATTGTCACCAACTTTTCGGCCTAAATATCAAGTAGATACTATTTTCTCTACTGGATATGATCTCCTACGAGAATGGCCACATTAATGGTTTCTGCGCTGTTCACATCTTTCTCTAGGTCATTGGTCCCCCTTGTGGGGGCTTGAACTCTTTCTTAATCTGCCCATTTACGCTACTACTACTATTTTATTTTCTTGGTAAGATTGGAGAATAAACTTATCGTACCGCAGGCCACAAACCACACAAATACAGCCGAACGACAAAGCTCTAGTAGTTTATCGTTATTATTGACTTTTCAGAATAAAACTATAATATTGTGCGTGACTATCATGCTCAGTGGACGATTTGCTTTGTTCTAAGAGTATTGCATTATATTACTGGCAATAATAGAAGAAAGATGATTTAAAAAAATATTGAAACCGCTTCAATATCTATAACGCTACTACATACGAGCGACGAGTCATACTGACGACATGCAAAGCTTGCATCTCGCAAATAAAGTTTACTACGGCATTAGCATAAATACAACTTGCCGTTATCAACCGTCGTGTAATTGCCCAGCAGACACTACACGCGGTCTAAGCATCCCCCCTTTTCTAAAGAGGACGGGTGAACTCTAAACCATGCTCATACCTCAATAATTGGATTAACTGTTACCTATTTCGAGATCATATATCATTCGTGCTCTTAGGGGTAATTAAGTAAAGCTTGTGAGTGACATGAAAGTGGTCTTATACAGGGTGGCAGGGACATGCATGCCGAATTCGATGAGCACTTGAAGCCCAAGGTTCATTTTTAAATTGATTTGCTGTCCCATTGATTTTGACCGCGAATGTATTGGAGTTTTATATAAAACGGTGTATTTTTTTTTGATAACTGGAAATTTCTACGCTTTGAATCTAGAACCATTTTCTGAATTTATAACTACAATGTGTACTTATGATGGAAGGAATACACATAGGCCGATCGATTCTGTGAAAATCTCAATGTAAAGTGAGCTTATAGTGTCTATTAGTATTAGTCAATTAGTTAAAAAATAACAATTAGTGATTACCTATTAGCCAAACTAAAATTTGATAAAAAAAACACGCACTTTATTATTTTTAACAAATGCTTGAGTTTAACTGTGTGTCAAAAAATCGGTCTTTAATAGTAGCAATTCCACAATGTTTTATCCAATACAAATTTTTATGCTGCTTACAGGGTCTACCTTTACCGGTAAGTATGTTCTTTATGCTGCTTACAGGGTCTACCTTTACCGGTAAGTATGTTCTTTATGCTGCTTACAGGGTCTACCTTTACCGGTTAGTATGTTCTTTATGATGTGCTTTGTTCATTGATCTACCACTATTCTACAGTCTCTTCTGTCAGTAAAAACCTATGGATCTTCTTTCTTTTTACAGTGTGTTAAAAATTAACAAGTTACATGAACCAATGGTTGTCGTCCCCTGTGCTCATAGATGGCGGTGCTTACGGGTCATGCGTAGACGCATATTTATTGGTATCCCCGCGGGAGGCAGCGCATTCGTGGAGGCGCGGGCGGGCCGCGCAACCCCCATTTATCTCAAGAACACAGGTATGTTACGTTGTTTTTTGCATATTAACTAATATTGTGTTTTGACTATTGTGATTTCATCCGTTACATTGCCCAATTTCTAACTACAATCATGTATGCTTAAAATGATACTTTTCCAAGCGTATGTGATACCGTTAATGTTTTCATGTAAATCGGCCCGTAAACAAGTACACCCTAAACCCTAAACCTTTTCAAAGAGTGTCCATGGAGTTTCTTGCCCGTTTTTCTCCATAAGTACCTACTCTTTGGAATGGGCGACTAGCTTCATCTTATTGACTGACCGACCTTCTGACATTTCAAAAGTGCCTGTAACTGGTTTATTTGAAATAAATGCTTTGAATGCTGAAATATATCGAGTGAGTAAGTGAACAGAATGATTTTTGCAAGATCCTTTTTTTGTATTGTTTTAAAAAAACAGTGTCCAGACTAGGAATTTCTCACAAACAGAATCGTATTGCGTAACCTTAATACTAAAAGAACTGCTTCTAGTATTTAGGTTACGCAGTGCGATTCTGTAATCTTAGTTGAAGTGAGAAGAAAACTTAGTTGAAGTGAGAAGAAAACTTAGTTGAAGTGAGCGTGGAGTGAATTGTCATTCTAAGTAGGCCCTAATGCTACGAATTGACCCTATTGACATCTCATTATAAACTCATTTTTTCTAACTGCAGTTAGAAGAAATGAGCGTATAAAGGTATCGACAGATTGGCTATTCACGTACACACTGGTGGCACAGTTGGCGCTATGGCTGAACGATTGACTGCTGCGCTGTGTGTCGTTGGTTCGATTTCCGCACGTAACAAATATTTGTATGACCTTCAAGTGGTTGTTCCAGATCTAGCTTTATATTCCCACCCAGGATACAAAAGAAATTCCTAATGTGGGGCAGCGATTTTTGAAACTAAACAAAAGGCTTGGAAAAATCATTCTAGTTGACTTACCATCTTGATGTGGTGTAAAAATAGTGTGTACTTGGGTTCGTTTCGTAATTTCACTGAAAATTAATTTGAAAAGTATTTACAATGTCATAAAAATGCGACGGAAGAGTATAGATAATTAAGTTTTAAAATCGCAATCTAAGCAAAATATTACGTTTTAAGTAAAAACTATATGAAACATTTACAATCTGTCAAATGTATTAAATAAATTATCAACTTTATTGCTAAAGCATTAAGGTCCAAGATTTATTGGAGAATATTACACTTTCGGGTAGCTTAACCAACTGGCGTTCACGACGGTACATACAGTTATAAAAGCTCTTCGCACTATTGCAATAAAAGTGCCGTGCACATAATTCGGGGCTTGTATTCCACTTAAGTGCTCTCCTTTCCACCAAAGGTTCCCCAAACGCTACATGGTCGCTATGTTGCTAGCATAACGACTCTTTGAACAGGACCAGTCGACAGAAATGCGGAGGAATATTATATGTAGTATTTGAAAATAAGTAGATTCTGGAATCGAAGAAAGAAATTTTTTTGGGGTTCCAGGGTCCAGCTTTTAGCCTTTTGGAAATAGTGTAAAAACGGGACCGTAATATTAAAACTCGACTGTCTGGTCTGTATTGACATCATCATGAACCATGATAGTTAGATAGTTGAAATTTGCACAGAACTAAATTAAATTTAAGTTCAGAATAGAATAGAATACTCTTTATTATGTGCATTATATAGATTACAAAAACATAAATATAAAGATTTTGCAAAGGGTAACACAATGGGCGGTCTTATCGCTAAGAGCATTGCATTTCATTAAGAAAAGGACAGAAGACGTTATGTTAATTTAGACCTGTCAAATTAGTCCGCTCCTGAAGTAAATTGATGTATTTTTGGACGCCATATTTTTTTTTTTGTAGTGTGGCACTAGTTATGATTTTGTGCCAATGTCAAGTAAAATAAAAATCTTCAAAAGTTCTTCTTTCTTTCTCTTATGGCTTCGCACGGTTTGTGCATTTAGCCAATGTCACGTAATGAATTATTCATGTCGAAAAAGACGGCCACGCGGACCGAACACGGAGGAAGATTTGGTTCAAAGCCATGATGTGGCCACTATGCTACAATATTTCACTGTTCTTTATGAATTATTCACTGAATGCACTTTTTACTACATAAATCACGCGTTTTTATTTAGTAAACGACACTAGAAATAATTTAAAAGTTCAATGAAAAATGAGCGTGGCACTCATCTTAGCTTCCCGCCAAAATACCGACTGCGACGCCATATTTATAATCTCTTCAAAACTGTCTATGGAGTATCTTAATTTGACAGGATTAAACTAAAATGATATCTTCTATCCTTTTCTTAATGAAATAGAAAGAAACGACGCACTTAACTTAAAATTAGTTTAGTTTGTAAACAAGAGAATCGACGCCATTGTATTTCTGTTGCCGTTGTAATAATAAATACTAAAAACAGAATTGTTTCCGATGTGTCCGACTCGCACTTGGCCGGTTTTTCTATTTAATGGCCTTTTTACTAAATATCGTAATAGCTTATGGATGGCAGGAGTTTTGGCGGGAAGCTAAGATGAGTGCCACGCTCATTTTTCATTGGACTTTTAAATTATTTATAGTGTCGTTTACTAAATAAAAACGCGTGATTTATGTAGTAAAAAGTGCATTCAGTGAATAATTCATAAAGAACAGTGAAATATTGTAGCATAGTGGCCACATCATGGCTTTGAACCAAATCTTCCTTCGCGTTCGGTCCGCGCGACCATCTTTTTCGACATGAATAATTCATTACGTGACATTGGCTAAATGCACAAACCGTGCGAAGCCATAAGAGAAAGAAAGAAAGAAAGAAATGGATAGCAAAAAAAAAAAGAAAGAAATGGATGGCAGAAAAAAAACTCATAAATAAGTAATTTTAAAAATTAAAACTTAATATGTAACTTAACATCCCCGCGCAGTGCAAATATTTGTATACATGAATATGAATATTCGCACTGGTCTGGTCGTGCCTCGGAAAGCACGTTAAGCCGTTGGTCCCGGTTGCCATACGAACATCTAATGGCAGTCGTTACAGGTTGTTGGAGCCCTCAAAAGTTCAACAATTGGTCTAACTGCAATGCTTCGAAATCGCCTTCGGGTTGTGGAGGTCAGACGGCAGTCGTTTCACGGAATAATATCGAAGTTTAGCCAAAATCAGTAGTTGGACTGGTAAAGCGGACCCCAGACCGCAAAGCTGAAAAAGCTTCAGATGCGACTGGGATTAACGCTGAGATGATGATGATGATGTAATTTAACACGTACAATCTATATAAAAAGGAGGTGGTGGTAATCAAAGAGATAGAATATATCGTCCGCATCGCTATTATAGGACGAGAATGGTATCATTATCAGCCTATAATGTCCCCACTATTGGGACACAGGCCTCCTCTCGATGAGAGGGAGTGGGCCGCAATCTACCACGCAGGCCCAGTGCGGGTTGGTAGATGTCACATGTCTTCGATGCTTTTGGCTCTAGGACATGCCGGTTTCCTCACGATATTTTACTTCGCCGTTTTGAGAGCAGTGGTGATGAAATGATTTACACAAAGTAAAGCGCCTAATGGGGTTCAAACCTACTATCTACAAACTTTTAAGTCGAAGCTAATAGCACTAGAAACCCGCTGCTTTCAAATGCTCTAGAATGGTAACACAAACTTGTTAAATAGGTTATCTCGTATACAAATGAATCGTTTAAATAAATAAGAATCAGGAGTACACACCCTCTGGCATATTGTTTCCACAATATGTGCCGTTACGATATCGTCCCTCGATGCTCTTTGCCGTGCTTGCATCGCACCCATTTGCATATTATAGCATAAACAAACATTGTTATGTTGCCCCATCACTTAGTTTTATGTAATACACTAGCTTTCCGCCCGCGGCTTCGCCCGCGTGGTGTTCGGTTATATCGCGCTTTTTAGATTTCCCTCGGGAACATCAAATTTTTCCGGCATAAAAGGTACCCTATGTCCTTTCTCAGGGTCTAAAGATTGTCTGTGCCAAATTTCATCAAAATCGGTTGAGAGGTTTAAGCGGGAAAGCGTAACAGACAGACAGACAGAGTTACTTTCGCATTTATAATATTAGTATGGATTACTAGAACTGAATGCATACCGTATATTTGAGAAGAGCAGTAAATTGTCTGGTTGGAAAATAATCAGTAGAAGGGAAAATTTGCTTGAAAAGCTTTCTTTCTCTAAAAAAATCCAATGGCAACATGCTTTGCTTGGGATTGAACTACTCGCTCTGCTAAGTAATATGCGTAATTATGCTACAATTACGACATTTTAATCACTGTTTTTTCTAATCACGGATATTGATTGTAATGTACAAAGCAAACACATATTGTTATTGTAAACATATTCATTTTTAATGTCTGGACTTGAAAAAAGACGATGATCCTTGAGTTTGTTTCGACTTTTCTTCTCAGAGATAAGTAGTCAGTTAGGAAATGATGGCTCCAGCTAGTTTAAAAAAATATGACGTGTAAAAGTGATCAGTTATCCTACTTGCATAATAAACGATTTCATTTCATTTCAAAAAGACAGTCGTGAGACTGACTGACAGAAGTGAAAGCTGAAATCATTACCTATTATATTAACAAATAAGTTATACCTAGCAGTGACACAATCTTTATCATTGTGTACACCATACATGCACTGTATACATAAATCTATATTACTAATATATAAAGCTGAAGAGTTTGTTTGTATGTTTGTTTGTTCGCGCTAATCTCGGGAACTACCGGTCCGATTTGTAAAATTCTTTTTGCGTTGGATAGCCCATTAATTCAGGAAGGCTTTAGGCTATATAACATCACGCTGCGACCACTAGGAGCGGAGCATAACTAACTCCACGCGAACGAAGTCGCTGGCGGCCGCTAGTACCTATGTAATATCTCGCTGCATCGATCATGGTGTCGTGTCGGTTAAGCTCACGCGAATTCAGTGCTTTCTCCCGTCCAAAAAAGTGCTCAACATCGCTAAATCTAGGTACAAGTTCACAGTAACATTTTTTGTTTATGCGAAACCTGAATATAGTTTGTTCCAAAGACATTAAATCTCTTTGGTTTGTTCAGAATAAGCAACTGAAACCATTCCAATCATTTTAGACCATGTTATATTTTGTCCCAATACATACATTTAGAAATTGTAGCAATGTGGATACTGAACGCGCCCACGCAGCTTTAGCTATAGATCATAGTACTCGGGCGCGCAGCAGCTGATGCCAGAGGTCAAAGCAACGCGCTCGCCCGCCCAATCGGAGCTTTAACCATATTTTTGTTGGAAAAACCAAATAGAATAGCAAGCTCATAACTTTGTGGTTTTTCATTATATCTTTTTGTTTTGTACATAGATTATTTACATAAAAATAGAGGACACGTGTTGTGGGTTTCGCCTACTTAAACAAAAAATAAAGTTGTATTATTATACTCTTTGAGCAACATTGATGTGCAAACTGTAATAACGACATCATTCGCCGAGCTCTTGTCACTGTCGGCGTTCCAGCTGTTTTAGAACCTAATGGCTTGGTGCGCGATGATGGCAAGAGACCGGACGGCATGTCCTTATTTCCTTGGAAGATGGGTAGGCCTTTAGTGTGGGACGCAACTTGCGTCGATACTCTTGCGCCATCCCATCTTCCTGGATCGACGTGCTGTGCTGGCGTTGCTGCTGCGGCTGCAGAAAACCTAAAACGGCGAAAATATAACAACCTTATCGGAAATTATATTTTCGAGCCGTTTGGGGTTGAAACCCTTGGGCCGTGGGGTCCGAGTGCTCATTGCCTTTTTAATGAACTGTCCAAACGGCTTGTTGACACTTCCCGTGACCCAAGGGCTGGATTTTACCTTGGCCAGCGGCTAAGTATTGCCATTCAACGCGGCAATGCTGCCAGTCTCTTGGGTACATTACCAGTCGACAGCGATGACGAAGAATTTTTTGATGCTGTATTGTAATTTAATAATAGTTTTAATAAGGATAATAGCTTTATTTAGTAATTTGTATTTATTTAGTTTTATAAGTTTGTATATATCGTAATAACTGTAATAAAAACTTCAGCACAAAATTCTAGAAATTTTTGTAGGCTAGGCGGACCACACTCTACTACAATGCGTTGCGTGACTGTGCGCGGGAAATGTAGTCAAAGTCGAGTGAAAACACGAAAACAGTGTGTGTGTGGTTGTTGTGTCAGGAGTTTGGTCGTGGAGGGTCTCCAGATCATCCTCTGGCGCAGCATCGTTGGTCGTGTTGTTGGGTTAAACATTGCATCACCTCGCTCAACTGCCGTCTTCCTTCCTATCTACTCAGTTTTTTTGAGTGAATAGGCTTAATGAGCTAGTGCGCTTTACCATCAAAGATTGCATCACTGCTTACCATCAGGCGGGATTGCAGTCAAGCACTAGTTTATAACTATAAAAAAAAAAAAAAACACATTTGAATATAAAAAAAATATTCATGGGGGTGCTTAATATGTCGACGTGCGACCTTCATCCATGGTTATATTACAGTTCACGCATCGATGATCCTTCCACTCCACAGAATTCTTAATAATTATTAAAATTTATATATCCCACCCTTTATCTCCTGTACCGATTTATTACGTTATTTATATTTATAATCTCATTTATATTTATAATCTCATCGTGAAATGTTTGGCGAAGTAAGCTTGAACGAGCTGTCGATAGTGATCCCTTAGCATTAATTAGAAGCACAGCTCACTCCGCACTCACCTCACTTAAGTAAAATGCACTACTACATACACCTCACTACCGTTTCTTCTTGGTACAGTGAATCAACCTTTTTTATCATCCCACTGCTGGGCACAGGCCTCCTCTCATACAGAGAATAATTGAGCGTAAACACCACGCTGTCGAGCGAGTCTTCGAGTGGAGATCGTGTCTCGGCAAACGTAGCGTGGGACGCCCTTGGGCTAAATGGAGCGACGACATCAAAAAGGTGGCTGGTAGTGGCTGGCGGAGAACTGCTCAGGATCGAGCTTGTTGGCGTGCCATGAAGGAGGCCTATGTCCAGCAGTGGACGAGTAGGGGCTGATAATGACGATGATGATGATGATGAAACACCACGCTTGCTCAATGCGGGTTGGCGATTTAAGACTAAGTCCAGGTTTCCTCAAAATGTTTTCCTTCACCTTGGAATCAGTCATTGGTGTCCAAAATATACTTAGAAAGTACATATAACTTAGAAAAGATAAATTGGTACTTGCCTGACCTGGAATCGAAACCGCGCGCTCATCACCATCAAGTCGTGGTGGTGGTTAAAACACCAGCCTCTCAAGGATGAGTGCAAGGGTTCGGTTCAGTGAATAAGAATAAGAAATTTTATTTGCTCAAACATGTGTATAATATACAGTATTAAAAACCCATGCAAATAGGATCTTGAGTAAGAGTGGCTTATGAAATGTCTGCAATTTCTCATGGCGTGCAAATATTTTAGATACAGACGACAGCACAACAAGCTGTCAGCAATTCTGCAGCAGCAATTCTGTCAGATTTCTTAATTAGATTTTCAACTTTATCGCTAAAGCATTCAGGCTCAAGGTTGATTGGGAATATCTGACAGTTTCAGGTAGTTTGACTTGCTGTCGTCCTTATATACATAATAATTATTAAAATAGAATCGAAGACTTTTAAACTAGACTTTTATAAATTATATAGATCAGTTGTTTTACACTTAGATATTGATCAGATGATTTTTAAACTACAACCCATATTATATAAGTACATAAAAGTTTGAAGTATTTTTAAATCGACAGTGTAAATTGTATTAGGTAATCATAAATCTGAAACGTTTATTTTTTATTTGAACTCGCTAATTTCGCGGCTAGGTACCGCTCGAATTTGGTTGTTTTTTGAAGTGGAAACTTCTTAACAACGTTGATCCAACTAAAGTTTAGTTGGATGGGGAAAAGTATTGAATTCCCGTGATCGTGACCGAACCGACACCGTTTTCGTTTTCTGTTTTTTATTTTTGTTCATTCTGTGTTTTTAATAATTTCAGTTGTCACTTCTGTCGGTATACTTTTTGCTTAATTTTGGGAATGTTATAGCAACTTTACCTCACGCCAGGACTCTTGAAAGCTATCTAAAATAAAAAGAGTGAGAAAAAAAGCATACATTCGGTCGAATTAATTCACCTCCTCCTTTTTGAAGTCGGTTATAAACGGGCAGAAGTTAGACAATGATAAATCGATAACCACTATATGGCATTGACATCAAGTCAACATTGTATAAGTTTTCGTATTTGAGTACGAGACTTTTGATTTTATTACTTATTTTTTTTTTTTATTATTTAATCATATTTACTTGTGGGTACATAATGTGCGTTTTGTTTGTGCGAAATAAAAAACATCTCTTTCTTCTTCTATAGCAAGACCGGACCAATATACATTTACAAATATGTACCTAACATATGGAGCCATATATGATTCCGCGATAATTTCACTGTCCGCGTAGCAGACAGTGAAAGTGTCAACCATAGAATGTGATTCGGTGGCCCAACTATGTAAAGAGGCCTTTTTTTAATAAATATAAACTAGTGCTTGACTATAATCCCGGCTGATGGTAAGCAGTGATGTAATCGTTGATGGTAAAACGCACAAGTTTATTAACCCTATTCACTTAAAAATCTTAGTGAATAGCAAGGAAGACGGCAGTTGAGCGAGGTGATGCAATGTTAAACCCAACAACACGACCAACGCTGCTGCACCAGAGGGAGATTAATCTGGAGACCCTCCACGATCAAACTACCGACACAATAACATTTGACGCATCGTACCCGGCACACATCGCAATACAACTGCTCAGACCCGTCCTCCGTACGGCTTCACAGAACACGACGAATCGCTTGGCGGCAAGACTTTGTCTGGTGGGTGGTAACTTCTGCCGGCAGCTGATATTATGGCCCACCGCTGAGTCAAAGGTTGTTTAAGGTTGTTGGATATTAGGTGTATAAATAAGTATCCGCCGTTTAACAAAAGATGTCCTCACTAAGAGGTTTCGTTGAAATTGTCAGATGTAAAATGTGATATCGTAAGTTCGGGCATCTGGTATAAACATACACTTAGAGTATTAGTGACTCTGTATCAGTATCACATTTTTCTTTTGTACAAAAATGACAGGTTTTGTGCGTCATTTGCAATCATTTTGTGGGAACTTTAGATTTACTTCTTTAACTTGAAGAAACTGCAGCTGAGGCTCATCGATTGCTTGTAGAAGCTTACGGTGCTGCTTTAGGCGAAAGAAGTTTCAAAAGTTTAGAAACTGTGGCTTTGATGTGGAAGACAGAGAACGTAGTGGAAGACCGAAATCGTACAAAGACACGGAATTGGAAGCATTATTGGAGGAAGATAGAAAGAAGAGGAGAAACGCGCCCATTACTACTCCAGATATGACAAAATTATTCTCCTACGTGATAATGCTCATCGGACGGCACGTCAAGCCGTTGGTCCCGGCTGTCAGTCGTTACTGGTTATCAAAAGCCCGAAAGTCTAACAACCATTGTTACCAAGTGGGTTGTGGAGTTCCGATAAGCACTGGCTCCATGTAAAATTCAGTTGAATCCGGTTGGACTGGAAGCTGACCCCAATATAGTTAGTTGGTAGAAGGCTATGCAGATGATGATTCAGTATTAAAATTGTTAACCACTTGTTGTAAAGCCACTTGTCTTAGGAATTAATTACATAAATTAATTATTGGTATGTTAGATGTCTGAACTAGGTATAAATAAATATGCAGGTATATATTACAGGCGGCATGAGCAGAGTTTAGGTATGATAATTGTATGGCGCTGGAAACACAGAAAAGACGTAAAACGCAGACGGTTCATGGGCATTTGTCTCTACCGCGTCACTTTCATACAAAATGTATAGAAGCGTCGCGACGCAAAACATACAGAAGAGTCTCTCCTGTATGTGTGGAGGGAAAAGACGAGGGGAAAGCGACGAGGTAGAGAAAATTTTCCGAGCCCCGTCTGCGTTTTACGTCTTTTCTATGTGTCCAGCGCCTGAAACATTTTTTTTTTCATTGAAATGAAATGAAGTCGTTTATTAAGCAAGTAGGATCACTGATCACTTTTGCACGTCATATGTTTTTTTTTTTTTAACTAGACGAAGCCGGCATTTCCTAACTGACTACCTCTGAGAAGAAATAGCCGAAACAAAGTCAGGGATCATCGTCTTTTTTTAAGTCCAGACATTAAAAATGAAAATGTTTACAATAATTTACACAATGTTTAGCAGAGCGAGCAGCTCAGTTCCAAGCTTTTTGCATTATAAGTCTTGTACAGACGACAGCAAGCTACTACAATTTGTCAGATTTCTTTATTATATTTTCATCTTTATCTCTAAAGCATTAAGGCTCAAGGTTGATTGGAAATATCTGACAGTTTGGGGTAGCTTGACCTGCTGTCGTCCGTACATTGACAATTTTTTTTTTTTTTTATACATTATAAACCAGCGCTTGACCGCAATCCTGCCTGATGGTAAGCAGTGACGCAATCGTTGATGGTAAAGCGCACTAGTTTATTAAGAGCCTATTCACTCTAGCCTTGAAGACACTCAAATTGTAGTCCGACGGAAACACCGCCGCGGGCAAATTGTTCCAGTCCCTCGATGTACGCGGTATAAAGGAGGAGGCGAAGCGCTTCGTCCGGATCGTAATGGTGTTAACAACGTAAGGGTGGAAACCAGCCGAACGACGGGTCGTCCGCTGGTGGAACGGAGATGGGGGAATTAAATCATGCAATTCCCTCGCACACTCCCCGAAATGCATCCTATAGAACACCGAAAGGTTGGCTACTCTACGCCTGTGCTCTAGGCTTTGGAGACCAACTCGAGTTAGATCAGGGTCACCAATCAGCCTCTTTGCATGTCTCTCCACTGAATCCAAAGTGGCCAGGTGACACTTGGCAACACCAGCCCAAATGTGGCTGCAGTACTCCACACACGAACGGACCTGTGCTTTGTATAACATTAGAAGCTGCCCAGGTGTGAAGTACTGCCGGACCTTTGCGATAACGCCAAGTTTCCTGGCAGCCACCCTGGCCTTGGACTCAATGAACTGCCCAAAGTTAAGGTTCGAGGAAATCTCAACTCCCAAGAGCTGAAGGCGGTCGGAACACTCCAAGGACACATTCCGAAAAGTAGGGGCCAAGGTGAACGGGCTCCTTTTGGCGGTGAAAAGACGCCTGTGTTTTGGCGGCATTGAATGCTACAAGATTGGCATTGCCCCATTCGGAGACTGCCTGCAGTGCAACACTCGTTCGCTCAACCATGGCCTCTCTTTCGGACCGGATTGATTCCCTATTAGCCCGAGCATCCGGCAGGTATCTCTCTACAACTGTGCTGTCATCTGCATACCCATAGATACCGGGCATCAGCAGATCGTTAATATGCAGCAGAAACAGAGTTGCAGAGAGAACAGACCCCTGAGGAACACTGGCATTAGTTGACATGGGCTCAGAAGAGCATCCGTCGACAACAACTCGGAGGGACCGTTCAGTCAGGAAGTCTTTTACCCAGCCAGTCAGGCTAGGGGAAATGCCGTACGCTGGAAGCTTACTCAAAAGGCCAGCGTGCCATACCCGGTCGAAGGCCTTCGAGACATCAAGGGAGACAGCAATCGCTTCCCCATTCTTCTCGAGGGCCTCGCCCCACAAGTGAGTGGCATACACTAGTAGGTCCCCAGTTGACCGATTGCGGCGAAACCTGTACTGTCGGTCACTGAGGAGATCGTTACCTTCCAGGTATGCCAAGAGGCGCGAGTTCAATACACGCTCCATAATTTTGCAAAGTATGGAGGTGATCGAAATCGGCTGATAGTTGGCGGGATCGGCACGACTACCCTTCTTGGGCACAGGCTGCACGTTAGCAAGCTTCCAGGACTTGGGCACTATACCAGTCCTAAATGAGAGGCGATACAAGCGCGTCAATACAGGAGACAACTCGGGCGCACATGCTTTAAGAACAATCGCTGGTATACCATCCGGACCACTAGCCTTATTCTATATTATATTATTTTTATATTATTTATTAATCTTAGTTAATTCATAATTTTATGCCTTCAACTTATGGATGGTTATTCCATCAGGAATAAAAATTACGTTAGACAGTTTTTGTATGAATTTCATACAAAAATGGAAGGAATTATTAATGAATTTTAACATTTTCATACTATGAAATAACTGTTAAAATTGCTTAATTATTCCTCGAATATATTTTTAACACAGTTCAATAAAATCAGTCGTTAAAACTAAAATTCCAATTAGTCTAACACTAATTACAATGCCGTCACAAACCTTATGGATTTTGACGCCACGCCTTTAATTTAACTAACAGCAAAGTGTAAACGACAATATGACCCTAGCAACTCTTTAAAATAATTAAGCTGCCGAAATCTTAATAAACGAAAGTGGAACCATTTAAATAAAAGATTCATAGACCATTCTGTTTAATTGATTCATAGATCATTGCTTCAGGCACGGAGTCGGTCGCTAAAATTAATTATTACAGTTGCCAATTGGTTGTTGTCATCTCCATATAGACAAATGTGTGTGTTGGAAAGGTTACTGGGACAGCCGTTACTTGCTCATGACATCTTTAGATGATTTGATTGAGGAACAGGCCGACGGGCCGAGTCGACGCCCTGGTTTAATAGCCTTGGATGCTCTATGATGCTTTTTATCGTCAACATTGATTTATATTCATATTTAGAAAGATCTACATTTCTAATATACACTAGAAATATCGAGATGGCTTTGTTGATTTATACGAATTCGTGATAATAGTGTCTAATGGATATTTTATTGGTTATTTTCATTCTGAATTTTGTTTATTGAAATTTAGTGGACTGAAACTATCAAGGTGATCATACTTTGATTATAAGTATGTGTTATTATATTTGTGCCAAATTTCATCCAAATTTGTGCAGTAGTTTTTGCGTGAAAGAGTAACAATCATCCATACATCCATAAATATCCTCATAAAGTTTCGCATTTATAAATAACTAGCAGGCGGGCGGAAACCCGCGGCTTCGCCCGCGTGGAGTTCGGTTATATCGTGCTTTTTACAACTTTTTACAACTGACAGAGTTACTTTGGCATTTATAATATTAGTATGGATATTTTAAAATATAAAAAATAGTAACCCACCGGTATCGGGAAGAAGGTCTACGAGTCAGGGTCAGGGCTCCAGACAGAGGAACCTCCTGACAAACTGAGCCGTTTCCAGAAGTACCGAGCCCTTGCCCTGAGGAAGGAATACCTCAGGAGCGTCTTACGCACGAACAATAAGGTCGAAGCCAGAATCTCTTGGCTATTAAGTCATTGGCTGTGACACGGCTGTGGACAAGTGGGATATGGATTTAGCAACCTTAATCCACATCCCACATATCGACAATCTCACGAGCCAAGTCAAGACACTTGATTTGTTTATCTTTGTCGGCTTTTATGAGGTTCTCATCATGTGGAATGGTTATGTCAACAATCATTGCACGCCGCTCTGATCGATCCATCATTACTATATCAAGCTTATTGGCAACAAGTCCTGTTAGTGATGATGGATCGATCTCAGTACAATGTGATATTGCCATTTTCGAGAACTCGGCGTGTACCTGTAGTACGGTATCTCTGATTCCACAAAGTAGTATTTAAGAGCAAGTTGCTGATGAATTATCCTGGCTACAAGGTTGTCTCTATGCAATTACTCTTCGTTAGCCAGTATTATTATTATTAATAGGTAGTAGGCTCGTAGGATAAAGGCGGTTACAGCTTTAATAGTAAGATTGCATGATATTCAAGGAAGTTCAATTAAGCCTGAACATCACACATAGCTGTCTGTGCTTACTTCATCTAAAACTACATTTTCTTTTTAATTATTCACCTACACAGCCATGCGGTGGTTGAATGCCGCTTGGTTGGCGCTGCTGGTGCTGCCAGCTGCCTGCAAGGAGCTGTCTGAGGGTCCCGTCCGCGAGGACATCATACAAGAGCTGCCACAAGCACAGGATCCGGATATCTATGACGACTACAATCCCTTCGGGGAGGACGAAAATGGTATATAAGTTTTAATGAAGTTTTGATTGAAATTGTTCTCTGGAGTTTAAGCTTGCTTATGGTACAGTTACGAGCACCATTTTGTTAACATTTAGCAACTGTGGATTTGATTTCTTCGTGAAATAACGAATGCAATGTTGAAATACGACACTTTATACAATATGTAAAGAAAACCCTGTCCGATCCGTGAAGGTATTGTTAGGTATCGATAACTGATTCTACTAATGCCCACAAAGACAGGCTAAACTTAAAAAAAAATCCCCCTAAAATAATAAATATTATTTCGCAAAAAGAGGTGACTTAATACATGTGCGGTACGCAACCCCTTCCGCGGGCGGCGGGGGGCAGGGCACGCGGCACCTGTGACGTGGTCGCGTCGCTATTCGCTTATAATAATACCGGTGTTGTCACTTTTTTAAAAATTACCAAATTTCGGGGAAATTGTAATTAATTCCCGGGAAAAAAGGATTATTTCAAAATTTATTAGTATTGTTACTATGATGATTATCTAATATTTTACATTATATTTGGTCAAGTGTTTACCTAACCTTTATTATCTTTATGGGTCGGACAGGGTTTTCTTTACATATTGTATATACCTACATATCGACGCTGGAAAGCGATTTGTCTTATCTCGAAAAAAGGTAATTTTGTTTTATTGCATGATTGAATTCAGAATAAAATACTGCGTGGGACGGTCTGATCAACGTATTTCTACGATATTTCTTTTTTATTATACGACGTTGACTTTTTATAAACATTTT
The DNA here is from genome assembly GCA_017933935.1 of Sesamia nonagrioides. Taxonomy (NCBI): domain Eukaryota; kingdom Metazoa; phylum Arthropoda; class Insecta; order Lepidoptera; family Noctuidae; genus Sesamia; species Sesamia nonagrioides. Next base: position 470,354 of record JADWQK010001117.1, read on the forward strand.
TCTGAATTCAATTATGCAATAAAACAAAATTACCTTTTTTTTAAATACAACAAATTCGGTTTCCAGCGTCGATATGGATTACAAAATGCTGTGTTCGTAGCAACATAAAACTATATTCAAAAATAAAAATATCAAATTAAAAAGTTAAAAATATTTTTAAAAAAGCCTGAGGCGCTTTGTGCCATAATTTATGTACATTAAGCGCATCACGCTTTTTTAAAAATTATTTTTAACTTTTTAGTTTGATATTTTTTAAAAGCATGTTTTTTAGTTTTTTAAGCTATATTTATTTTCAACTTTTTAGTTCGCTATTATTAAAAAAAAAAGCGAACGAACGAATTGAAAACGGTGGGACATTTTACAGTAATGAGCCGCTCACTCGTAGTCCAAAGAGTTAGAGACTGACAAACAAACAAACAAGCAAGCAAGCAAACATACAAGTGAAGCTAATAAAAAGCATGTAAAAAGTAAATCGCGTTTGAATAAAGCTTCGTGTATAAATTTGCTCGTAACTGTACTCGTCATCAAATCGATTCAAAGTTGACAAGAATTTCTACTTACTATGGATCTCTTTATAAATTAAGTTTTATTGTCATTTCCAAGTTTTTAAGATATAGTAAACTATAATTTCAAATGTTTATGACTAAGTAATAAAGTAATATTATGTAGAGCGTTAGTTTTATAACTTAACTGTGTTTTAACTAGAAAAGTTTTACCCGTGTCCGATGACAATTCGGGGTTCATTTGTCTGGCAGAAATTATATGTGGTACAGTCGTCCGTGAAACGTCTTTATCTTGTTCCAGCGATCGAGAGGGATTTCCGTGAACCCGCCAGCAGTGAGTTTATTACTTAGCTTGCGTCTTTGCTCCTAGTAACAAACTTTCTTTATTTCTTCAATTAGGTTTTTCTTGTCTTTGTATTATGTTATTTTGTTGTGACATTGAGTTCTGTTTCAGGCACACCGACCTACCGAAGACCTACGCCAAGAGGTAAATAATGTTCTGCTACTTTACTACTGGAACTAAGAATTAATATACTGTAAATAACGATGTGAAGGCTTCTGTTTATTATGCTGTGTTTGTTCAGTAAAATACACAATACAAAGGAGATGTTTCAGAAATGTATGGAGCCTGGGCCAGCACATTGTATACTTAATGCTAGGTATAATTACGCTATAGTTTTTAATGTTAATTTCCTATATTTTGGCTTAGTTTTTATACAGATTCAATTTAATTCGGCCAAGGAGTGCAACACAACTACTAATAAATATGGTGGTCAGCAATAAGGGAAATAATATTTTGATAGTGACATTTGATTGACGTGTCATGTATCTAAGGCTATCGTATCTATATTATATACATGACTGCGAAAAACACAAAACAAGAATTCCGAACATACGGCCCTTTAAATAAACACAATCAACTCAAATCAACACTCGACACGAACACAACGGGAAAATAGAACTGTCAAAGTCGCCAATCAAACGTCATAACCACTGTCATGGCTACCTTAATAAAGGGTTATCTCACTAAAAAACGTTTCAAATAATTAATTATATATACTTGTATTTCTATTCAAATTAATTTAGCAGTATTTTTATGAAAATCTTCTATTTTTTTCCTTTTCATCTGTATAGCGTACATAGTCATCATCATCATCCCAGCGTTAATCCCAGTCGCATCCGAAACCTTCTCAGCTTTGGAGTCTGGGGTCCGCTTTTACCAGTCCAACTGCTGATATGGCTAAACTTCGACATTTTCCGTGAAGCGACTGCCGTCTGACCTCCACAACCCGAAGGCGACATCGAAGCATTGCAGTTAGACCAATTGTTGGACTTTTGAGGGCTCCAACAACCCGTAACGACTGCCACTAGATGTTCGTATGGCAACCGGGACCAATGGCTTAACGTGCTTTCCGAGGCACGGCCAGACCAGTGCAAATATTCATATTCATGCATACAAATACTTGCACTGTGCGGGGATCGAACCCGCGCCACCATGCGCAGCGGCCGCGTCCGCTACCGCTACGCCACGGAGGCTGTCAGCGTGTATAGCGTACATAGTGGTGGCTCAAAATGAAACATCTCCTTTACTTGGAACGTGTAGTGTTACCATGTTTTCTCTACAGCACCGATACTTTAATATAATAATTAGCAGGAACCCATTAATTTCCTCAGTTCCATCAAGCTCCAAGTGTGTAGACATCGGTCGCACTTGGTCTGAAGGAGAGAACTGGAAACGGGACAACTGCACGCTCTGCCAATGCAACGCCGGGAGGGTCAACTGTTCCAAAGTGCCTGCTTGTCTTACCTCTGGTATGTTATGTTTATCTTCATCAACGAGGCGAGACAGTTGCATTCTTTTATTGAATTAATAAAATAAGAATTATTTTTAAACAGTAACCGTAATTTTTTTTTAAATAAATAAATAAATAGGTAGAATACTACCTATCATATTTTTGAAAGAAAGAAGAAATAGTAAGAAATGTTTTTATACATCAAAATACAAATGTTTGGAATTTAAATATCGTACACATATTGCCTGATAGTATTATTCTATGTATCATATTTTTGAAAGGAAGAAGAAATAGTAAGAAATGTTTTTATACGTCAAAATACAAATGTTTGGAATTTAAATATCGTACACATATTGCCTGATAGTATTATTCTACCTATCATATTTTTGAAAGGAAGAAGAAATAGTAAGAAATGTTTTTATACGTCAAAATACAAATGTTTGGAATTTAAATATCGTACACATATTGCCTGATAGTATTATTCTACCTATCATATTTTTGAAAGGAAGAAGAAATAGTAAGAAATGTTTTTATACGTCAAAATACAAATGTTTGGAATTTAAATATCGTACACATATTGCCTGATAGTATTATTCTACCTATTATATTTTTGAAAGGAAGAAGAAATAGTAAGAAATGTTTTTATACGTCAAAATACAAATGTTTGGAATTTAAATATCGTACACATATTGTCTGATAGTATTATTCTACGTATCATATTTTGGAATGAAAGAAGAAATAGTAAGAAATGTTTTTATACGTCAAAATACAAATGTTTGGAATTTAAATATCGTACACATATTGCCTGATAGTATTATTCTACCCATCTAATTTTTCAAAGAAAGAAGAAATAGTAAGAATTGTTTTTATTATATAATCTGTTTTGTAGCTCCAACTCGACCAGTATTCGTCGGCGTGTCTCCACAGCAGCAGACTCCAGTCCGTGGGTTCGCAGGAGCGACAGGAGAGGAGGGCCCGCCCGGCCCCCCCGGACCACCTGGAGTTAACGGGGTCAATGGGGCCCCTGGTATACCTGGACTTGCTGGGCAGATGCCGGATGTAAGTGTTATCATGCAAATTTTGGACAGACATCAAGAGTGAAGAAATAAAGCTATAAGCTCTTAGCGTACAATATATTTCTGCATCCTTCTCACACGGTTGATTTCAAAATGAATGATGTAATCAAATATAAATAGCTTGATAATTTAAAAGAGTGTCCATGGAGTTTCTTGCCCGTTCTTCTCCATAGGTATCTACTCTTTGGAATGGGCGACTAGCTTCACCTTACTGACTGACCGACCTTCTGACAATTCAAAAGTGCCTGTAACTGGTTTATTTGAAATAAATGCTTTGATTGTGAGTTAAAGGATGTACAGGCCCAGCACCCTAATTACGTAACACACTATTACTATCAGTTGGCATCATTTCGAAGCATATTGCTACATGTGTTCGAAAAGTGTGTCTGCTCAACAACGTAAAGAACGCAATGAATATTGTTGAACTGTCAAAATGAAAACCATTGCTACTGATAGTGTGTTACGCAATTACTCTACAGTTCGAAGTAAAACAAGCGGATTGTATTTTACAAAGCTCTACTAGTTGGTTCACAATAGGCTATTTAACAGTATGAATTTTTTTGTGATTATTTGCTTTAAATGCATAAAATGAGGGTTCTTTATGTCATTTACATGAGTTTTAATAAAAATAATAACAATTAATATATCCAAAAACACAAAAATATGTTTGACTTTTTGTATCTCGCGCCACATATTGTGAAACGATCCGGATTGTGCGGATCCGAAAATCGTTTATAATGCTTGTGACGTCGCTTACAAGGCGCAACGCCATTTTGCTGAATAAAGCGTTTTGGCGGCTTATTTAAATTTTGAATTTTTATTTGCTTGTTTCTTACGAAATACGTATTTAAAATTTAAAAAAAAATACTTTAGGTGAACTTCTGAACCGCAACCAAGTAATTCAAGATAGAAATTATAAATCTGTCAAATAGGCTATTATAGCAAAATCAAACGCGGCAGTGTGTCCGTTGGATTTGGATACATGTGTGTGAACAAAGTATTAGAATAAATAAAGCATCAAGTACAAATAAAACGCTAGAAACCCGAGATATAAAAAGAAATAGGCAAAAACTTTATTGCTGACCACGTCATGAAGGATAAGGAAAAACACCGCAATATAAAAATAATAAGTTTAGCAAATGAAATATCCATAAAATGACACAATACGCAGTGTTCATAAAGTCACGCATTTCCTCCCTTGCACAATAAAATATTACATTCACGAAGCTATTTCTAAGTACTGTTTGTACAAAGTTTATTTTAATAATGAGATAGTTAAAGTATTTTTAATAAAGAGCAGTGGTGGGCCAGTGGAATTGAGCCAGACTTACGAGTCCAGACGTAGAGGTCGTGAGTTCAAACCCAGGCAGGCAATTTACTTTGTGTATTTAATTTATTACTATTCTCTTAAAACGGGGAGGGAAACATCGTGAGAAAATCAGTATGTCTTAGAACCCACGATTTTAACACACATGACAACTTCCATCTCGCACTGGGCCCGCGTGGTGAATTATGGCCCACTTCTTTTCTTTACTTCTTTTTTCTTTAAATTTCTATGAGAAGGAGTGGTCTAAAAAGCAGTTCAACTTCACTAGTCAAAGGTACGAAGACAGAATGTATTTAATGTATCCTCCTTATTAAAAAATTGTTCTTGTTAGGTGAACGCATACTTAGCTCAACTGGCGGCTACAGCTGGAGGTGATAAGGGTCCACCGTTCGACCCGTACCAGTACATGCAAGCTTCAGTCGGCACTCCAGGGATAAGAGGAATACCCGGTGAGACCATATATCTGCATACAAAAACCACTCTTTAAAAAGTCTTGGTGTGTGTTTTTACATTAAAATATTTGATTTTGGAAGACCTCTCGTACCCATTAAACCTTTCACCCTAGGGCCTAATATTACCAGCAGGTCTTCGCAGCCCTCTCTTTCCACGTTTTCCTTCTGTGCCCATATTACCGGGCAGCCCTCGTGGCCATGGAGCACCAGCCTCCTAATCGGCGAACACATTTTTGCCAAATGATTGCGACTAGTTGGGATCAGTTGGGATCGTTTGGACTGCCCGTTGATCCGTTCGGTCCAAACGATCCCAACTAGTCGCAATCATTTGACAAAAATGTGTTCGCCGATTAGGGGGCAGGTTCTCCTCTGATTCTGCCATCACCTTTTTGACTTCTTTCACCAGGTTGACCCTTTAAAAATATTTGCTTGACCGGAATCCCGCCTGATGGTGAGCAGTGATGCAATCGTTTATCTTTTGTCCCTTTTGGAAATGGAAAGAAAAAGAGCTTTTTAGTGGAAATTAGCGCCGTTGGCTGTCATTCATGGTCACTTAGACGGTTGCTACGGGTCCTCCGAAACCCGAGAGTTTGATAACCTGTCTTACTTTTAGATGTCTTACGTTTGATAACCTTGTCGTATAGTATTACCTCGTTACTGAATTGTGAAAGGCAGATAGGCAGTCAGATAAGTTAGACTGGAAGCCAACCCCAACATAGATTAAAAAAGGCTGGTAGGTTGCTGCTGCGATATTTAAATATATAGAAAACATACGTAAATAGAACCCCTTTTTTAATAATTATAAACTAGTGCGTGACTGCAATCCCGCCTGATGGTAAGCAGTGATGCAATCGTTGATGGTATAGCACGCTAGTTTATTAAGAGCCTATTCTCTCTAACTGAGAAGGAAGGAAGACGGCAGTTGTGAGAGGAGATGCAATGTTAAACCCAACGATGCTGCGCTAGAGGAAGATTGATTTGGAGACCCTCCACGACCAAACTCCCAACACAACAACATTTGGCGCATCGTACCCAGTACTCGTCGCAACACAACTGCTCAGACCCGATCAAGACCAAGACTGTATTTCTAGCAAATTAATATTTGATTTGATTTAACCAAGAATATCTTGTTTCATTTAAAATGTGCAACAATCAATGACATGAGCTTTATATTTCGTCTAGGACCACAAGGGCCACCCGGTCCTCAAGGTTTCCAAGGTCAACGGGGCGAACCAGGAGAACCTGGCTTGCCAGGACAGATGGGACCACCAGGCGAAAGAGGACCGCAAGGACTACCAGGAAAGGATGTAAGAATAGTAAATCTATACTAATATATAAAGCTGAAGAGTTTGTTTGTTTGAACGCGCTAATCTCAAGAACTACTTGTCCGATTTGAAAAAAACTTTTTGCGTTGGATAGTCCATTAATAAAGGAAGGCTTTAGGCTATATAACATTTCGCTGCGACCAATAGGTGCGGAGCATATAAAAAAACGCGAATAAAGTCGCGGGCGGCCGCTAGTAACAAATAACGCTGATTCCTACAGAACATTTATATCATTATTATTATTATGTACACACGTACGATAACATCTAAATAAGTATAATAATACCATTAAACTAACTTACGCACGGTTAGCGCATAACTTACGCATGGTTAAGCTATTGACTCCTGCGCTGCGTGTCGCGGGTTCGATTCCCGCACGGAACAAATATTTGTATGACTTACGTGTAGTTGTTCCGGGTCTAGATGTTTGTGTATGTAAGTTATATCTTTATAAACGCTCCCACGATACGGCAGAAATTCCAAGTGCGGGAAAACGTTTTTTTTTATAACACATTTGAATAAATGTTTTATCTATTTAGGGGTCTCCAGGAGAAGATGGTGAACCAGGGCCTGCAGGTGCAGTTGGTCAGACTGGACCTCGTGGAGCCCCAGGTGTACCCGGTATCCAAGGCCTTAAAGGGCATCGAGGTTTCGACGGCAGGGATGGCGCTAAGGGTGAACAAGGATTATCAGGAGAAAAAGGACCCACTGGAATGCCTGGACCAATGGGACCGTCTGGACCTCCGGTAAGTCATTGAAAATATTGTTGATTTATTTATATTTTTGTACAACATGTAAATTAATTAACGCACTTCCTGAAAACAGTTTGTTCAGAATTGTTTACTGAATCGGTTTATAACATTTTTAATGTAGGTAATTTTTATCCCAAAAATAATTGAACTACGGAAAATATTGTCATATTGCCTGCTTTTTTTTTCTTAATTATAAACTAGCGCTTGACCGCAATCCCGCCTGATGGTAAGCAGTGATGCAATCGTTGATGGAAAAGCGCTGTTGTTTGTACTGGCTTTTAAAATCGCAGTTTTACTTGTATTCATACAAATTTAATCATTCAATACAAAATAAAGGAAAAGACCTTATTCTAAGAACGTTAATTAATAAATAACAATGCATACATTGTATGTTCAATTAAAATTTCAATGTATGTACATAATATCATAATATTGTAATTGGGGTGTTTGAGTGTATGCGTTATTTAGGTACATTATCTGTTGTATAATAGCAGTAATGAAAGTTAATGTATTTCCAGAGTGAAAATATTTAAGTATATAAAAAAGGCTAACAATCAAAATCACTTCTGTCAATAGGGAATGTGCCCAAAAGGCTGACAGGATTGACATATTAAAATATTTAATAAATACGGAAGACAGCAGGTCACGCTATCCGAAACTGACGTTGAAAATCTAATAAAGAAATTTAGTAGCTTGATATGCTGCCGTCAGTACAATTAATTGGATTAAAATTACGTGGGTAACAAATGTCTTGCCGTTGTAAGAGATGACATGCGTGCCAACAATTTCATACCACGGGATGCCAGAGATCGTGGGAAATGTAGGCGAATATGTAGGAAAGCGGACACCGTGCTCCAACGCAAAAGCCGCGGATGCAACCGGGATTATACGCTGAGATGATGATTAGTACAATTAATTGGTTTACTTTAAATAAAGTCATGCACATGATTATTGTTAATCAACTTAATTTTTTAAACTCTTAAATGTCGTAGCTATCTCAGCATAGTGCTGAGATAGGAGCCTTTTGGTCTCGTCAGAGACTTTCTACTTATTGTTACTTTTTTATGTATTACTTGTTTTTATTTACTTAGTTTAGTTTTAATATTTTCCTGTATGAGTCCCAATAAATATATTTTCTTACTTTCTTTTTTTCAGGGTCCTGTTGGTGCTAGGGGTGAGCGAGGTCGTGAAGGTCCCCCTGGTCCACCGGGTGTCCGAGGTGTTGATGGAGCACCAGGGCCTCAAGGATTAATAGTAAGTTTTTTTACATCGCCTGAACTAAGTTTCAGACACAGACAAAACTGGTTCTTGGCACAAAGATTATTTTACTCTAATTTTAAAGAAATCATCTTTTCTCTTCAGGGTAATGTTGGCAAACCAGGCTCACCAGGATTCCCAGGTGCCCCTGGCTTAAAAGGTGAACAAGGTTTTTCCGGACCGAAAGGAAGTCAAGGGATGCAAGGACCACGAGGAGAAGCAGGACGTCCGGGTCAACCTGGTGAGGTTGGAGCCTCTGGTATACCTGGTCGCGATGGGATCCCAGGCGAGAAAGGAGTGGCTGGACAACCGGGAGCGTCTGGCCCGCAGGGTTTCCCTGGACCTAGAGGGCTGCCGGGTATGGCTGGTGATTCAGGCTTACCTGGTTCCAAAGGAATGCCGGTAATATACTATTCATTTATTAAATTCTTGTAATAAACTTTAAAAAATATTTTCGTATCATTCTCAAACTTTATGTTCTTTCGCTATTCGCTATCTAAAGAATGAGAAAGAAAAACTTTAAAATTATTCAAACCGATAAGTTTATTTTTATTTTTTAAGGGTCAACCTGGTGAAAGAGGTCAAAAAGGTGATGGCGGAATCAGAGGAGAACCTGGTGCTCCAGGGCCACGAGGGCTGCCCGGTAATATGGGCCCAGAAGGAAAACGTGGAAAGAGAGGGCTGCGAGGACCTGCTGGTAATATTGGACCCCAGGGCGAAAGAGGTTTAATGGGTATGAGAGGTCTTCCCGGTTCAGATGGGCCGATGGGAACTAAAGGTCAACCTGGAGAGAGAGGAGGTGTTGGATTACCCGGGTCTAAGGGAAGTACAGGAGACCCTGGTAGAGCAGGACCCCAAGGTTTGCAAGGACCTCGAGGATCTATCGGAAGGCCTGGAATGCCAGGAAAGACTGGTCCTCAAGGTGAGAGAGGGATACCGGGAGCTGATGGAAAACCTGGTGAGCAAGGATCTCAGGGAATACAAGGGCCACCTGGTATAATGGGACGACCTGGAGAACGGGGATTGCAAGTAAGTAAACAAGCGTTTATGGATAACCTACTGATATTATAAACGTGAAATATTTGTTACTCTCTGGTGCAAAAAGTATTTGACAAATTTGGAATGAAATTTGGCAGACAAGGTGGTTTACAAACAGGATTACCATACAGGACCAAAACTTATGCAGCTAGTTTTTATAATAAAAAAAAAATCTAAAATCAGTTTAAAATACAGCATCTAACTTTTTGCTCTATTTATTAGGGTGAACCAGGAAAAGACGGTGATCCAGGCCAGGCTGGACCTCACGGCCCTAAAGGTGATGCTGGCCGAGATGGTGCAACTGGTATACAAGGACCACAGGGTGTTGCTGGACCAGCAGGTGAAAGAGGTCCGTCAGGACCTGCAGGTCCTACTGGCTTCCCTGTAAGTATTTTCCAAGAATGGTGAAAATATATTATGTCACAACATAAAACTCATTGACTATTCAATTCATCTAACTAGGTATTTGTTAGGAAGGGGAAATATAGAAATAATCTCACATAACTCGCTATTCCAATATATACAGAGAAGATGATAAAATAAATAAAATAAAAATAAATATATACGGACAAATTACACAGATTGAGCTAGCCCCAAAGTAAGTTTGACTTGTGTTATGGGATACTAACTCAACTATTATATATTTATAATAGATACATATCTAGATAAACATCCAAGACCCAGGCCAATCAGGAAAAGATCGTTTTCCATCATGACCTGGCCGGGGATCTAACCCGGGACCTCCACGTCGCAGGCAGGCGTGTTTTTATTTTTCATTAATTTTTCACATGTTTAAAGCTTGAACAACACTTCTAATTTACAATTTTCCTGTTCTGAAACGTTATAACCTATCTTTCTTTTATCCAGGGTATGCCAGGAGCCGCTGGCTTACCAGGTTCACCAGGAAAAGAAGGCGAACCAGGTATGGCAGGACCTTCCGGGCCCCCAGGACCATCAGGTCCTCGTGGAGAGAGAGGCTTTACCGGAGATCGAGGACAACCTGGTCAGCCTGGAAGCACAGGAGAGAAGGGAGAAACTGGCGCTCAAGGGCCTGATGGACCACCGGTAAGAAGAAGTCAATTAAAATACAAACCAATCTTTTATTTCTTCCTTTGTTTTCAAATTCTTTGCTTCATTTATATAGTGGCTCGAGTCAGGGCACAAAAATAACCTTTTGAAGCTACGATACTGAACAACCGATTACATAGAAAATTATATCCTCCTGCTGACTTTATTATTATCATCCTTACTTTATATGTATTATTATTTGTGACCTCATTTTTGTAGTTTCCCTTTCGCAGCACTTACCATTTGAAACTTTTTAGGGACCCGAAGGACTCCGAGGAAGTAAAGGTCACCCAGGACCCCCGGGTGCAATGGGCATGCCAGGACAACGAGGACTTACTGGAGCACCAGGCGAAAAGGGCGAAAGAGGCTCTGCAGGACCACCTGGCAATGACGGATCACCAGGTAAAAATATCAATTTTGCCACCATTATTTTAATTAATTGCTTTACCGTCTGGGCTCGTCGTAGTATTTACAAACCCATTGTTCGCCAGTATTTTTACAATTTCATTTAACGTTGGGATCCTATCGTCATCAATTCGACTATAACTGGGCTGCTATTGAATAAAATAGAAGTAATAATTAGTACTGTTACGGGCTAGGGGTACTTAAACGCCGGTTAAGGGTTACGAAGTTTATTGGCAACGAAGGTACAGTCGATTGTAGGCAATGACAAGTAGAACGTAGCTGATGTCTCACCGAAGTCTTCCCTTATGTCCACGAAGTCCGTGTTGTAAACACACAATAACAGTACAGATGTTACTCCAAGTAGTACTCACAGTTCTCGTTACAGTTGTCGCAGTAGGTATTCTCAAAGATCGCTGTCGCTGTTTTCGTATCGCTAGTCGAGTGTAGACTGACTGTGCGCTGGCGTCGCGGCGCCTTATATAGCCCAGCTGATCGAACATTCCAGATTCCTCCAGACGTAATAATAATAGCACATAACTTCGAGGTCACTCGGAAGTACCTACGGTAATTCCCGGAAACGGGTTTCTAGAAATTTCGATGTCGACACTTTGTTGACAAAACTGTTGAGACCTGTACCATTCGATAGGCCGTCCTAAGTCTAGCAATGCGTTTTATTATTGTACCTAGAAAATGTCTAGATCTAGGAAAAATAGGGCTTAAAAGTGACACACTGCATGTCACGCGATATTGAACCTTATGCCATCGACATAAGGTCCATTCGTAACATTGCCCCCTTCTTAGTCATGCTCGTCCCGAGCATGATTTGATCCATAATAGCGAGCTAGGCGGTCTACGTGTACGATTTTCAGCTTCCCTCTAGGTCCTTTCTTTATCCGGTAGGTGACATCGTTTATCCTGGTTACTATCGTGTACGGACCCTCCCATTTGGCTTGAAATTTCGGACTCTTTCCTTTTCTCCTTATGGGATTATGTAACCATACCAAAGTTCCCTCTTCAAATCCGGGTACGTTAGCTTTGCGGTCGTATCGGATCTTCATTTTCTCGCTGATTTTGAGACCATTCTCTCTCACTAGCTCATGTATTCTATCTAATTTATGCCGCAGGTCAGCCACATAGTCGACGGCTAGGATAGGAGTTTCGGGAGGTGTTCCGGTTAGTGCATCTATTGGTAGTCTAATTTCTCGGCCGAAGTTGACTTTCGCCGGTGTGCAATTTGTGCTATCATGTATTGCAGAGCGGTATGACATTAAGAAGAGTGGAATGTATTGGTCCCAATCCCTCTGGTGTTCTTCCACTACTTTGGCCAAATGATTCTCTAGCGTCTGGTTGAATCTTTCGACCATTCCATCTGACTGAGGGTGATATGGTGTTGTACGAGTCTTATGTATCCCGAGTAGTTGGCAAACCTCTTGAAATAGCGAAGACTCAAAGTTTCTACCCTGGTCAGAATGTAACTCCAAGGGAACGCCAAATCGACAGAACACCTCGTGAACTAGCTTTTTGGCGACTGTATGAGCTTCTTGGTTAGGTACTGCAAAAGCTTCTGGCCATTTGCTGAAATAGTCTTGCATGACGATGATATACCTATTCCCTTCTTCAGTAACAGGGAATGGCCCAGCTATATCGACAGCAACTCTTTCCCAAGGTGCACCAACATTATACACTTTCAGTAGACCTCTGGCTCTCGTTTGCGGTCCCTTTACTGAGGAGCAAGCTACGCATTTTCTACACCAGTCCTCTACGTCTTCGCGGCAATGCACCCAGTAGAATCTTTTCCTCACCTTCTCCAGGGTTTTCTTTACTCCTAGATGTCCTCCGGATACTCCGTCGTGCACCTGTCTTAGCACTGACGCGACTTTATCGCAGGGGACAACTATCTGTAAGGTGACCTCCTGTCCACTGGGCGATTCCATTTCCTCTTGAGAACTCCATTATCAATTATCAGGCTGTCCCATTGAGCCCAGTAACTTTTTGCTGTTGGGCTAAGCGCTGATATTTCACTCCAAGTGGGCCTTTGGCCACGTTTCTTCCATTCGATTACTGTCTTCAAGTCACTATCTTCCTTTTGTGCGTCTTCCAATGATTGATTATCCCAGTCTTCGTCCAAAGCGTTCACCTGGATAATCCTTACGTTCTCTTTCTTTTCCTGTTTGGCACAATGTCGGCAAGATTCTTCGCAAGGTCGTCTAGACAAAGCATCAGCATTATTGTGTGACTTGCCTTTCCGATGTTCAGTGACAAAGTCAAATTCTTGCAGCTGCTCTATCCACCTTGCTACTTGTCCTTCTGGGTCTTTGAACTGGAGGAGCCACTGTAAGGCAGCGTGATCGGTACGAAGTGTAAACTGCCTCCCAATCAAATATTTCTTGAAGTGTTGTAAGGTCTTAACAACGGCTAGAAGTTCTCGGCGGGTAACACAATAATTTCTTTCTGGCTTGGAAAGGCATTTGCTGAAATATGCGATAACGACCTGCCTATCTCCTTGTGTTTGAGAGAGAACTCCTCCAATACCCACATTGCTGGCATCTGTGTCTACCAAAAATCGGCCTTCCCTACTAGGGTAACCTAGTACAGGAGCCTCACACAAGTGAGTTTTCAGTAGAGCAAATGCCTGTTCGCAGTCAGAGTTCCATTCAAATTGACACTTTTCCTCTGTTAAACGATGCAACGGTTTCGCTAACTCGGAGAAGTTCTTTACAAACCGACGGTAATATGCACACAGACCCAAGAAAGAGCGTACCTCAGTTTTATTACGAGGGGTAGGCCACTTCGACACGGCTTTTATTTTTTCAGGGTCTGTTCGAATTCCTTGCGCCGAAATAATGTGTCCCAAGTATCCAACTTCTTTCTGGAATAGTGTACACTTACTAGGACTGAGTTTTAAATTTGCTTCACGCAGTTTCTGGAAAACTTTCTCCAAATTGCGTAGGTGCTCTTCGAAGCTTCGTCCCATAATGATGATGTCATCCAAATAGACTAGGCATGCATCACCAAGCAACCCCACCAAAATGCGCTCCATTAGGCGCTCGAATGTAGCAGGAGCATTGCACAGTCCAAAAGGCATAACATTGAATTGCCAGAGACCGTTTCCAGGACTAGTGGTGAAAGCGGTCTCTGGCAATTCAATGTCATGCCTTTTGGACTGTGCAATGCTCCTGCTACATTCGAGCGCCTAATGGAGCGCATTTTGGTGGGGTTACTAAGGCTCAAAGTCACACAGAGGGCGATGGAAAGAGCTATGCTCGGAGTTTTTCTGCGTGATCGAATCTGTAATGAGAAGATTTCAGAAGAACCAACCGACATAGCTCTTCAAGTCGCTAAAAATAAGTGGCAGTGGCAGTAAGGTTCTGGAGTGGTGGTTACGTACTGGACGACGCAGCGTAGGGAGGCCCCCAACATTGTGGACCGATGACCTGGTGAAGGTCGCGGGAAGCCGATGGATGCGGGCAACACAAGACCGGTCATCCTGGAAAGCCTTGGGGAAGGCCTTTGTCCAGCAGTGGACCTCTATAGGCTGAGAAGAAGAAGAAGTATAATTAGAATTTAATAAATATACAAACGTACACATAAACTCATGCTTATTTTCCATGGATGTCGGCAAAAAATATAAAACGCCACCTGCTATCATCCTCACACTCACGTCAGTTCTGACTACTGACCCAGGTCTCTCTCTACATACTGATGTTGGTGGGCTAGCGAAGACCGTATTCATAGCTCGGTTTTTCAAAGACAAAATAGGTCGTAATTAAATTTCCTTGAATGCAGGGAAAAATTACTATAATTTTGTATAAAAAAATATTTTCATTACGATAATCGTCAGGTTTGTGACTAAGATTGGTAGAATACCGATGATAATCGATAGAATTCAGAATCGAGACTACCAAATAGTGCTACAAAAGTATGGACAGGAGTTTGCGACCAATATCAACCATAAAGTTATAGTGAACCTATTACAAATGTCGAGATTGTTGCCCTGGAGATCGTCAACAAGATCCAACCACCTTGTTGGTTTAGGACGTCCCTTTCTAGGTTAATATTTGTTTACATTTGCCTGGTAAATATCTTTTGACGATGCAAAGACGGCTAGTTTTTCATTCATCCAATCCTTACTAATATTATAAATCGGAAAATGAGTTTGTAATTGTTTCGCTTTCACGCCCTAACTTCTGCACCGATTGCTTGAAATTTCGCAGACGTAAAATTAGGTCCGGGTTAAATAATAGGGCGGATAAAGTACAAAATAAAGTAAAAAACCTCAAAAATTTGTTACCACAGGTCGCCAAGGAGAACAGGGACCACAGGGTCCAATTGGGCCTGTTGGTCCAGCTGGAGAACCCGCCGAGAGAGGAGAACCTGGTTCGCCTGGTATTCCTGGAGAATTAGGTGCCCCAGGTTCCCCAGGAGAACGAGGGCAACCTGGACCTCAGGGTTCACCTGGCCTTTCTGGCCCACCCGGCCTTGCTGGCATGCCTGGTCTGAAGGGTGAACGCGGTTTCGCTGGTTCGAAGGGACAACAAGGCAATACGGGAAGCCCAGGTAATTTAGATAAGCTACTTACTTTCTAGTTTAGAATTAACCATTTATCATTTCTGCTCACAATGGAATTAGTAAATGCAAGCAGTGGGTGCTACGGCTGTCGCTGAAAACCAGCGCTGGGCTCTGCTTTGCATAGGGTCCCAGCATAATGCTGAGCGACAGCCGTTTTGCGTGAATGTGACGCATATTTCCCTCAACTGTTTCTAATTTTTTGTGTTTTTGTAAACTTTTGTGTCACGTTTACCGCAAATAAACGTTTTTTCTTTCTAATATGTACTTATTTATTTTTGGTAAGGTGTGCCCGGTGAGTCTGGCCCCCGTGGTCTGCCAGGCTTAGTTGGAGCCAAGGGCGCTCGCGGTGATCATGGACCGAAGGGAGAAACAGGTCACGTCGGATTGCCCGGAAGACCCGGAGATTTAGGACCACCTGTAAGTACATTATGTATTGAGCTTATGTCTCTAATCTTAGAAATTAATGATTTTAATCCTTGTCTCCATTAACATTACAAATATAAATGTAAAAATCATGATGTATTTGTGTTTAGGGTCCACAAGGAAGCACAGGTCCAGCAGGTGCCCCTGGTATTCCAGGTGCTAAAGGATCTACAGGTGACTCCGGCAGGCCAGGCCCAACTGGTCCAATGGGCTTGACTGGTCCTCAGGGAGTTGAGGGACCAAAGGGTGAAAGAGGCAGTGAAGGAGAAGCAGGGTTGCAAGGTCCTAGTGGTCCACCAGGCGCGGCTGGCGAGAGAGGCCCAGTTGGAATGCCTGGAATTGTAGGCCCGCCTGGACCACAGGGACTTCGAGGCGCTCAGGTATCTTACACAAATTAATTGTTATAAAATACTTTTCTGTTTCTGTCAATGTAATCAAAGATCAAATCAAAGGTTTTATTAAATGTTACACACAATTTAAACATTTTAAGACCTTTTTACAATATTTGTAGGGTGAAAGTGGTGCCCCAGGCAAACCAGGCGCAGATGGTGCTCCGGGACCATCAGGCACTCCGGGTCTGCAAGGGCCACAGGGACCGATGGGCGAACCCGGCCCAGAGGGACGCCCAGGCAAGCAAGGTCAACCGGGTATCTCTGGAAGACCTGGTGATAAGGGACCAATTGGACCCTCAGGCCTACCAGGACCAGGTGGCCCTCCTGGATTACAGGTAAATATTAAATCTATATCTGTTAACTTTATTCTTTGCTTAATACTATAATGAAAATATCAGTTTGATCAAGATTATTAAGTCGTTTGTTAATGTTATTGCGATATCGGCAAAGACTATCGAAAAATTATTGTATGAGAGATGCACGGTACCAGGAAGTAGGGCAGAAGAGAGGTGAGGTCTATACCCAGCAGTGGGTGATTCTGGGCTAAAACAATGATGATGATGATGAATATTATGTGCATAGATGTATCACAAATACAAATTGTAAAATCACATAGACTTCTCATAGGCGTTTTCAACGTTCCTTAGGGATTACATAAGTAAAATTCTATCTAGAAAAGTTCCAAGCAGAAAATGATGGATTGTAGTCTACGATCGAGTTTATCATGGGGCAAACACGACCTTTTGTTGTTTATTATTCAGTAACCCTACTTTTAAAGGAAGGTTCCTAATAAAAAACAACAGGTATATGGATCCCGCATAAAATATTAACAGGGCAATAAAAAATCTAATTTTGAATTAGATTAATTTTTGTTTCAACAAACATATTGATAATACAAATTAATTATTGTTATTAGGGACCACCAGGTCCGTCCGGGCCTTCTGGACCTACCGGTGAACGAGGACCTAGAGGTGAAAGCGGACCACCTGGAGTTGATGGGCCCCAAGGACCTACCGGCAAGATGGGACCTGCTGGTCTTGATGGAACCAAGGGAGAGCGAGGCGAGGCTGGCGCAGATGGAGCAAAGGGCCACGCTGGCTTGCCAGGTCTACCTGGAATGATGGGTGCCCCAGGAAGAACTGGTGACCGAGGCTTACCTGGACCAATGGGACCCCCTGGAAAGGATGGAGATGTTGGATCACGAGGTAAATTTAATTAATGGATAATTTCACAAAAAAAATGTAGCAAATAAAGATTTTGTTGTTGACAATAGTGAAAACAGATACTACATTAATATTTCTCTAAAGGAACTCCTGGCCGTGATGGAAGCCCTGGCCCGCAAGGTCCACCAGGAGTACCAGGAGGCCGTGGTCCTCCGGGTGAAGCTGGTAGACACGGAACCCCTGGACCTGCGGGTCCGCCTGGACCCCCTGGCCCGCCTGGAGAGGGGCTCGCTTATGATGCTGCTGCCTTAGCTGCCATGTTACAACAAGGTTGGTGATGGATTTGCATGTAAATCAAAATTACGAGTATATTGGTTTTCATATTATTCGTTTAGGCGAGTTAAGGTGGGCGGCGTCAAATAGGGCTATTTAATAAAACTCGATCCAGTTCGGACAAATGTGGACCTATTTATTGTATCAAAGTACAGCATACAAATGATAGCGGAAGAATACCTATACGTTTACAAAAAACGGGCTAATAACCTTGTTAGTAATTTACCTAAAATGAAATAATATTTACCCCTCTATTCATAAACGTTGCTTAAAGTTAACTAGTGATCAGTGACTGTTTAACCATACTTTTTGACATTTTAACGTTATTATTTAATCATTGTTTATGAATAAACCCCTTATACACTATGGCGTTTATTCATGAACGATGATTAAAGTTAAGGGACGTGCAAACTTTAAAAATGAATGTTTAAACGGTCACTAATCACTAGGTAACTTTAAGCAACGTTTATGAATAAGGGGGTTAATGTTTACATTCGGATTAAAATTATCTGATCAACAACAACAGATGTTTTCCATAGACATAAGGTTCTAGATCATCGTACAGCAGCCTAATCGGCGAACACATTTTTGTCAAATGATTGCGACTAGTTCGCGTTTGGACCGCAGTTGATACTATTTTACACTAAAATTATATCAACTGTCCAAACGATCCCAACTAGTCGCAATCATTTGGTTCGATTAGGCTGTTGGTTGTTGTCTTTTTTTTTGTATTTTTTTTTTTTTGTAGTGTGGTGTAGTTATGATTTTATGCCAATTTCAAGTAAAATAAAAATCATTGAAGTAAAAGAAAGTTCTTCTTTCTTTCTCTTATGGCTTCGCACGGTTTGTGCATTTAGCCAATGTCACGTAATGAATTATTCATATCGAAAAAGACGGCCGCGCGAACCGAACACTAGGAGTAAATTTGGTACAAAGCCATGATGTGGTCACTATGCTACAATATTTCACTGTTCTTTAAGAATTATTCACTGAATGCACTTTTTACTACATAAATCACGTTTATATTTAGTAAACGACACTATAAATAATTTAAAAGTCCAATGAAAAATGAGCGTGGCACTCATCTTAGCTTCCCGCCAAAAACCCCCGGGTGTTGTCTTTGTTATCTGTGTGTAAACTTTGAAGCGAAAAGGGAACCAGTACCACAGAATAAATATTACATTACAATCAGTTTGGTTCGCCACACTTACCCTAATGCTCTTAGAGGAACCGTTTTTCAAATGAATGAACCTCCGTACCCCTAGACCCTTCTATAACTCAACTGCTTGATAGATTGGTTCGTCTTAACCCAAATGTTACTGAAACTAGTTTTCCAGGAAAACTAGGAAAAGGTGCGTATAAAAGTCCGTTGTAATAATATAAAGGTGGTATGGATAGGGGGTATGGATGCCGCACGTATGCGTTCTTTGGTCTTGTAAAAGGTCCTTCACACTCATCATTATTTCAGCGTTAATCCCAGTCGCATCCGGAGCTTTTTCTGCTATGGAGTCTCGGGTCCGCTTTACCAGTCTAACTGCTGATTTTGGCTAAACTTCGATATTTTCCGTGGAGCGACTGCCGTCTGACCTCTACAACCCGAAGGCGATATCGAAGCATTGCAGTTAGACCAATTGTTGGACTTTTGGGGGCTCCAACAACCCGTAACGCTACCATTAGATGTTCGTATGGCAACCGGGACCAACGGCTTAACATGCTTTCCGAGTCACTACCGATAATAGGTCTTTCACAATATCTGGGTTAATCTCCAAAGTGTAATAGTTTCGTTTTTTCATGTCATCAGCTGTTGTGTGTAGAAATTTTCCTACTAATCCTACTTGGTACTAATAATGTAAATGCGAAACTTTGTAAAACATCCATCCATTCACACATACCTACATACATTGTACGGACAAACATACATTAGTTTTATATACATAATTAATTTGGATGACATAGCATACCAGCGATCATGCGCGACCTACATTTAATATTTCCTTATTTCATGTAAAGGTCGTTTATCTTGACAACATCCACCACGTCCTACTAGCTGACATCATTTCATCTCAACATTGACATTCGTGTATCGTGATCACACAACCCGTGCATATTGACATTCGTGTATCGTTGTCACACAACCCCGTCCATACTTACATGATACCTACATCGTATGTGTGGATAGATGCATGTTTTCTACTCTTTCACGCAAAGATTACTGACCGGATTGGGATGAAATTTCACAGTTTATAACTAGGAATAACGCATTGGTTACTGTTTATCCCGATATTTCCACACGAGCTTACGAACTCCTTACACGGTTGAAACCACGGGGCGAGGCTAGTATGTCAGAATTCTTCTAAATCCAGCTACTACAATTTATAGGGTTTTTTATTAGATTTTCAACTTTATCTCTAAAGTATTGCGGCTCATGATTGATTGGGAATATCTGACAGTCTGATGTAGCTAACCTGCTGTCATCCTTACATTTACTAATAGCTAGAATTCATAAAGGGCAAGATAAGAACAATGTTAATTTTGTAATTTAACACTTCATGTGGCGGATGTGCTGTAATCAATTATTGATTTGTTCTCCAACAGGTTCAGTGAAAGGACCAGACCCAATGGGTGATGACCCCAACACACTCCCCCCTCGGTTCTTCAAAGATGACATGACACCAGCTGAACGCAAGGAGGTTGTGATGAAGGCATACGAACGGCTCAAGGTGTCTCTTGACAAGTTCCTCAAACCAGACGGCTCTAAGGAAGCGCCTGCTAAGACCTGTGGGGATATCAAGTACCACCATCCTGAATTTGAAAGCGGTAAGATGAAACACTTCTTTGTTCAAATCAAGCTGACTTTTTTAAACCTGTGCTAAAAAAGGTAAAAGCAGTATAATATAATCAGCCATAATGTTCCCACTCCTGGGTCACAGACCTTCTCTCAGTGAAAAGGAGTGGGCCGTAATCTGCCACGCGGTCCCAATGCAGGTTGGTGGATGTCAGATGTCTTGGAAGTTTTGCCTCTAGAACATTTTGCTCACGACGTTTTTCATCACCGTTTTCTGAGTAATGGTGGTGAAATAACTCACACATAGTAAAGCGCCTGATGGGTTTCGAACCTACGACCTACAACTAAGCAGTAGTATGTCTGAAATACCTTACCTTTTTTTTTTTTTTTTTAATAGTTATAAACTAGTGCTTGACTGCAATCCCGCCTGATGGTAAGCAGTGATGCAATCGTTGATGGTAAAGCACACTAGCTTATTAAGCCTATTCACTCAAAAAAACTGAGTGAATAGGAAGGAAGACGGCAGTTGAGCGAGGTGATGCAATGTTTAACCCAACAACACGACCAACGATGCTGCGCCAGAGGATGATCTGGAGAGCCTTCACGACCAAACTCCCGACACAACAACATTAGGCACATCGTACCCGGCACACATCGCAACACAACTGCTCAGACCCGTTCTCCGTACGGCTTCACCAGACATCATGCCGGAACACGACGAATCGCTTGGCGGCAAGACTTTGTCTGGTGGGTGGTAACTTATGCCGGCGGCTGATGTTGTTGCCTACCACCGATAGCCTCTAAAAAGCCAATAAAATACCTCTTAAAAGCAAGATCCGAACAATGTTATTTCGGAAGATGTCTGTCTGATGTCATTAGGTTACCACATCATGGTCGGGAATTACGGTGAAATCTAATCCAAAAGAGTTTCTCCGTGTAACATAGGTTGAAAAATAGAGAATCTCATGCTCGTCTCATACCAAACTGAAACTAAGGCCAAATCAATCAATCCAAAGCAATCTTAACAATACTGTTGCCTCATACCAAAGTGAGACCAAATCAATCAATCGAAGGCAATCTTAACAATTGAAAAGTTTTGTCCTACTCTCTTCTGAACGGAACCTTTTCACAGGACAATACTGGATCGACCCGAACGGAGGTGATATCAACGATGCGATCATAGTACACTGCGACCTGGAGACTGGTAGCAGCTGCGTGTTCCCGAAGCCGATGATATCACAAGACATCGCCTATGATGGCAAGGAGCATGAGCCCTGGCTGAGTGAGATGGACAAGGGATTCACGGTGAGTGTTGAGTTTTTGTTGGCGTAATACATGAATGATAAGCGATTTAAAATTTGTCTAGCTAGTCTGGAGGATACGTTTTATAACCCTGGCAACCAAACTTATCATTTTCAACATGTATCATACATGTTGAAAATGATAAGTTATCATTCATTTTGTAAGTACCCAAAAATTATAACACGTAAGAAAAACAAATACTGTTGTCATATAAGAAATGACTTCTTCAGATTTTTGTATACTAACAGAACAAAAGTCTACCACTTGACATAAAAAAAATCCAAAAATCATATTTTAAAACATGTTCACGATGTTAAATTCAATTTAATGTCGGTATTTTTTTAATTTGCTACAATGTGATTTCTGGCATTTCTTGTTCTTCTTCGTTTCGTTCTTGACAGAACGGTCGTGGTCAATATGACTGAATTTGAGACGTTGACGTAGCTCGCCATACGATCTCTCTCCTTCTATACCTGTTAGACGACAGTCTGGAGCATCCATTTACAGATCCCCTCACTGCCGAATTGTTTGTTCGGTCCACCTCATCGGTGACCTTCCACGAGGTCTGTTTTCTTCTGCTCTGCCCTGGATGACTAAACGTTCTATGGAGTTATTATTGCACATTTATAATATTAACGTCGTGGTGGCCTAGTGGTTAAAACACCAGCCTCTCAAGTATGAGTGCGCGGGTTCGATCCCAGGTCAGGCAAGTACCAACGTAACTTTTCTAAAGTTATATGTACTTTCTAAGTATATCTTGGACACCAATGACTGAAGGTGAAGGAAAACATCTTGAGGAAACCTGGACTTTAAGTCTGAAATTGCCAACCCGCATTGAGCAAGCGTGGTGATTACGCTCAATCCTTTTCTGTGTGAGAGGAGACCTGTGCCCAGTAGTGGGACGATAAAAAAAGGGTTGATGGTGATGATATTTATCATAATGGCATTTATAGTCTAGAATTCAGTCTCGGAGTTAATATTAAAGTTCCACTGTAATAGTAAATATTGCTCACGATGTCGTTTCCTACAAGAAAATACTGTAACTCTTAAGTAGAAAATGTATGACATTAGCTCTGGCTACTCCACTAACTTTAATTCTGGTTGTGTGCTTCTCCGACATAGCTCTACGAATCGGTAAAATTAAGTGGCAGTGGGCGGGGCACATTACTCGTAGAACCGATGGCCGATGGGACAGTAAGGTTCTGGAGTGGCGGCCACCTACCAGAAGATGCAGCGTAGGGAGGCCCCCAACAACGTGGACCTATGACTTGGTGAAGGTCGCAGGATGCCGATAGATGCGGGCAGCACAGGACCATTTATCATGGAAAGCCTTTGGAGGCATGGGAGGCCTTTGTCCAGCAGTGGACCTTTATTGGCTGAAGAAAAAGAAGAAGAAGTGTGCTTCTCCTACCATATTGTACCCTAAAATTTTCGATTCCAATCGGCTTATGAACTAAGACTAGAAACAATGGCCTGGAAAAGTTACTAAGGACAATATAATTATGTCAGTGTTAACCCATCCTAACCAAATATTCATTTCACTTCAACCCATCTAAATATTCATTGTTTGTGAATACCATTTCGACCCTTTGAGTTTGTAACTATGAACCTATTGTTAAGGAACAAGTAAATAAAATACTTTAAATCCTATCTTAAACACTGTTCAAAATTCCCATCATTTTCCAGATTACGTACAAGGCCGACCATACGCAAATCACCTACCTGCAGCTGATGTCTTCGAAGGCAGTCCAGAATGTGACCTTCCACTGCCGCAACACCATTGGCTACTACGACCCGTCCACCAACAATTACAGACGAGGCATCAAGTTGTTGGCCTATAACGACGCGGAGATCCTGCCCAAAGCCAACAACAGATTGCGGTATAAGGCCCTGCTGGACGAATGCCAGGTAAATGAATTTCTTCAATTTAAAAAAAGAATTACTTAAATGTGAAAAAGTCTGTGGTCTGTTGTTCTTTCAGCTTTCAATTTGGACTAGTCACAAAAAGTATACAGTACAAATGAACAAACTTTTTGGTATGGCGAGCAGCTAACTTGTCTAAAACTATTTTTGCGATTGTGCTGAGTAGTTAATTCTCTTACGTGAGTGTCTTGAGTGCTTTTCGCGACCAACCAAAATGTCCTTTTTTGGTATTGTTCGTCGAGTCGTCAAGTTCTGAGTTATAAGCTACACGAATATCTACTTACATGATCTCTCCAAGAGTATATTTGGAACTGAAGAGACTGTAATCCTAGAGTTTATTTCGACATTTACTTTTAGGCGTAGACTGACAGGAAATGTCATCTCCTTCGAGTTTATTTTTATATAATTATGATGAGTATAACGATTCTGAAATCCTACTTTACATGTTAAATGATTTTATTTCATTTGGTTAAGGTAAGGAAGATAATAGGGCGGAGTTAATGGTGATATACATGTGACACATAAACAAAGGGTTTATTCAATTATTAAATACTAAGAAAGTGCTATGAAACTGTATAACATAGGTAATTGTATGCACAGTGGTTGAGCAATCAACTGCTGCGCTGCGTGTAGAGGGTTCAATTCCCGCACGGAGCAAATATTTTACTACCGACATATGAGTATGAGTACCTGTAGGCAGTATAGAAATCCGGATCCGGTAAAAATGTTTGTAGACGTGCCCACGATACAGGAGTAATTAATAGAGTGGGACAACGAATTATAAAAAAAATACAGTTGAATTACTTACTTACTATTAGGCTGGATTGTAAGGATTTACTAAGAATTGGTATTTCAAAATTTAGAAAGGACATATTTTTTTGGAAATAGGTATACCGTAAACCCAAAAACTTAATACGCACCATATAATAAGTACCTCTATCTCTATGATACGCACCCAATTTATATGATCAACGGAGATGAAATACGGACATTTTACCCGTTTACCATAACTAAAGCACGATATATATTTTCGACCCGGTACTGTACTGGGTTCATTATGCTCCGCAGCTTTCATCTCCCCCAAACCCAGTGAACGGCGCAAAACTGATAACAAAACTCCCGAAAAAAACCATTTATACAATATGTAAAGAAAACCCTGTCCGACCCATAAGGATAATAAAGCTTAGGTAAACACTTGTCCAAATATAATATAAAATTTTACATAATCATCACAGTAACAATAATAATGAATTTTGAAATAATCTTTTTTTCCCGGGTATTAATTCCAATTTCCCCGAAATTTGATAATTTTTAAAAAACTGACAACACCATTTGTGACGGAGCGAATAGCGATGCGACCACGTGCCGCATGCCCCGCCCCCCTTCACCCGCGCATACATGCGCGGGTGAAGGGGGGCGGGGCTATCGGGTTGCCTAGCGCACATGCATTAAGTTACCTCGCTTTTTCGAAATAATATTTATTTTTTTTTGGGGATTTTTTTTTAAGTTTGCCCGGCTTTGTAGGCATTATTAGAATCAGTTAACGATACCTAACAATACCTTCACGGATCGGACAGGGTTTTCTTTACATATTGTATAACGACATCATTAATCAACTACAGATTCTCAATAGTTTTATCGTCATGCCTCTCAAAATGAAGGACATTAATATATGTATGTACGATTAATTTTGTCCTCAGCACAAAAGTTCGAGCTGGGCGCGCACCATTGTTGAGTTCCAGACAGATAAGCCAGGACGTCTGCCACTCCTCGACGTGGCCATCAGGGACGTCGGAAGACCAAACCAAATGTTCAGGGTCGAACTTGGTTTGGCCTGCTTCAGCTAAACTGTACGAAAACTATGACAAGATTCGAAAAAATGGCAACATCGCATCAGCTCAAGGTTTATTGAAATAATATAACACCATAATTGTATCACTGTAAGTTTGATCAATTCTTTGATCAGTAAACTAGCTGTTGAAAACTCTTGTTAGCTGTTGATCGAGACAACAGCTAATCAAAGAAGTTAACACAGGTTTGAAAGGTGATCGAATTGAGTAGGCTTGCAGAGGAACCAAAAAAAGAAAGCACAAAAGCTTATAATTAAATAATTACCTATTTTTATTGTCCCTGCATTTATATACCCACTTATCATTAAATAAGCATTTATTGATTACGTATAAGATCTCAAAAACATTGCAACTTATTACTTTTAAGAGCAGGTATATTCGCTTTTTAATATAAGTCTTATTAAACTTAGTTTATGATATTGCCATATTAACTAGCATTTATTACAATAACCACACAAAGCCAACTATGTACCTATCAAAATAGAATAGAAAATTAAACAAATGATATACAAAATAGAAATAAGTACTTTAATCTTTATTATCTTTCCTATAATGTGATTCATTATTAATAAGACAAGATTTTTTATTATACAATTAAGTACTTAAATATAAGTATTATTAGGTCGTCACAACATAGTTTAATAATTATAAATAATATTTTTTTATTTTAATAATTTAATTTACAAAGGTCCTCTTAGGCTGTGTATGTGTACATAATGTAAATATCCATATTTATTAAGTTAATGTCATGTGATTCCTATATTCGAGTTTAAGCTAATTCTTAGTTAAATTAAGATGCTACTTATTTACAATTTAATAAATTTTCTTAGCAATTTATAAAGCAATATATTGTGTATTTTTTTAAAATAATTTGTCTTTTTTTTCTGCCGAAAGTATTTTTTCGCTACAAGTGCCTCCAAATTCACTCACCCAACGTGTTTCTAAAATTGTTTTTGGTTAGAGCTTTTACTATGAAGAAGGACTTTCTTTAACATCAGTTTTCATACAAAAACATAACATTGGCGCCGATTTTGTTGCTCACAACCTAAACTAATTTTAAGCTAAGTGCATCTATATGCAAAGGACAGAATATAAAATGTCAGCTTAGACCTGTCAAATTAGTGCGCTCTTGACGTAAATAGGCGTATTTTTGGACGCCATGTTTATAATCGCGTCTAAACTGTCTATGGAGCATCTTAATTTGACAGGATTAAATTAAAATGTTATCTTCTATCCTTTTCTTAACGAAATGGAAAAGAAAAGATGCACATAACTTAAAATTAGTTTAGTTTGTGCACAACAGAATCGGCGCCATTGCCTTTAAACAATATGTAACGGAAAGGGTACAAGGGAAAATTAGTTACTAACACAATGGGCCACATGTAGTCTGAACAAATAATAATAATAATAAAATACATACGGAGGTCACTTCTGGAAGGCTTCTTTCACCCATATACCATTTATGTGACACCCTTAAAAAATTCAAAAATTAATACAGCTCTCCCCATTGATATAATATTAAACTAAGGTAGATACGTCACTAGCGCACTGAAAATGAAGCGTACAAAAGGAGGTAAGTCCAGCAAGTAGCTTTAGTTTTCGTCGATTCTATTTAAGCGCAAACGACAAACACTAGCCATCTTTTTCTTCTCTATGCTTTAGATTGCGCCCCATCTCACTCACACTGTGCCAACGTGTGAAATGTACGCAGAATAAAAAAATTGCATGTGTGTGCTGCTGCTCCGATCGGCACATTTAATTTGGTTAATTTGTTAGAGCATATCATATCTGTTTAATATTATATCAATGGCTCTCCCCCTTTTTTGTTAACTAACTTCACATTTTCAACACACATTATATTTGACTCCTTTCCCATCCTCTCACTTCCACTTCCATTTCACAGACCCATTCATTTTCTTCTAAAACATTACTGGACTGTCGAGTCGCAGGTGTCCTTCCTCATGCAGGTCACGAAGGGTGGTACACTGCAGGTGCACTTGGTACAGTTGTCATCGACGGTGACTTCATCGCCGACGATCAAGGTCGCGTTGCCAAAGACGCACGAAGCCGTCAGGTTGCGGATGTTAAGACCACGGACTACTTTGGTCTTTGCAGTCTCTGCAAAGTAGACGCAATTCGCAAATTGATACATATAATGCAAGTAATGTTTGTAACTAACTTGAAGCAAACTGACAATCTGAGTAAGACATGTCATACAATTTACAAAAAATGCAGTTCTCAAATTCAATTCTCGCCTTAGTGGGAGAGACGCCACAAATTCACACTCAAAGCATTTATTTCAGTTTGAACCATTTTTAGGCACTCTAGAATTGTCAATGTCAGTCAGAAAATTATGAAGCAAAAGAATAAAGAATAAGAAAATCATTAGGAGAATTTAAGTAGTAGTCAATTTACTTACTAATGAATTTCCCTAACATTATAAGATAAGAAACTAGTACGTGTTGGGTTTAGAAACAAAAATAATGTACCTTCTTAATTTCAACGGGGCTTTCTTTAAATTTTGATGGCTTCCGATAATTTGATCGAGTTCTATCAATAACGGTGGTTATTGATGAAACTCAATCAAATTATCGGAAGCTACTATCGAAACTTTGCTTTCATTTTGTTTATAAAATCGATATTATGTGTAGACCGTGAAACTCTGTAAGATCAGATCTACATATTACTGTTATTACCGACCAATTTACGTATCAACCTCCCAGAACTTGCTGCAGTTTTTCGGAAAGATACTATAGCCTATTTTCGCACAGGCCAGTGAAAGAATACTTGTGGGTTTTAGCCAGTAAAAGTCTGACGCGCCCTTCCGCTCCGACCAGAGTGGGAAAGGTCATTTGATGATTGCCTATCCAAAACTAAAAGCGTCCCACTTCTCATATATGTCAAAATAGCAAGGTTACAACTTACGGCACTCAAATCCAATAGGACAACCGCGCGTATTCCCCGGAAACACAGGCGCACAGTTTTGCAGCAAATCGTTCTGGTAGTGAATCTCGATGCCACAGTTGATGTCCCGGCAGTTAGCAGTATTGTCAGTCGCGTTGAAGTCCTTGGTACAGACACACGTCTTGTGCGTGTTCTTGGGCTGGTACGTCTGACCTTCCTGATACGTCTGGCCATCAACTTCGCAGGTAGCCAACTGAGCTATAGCATCTTTGCCTGGAAAATAAGGGTTAATTTGAAAATCAGTGCTACATGCCATGTCATGGATATAATACGACACTTATCAACTTTTACGACGTAAAACTATGCAAATTTTGTAGCTTAAGCACGATTATTTTATAACGATGGTGACATGATAATTAATTTGTAACGACGATGGTACATTTGTAGCTTATAGGTACATTCAAGAATTTCTTGATGATAAAATATGAATTTTTAATTTCATTTACTTGACTGCTGTAATATAACCACATCGACAGACATTTTTATTTTTGTTTTTAAATGTATATTTTTTGACCATGTAATGTAATGCTTTAGCTGACTTTATTAATTCGTATCATTGCCTTATTATTAATATTTTATCTTGTATTATTGTATTTTCATGTTTGACATTCCTAATTTATACTTACCATTATTTTATAATTATTACTTAATACTATTTTTGCACGCCTAGTTTAAGGTAGATAGTAAAGGATCATTGTATTTATTGAACATCTCATTGTACCTACTATCTATGCAAATAAATTATTATTATTATTATCTCCTTTATTTCAATAAATACACTTATAAATTATATTTTTAAATATTTCTACATAACAAAAATATATATAAAAAACATTTAAAAATATAAAAAATAGTGGCCCACCGGTATCGGGAACAGGGTCCAACCTACCGGCGGTCAGGGCTCCAGAGAGAGGAACTTCCTGACGATGCGAGCCGTGTCCAGCAGTACCGCTTTCTGAATCAAGCCCTTGATCCAGCTGCCTAACGAGAGCTTCCTGAGGTGTTGGTCGAGGCTCTTGGCTATTAAGCCATTGGCTGTCACGACTATCGGTACAATGATTGCTGAATCCACTTCCCACATGTCGACAACCTCGTGAGCCAAGTCAAGATACTTGATTTGTTTATCCTTCTCAGCTTTCACGAGGTTCTCATCATGTGGGATGGTTATGTCAACAATCATTGCACGCCGCTCTGATCGATCCACCAGCACTATATCAGGCTTATTGGCAACAATAGTCCTGTCAGTGATGGTGGATCGATCCCAGTACAATGTGATATGGTCATTTTCGAGAACTGGGTCGGGCGTATACCTGTAGTACGGCACCTCCGATTCCACAAGGTTGTATTTAAGAGCAAGTTGCTGATGAATGATCCTGGCTACAAGGTTGTGTCTATGCAAGTACTCTCCGTTAGCTAGACGAGAACACCCGGAGATAATATGCCTTATTGATTCCCCAGGCCGGTGACATGCCCGACAGATGTCAACTGTGCCGTCTTTCACAATAAATCTCCGGTAATTGTTCGTCATCATAACTTCGTCCGTAATTGCACATACAAAACCTTCGGTTTCCCCAAAAAGGTCACCGAATCGTAGCCAGGCCACGGACGCTTGTAAGTCTACATCAGGCCCGTGTAGGGCTTTGAAAAAGCGTCCGTGAAGCTCCTTGCTCTTCCATACCTCCATGCGATCATTGGTGTCAAGCACTACTGGTTTGCGCCAGTTCTCTTTCGCCAAGGAGAGCGGAGTGAGGCCCTTGTCAACTGCGACCACATCTCGATGCATTCCCACGTCGGTTGTTAGGAAATATTCTCTGAGACTGCATATCTCACGATTGTGGAGTGTCTTAGCGTTTAAAAAGCCTCGACCTCCACATTTTCGCGGGATATACAGCCTCATAACCGATGACCGTGGGTGATGCAATCGATTTGCAGTCAGCAGTGTACGGACTCTCCTATCCAGGGCGTCGAGTTCGGTTTGAGTCCATTTGAGTATGCCGAAAGAGTACATCAATACCGGCATGACCCAACCGTTGAAAGCGCCTGATAGAAGACTATTAAGTACTTTTTTCAGGCGGCCAAGGAAGCGTTCCTTCAACGATTGCTTCATGTCAGTAACATTGATACCCAACGCTTCCGACATACCCAAATACTTATAGGTTTCGGATGCGGAGAGGGCTCTAAGGTTTATGGAACCCGTGAGTTGGGTTCCCACGGATTCCATAATCTCTCCTCGCTTTACATGCATGACTGCACATTTGTCCACACCAAATTCCATCCTGATGGAGCTACTGAAAGTTTCAGTAATTTTCAGTAGCTCCTTCAGTTGTGAATTGGTGTGAGCAAAAAGTTTCAGGTCATCCATGTAGAGGAGGTGCGATATAACCTGACCACCTCTCCTCAACCAATAGCCTAGACCTGAATCCTCTAATAGTGTGCTTAGAGGATTCAGTGCTAAGCAAAACCAAAGTGGACTCAAACTATCGCCCTGAAATATACCTCGCTCGATCCTTATCGCTTCGCTATTCCTCTGAATATTTCGACATCCTGGATAGCGAAGGACTGTCCTCCATGTCCTCATACACGTCATCAGGAAGGTGCGTAGAGTTGCATCCACTTTATACAACTCCAGCACCCGCATGAGCCATGTATGTGGCACTGAGTCATAGGCCTTCTTATAATCTATCCAACATGTCGACAGATCCTTTCGGGAACGACGAACCTGTTGGCTAATGGCCATATCAATGAGGAGTAGCTCCTTAGTACCGCGGGACCCGCTCCTACATCCATTTTGAGAGGCAGACATGATGGAGTTGCTGTCAATATGCGTGTTAATTTTAGATTTCAAAATGGATGTAAGAACTTTATAGACCGTCGGTAAACACGTGATCGGCCTATAATTTTTGGGTTCCGCGGTGCTACTTGATTTATGGAGCAGGTGGGTTACTCCAGTTGTTAGAAACTGGGGTAGCGAACCAGACTCTAAAGCAGTCTGGAATTGAAATGCCAAGCGAAAACCATTTGATCCAAAAGTTGTGCAGCCCATCCGGCCCTGGAGACTTCCAATTAGGCAACGGACGGACTGCACGAGCTACATCTTGGGGGCAGATGGTAATAGCCCCCATTTCTGGTACTGGATCGCAGGCTCGCTCAACAACCCGAGTCCAACTACCTTCGGTGTGACTGACAGGCACCGACCAGATATTGCGCCAGAATGAACACGTGGCATCATCATCCGGTAGGCACGTGTCAGTGACACCTTGGTCTGATCGCTCCCAAGCTCTATAGACCCGCCTTTCATCGCTTTGGAAATTGCGATTCTGAGAATACCGCTCAACTCTTCGCCTGTACCGACGAATGCGGTTTGCCCATGCATAAATCTTCTGCTTAAAAAAGTCGATGCGCTCTGTGACGCGGAACAAATAGATTATTATTATTATTATTAAACTAGTGCTTGACCGCAATCCCGCCTAATGGTAAGCAGTGATGCAATCGTTGATGGTAAAGCGTGATAGTTTACTATTCACTCTAGCCTTGAAAACACTTAAATTGTAGTCACACGGAAACACCGCCGCTAGCAAAGCTATACCACTATTGTTAATACTTAAAGACAAAAGTAGTCTTCGAAAAATTGATCAAAATGCACCAAAAGTATAAAAAAAGCTGTGAATTTTAAGGAAATTATTGCCAAAAAAATTCACAAAGTAAGGTCATAATATTTATCATATTGGCACATGGCCAAAGATGCAATTCAGTTAGCCGAGTATATTTCGCAAACAAAAGGCACGTCAATGTTTTTAAGTGAATATTTATGAAAACAATAAATATTTATACATATTATGAACAACAGACGACTTTATGCCGAGTCACAAAACGATCAAACTCAAGGTGGTCTTCTTGGTAGGCTTGACAGTAGTCAATATTATTATAGTCCATACTAGCTATGTCCCGTGGCTTCACACACCTAACTTTTAGTCCCGTGGAAATACCAGCAGGGTAATTGCGTAATACACTATCAGTTGCAATTGCAATGGGTTTCATTTTGACAGTTTAAACAACATTGCAATGGAGCAATGGATTGGCAAGTTGCTTCGAAATGATTCCAACTAATAGTAAGAGCACGTTACGCAATTAGGGTGCCGGATAAAATCTTTATGTTAATTCTGGTTATAAACCATCCGTGTGATAATAAAATAATCATTGTAGAACTTTGTGTGAGTGTGTGTAACCATTACCTAATCGAAAACCTGTAGGTACTGGGCACACTTAGCGGATTACGGCCCGCTTCCTACCACAAACAGGAGGTCTCTGTGAGCCACAGGTGCTTCTTTGTGTGCTAAAATGTTCTCCCCTCTCTTCCGCAGCCCAAATGAGTTATAAGTGGGCTTATTATGTATTCATTGGACGTCTAAAACTAATATTCCACCAAATTACCAAAAATCTATCTATACTAATATATAAAGCTGAAGAGTTTGTTTGTTTGAACACGCTAATCTCAGGAACTACTGGTCCGATTTGAAAAATATTTTTGCATTAGATAGCCCATTAATCCAGGAAGGCATTAGGCTATAACATCACGCTACGATCACTAGGAGCGGAGCATAACTAAACCACGCTGGCGGCCGCTAGTCACTTATACCCTCTGACTGATTCTGTCAAAATCTCACCGTGGAAAGTTGAGTGAAATGAGCTTAGTGTCAAATGTCAACAGCGTCAATCTCTTAGCATTAGTTTAATGACAGCCACTCTCAATTCACCTTAGTTTTTACGATAAGATTCTTACACAAAAGCACTGCCTGTCCATTTTTGGCAGCTGATTTAAAACGTTCATAGGTATTACAGATTACGTAAAAGTGAACTTTATACTGATACTAGCGGCCGCGTTCGGCTTCGTCTGCGTTTTTTTATATGCTCCGCTGCTATTGCTCTCAGCGTGATGTTATATAGCGTAAAGCCTTCCTGGATTAATGGGCTATCCAACGCGAAAAGAATTTTTCAAATCGGGCCCGTAGTTCCTGAGATTAGCACGTTCAAACAAACTTTTCAGCTTTATATATTAGTATAGATTATAATATTATACGTACAACAATCAATGTATTTTGTATTGCTGCAATGACTAGTTCCCGTCATGTGAAAAAATTGTCTTTCATTTCTCATACTCGGAAAGCAGTTTTGTTTTGATCTGATTATTGGGTGGAAAATGCTGCTTCCGTCCATAAAGAGGGAAAAATTCATACAAATTACTTCACACCTAACTTTGAAAATAGAACTGCTTTCAGCTGTGAAGGGCTTTTTTTATATAAAAAAAAACTAAGTAATTAAAACTGCCGCCATGTGAGTTTCTAAAGAGCCAGTGTGAACTTAGCGGAATAAACTGCACCAATTATGCCGTGAGTTCCATATTTAAAATTGAATAAGTCGATATATAGTTTGGCGGGATACTAATCAGTTATGTATCTGCAACGAAATTTAAAAAAAAATTAAAATAAACAGCTACCTAGTTTTATTTTCCTCAGTAGAGTGTTTAACGCGGATAAAAGAACCAATTCCTACTCAGACTAATATTATAAATGCGAAAGTAACTCTGTCTGTCTGTCTGTCTGTCTGTTACGCTTTCCCGCTTAAACCTCTCAACCGATTTGGAAGATATTTGGCACAGACAATCTTTAGACCCTGAGAAAGGACATAGGCTACCTTTTATCCCAGAAAAATATGATATTCCCGAGGGTAATCTAAAAAACGCGATATAACCGAAATCCGCGCGGGCGAAGCCGCGGGCGGAAAGCTATTAGGATATATAGTATAATAACAATCTACTATTCCTAATTGCATGGGGTATAAATCAGGAAGAGGTCTGTGGTACAAATCGATCAACACACAGACATACAGAACGACGTTCTCTTTTCCCGCGTTTTATCATTTATGTAAACGAAGAATAAGTAATATCGACAATATTTTACGAGTTCATAAACGCAATATAGGTATTGTCTCTTTTTAGTAGCATTTAATACGTGGAAGTGAATTCGATCATCATTATAAGTTGACAATAGGTTGTTGGCAGTAATTCTGCAATTGCGCGGATCTTAACTACCGCATATATGGAGGCCCCTATTGTCTGCCATACTGTTAATAGTGCTGCATAAGAGTGTGTCATCTAAAAATACCTACTGCTGATTAGCAAGCAATAGGTTTGTTCTGATAGAACAGGGGCATCGATAATGTTTATTGAAATCTAATTACGTTTGATGAACGCATAAGTTACTTACTTACTTTGTTGATGTCTCCTTTAGGTCATGCCATAGTTTAAGTTTTAATGGGTTGTTATCTCCTTGTGGGAAATAAGCTAATGTTTTGTCAGTGACGTACTGTTTTAAGCATCCATAATTTTTACTGAATTTTTGAAAGTACTCAATACTCTTTTCTGATGCCATTTTGTTCAATGGTTAGTTTGCGTATAGTATATTTCAGCAACTTTTAAACCTAGAATGGTCTTAATTTATATAAAAAAAAATTACATAAGTAAGCACATTTAACGAAGCGAGCGCGTGCCGCGTGCCCTGTTAGAGTAAGATCCCAGAGCGATCAGACGTAACTTATTTTCACATGGATGAAACCTTAGGTTCGTAGTAGTGCCTCATGTACTTAAAATACCTGTGTGTTTGTGGAACTTGCCGAGTGACACCTGGGCAGGTACCAGGTGAGAAAGGTAACTAAAAATTAGAGTTATTTTACTTAAATTCTGATGGCTGATATGTATATATATTATGTAGAATATTATACTAAACTAGTATCATAAAGTGTCAGACACTTTTCATGGACCAAAACTTTTGTCAGACGCTTTAAAGCTCCATAAAAAAATAAATGAACTTTACTTATTTTCACATGTCTGACTTTTACATATGTTATTGAGGTAACTACTACAAAGTTATATTTCATCAGTCAGACAAATTTGACTGACCAAACATCCCTTAAGACAAAAATTATTCGACTGGGAGTGCGAGCGCGTAAGCACTATGCATGCATTGAACAGCGAGTGAGATGTCCATAGCAACTCGGTTCCCCTTCTTAAACTTACCATCTGCTCCACTCTACTGAATGTGCCTAGTACGTGTCACATAGTATAGAGTTTAGATCCGTAAAGAGCACATGTTTTTTTTTTTTACATGGACTATGGTGTGTTTTTTTTTATTATTATTTATATATATAACTTGTTTGACATTACGAGCATGGCAGTTGAGAGCTTATCATGCTCACTCACATGTCTTGCTGATGGTGGCGCGTGTTGTTGGTTCATTTGGTTCCCTTCAAAATGGTTGAGCTAAGTGGGGCTGATGCGCGCGTCATGCTCGTGAACGGGGGCCGTCAGTGGAGACTGGTCATCTCTTTGCTGCCAGTGGGCTTGATTAATTTTCTAGCTTTTCGTTATTTTTTATAATTATACATTGTGCTCACATGATAGAAGCAACAGAAATATGTAACGAAGACATGTAATCCATATTATGATTTTAAAAGAGTGTCCATGGAGTTTCTTGCACGTTCTTCTCCATAGAGACCTAGGCTTTGGAACGTGCAATTTAGCTTCACTTTTTCTTGGAATGACCGACATTGACTATTCAAAAGTACCAAGTGATGGTTAATTTGAAATAAACAATTTTGATTTTGATTTTTTGATTTTGAATAAAATGGCAGTTCAAGAAATGGATATAAATATCGGATATATATCCGATTTTGGATATATATCGGATATATGTATATCATAAATATCCGATATTTTGATATTTATTATAAATATCAGATATTTTCGAATCCTGTTTTTTACTGATATTAAGTAATTTGTGATAGTGAAAAAACCATGGAAGACGGAAAATTTAAGTGTGTATGTGTACCTCAATAACACATGTAAAAGTCAGACATGTGAAAATAAGTAAAGTTAATTTATTTTTTATGGAGCTTTAAAGCGTCTGACAAAAGTTTTGGTCCATGAAAAGTGTCTGACACTTTATGATACTAGTTTAGTATAATATTATACATAATATATATAAATATCAGCCATCAGAATTTAAGTAAAATAACTCTAATTTTTAGTTACCTTTCTCACCTGGTACCTGCCCAGGTGTCACTCGGCAAGTTCCACAAACACACAGGTATTCTAAGTACATGAGGCACTACTACGAACCTAAGGTTTCATCCATGTGAAAATAAGTTACGTCTGATCGCTCTGGGATCTTGGACTATGTCCCATTTCGCCCGCGCATGTTTAATGTACCTCCTTTTGCGAAATAATATTTATTTCTAAGGGGATTTTTTTAAAGTTTAGACCGGCTTTGTAGGCTATAATAGAATCACTTATCGATACCTAACAATACCTTCACGGATCGGACAGGGTTTTCTTTGCATATTGTATAATATTCATATTTCTAAAAATAAATTGATCATTTTTGGCAGCTTTACCACACTAGATCTGCCAACTGTCAATTATATTGGTATAATAACCCCTCAGTCGGTTAATTTTATGACATGACTTATAACATCACGTACGGTTCTTCCAAATGGTTTGGCTGTGGTGCACTTATACAAACCCTACATTTCGCCATTTATAAAGTAAATTACACTAAGATAACAAAATTTTAAGTGTGTCTTAGGTCCGTATTACAGAACGTCACTCAAAACTCAAGCTCTACTTAAGTCTCGTTTGAAGCCTTTTGATTGAAACTAGTTTTAAGTAATGCTTATGCAGAGATCAATGCTTGAGTTTCCTTCTGGAATACGCACCTTAGTGTCCCATCAAACAATACCTTTCCGCAGTAACACTAAAGCATCTTATTTCTTACCTTATTCCTTTTAAAATTCCGGTCAAATCTGTATCCATTACTTTAAACAAATAAGTATACGACATTTAAAACAAGTCCACTTACCACAAACGCTTCCAGTGCTGCAACA
Source organism: Sesamia nonagrioides (assembly GCA_017933935.1). Classification (NCBI taxonomy): domain Eukaryota; kingdom Metazoa; phylum Arthropoda; class Insecta; order Lepidoptera; family Noctuidae; genus Sesamia; species Sesamia nonagrioides. Next base: position 507,991 of record JADWQK010001117.1, read on the forward strand.
CGAGTCTACCTCATACGTGTTGATACATTGCTGCTGCATATCGTTGTCGAAGACCTCGACGCAGTCGACGGCCGCGCAACTGAATTGTGGCTCTCCGGCGAACACGCTGCAACTGCAGGCTTGCGAGCACGGGTTACTGATCTGCGACTGTGGTATCGGAGCCTTGTCACCGTAGGAGACGCCTCTGGAATAGACAATTACGTTGGCTATTTAGATTGGAATGCTACGTGGTGAAGTTTGGTAAATCTAGACTTAAAATTTAGTGGTTTGGCGCCATGGGCGTACTCAGCTTCTGGCCTAGGGGCAGGCAAGTCAGTCCTTGGGTCGAGTCAGGTATTTTAGATCGAGTCGTCCCCGGCAATTTTTTTGCTGCAAATCACACAAGCAAAACATGAAACATTAGGTATTTGTAGTGTGGTGTGTAGGGCAAATAGACGCAAATGATTAAAAGTAATTTTCGAGAATCTTCTGGGAAACGGTTTACAACATCTTCCATGATATAGACACCAGTGGCGAAGAGTCCATACAAGCCGATTCCCACCGGGTTACCTTTCAAAAATCAGTTCCATATTCATACAAAAGTATTTACATTCTATTTCATTAACAAAGTATTATTAATCAAATGCCTGCGCGATTTACAATAGCAATAGTAATTCTTAGCAATACCCTAAGTATCACATTTCATTTTATAGTCGTAAATTAATCAGCGCTTAAATTTTTCGTACCTAAATTACATTAAAGGTAACTGGACGAATTACAGCTTATCTCGGCCAACGTTTTACTATGAGGCGAAAAGAGACAGAGCGTGTCAGACATCTCTTTCTAATGATCGCTAACCGTCCGTAATTTTTGAGAAAAGATAGGCTGATGCCGACCGGCTTGCAGTTCTCTCCTCTCCTCTATTAGAATGAGACAAAGAAACGTTATAATGAAATCCTTCGCAAGTCATATTCTTTTTATTTTGGCATATTTTCGTGTTCCATTTCGTTTGGTTGAAAATAAATTATTGTTAGTATGTGACATGTGTTCGTTTTTCGTGTTTTTCGTTTGTTATATTTTAATATTTGTGGTATTTAAACTGTGACTGATTCTGTAACGTAATTTAATCGCAGATTTGGTTAAATACTGTGTATTTTGTTTGTTATTATGGCTTTAATTCATATAGAGTGCTGCTCAACTGACTACCTGCTGAATGAACTTAAAGTCTTACGTCAGCGTCGTTAAATAAATTGGACACCTATGAGCTTTTTTTACAGCTCCAGAATACGTCTTTGAAAGACGCATTTTCTCAAGTTTCGACTCTTTGCAGTTTAATTCTAAACCCTCCCCATTTCAGTAGCTTCAGCTGAGCGGTCATTTTCTGCTTTAAAACGCATTCACACATATGTGCGAAACTGCCAAAAAGAGCAGAGATTGTCCGATTTGGCTATCATGTCAATTAAAAAAATTTGCTTAATAAAATGAAAAGTAATCCGAATTTTTATAACATCATTTTAGCTCATTTTGTTAAAAAAAAACAGACGCATTGCATTACAATATAAATAACGTTGTGATTATGTATAATTTGCTTTATTTTTGCTTAATATTTTTGTTGGTTTTGGATCGGTGTTTGTGTGGTTCGGTTTTTAACACTATTATTTTTGTAATTTTTTATTTTATTTTTTCTTGACTCTTATTCCCTAACAATAGGTACTTAACTTAGTACTTACTAACAAGCATGGATGTGTAGTATGGAGATGCACGTCGAAAAAGGCTTTTTTTTTCTTTTGCTGCCGCTTTTATCATACTTGAAAGACACTGTTATCAAATCATCAGTCCTTTTTTGTATGGTGAAGGTGGGGCTTTTAATACTATTCTTATCTGAAGACTTCCTCCAAGATATCCTGCAGTAGGTAAGTGTTTAAGTGTTTATTTTTTTGGACCGGCTTCCCTTTGTCAAAATTTCACCCTTCGCCACTGATAGACACTGAATGGATATTTTTAATCACCTACTTTGATTTAGCTTCTTCTTAATAAATAACATCATCATCATCTCAGCGTTTATCCCGGTTGCATCCGCGGCTTTCGCGTTGGAGCCCGGGGTCCGCTTTCCTGCACATTCTCCTCCATTTCGCACGATCTTTAGCCTCCTGTGGTAAGAGCTTGTTGGCACGCATGTCATCTCTTACAACGTCAAGCCAGCACTTCTTTGGTCTACCCCGCTTGTTCCGGCCCGGCGGAGGCGCCATGGCAAGACATTTGTTACCCACGTAACATGCCGGTTTTCGTAAGACGTGACCGTACCAACGTAGGCGACCCTCCTGCAGTTTGTCCGCTATGTCACGGACATGAAGACTGCCACGGATGCGGGAGTTCCTGATGCGGTCCTTCCGCGTAACTCCACACATCCACCGCAGCATATTCATCTCCGTGACACGCAGCTCCTGCTTGTGTCGCTCAAGCACAGGCCACGCCTCACTGCCATACAGGAGAACAGGTCTAATGATGGTTTTATAGACCTGCCCCTTAAGCTTAACCGGCATTTTGGGGTCACAAATGACACCTGTCACCTCACGCCATTTCGCCCAAGCTGCGGAAATACGTGCCTTGACGTCGCAATCAATGTCGCCGGACGCGTGAAGCACAGACCCCAAGTATTTAAACTGGTCCGTGCGCTCGACCATGTGTCCGCCTATGCGCACAGACACGGGGTCTGTCGTGTTGCTGGCCAAGTATACGGTCTTCGACACGTTGAGTTTCAGACCTCCGTTCTCAAGCGAGTCCTTCCACGCATTCACACGCCGCACCAACCGTTCCCTGTCGCGTCCGCCAGCGCGATATCGTCAGCATACATGAGTAGCCAGGGAGGCTGCTCATGTGAGTCCTTGATACTGGCCGACAAAACGTCTAATATCACGCTGAACGGAAACGGACTAAGGACGGATCCCTGGTGGACTCCGACGGTGATGGGGAAGGGTTTAGTGTCGCCAACAGCGGTCCTGACAACGGAATCGGAATTGAGGTACATGTCTCGAATTATGTCGACATAGGCTTCAGGTACCCCTTTGGACCTCAGTGCCCACCAGATCACCCCTCGAGGGGCACAGTCGAAGGCCTTCTGCATATCTAGAAAGAGCATATGCAGAGGCGTGCTCTTCGATCTGTATCTCTCCATGGCGATCCTTAGTGCGAAGATAGGGTCCATGGTTCCGTACCCTGGCCGAAACCCATATTGACACTCCGAGACAGCACACTCCTGCCGGATTCGGGAGTCTACGATCCTCTCAAAGATTTTCATGGTGTGGGACATGACTTCTTAATAAATAACATGTCAAATAAAATAAATGCTAATTGCTCGCTACACCCTACCGCGGATAACCAATTACAGCCGAGTGCAAACGCTAAAACGCTCGGCTAGATTCGGTAATCTTTGTACGCTATACAATATGTAAAGAAAACCCTGTCCGATCCGTGAAGGTATTGTTAGGTATCGATAACTAATTCTACTAATGCCGACAAAGCCGGGATAAACTTAAAAAATATTCCCCTAAAAAAATAAATATTATTTCGCAAAAGGAGGTAACTTAATACATTTTCGGTAGGCAATACATGCGCGGGCGAACGGAGGCAGGGCACGCGACACGCGTCGCATCGCTCATAATAATACCGTCGAAAACGGTGTTGTCAGTTTTAAAAAAAATACCAAATTTTGGGGAAGTTTGAATTCATGCGCGGAAAAAAAAGATTATTTCAAAATTCATTAGTACTTATTCTTACTATTGATGATTATGTAAAATTTCATATTATATTTGGTCATGTGTTTACCTAACCTTTATTATCCTTATGGGTTGGACGGGGATTTCTTTACATATTGTGTATAGTCGCACACGGTTTTTTGACAATTAACATTGATAAAATATTAAACAGATACGATATATTCTAACAAACTGACCAAAAAAAATGTGCCGAACACAGCAGCAGCACACATGCATATTTTTATTCGGCATACATTGGTACAGTGTGAGTGATAGAGAGATAGTCATAGAGAAGAAAAAGATGGCTAGTGTTTGTCGTTTGCGCTTTTAGTGTTTGTCGTTTGTTTTTACGAGTGTATCGAGAGTGACTAAAGCGAGATACAGGACTTACCTCCTTTTGTACGCTTCATTTTTAGTGCGCTAGTGACTTAACTACCTTAGTTTAATATTTTATCAATGACAATTAATCGTACATTTTGTTAGTGTCTACTGCGTGGTTTATTTTAAAGTTAGAGATAAGTCCTCGTTTATACTTTGATTAGTAATTAGGGGAGTTCACATACATGTTCTGCGAGATTTCCAAGGGAGGGGAAAGGGGCCCCCACCTGCCCCCCGAGGGGATTTTTAATGTTAGCTAGCTCAAATAATACCATACGACTGGGTGTAAATAATATCGTCATTGGGTATAGAATCCATCTAACAGGCACAGGTGCTTAGGTACACCCGAAGATTTTTTTTTGACAACGTAACAATTATTTCAAAGGCTATCTATTAAAGTAGAAAAAGTTCCGTATTGGATGTATTAGAAATAGAAAGAAGAACTCGTTCCCTGAGAATTTTTGAGAAAACAAAATAATAAAAAAACAGGGCTAAATCCTCAATGTCGATCTGACTTGCTTTTCTTAGGTGAACTTCAGTCTAACTGGATGCAATTCAACAGTCAACACCTGTATTTTATACGAAGCGACTGCTTATCCTACCTCCACAACCACCGGTACTAGGTAGGTACACGATACTCTGGTAGAAACTGGTTGACACACTTTCAGGTTATTAACGAGCCCTAACGACTGCCAAAGATTCACGAATGGCAGCCGGAACCTTTTGAGGCACGGAGGGGTATTACATAACATAATCAGCGTATAATGTTTCAACTTCTGGGATATAGGCCTTCTCTCGGTAAGAGGGAGTGGGCCGTAATCTACAACGCGGGCTCAGTGCCGGTTGGTAAATGTCACATGTCTTCGAAGTTTTGCCTCTAGGACATGCCGGTTTCCTCATGATGTTTTCCTTCACCGTTTTGAGAGCAGTCGTGATGAAATATTTACACAAAGTAAAGTGCCTTGCGGGGTTGTAACCTACGACCTACAACATGTAAGTCGCGGCCGATACCACTAGGCCACCACTGGTTATACCACTAGGGAGGAGTCTTAAGAAGAGACTCTAGTGCCGAGGAATTTGGAAAACAGATATTTGAAGAAACTGTTGCCGTCGCGCTGCTTCCATCCTCTCTCAGTAAAGTGCGATAAGGACAGAACTTGTATTTAGAAGTATCATATTTCTTTTATTAATTAAGTTTTGGAAAAAATCAAATGATAGGGGCACGTATAATCACGGTGTAAAATTGTAGAAAAAAAAATTGCTTTAAAAGCATTATCCACGAAGAAAACAGGGGAATACGTTTGTATGGAGAAAGCACCACTAGAGTCCCCTCTTAAAGTGTCTAAATATGTAAAGATGGCCGTACAAACGTCGTTTATTCCATAGACATTTATACTAATGGACATGCCGTACTCGTATTATCTGGAGTATTTTTTTGGTTTGAAAAGAGTGAGAGAGATGGCCTATGCTTACGGTCTAGCACTATCTCTGTCCTCATAGATAATTAATGATTTTAAGAGAGATAAAGGTACTTCGTTTCCTCTCTTTCTTTCGGAATGCCACAATTCTCATCTCTAAGGCATGTCCAATATTATATGTCGATGGTTTATTCTAATCGGTCGAGCCGCGCTGCTGTTGCTATTTAACCACAAGCCCAAATTCAAAATATAAACAACGTTAAAAGCCTACTTTTACCAGAAAAGCACTTGAAAGTTATAACAATAAAGTTATCTAATTAAAAGGCCCTAAAGTTGTTAGATCGGCTTAACACAGTTCATTAAAAGTTAAAGCGTGTGAATTGAGTATAGACCGCAACTTTATTTATTACGAAACTTGAAGGAAATTATGATTCTGGGGATTTTTTATGGACATGTTTAATTGGTGAATCGAGCGTCTGACTGACACTTTGCGTTACCTATCCTGAGCGAATGGTATGTGGTTGGTTGAATGAAATTAAGTAACAGAATTGATTGTCATGATCAACCTTTTAATCGTCCCACTGCTGGTCACAGGTCTCCTCTCATACAGAGAAGGATTGAGCGTAATCACCACGCCAGCTCAAGCGGGTTGGCGATTTCAGACTTAAGGGGATAGATACCCTCGAGCGGCCAAAAACGCTCATCTTTCAAAGTTTATTCCTCCAGAATGCCTTGATCAAAAATTTTGAAAAAAATATATTATAATCATAGATTCAAGCACAACATATTTAGTGTTTATTATTTTCTATACGGCCTATATTTACGTCAAAAGAAAAATATTTCTACACGGCGTTTTTTAACTTTTAAATCGATATTTCTCTTAAAGCGCTTAGACTTTTTTAAATATTCTTACTCGCAGTAACGTGTATCTGTAAGAGCTATAGAATCATAGTTCTATTTTAAAATTGATGAAATATTTAATAAGAAAAGTAATAAAAATGAGTGTCCGTACGAGTTTCCGCCTTGCGAGGTTCAGAGGGGCTCTATGCGGGACGCGGGCGCGGGTCGGCCGGCAGTCTCGCGCCAGCGCTCGTGAGAGGAGGCTGTGTCACTTTTTGCTCCGTGCACCCTTGGATACTAATGTAAAGACATGCTTCAGAAGCGTAGAAAATAATAACGACGTAGTATGATCCAGTACAAGTCTGTTTAATTAATGATCAACAGCACAGACATCAGTAGGTTTTATACACCATTGAGTCAAAACACTAACTAATAGTCACAAAACTAATAGACAACGGAAACGGAAATTATCAGGTATTGAATAAAATTAAGAAAAAGTTAATAGTAACGCTAGTAATTGTCAATAATTGTGTACAGATATTTGGATTAACCTAAAATATCGAAAGTTGTTTATATTTATTTATTTGAACAATGCTTGATTCAATAAATAAATATCCGATGGGCGGGAAGACTAATGCTCGAGAGGAATTTATAATAAAAGTTGGCGGTAATCGGAAGTTGCATCAATAATTCTAAAATTAATAAAATAATGGCCGAAAGACCGGAAGTGTACTTGCAAGTGTGATTTTAGAATAAACTAAGGTTTTAAAATCCTCCCAAGTAATTTAAAGTAATCATAATAAATTTAAATTAACATAAATAATTACGCAACTACGATCAATATAAAATAATTATGAAACTAAGTATAGCTTCATAGATGGGCGGGAAGCGCAAGCTATAACACTAAGTACTTCGAGTGCAACGAAGTATTTTTAGTGATTTTGTGTATAATTATTGAATGTTTGCATTTATTGCCGCGCTGGGACGCTTTACGTGATTTTATATGATGCTTTATTTTGATACTAGCTTTCCGCCCGCGGCTTCGCCCGCGTGGTGTTCGATTATATCGTGCTTTTCAGATTTCCTTCGGGAACACCAAATTTTTTCGGGATAAGAAGTAGGTACCCTATCATTTAATCCGGATTTCTAACTTTACGTCTACAAAATTCAAAGCAATCGGTTCAGTAGTTACAGTGTGAAAGCAGAACAAACAAACTCACTTTCCCATTTATAATATTAGTATGATTCGGTTATATCGCGCTTCTAGATTCCTTCGGGTTAAAGTTATTTCTAAGTAGGGCACGCAATACCGGTTTACCGGTTTTCATTTTTACCGCCTTTTCTCCTTTCGTCTTTTTTCGTAACTATAAAATTACCGGTAAAAAAATATAAAGCCGGTAATTTACCGGTTTTATGTTTTGGGCAAAGTTGTTCATTTATTCACGCATACGTCAAACTTTCCATTATGTGTAATGTTTGACACTTAAAAGTAGCTTTGACGTAAGCATTTGTGACGATTCGTGTCATTCATTAGTTTGTATAACTGTACTGTACAACGACTAACGAACTCATGTCAAATTTTCCAATGACTCCAGAGCTAGACGAACGTAACCAGTCTTACTAGCTTGGCAGTGCAGGATTGAATACCGTATTGGTGGGGCCAGAACACTTATCGGTAAACTAATCTGCTTCAGGGAATGTGATACTCGTCCTAGAGTGATACGCTTTGTAAGGCGGGTATTTTCAGGTACAAATACCAACCTACCTAACCAACCTAACCTGTCAGGGAGCACATCGACTTCCTGAAGCAGAAAATGTACGGTACAGTCAGAAGCGAAAATATGTATACATTGCCAAGGCACCAAAAATATGTAAACATCTTCGACTTTAAGACGAAGTGCTCAACTTGAAGAGCATAAAATTGTAGCCACTGGTTCACATCATAAATATGTATACGCTCATTGCTTCATTAATTTATGAACCAACGCGTGAATACATGCTATTGATGGAAGCGTACATACATAGTATTGTTCCTTTCGTGGTGGGCATAATTTAATGAAGCAATGAGCGTATACATATTTATGATGTGAACCGGTGGCTACAATTTTATGCTCTTCAAGTTGAGCACTTCGTCTTAAAGTCGAAGATGTTTACATATTTTTGGTGCCTTGGCAATGTATACATATTTTTGCTTCTGACTGTACACCCAGAATCGCACTTTCTAAAACAATGAATGGTGGGTTTATCGACCAGACCAAGGTGGCTGACACTTACCTACTGGATGACGATGCCATGTCTTCATTCTGGCGCAGTATCTGTTTGATGCCTGTCGCTTTTTTGGATCAAATGGTTTTCAATGTTGCACGCTCGCTTGAGTCTGGTTCGCTACCTCAGTTCCTAACAACTAGAGTAACCCACCTGCTCCGTAAATCAGGTAGCACTGCGGAACCCAAAAATTATTGGCCGATCACTTGTTTACCGACCATCTTTAAAGTTCTTACATCCAATTTTAAAGTTAAAATTAACAAACATATTGACAGCAACTCATCATGTCTGCCTCTCAAAATGGATGTAGGAGCGGCTCCCGCGGTACTAAGGAGCTACTCCTTAATAACATGGCCATTACCCAACAAGTTCGTCGTTCCCAAAAGGATCTATCGACATGTTGAATAGTTTTTTTTTATATTGCCTTTCACGGACACCAGCTCCTCACATATGTAACAAATACTAGACTGAGTAATTGTACGGTTTTAGCTATAAACAAAACATTGTGAGGAGAAATAAATGAATAATAATAATTATTATTATATAATAAGGCCTATTATGACTTGGTGCCACATACAAGGCTCATGCGGGTGATGGAGTTCTATAAAGTTGATGCAACTCTGCACACCATCTTGATGACGTGTATGGCTAATGGAGGACGGTCCTTCGCTATCCTGGATATCGAGATATTCATAGGAATAGCGATCCGAGCCAGGTCTATTCCAGGGCGATACTTTGAGTCAACTTTGATTTTGCTTAGCCTTGAATCCTCTAAGTACACTGCTGGAGAATACACGTCTAGACTATCGGCTGAGGAGAGGTGGTCAGGTTATATCGCACTTCCTTTACATGAGTGACTTAAAATTCATTGCTCCCCACAAATTTCAACTGAAGGAGCTAATGAAAATTACTGAAACTTTCAGTAGCGTTATCAGGATGGAATTTTGTGTGGATAAATGTGTGGTCATGCATGTAAAGCGAGGAGAGATTGCGGCATCCATGGGAACCCAACTCACGTTCCGTAAACCTTAGAGCGCTCTCTGCATCTGAAACCTATAAATATTGGGTATGTCGAATGCTTTATACCAGTAACGTTGATACCCAAAGTATCAATGTTACTGGTATGAAGCAATCGCTGAAGAAACGTTTTGCATCTCATATTCATCTTCGCGTCGCTGAAAAAAGTAATAAATAGTCTTCTATTAAGCGGAAATAAGGTACGAGCCTTCAACGGTTGGATCATCCCGATTTTATGTACTCTTTCAGCATACTAAAATGGACTCGGACCGAAGTCGACACCCTGGATAGGAGGGTCCGTTCGGTGCTGACTACAATTCAATTGCATCACCCACTGACATCGGTTATGAGGCTGTATTAGTTTATACCCCGCGAAAAAGAGAAAGTTGAAGCTTTTTAAATGGTAAGACCCTCCACAATCGCGAGATATGCAGTCTCAGGGAATATTTCCTAAAAACCGACGTGGGAATGCATCGAGATGTGGTCGCGGTTGACAAGGGAATCACTCCGCTCTCCTTGCCTTGGCTAAAAAGAACTGGTGCAAGCCAGTATACCTACTTGACACTGAAGATCGCATTGAGGTTTAGCAAGCTACATTGAGGTTATTTCCGGGTTCTAAACGGGCTTGATGTAGATTTACCAGCATTCGTTGGCTGGCTGCGTTTTGAAAATGAAAATTGTCTAAATTAATCTAAAGGTGCTACATTTACGCTTGACTGCGCCAAAGAAAAGGTCATGGTTTTAAAAATTGTGTTTATATGCTCATTTTAAGCAATATGTAATATGTTCACTACCATTGTACCTTGTGTACTTATTTATTTTCTGCTTTAAGACTACCCAATCACATAATTAATATTTTGGAAAAAAAAAATATAAATTTACCGTTTTTACCGGTTTAACGGTAAAAATATTTCAATTACCGTTTTTTTTACCGGTAAAACCAAAATTACGCTAATTGTATGCCCTATTTCTAAGGCCACACCTGTTCATTCCTCCAATAAAAATTAAGAACATCTCAAAAAAAAAAAAATCGTCAAATTTTTGCTAAGTTCAAAACAATAATATTTTCCTTCCCTAAAAAATATATAATTGATACTTGTAATTTAATCCACATGAAACTTGATTAAATTTCCCCAATTTTTTTTTCTAGTAGGTAAATTAAAACAATTTCTTTTTTTCATTCTTTAAGTTCATTAGTCTCAGGTGTTCATTACCTAAAATTTGGTCAGCAAAATTTTTAAACAATATGTATTCTAAATAATATGCACCTATTTTAGTCTGACCTGTGAGTTTTATTTAGATGATGGAGTTTCCGGGATTTTTTTTTAAGTCCTGGTAAGTATCAATGGGAATTATACCAAAAACGCTAAATGCTATATAATAACTATAAATAAAAAAGAATAAACCGGTTCCCATTTTGCATTAATCATTTATATAAATTAATATTTGTTTTCCCTTTTTTAAATAAAAAAATCCCTGCAACGCAGTATCGAAAACAACATAATAAAAGTAATTACCTAATATGTTTCACTTTAGGGCATGAGTTTTGATACCACGTAATTCTTTCTATATTAGGTACTTTTTAGACAGAATAGTATACTTTATAGACATGGTATGGCATTCTACGTTTGTTGCGAGACGTCCGCCCTCGAAGCAAGCGAGTAGGGAACGTGCACGTAAATATGATGCGGGGTGCGCGGGGGTTTCTGCCTAGCCCCGCCCAGATGCGCAAGGTCATCGTCGTTACTAATCGCCTTAAAGTCTAGGTTTCTTCAAGATATTTTCTTTCACTTTGTCATCAGTCATTGGTGTCCAAGATATACTTAGAATTCTTCAAAAATGGACAAATCGACAACGATTCCGTTTGCATAACTTACTTATCCATCGACTATCGTTAGTGTTAAACATTTATATCATAGAATAACAAAAGATTATATATCTGTTTATAATTTTACAAAGATTTTCGATATCTGTAATAGGAAACGTTACCTAGATATTTTATATACACTTAGGTAAGTTTATTCAGCTGGTGCCGAACAAACAACATGAATTATGAGCCTATTTAAAATTATTCCATAATTAATTCAGCTGGTAACATTTCAAACATTTTGTAAGTATTTATTTTATACCAGTAAATTAATTGTAAATAGAAAATGAAAAGGCTATTCCATAATTCATTTGGCTGGTAGCCTTTTCGTACGTTCCGTTAAAACTAGGGTTGTAACGGAGCTTCGCCTCCGCTTCCGTTACTGCGGAAGTTCCGCAAGAAATCGTATCTTCGCTTCCGCCTCCGCCTCCGCACAATTTTTAACGGAGTTATAACGGAGGTTTATTTGAGTATTTATGCAATAAATAACGCGCAAGCTGCGTCGCTCGACAACCGTCCGGCCGCGTTTAAGCGCGAAATGGTCAAGAATCAACTAGTGCGAGGCGGGAATGCGGCAAGCACAATTTGTTTCTCCTTAATTTTCATTACAAGAAGGTAATTTTTTTTTTACCAAGTATACTACTATTAATGTACGTATTTAAAATAAAAATTTTGTTTTAATTAACCATAAATTTAAATTTTTTCTATATGTACTTTCACCTCCGCCTCCGCCTCCGTTAACCTCCGCATCCGCGGAGGTGAGACTCGTCGCCTCCGCATCCGCCTCCGCCTCCGCTAACAAGCCTCCGTTACAACTCTAGTTAAAACCAACAAAAACATTATGCCGAGGCGTTTTTATCGAGGAAGTTAGTTAGCGCCTTTTTTGAGATATCTGTTACCTGTGTCGTTGTACAGAGGATAGTAGGTCAAGCTACCCGAAGCTGTCAAATATTTCCAATCAACCTTGAGCCTGCACGCTTCAGCGATAAAGTTGAAAATCTAATAAAGAAATCTGACATATTATAGTAGCTTGATGTGCTGTCGTCCGTACGTGGTTGTGTACGTGAACTTATTTTAACATGTGATCTGAAGCCCAGATCACTTTTTAAAATAAATTCACGTTTCCATTTTTAAATGCCGTTTATTAGCTTCACTTGTATGTTTGCTTGTTTGTTTGTTTGTTTGTCCGTCTCTAACTCTTTCGACTATGAGTGAGCGGCTCATTACTGTAAAATGTCCCACCGTTTTCAATACGTTCGTTCGTTTGTTTTTTTTTTTTAAGAATATCGAACTAAAAAGTTGAAAATAAAATAGTTTAATAAACTATAAAAACATGCTTTTAAAAAATATCAAACTTAAAAGTTGAAAATAATTTATAATTTATTTTTAAAAAGTTAAAAAGCGTAAGGCGCTTAATATACAAAAATTATGGCACAAAGCGCCTCATGTTTTTTTTTTAATTATTTTTAACTTTTTAGTTTGATATTTTTTAAAAACATGTTTTTTTTAGTTTATTAAACTATATTTATCTTTTTATGTTATGTTAGTTATTTTGTTTTTGGTGTAGCTATGTACAATAAAGTAAATAATAAAGGACTTTCCCTTATAAAACTTGAAGCTTTGAATTTGAATTTCATACTTTACGATAGGTAATGGTAACATTTGCATAATGAACGTGACTTATATTTTCACTTTGAAATTGCAATTCAAAAAATCCAATAAAGGCATAATAAACTCACAAAGAATCGTAACAAACAATACATAATCATTCCAACGTCTATCTTATATCCTAAGAACAATATTATCAATGATTTATATGACCTATCTTAACTGTCATCAGATCAAGCGCAAGGTCGCGGTATTTCCCTGCGCGACGACGGCCACGCGAGAGGTCACCGCCTTTTTGTTAATTTTAAGTGCTGGGTGCTTCTGGGTATTCCACGAGGTCAGGACTTGAGTGGATGCTAACATTTACAATATTACGGTTGGAATTTTTTGACGTCTTAAGGCTATTTGACCAGATGAATCAGATCAAACGTAGGTATCTCAAATATAAGAACTTCGTAAAATAAGTATTTTTTCTGTCTTGTTCTCAAATTGTCTTGAGAGACCATTTTCAGTTAGTTTAGTAATAATTGCCAATCTTGTTCTTGTTTCTGAAGCATACCTACCGATTTCAGAATCAAGGCCTTCTCAGAGTTTTTATATCATACTAGCTGAGCCGCGCGGTTTCACTCGCGTAGGTTTCAATATGTTATTTTTATATGCTCCGCTCCTATTGGTCGCAGCGAGATGTTATATAATATGTAAATAAAACCCTGTCTGATCCGTGAAGGTATTGTTAGGTATCGATAACTGATTCTACTAATGGATACAAAGCCGGTCTAAACTTAAAAAAAAATCCCCTGAAAAAATAAATATTATTTCGCAAAAAGAGGTAACTTAATGCATGTGCGGTTAGCAACCCAACCGCGGGCGGCGGGGGGCAGGGCACGCGGCACGTGGTCACGGCGCTATTCACTCATAATAATACCGGTGTTGACACTTTTTTAAGAATTAACAAATTTCGGGGAAATTGGAATTAATTCCCGGGAAAAAAAGATTATTTCAAAATTCATTAGTATTGTTACTAGGATGATTATGTAAAATTTATATTATATTTGGTCAAGTGTTTATTTAACTTTGGGCTAATAATGAGCTATCCAACTCAAAAAGAATTTTTCAAATCGGACTAGTAGTTCCTGAGATTAGCGCGTTCAAACAAACAAACAAACAATGTCTTCCGCTTTATATATTGGTATAGATTGACTCTCTCTGTCTTAAATTCTAAGTCCACAAGTAAGTAACCTACCAATTCATAATGCAGTCAAGTAAGACTTTTTGTTAAACTCGCTTATTCAATCCAATCTCGTTCTCTACTCACTTATAGTAACACATGGTGGGATCAGGGTGTAGATCGGCACAGGTGAAAGCTTCGGGACACAGCCCTCCATCTGCCCGAGCCACTGGCGTACAGCCCAGTTCGGTGTAGAAGCTAGCCATATCGCACTCTCCCTCCATGTCTGTTGACACCGCACCCAACACTGGAAACAAAGTAATCATCGTCAATAAAAAAATAGATTACCGCCAGAAGTGAAAACTTGAACATTACATTTTTCAATTTTAAATATAGAATGTTTAGGAAATATAAAACTTTTACCATTTAAGTGGTAAAATAGGGAGGTTTTGGCGGGAAGCTAAGATGAGTGCCACGCTCATTTTTCATTGGACTTTTAAATTACTTATAGTGTCGTTTACTAAATAAAAACGCGTGATTTATGTAGTAAAAAGTGCATTAAATTAATAATTCATAAAGAACAGTGAAATATTGTAGCATAGTGGCCACGTCATGGCTTTATACCAAAACTTCCTCCGTGTTCGGTTCGCGCGGCCGTCTTTTTCGAAATGAATAATTAATTCATTACGTGACATTGGCTAAATGCACAAACGTGCAAAGAAAGAAGAACTTTTGATGATTTTTATTTTACTTGAAATTGGCACAAAGTCATAACTAGTGCCACACTCCAAAAAAAAAAAAAAAGTGGTAAAATACAATATTCATTTCGTGCGCCATCATATGTACATAAACATCTTCATCATCAACCTTTTTATCACTATAAGGTTTTATTTCAAATACACACATCAAAAGTGTCTAGGGATCAAGCATTTTTATGCGGATTTCTTGAGATTGAGATGTGGCTTTGTAATAAATTTATGATTTTATAAATTTATATGGATCCTTTTTGGTGCATTTCATAATTTGAATCAGGAACTGTGAATCAAATTCGAGTAAAAGATGAAAATCAGCTGTCCATATTTTCCCTATAAAAACATACAACGCATTGAAGACATTATTAGTGCTACTGTTTCCCTACTACTGATTAAAACCAACGTTATTATGGAGCGGCGACGTCATTTAAGCAGGGAAGAAATGCTCAGAGCCGTGGGAATGATAGAAGCTGGTTCCCGGCAACGTACTGTGGCTTTAGCTCTGAATACAAGTCAGAGTGTTATCAGTCGACTTTGGACACGTTACCGAAGCACTGGTACCGTGGCTGAGCGCCATGGAGGACGGTATCGCTGCACCACACGGAGACAAGACCGATACATTCAAATCTTAACTCGAAGAGCTCCAACAATAACCGCCATGATGTTAGCCGTGAGGCTTCATCACTCTTCAGGGAACTTAATTAGCGACCAAACAGTCAGAAACCGCTTGCATGAAGTGAACCTTCATTCCCGAAGACCGCTACGGGTACCACCTATAGCAATGCACAATCGTAGGATCAATGGGCTCTTGAACACAGAAATTGGGCAGAAGAACAATGGCGTTTCGTGTGCTTTTCTGATGAGTCTCGTTTTGGTATGAGACCGGATACAAGACGTATACGACACTGAAGAACCCCTGGACGCCAACAGCGATTAAAATCCTGCCAGGAAGTCCATCCTTATAGTGGTGGAACCATCATGGTATGGGCGGGTATTTGGATCGGCGGAAGAACTGAGTTGATTTGGATCAGAGGCAACCTCAACGCTCAAATTTATGCTGAAACGATTGTATCTGACGTCATCGTTCCTCTACAAGTGCAAATCGGTCCCTTATTTCAGTTAATGCATGATAATGCACGACCGCACACCGCAAGAGTTGTAAGACAGACTCTCGCCGCAGCTAACATCAATGTCCTGCCCTGGCCTGCTCAGTCGCCAGACTTGAACCCGATTGAGCATGCATGGGATATGCCACAGAGAAGAGCTCTGCCGAATATGGAGGGTATCCAGTCGCAAGAAGACCTTTTTTTGTTGTTGCAACGAACATGGGCGGCCATTCCACAGCGTGATTTGGATGAACTCATTTTGAGTATGCCAAACCGATGTTCTTGTGTTGTTAGTGTTCGCGGTAGAAACACGGATTATTAATTGTTTAAGTTACCCAATAAAATTTTAGAGAAAACTGTTATTTCAGTCTTTTTTCGAACTTTTGTGTTAGTGGTTCAAATGTCAAATATCCCTTTATTAGGAAAATGGCAAATTTCTTTATTAATGCAAAGGTGACTTGGTTTATCGTTACTGTGACAAACGAAAACACTCTATTTGATGAATCCTTAAAGAAAATTTTAATTAATATCAATCAGGAGAAAAGTTATTGCAAAAATATATGTTGATCCCTAGACACTTTTGATGTGTGTATTATTTACAAATCTTAACGAGCGTTACACAGTGAACGTAAAAATACACTTTTACAAAATAAGTATCTACTACTATTTCAAAAAATGTGTGGGTGATTAATTATCACCTAGCCAGGTTATGGAAACCTGTGTTATGGACCAGTCCGTCGAAGCAATCGGTCCCTTAAATTGTAATGACGTAAAAGTTACATAGTGGTTCTGATATACAGAAAAGAAAGATTAGTTATTGACATACAGAAAAGAAATATTAGTTTAGACATTAATCAATAATTTAGAGTTTAATATTAATTAATATTCTGTCTTTTCTTAATGCAAAAGAAAGAAAAAGAGACACACTAACTTAAATTTAAGTAGTTTTCTTTTTGAACAAGGAAATCGATGCCATTGTCATTTCATTATCATTCTACTGCTAATCTTCATCGCAGCATTTTTTTTTTGGGTTAAAACCCGCCACAGTTTTCCCAACCCACTGCAACTCCTGAAAGCCAGAATCAACAGTGGAGACCGCCAGAAAAACGCCGAGCAATGAAGCTCGACGAGTCCCGGAGAAACGATTCAACTGTCTTGGGTCCCGCAACGAAATTAATCAGAAAAGAATAGCGGAGGAGTAAGAAAATATATATAGACTTCCATATATCGTCCTAACCCCTCAGTGGTCAGTCCTTTTTTCTATGCATATACAACTTTATTTTTTGAAACCTGCCCCCTAATCGGCGAACACATTTTTGTCAAATGATTGCGACTAGTTGGGATCAGTTGGGTTGGGATCGTTTGGACCGCCTATTGCTCCGTTCGGTCCAAACGATCCCAACTAATGTGTTCGCCGATTAGGATGCAGAATACGGTTTGTTCAGAATAAACAACTGATTCGATTTCAATCATTTTACACAATGTTTTATTTTTCCCAGATACATTTAGAAATTGTTACTTTGTCCACTACTCTACAGGCATCCACCATCAGTAATAAAAATATATAGTTAACACATGCATATATCCTCTCAAGCTGGGAGAGGCATCTTTCAAAATGAGATCGTGAGGCTGACAATTATCATTGGATAACGGGATTCCACCAAACTGCGCGAACCTCAATATGCATGACATCACAATCACCTAACAATGATCCCGCTGCTGACTAATTAGGCTGGTCGATAATCGTGATGCTAGTTCGAGTTGGGAGATAGCATATATCACAATTTTTAGTTCTTTAAATGAACAGACAACTGTGCTGCTGGGGAGTTTGTTCCGCCACTTATCCCAGCGGAAGCACTAAAAAGTGGCGAAGGGCGGGCGTTTTGGGGGGAATGTCTTATGTAATACTAGCTTTCCGCCTGCGGCTTCGTAGATTTCCCTCGGGAATATCAAATTTTTCAATAAAAGGTAGCCTATGTCCTTTCTCAGGGTCTAAAGATTGCCAAATTTCTTCAAAATCGGTTGGGAGGTTTAAGCGGGAAAGTGTAGCAGACAGGCAGACAGAGTTAATATTAGTATGGATTGACGTTCAGAAAGTGGTGATTCTCAGCCTAATTTGAATAAATGACTTTTGATTCAGATTTGGAGACCATGAATTATGATTATCTTTTTCTCTATCTATATTTTTTTTATCTCTCTCTACTGTTTATATTTTGTATGTATGTGTTTATAATAATATTTTTTTGTTTCTCTTTTAACTTCTCTTTTATATCCTTGCACCTACCATGTTTTATCTCTGCATCACCTTAAGGTAGACTGGTAGAAAATGCCTAAGGCATTAAATCCGCCATTGTGCAATGTTGTTATTTGTGCATGAAGTTTTAATAAATAAAATATAAAGACACCATTGTTCTAGTACATAAATTCTTAACAAAGTTTTTCCTTTCCTGCTCTGGGAGCAGCGGTGACGAAATTATTTAGGTAGGTACACAAAATGAAGGTTCGAAGCCACGAACTTCGTCTTTGTGAGAAGAAGGTCGTGGGTTACCACTGCTGCCTTAGTAACAGTATAATTAAATAATTTCAGTCAGAATTATGATCAACGAAACTGTAAGTAAGCAAAGCAAATTTCTAATATTAACTGAAAGTTACTCTCGTTTCGCAACTCGAATCTTGTCAAAATAATAATTAAATCAGGCATAGATTTGACGTTGTTATTACCGGTTCAGGAGAGGTTGACAGTAGCAACTTATTTCTTAGCAACAGATATGAAAAGTCAGGAGTCATTGATCTTCAATGATTCCTGACTTTTCATATCTGTTATCTTACTTCTTTTACCGATTTCGATAAATCGGTAAAAGGAATAAAGGGACTGATCATCAATCATAATGAAGTAAGTGATTTGGAAGAATCAGCATCGCCATACGTGGCAATGCTGCCAGTCTTTTGGGCACGTTTCCTGTTGATAGTGATGCGGATGAATTTTTTGATGCCCTCTAGTTTTTTCCCTTCCTCTTTTATATACTTGTACATATTATTTTTTTTTTTTAAATTATGTAGGTATGTATTAGCCATGTAATTGATGTAGTAAAAGTTAAGTTTTTTCAGTATAATAAGTACCTAAGTGATTATAGATGATTATTTATTATTACACAGTGAGTGATTATAGATGTCTTACACCGCGGTCGGTAAGTGTGGCCGCTTTACGACATCTTGGCATCAATGTATCGAATTGGCATCAATTAATCATGTGAAGTAATTTTATTATACTTCATATGGTTAATTGATGCCAATTCGATTCACGTACATAATTTGGATATTTCTTAAATATTTTGTACATAGTTTATAGCTATGTGATTCTATGGACGCCTTACTCACAAGACCAATGGTAATAGTACATTACGATATTAGTGCGTAATGATGGTTATAACTTGCGAGGCGGAATTTCAGCCCGAGCCGAAGGCGAGGGTGTAATTGAGCCGAGCATGTTATAACCAATACGCACGTATATCGTACGACGTTTTTTAACACACTTGCGAGGAAACAGAAAAAGAAGTATTTTATATTTTGTTCATTTTAAATAAACTCAATCTGTGAATGCACACTGTTGCTTTCCCTCCATTAGTATTATTATTTGCCATTTCAAATATGGAACAGCGCGCAGCGCGAGCCGTGCGGCGGCGATCAGTTCCATAATTACTTGAAATGGAAAATAATGCTGTTATGGAAAATAATGCTGTTATGGACTATAACTTAACTATTTGCTTTGATAAAACACGCGTTTGTTATGGCCTGCTTTACATATTTAAAACCGGTGGAATTACATCAGCTTTACGAGCAAGGGTGTTAAAAAGGTATTAAGTGCATTTTTACCAATCTGCCCCATAACCGGCGAACACATTTTTGTCAAATGATTGCGACTAGTTGGGATCGTTTGAACCGAACGGACCAATGGGCGGTCCGAACGATCCCAACTGATCTCAAATAGTCGCAATCATTTGACATAAATGTGTTCGCCGATTAGAGGGCTGTTTTACATGAAATTTTTACCTATCCTACTAAACTAATAAAAATATTACAAACGTGAAAGATTGCATCGATGAAATTTCCACGATAGTATATAACCGGGAATAACACTTAGGATACTTTTTATTTCGATTTTTCGACGGATCGACACTTGTGCAGGTGTAGCTCTAGCCCGTGGCTAGAGCTAGTATACTAGAATAGACTAGCTCGGCTCCGCGGGTTCACCCGCATAAGTCTTGACCTTGTGACAATAAAAATTCAGGTCATGGTTCACTTACATATTATGTCCAAAATTTTCGTTCAGCTATTTCACCGTGAAAGCGTAACTAATAAAGATACAAAAAGAATTCAAATATTTTCACTTTTTAACATTAGTTTAGGAGTATGGACGCCAGGTACAGTTGTTTACGCAAATCATTTTTCAAAATTGCGTTTGCTCTCTATTAGGAAATTCCAACCATTGGTCTGAACTGCACTTCGATATCGCCTTCGGGTTGTGGAGGTCAGACGGCAGTCGCTTGCTTTACGGAAAATATCGAAGTTTAGCCAAAATCAGCAGTTAGACTGTGTTAAGCGGACCCCAGACTCCAAATCTGAAAAAGCTTCACATGCGACTGGGATTAACGCTGAGATGATGATGATGATGATTGCGGCAGCAATCAAATCACATCAATCATTTTATCTGAACCAGCCCTGGGGCTCTGTTTTGCATATGGTCGTAGCTTAATGCTGAGCGACAGCCGGATTGCGTGGATATGACGCATGTTACCCTAAAACATTTCTTTTTTGCGTGATGTTTGCCGCACAAGACGCGTTTCCTTTCTTTCTTCTTTCAACACTCACCAAGACACTTGTTTGTTGTTTTCGCTCATAATGTGGATTTTCATTTTATTAGCGAATGAATAGAAACTGGAAATATTAGGTAGAAACTAAACACGTGATGTGATAACTAAACAGGCCGCAGTTGTTTTCAATCAATTCCATTAATATCGGTATTTAACAATACTGATAACAATTTGCCTCAGTGCTATTTGGTGGAACCGTTTGGTGGGTTTCGGGTCACTCTCTCCCATAGAGAAAAGGCTTGGGTCCCAGCTGTGGGAACTTATGCTATTATGCTAAATAGAGAGTGTGTATTGAAAAGTCGGGGAAGTATGCAGCTGGGAGAATCAGATGTAAGAGAAAAACCTTTTTTTTTTTTTTGTTGGGATGGTAAATCATCAAATGACTTCTCCCGTTCTGGGCGGAGCGGAAGGGTGTGTCAGGCTTGTACTGACTAAAACCCACCCGTGTTTCTTCACTTGCCTGTGCAACGGCCAGGGCCACGGTTTCTTGTTTAACCAAACCGCAACTCTGACCCAGGAGGCAACGGTCTTTGTGGACCCCGTCACAACGTGCTGAGATTTCTTTGAGCCGCGCGTGAAACACGACGCGCCGTCGACTCGGGCCTGGTCCTTACCGGGCGGCGAGCCACCCACCACACCACCACTCACCACCCGCCACTGCCACCACCCGCAGGCCCGCGCCTGCGGTGGCTGAGAGTTCGGTGTCGTCTCTCGACCAGGGCGCCTCCTGCGGCGGCTAGTGACGTGAGGGCCACTGCTGCTGCTTTTTTTTTTATCTGGATAAGTGGCGTGCGATTGAACAATTGTTTGTCCATGAGATGTCCATAGACTAATGACACCAGTGCGATGATTGCGTAACCCACTTTCAATTTAATAGTTCAACTACTTTCATTGCGTTATATACGTTGTTGGACACACAAACTGTTCGACATATGAAGCAATGTAGGTACTTATTGATATGCAATTACACAACTAGAATGCTGTAAGTAGTCATCTAATGGCTTCATACTTCATACTGCTTTTTACAACCGCATCTTCACGAAAAGTCATATGACGAAACAGAAAGGATCTTAACATAAGGTGATGAAGATCGACTAACACACACATACACAAATCATTTTTTTTAATGATAACAAACATATCTTAAACTTTTGATTATCTAATTCTTCTAAAATGTAATAGTAACATCAGAATCGCTATGTAACTTTTAGGTCATTGTACCTTAGGGGACTGGACTACTTCTCCTTAACACAGGTTTGTATAACCAAGCTATTGGAGAGCAGTGCTCATGCTTCACACGTTTGCTTAAACAGTGCTCTTTTTTGTATAACTGTATTTTTAAAGTGTCCTACATCCTTTGTTTTGAGTAAATAAATGAATTGTTAATACTAGTTATGCAAAACAAACATTCCATTGATCCTCGTGCTACGGGGTTTCCTAGTAGATACCTGGCCAAGATCTAAGGAGTCATCATCAAATAGGACATAAATAGACTGCTGTAGCACTAAAGGCTGTGCATAATTTTCCAAAGTTGAAGTTCCCAAACCACACATCTTATTGTGGTTACAATATCTGTTTGTGGCCGAATTGAATAGCAGGTTCTCATGTGGCTCACAGTAATCTTTGAATCGCAGGTGATAATTTTAGAATGAACACTTAATTTCTCTAAAGCAATGATTGTTTATGCCATCATAAACAATCATTGCTTTAGAGAAATTAAATTATTCTTTCCGATTTTGGTAACTATAACCTACCTATGTAGGTAATTTAGCCTATCTCCCTCAATGTAATATCTGTTAGTTAAAACTACTTAGGTATTTTGAAAATTGCCGGTCGAGGGAGAAAGGACTCATTTGAAGGCTTATTAGAAAAAAGGTACTGAATAAGGAAGTTAAGAATTGTACCTATTTACGTATAAGAAAGGAAAATAAAAACAAAACTTACTGAGCATCACAAAACCGATGACAGCCTTCATAGTTGATTGGTTTTTTCGGAATAAAAACAATTGGTTAAAAACTACACTTTTTTGTTTACAATGTTTACTGTAACAAATTTGATAAACAAATTACACGCGCGTCTTTGACGGTGGCTGATGACGGAATGAGCCGAACTACCGCAGCATGTAAATCGAGCCTGCGTGCGCGCATATCGGTTGTCCCACTATTATGATTCATAGTATTAAATCATTCATGTGATTATGGATATCTCAAACTGGGTTGCCTTGCAAGTCAAATCGTTTGTATCGTTCGTAAAATGATATGGTTTGATTTTGGCCTTTAGACCATAGGTAATACTGTAGACTAAGAACTTTCCCGAAACCATCAATCTAGAAAGATGATGGTGGCTAATGGCTATTCAACTACATATAAACTCTATGCCTTCTTCAACTATAGCAATGAAACCTTGGTGCGCGAGTCTGACCCGCATTCGAAAGATTTTTTATAGTTTATAGCCAAATTTTTGGTGGTCGTCCACCATCCATATGTTAAGAACGTAACAAAATAAAAAACAAAACGGCAATTATTACACACCATACATTTATAATGAATAAATATTACGTTACGGTCTTACTGTATGGGGAAACAGTACGGATAAGGACAGAGAATTCATTGCATAAAAGAAGTGCTTCAGGACCATTTGCGGATTTCGTCCTAAAGAATATTGCCAGCCTTTTTTTTTAAAGTTAGGTCTGTTACCACTTCTTGCACTTTACATATATGTAATCTGTAACTTTGTTTACACTAATAAGGGATTGTTCAAAAAATCATCTCTCAACATCAATCATCACTCGTCAACAAGGGACAAAGACAGACTTATTGTGAAGGATAATCCGAAATCGGACAAGTTTGCTAAAAGTTGCCTTGTGATGTGTGTGCGTATTTACAAGAAAATCTCTAATGAACTGAAATATATTCATAATGCGAATTTATATAAAACCAAGCCTAACAAATGGCTAAATAAATATAATTTCTATGACATTACAGATTTCATTGACATAAATTTATAATATTACTATTAATTTGGATTATATAATGACTAATTATAACATTGATGACATAATAATTATTTTTGCATGCAATTGATACATATTCTATATAGCTAAACATGTGGACATTGTAATTAAATAAGACTGTCAGGTTATTATAAGTACCATGTTTAAGGCAAATAAAGACTTATCTCATGTTTTTAACAAAAAGATATCATCCACCCAAGATGGAATAAAGACCTTGTTAAATCTGCTGGAAACCATTGAATAGGGTAAACACGGAACAGGTAGAAGTGAAGTAAGAAGAAGTGAAGAAGTACTTGGGGGAGGCCTATGATTAGCAGTGGACATCATTCGGAAGGAATGATAATAAGCTTATGCTATAGTTGTACGGTTACATCCGGCTCGAAGGACAACTTTTATGTATGGCTCAAATATAGTTGAAGATGAGTTGTCGAAAACCACAACTTCACAATTATTAAGTTTATTTGTAATTATACACGAAAGCAGTTTGGGTGCTAATCCGCGGTTATAGCGCTACGGCAGCTATTGGTCAACTAACAAAGTATCAATATTAACGTAAGTAATACAAATCTCAAAGTAAGTCGCGACATAAGAAAATAATGCCTGTACGGAACCGTACAATAGTGTTGCTCTCAGCAAATTATAGCCTATGCTACAGTCACTGAACAGCGGTGGCCTAGTGGTATCGGCGGCGAGTCGGTGACTTACAAGTTGTAGGCCGGTTCGAACCCCATCAGGCGCTTTATTTTGTGTAAATTATTTCATCACCACTGCTCTCTAAACGGCGAAGGAAAACATCATGAGGAAACCGGCATGTCTTAGAGCCAAAAACTTCGGAGTCAGATGACATCTACCAAGCCGCACTGGGCCAGAGCAGCAGCGAGGTAGATTACGAGCCAGTCCCTCTCATCGAGAGGAGGCCTGTGTACAAACAATGGGTACATTATAGGCTTATTATGTACTAGCTTTCCGCCCGCTGCTTCGCCCGCGTGGAGTTCGGTTATATCGCGTTTCCAAGAAAACTCTTCAAAATTCCGGAATCAAAACTATCCTATGTTATTTCTCAAGGTCAACTCTATCTTTGTACCAAATTTTAATAAAAACAGTTCAGTGGTTTAGACGTGAAAACGTATCAGACAGACAAACAGACAGAGTTACTTTCGCATTTATAATATTAGTATGGAAGTATGGATATAGGCTACATTTATAATCTGCTGCCTCTCTATTATGTTGGTAGTTATATTTCTAACGGCCGACTGGATAGAAAGTGTGCAATAATGAATTATGAATAAGTATTCATTCACAACAATAGGCAAAGCATTACCAATGCCGAAACTTGTCTTGTTTCAACTTGTCAAGGTTTACACTAATCTTTTATGTATTTGGCAATAAACAAAGAGATTGTGTCGAAACTAGATAGATTGCTTTATCAATACTCGACTTAAAAATATGAGATTTCCTCACATGCATGTTCAGACAACCGCACATCAAGCTACAACATTCTGTTAGATTGTTTTATTGAATTTTCAACTTTATCGATGAAGTATTAAGGCTCAAGGTTGATTAGAAATATTTGACTGTTTCGGGTAGCTTGCGTACAGTCAGAAGCAAAAATATGTATACATTGCCAAGGCTCCAAAAATATGTAAACATCTTCGACTTTAATACGAAGTGCTCAACTTGAAGAGCATAAAATTGTAGCCACCGGTTTACATCATAAATATGTATGCGCTCATTGCTTCATTAAATTATGAACCAACGCGTGAATACATGCTTTAATGGAAGCGTGCATACATAGTATTGTTCCTTTCGTGGTGGCCATAATTTAATGAAGCAATGAGCATATACATATTTATGATGTGAACCGGTGGCTACAATTTTATGCTCTTCAAGTTGAGCACTTCGTCTTAAAGTCCAAGATGTTTACATATATTTGGAGCCTTGGCAATGTATACATATTTTTGCTTCTGACTGTACCTACTCGTATATCATACCTTCTTATGTATTTGCTATACAGTACTAAAATGTTAAATTAAAATAGCTTTTTTGAAGCGAAAACTTCTTTAGGGACGTTGAGCATTTTCGTTTAATGGGGGAAAAGCATTGAATTCGCGTGAGCAACACCGACCCGACACCGTGATGGTTTTTTAATTTTTGTGTATTCTGTGTTTTATATGATTTCAGTTTTAACTACTGCCGCCCAATACTGCTATTTTTTACATGCTTTTTATTTGATTCACTTGTATGTTTGCTTGCTTGTTTGTTTGCTGGCTTGCTTGCTTGCTTGTTTGTTTGTTTGTCCGTCTCTAACTCTTTGGACTACGAGTGAGCGGCTCATTACTGTAAAATATCCCACCGTTTTCACTATGTTCGTTCGTTCGTTTTCTTTTAAACAATATCGATCTAAAAAGTTGAAAATAAATTTATATACACACATCAAAAGTGTCTAGGGATCAAGCATTTTTATGCGGATTTCTTGAGATTGAGATGTGGCTTTGTAATAAATTTATGATTTTATAAATTTATATGGATCCTTTTTGGTGCATTTCATAATTTGAATCAGGAACTGTGAATCAAATTCGAGTAAAAGATGAAAATCAGCTGTCAATATTTTCCCTATAAAAACATACAACGCATTGAAGACATTATTAGTGCTACTGTTTCCCTACTACTGATTAAAACCAACGTTATTATGGAGCGGCGACGTCATTTAAGCAGGGAAGAAATGCTCAGAGCCGTGGGAATGATAGAAGCTGGTTCCCGGCAACGTACTGTGGCTTTAGCTCTGAATACAAGTCAGAGTGTTATCAGTCGACTTTGGACACGTTACCGAAGCACTGGTACCGTGGCTGAGCGCCATGGAGGACGGTATCGCTGCACCACACGGAGACAAGACCGATACATTCAAATCTTAACTCGAAGAGCTCCAACAATAACCGCCATGATGTTAGCCGTGAGGCTTCATCACTCTTCAGGGAACTTAATTAGCGACCAAACAGTCAGAAACCGCTTGCATGAAGTGAACCTTCATTCCCGAAGACCGCTACGGGTACCACCTATAGCAATGCACAATCGTAGGATTCGATATCAATGGGCTCTTGAACACAGAAATTGGGCAGAAGAACAATGGCGTTTCGTGTGCTTTTCTGATGAGTCTCGTTTTGGTATGAGACCGGATACAAGACGTATACGACACTGGAGAACCCCTGGACGCCAACAGCGATTAAAATCCTGCCAGGAAGTCCATCCTTATAGTGGTGGAACCATCATGGTATGGGCGGGTATTTGGATCGGCGGAAGAACTGAGTTGATTTGGATCAGAGGCAACCTCAACGCTCAAATTTATGCTGAAACGATTGTATCAGACGTCATCGTTCCTCTACAAGTGCAAATCGGTCCCTTATTTCAGTTAATGCATGATAATGCACGACCGCACACCGCAAGAGTTGTAAGACAGACTCTCGCCGCAGCTAACATCAATGTCCTGCCCTGGCCTGCTCAGTCGCCAGACTTGAACCCGATTGAGCATGCATGGGATATGCTACAGAGAAGAGCTCTGCCGAATATGGAGGGTATCCAGTCGCAAGAAGACCTTTTTTTGTTGTTGCAACGAACATGGGCGGCCATTCCACAGCGTGATTTGGATGAACTCATTTTGAGTATGCCAAACCGATGTTCTTGTGTTGTTAGTGTTCGCGGTAGAAACACGGATTATTAATTGTTTAAGTTACCCAATAAAATTTTAGAGAAAACTGTTATTTCAGTCTTTTTTTCGAACTTTTGTGTTAGTGGTTCAAATGTCAAATATCCCTTTATTAGGAAAATGGCAAATTTCTTTATTAATGCAAAGGTGACTTGGTTTATCGTTACTGTGACAAACGAAAACACTTTATTTGATGAATCCTTAAAGAAAATTTTAATTAATATCAATCAGGAGAAAAGTTATTGCAAAAATATATGTTGATCCCTAGACACTTTTGATGTGTGTAGTTTAAAAAGTATCAAACTAGAAAGTTAAAAATATTTTTTAAAAAAGCGTGAGGCGCTTAATTTAAAAAAAAATATTGCACAAAGCGCCTCACGCTTTTTAAAAACTGTTTTTAACTTTTTAGTTTGATATTTTTAGAAGCATATTTTTTAGTTTTTTAAACTATAATTATTTTTAAACGTGGTATTTCTCTTGTATCACGGGTGCGTTTACGACCATATAAACTCACATACACAAACCGCCACACCCGAAACAACATTTTTTTAAATAATTATAATCTAGTGCTTGACTTCAATCCCGCCTGATGGTAAGCAGTGATGCAATCGTTGATGGTAAAGCGCGCTAGTTTAATAAACCTATTCATTTAGAAATCTTAGTGAATAGGAAGGAAGAATGCAGTAGAGCGAGGTATAATAATAACACGACCAACAATGCTGCGCTAGAGGGAGATTGATCTGGAGACCTTCCACGATCAAACTCCCGACACAACATTTGGTGCATCGTACCCGGCACACATCGGAACACAACTGCTCAGACCCATCCTCCGTACGGCTTCACCAGACATCATGCCGGAACACTACGAATCGCTTGGCGGCAAGACTTTGTCTGGTGGGTGGTAACTTTTGCCGGAAGCCGATATTTTGGCCTACCACCGAGAAAACTACTTGTAGGTCATATAAATATGTGTTCCGTGTGGGAATTGAACCCGCAACACGCAGTGCAGCAATCAGTCGTTTAAAAACTGCACCAACCACGCTGCCTCAGAAAATAATTATAAATAACTTTTAGTACAATACTAAATAATGCCAGTTGTCACGAACAAAAGAAGAAGATCCCAATAATAACCTCTGATCAAAAAACGCAGACAAAGTTCCATAAAAACCACACGAAAATAAAGTAAAATTGGACAAACGATCTGACTCACTCTCCGAGGATAAAACGGGACGACAAAAACGGTAAGAAACAAAATCATGTTACAAGGACCTTGATTTGTTAAGAAAGAAATAATATTAACGGAAACGTCTCCAATAGTCTCTTTATTTATTTAATTCACTTTACGAAAAATGTACAGTTAATAAAAATGTATCTAAATGTAAATGATTAAGGTAAAGGTACATGACATATATTATGAACTTATTCTAAAAATTCACTGTAATTAATCTATTTAAATACAATACATACTTCATTATTTTCAACGATATCAAACATACATATGTGGGTATGAAAGAAACTGTTTTAGAATAAATACAATACGATGTAACTTATGTATAAAATGTGTATTTTTGTATCGACGACGTCAAAGCACTACAAAAATGAATCTTACTAAACAATAAATTCTTTATGTTTCGCATCGCAGTAGGTCTTAATTGATACAAAAAGTTGTTATTATTTTTTTTATATAATACATAAATTTCATTTATTTATTTATATTTTATTATGTTATAGTATAAATAATAGGTAGGGATGGTGTTATTTCACATAAGGACAAGGACCTCGTATTCAGCTGAGCTCCTCTCCTCACCATCGAAGGGATAGTAGCAGGTTCCGTGACTTGGCTGGATCTGAAAATGTAATATCAGCGATTGAAATTTTTGCCTTTTGAAATTAAGAATGAAGTACAGACTGTCATGGATGATCACATCACACCTTGTCTTGTGTAATCATGGATTACAAGCACCTATTGTCAAATGTGGTTCTCCTATCGATGTTTGCTCGATTAGCAGTTACTTAATAGAGATTTAGAAAAGTTTGAAATCTAATACCTACATAAAAATCTCGTGTCGATATAAATATATAAAATTCTCGTGTCGCGGTGTTTGTGGTTAAACTACTCCGAAACGGCTTTCCCGATTCTCATGAAATTTTGTGTGCATATTGGGTAGGTCTGAGAATCGGACAACATCTATTTTTTATCTTTCTAAATGTTAAGGGTAATCCACCCTAGTTATTTTTATTGAACTAAAAAAATGTTTCCTTTGAAAATATACATAGCAAAACAACGTTTGCCGGATCAGCTAGTATACTTATATTATTTTAATTTATACATTTCATTTTATTTTTCATTAACAATAAACAGCTATAATATCTGTTAGAACAGAGGAAAGATACTAGATTGATAACGATAGATTGTAACACTACATTATCGGCATTTAAAAAAAAAAAAACAAAACACACGCATTGTCACATGAATAATGCCTAACAAAGAATGTTTTAAAGAAATCCCAATGTTCTACCCGTAGCACTTGTTAAACCAAAAAGAATGTTTTTAAAATAAAACTGAATTTCAGGTTTTTGCCTTCATTACTTCCTAGTTATTTTTTAACACTCATACAAAAATCTTCAGCAACTCGTCTTTGTCTATTTATACAGTTTTTATCACGGAATAGATAAATGTCCTTTCTCTGTTATGTGGTTTTTATTTGATGCAGAAACTTATGAATCTACTAATATACAAGAATATTTCCTCATACCTTGCCAGGCGTGGTGCATCCATCGTGTGTGACTCTACCGAAGTACAGCTTCTCTCCGTCACCGGTGACTCCTGCGGCCACGGCACCTGGGGGAACTGCGCCTCCTGTCGAGAACTGCCACGAGAACATGGCGGGGACCAGGACCTGGAAGCACGGTTAAAGTCAGTTAGTTTACATAGAATTTTCCAAGACATTAACTTATTTTTTAACAGACTTCAAATACTTTTATGTAACGTTAATTGTTGACAGTTTACAATAAAGTTTGCTGATAACAGAAACAATCACAAGACCTAATAATGACGATGTGCAAAAAGTGTTCACTACTGTAATTAACGGGATTTTCCGGCTTCTAATTCAAGTGCATGAAAATTTTTCAATTTAAAATAATGCAGATAATTAGGTACCTCGAATTGGTCCTTGATGATCTCCTCGCCACCCCAGCAGACGTAACAGGCGTTCTTGTTGGGGATAACCTTGGCGGGAAGGATGTCGCCCTCGTGGGGGGCTCTGCCGGCGTAGATTTCATCACCGTCGGCATCAGTGCCCACGCGCAACGCGCCGGGGGGGATCGAGCGTTGGCTCAAGCATGCTGGGACCCAACGGTAAGTACCTGAAGTAAGGCGACAAAGGTTTAGTTGTTTGTTTTTACTGAATTATTTAATTTATGATAGTGATTATTTTACAACATAAAGTGCTTCTAATTGCTTTGAAGAAGATCCCAGTGAATCTAACAAAGATGGCCGATGAAGAAGTGTTGAAATTGAACCTTCTTTGTAATTCTTTTTAAAAAAAAAATCACATGCTAAAAGTGCAAATGAGCAAGTCAAGGATACATGTTCCATATCAGCAATAACAATTTGGGTCAGATATGAGACCCAGATTGGGAGTGAAACTCAAGGTGCAAAGATTACCAACGAATGAATGAAAATTTGTAGTAACACAAATTGTGTAACAGAAATTCAATATACCCAGTAAGACAAACACAAAAAATGATGATGAATAAGTTTCCACAAAATATTGACTACACAGAAGCTACGGCCAAAACTCTATATGGATGAAGACTTCTTATTCCAAACACTAACAAGAAAATTATACAATGACATGGTGAGCCGTAAGTCTGGATTGGACAGTCACCATAAAGAGGATTGGCCCACACATGGCGTACGATACAGTCAAGCTCACTCAGAGTTAACACCTTCAGTAAGTTCCTACATCTGATGAGTAAGTTATAAGGAAAATAAATGTTCTTCAATAATCCTTATCTTTTTAGTAGTAATAAGTATTTCGCAATGTTCATTTTCACCGATTTATTGCGAAATTATGTTTATCACGCGTTTTATCGGCAAGACAATTTCCCGGATAAGATTAATGTTTTCATTGATATGATGGTGTTTTTATGTAAACTGGGGGATGTGTAAGTAATTGCTTTTAAAATAATTTATATGTTGATGCTACAATTATAACTGTATTTATAAAAGTGTAATGCGATATGAAATAAATATAAAAATTATTTTTCTACATTCCTAACAATAATGAGAGAAGGTGCTATCTCCGGGACCCCAATCCAGACTTACTCCACGGCAACTCGACAGTTTCTCCGGGTAATTCCGGCTCTGCATTATCGACCACAGTGACTGCCCCGCCATCAGGTGGAGGCGGCATCTGTCCTCCCGGGTAGGGGTAGAAGTACGCAGGATGCATCGGGTAGTAAACTACGCCGGGGGGGCCGGGGGGGTACATGTGTCCGGGGTGTCCAGGAGGACCGGGAGGGGGAGGGTAATGTTGCGGCGGCGCGCCCCAGCCATAGTACTTCCGATCTGCACAATGATGCTTTGGTACATTCTCAAGTCAAAAAAATAAAGTCACTAAGGCATACTTTAACTGGAAATTTATCTGTTTGCAACTGCTACTGTTCATTATGTGTTACTAACGGGGATACTACTTAAATTTTTCCGAAATAAGATTTAAATATGTCATTATAGAGCAACCTATTGATTGTTTTGATAATTCTGTTGTAATTAGTACAAAACTATTTTGTGATTTATAACAAAAAATTGTATTGATGTAGATATAATTAAAACAAGTCGGTTCAGTCATTACGGTGATTATTACCAATAAACGTATCATTGATTCGCCACGACTCACAAGTCGTTGCTTCTATCGTAGTTTGGCACTCCAAGTAATTCAGGGAGTATTTATCAAGTGCTTAGTTAATAAGAATTATCTAACGACAAGCCCTAATCATCAATCATAATATAGATAACAGACTAAAATTGTACGTGTTTCTTTTTGTACGGACATTATTGTTCGAGCAAATAATTCATATATTCTTTCTTAACAATTCCATCTTCATTGAACTCGTTTCAAATATTTCTAATAAAATCAGTTTATTAAAACATTTTATCCATTAACAAATACATAATAGCTTATAGTTGCATTACTTCATGCACAGTTGTGGAATCCCCATTAAAGTGTTTTCACATTTATCTATGTCTCAACAACAGAGTCAAGTGCATCTTGGTCATCAATAGCATATTCTTTACTTTTCAACATATGTTTACCAGTGAATACTTTATTGAATTCACTGTAGATACTTCATGATATTATTCCAACTTTATTTCTGTATGTCACTTTATTTTTATTATCAATGAAAAGTAACTTTGTCTCGTAGATTAGATATAGGTATTGAAGAAGTGATCGATATATCATGTACGTCTATTATTTATCTACATACTTTTGAAATAATCGCGATGTATTAATCACTTTAGTTCTTATTTGGTTTATGACAAACCTCATTAGTTATCTAAAGATTGAGGTTTTTAAATAATACTTATTTTTTTTTTTTGTGAAAATTGTTGGTCCAATTATCATTACTTGGGGCATTAATATTAATATAGTAATAGTCGAAATGTTTGTCTAAGGCCTATGACATTATATTGAGTTTTCATGAATTGTAATTAAATATATACTTATTAGTGGCATCGCGTATAAAATTATGTTCAGCGGTAACTAATTACGGTACTTTGATAGGGGCCTCATTAGCCTTTAACAGGTCATCAATTTCAACATTGTGACGGGCTGTTTTCAGTGTATAGATCTATTTCTTCTATTTCATATTTCCATAGAAATAATGAGTAACGTAGTAAGCAGAAATGGGTCAATAGTCGTGGTAGTTAACATCACAGACTTTAGCTGCATTGTTTCAGCGGATAACATATGAAGCACTGCGAGTGAAGTATTTACATGACAATTAGTACAGCGTGGGCACATACCATATAATATCATCTAGAACCTTCTGTGTAAATAATATATATTGTATGTAATATTACCTACATATATTTTTTATTAAATTATTGATTTTTAAATAAGTTCCAGCTAATATTATTAAGATGAGTGGTTAGTAAATTAGATCTATGAGTAAAAGGTTTTTTTTTGAAACTACGTCTGTAGGCACAAACTAATTGAGCAAAATCAAATGGATGAAAATACGTAGAGACCTAATTATTTGATGACACAAATAACTCTTTCTAAATATCAATCTACACTTAAAAAAAAAGTTATAACTAATTTGAAACTCATTTCTCCATTATCTTCTCAACTCAACGTTTAGCTGACAATTTGTCACATTACGAAAGACAACAAAAATAATGTCACAAAAATTAAGGAAAATGTACAATTATTTGAGCACAGTACATTCTAGCAAGTATTGTTATCACATATCTTATCACGTTATCTTGTGAACTCACCTGCCATGTTTTCAGTGGTCTGGTTCGCTAGTGACTGCCTTGCCTCCGTAACTTGCTGGTATTTTATTACAAATGTGACTCATTAGGGCAACGTCACGTTGATAACCAAGCGGTCCTTCTTGTGGCTTGATAACTGCGTCTATCAATTAGCAGAACAAGGTGTCATTGCCTTGTTGTGCAGCATTTTTTTTTTTTTGCAATTGTGTATGTAATATGTACAATTGAAGTTGGAGATAACTTTTGATGGATGTTGCAGGTCTGTCGGCTGTAGTCCTGCCGCCAAATGCCTCTATACATGCAGTGACGGTGAAATAGCATTGATAACCATAATGCTCGCGGTTCGCTATTCCAAACGAAAAGTAAAAAGGGCAAAATTGTTATCATTTGATAGGCAATATCATACAAGGAAGCCATGCCCTCGGTATGGTATGCCGTACCCTTTAAACGTTGTTTAGTTTTATAGATAAATACGGCCGCGAGTCATATTTAGATCAATATACAACCTAATACTGACATCATCATCATCATCATCCCAGCGTTAATCCCAGTCGCATCCAAAGCCTTTTCAGCTTTGGAGTCTGGGGTTCGCTTTACCAGTCCAACTGCTGATATGGCTAAACTTCGACATTTTCCATGAAGCGACTGCCGTCTGACCTCCACAACCCGAAGGCGACATCGAAGCATTACCTAAATACTGAAAATGATACTAAATTGCAAAACACGTTAGAAGATTCGAATTTTATAGGCTACCCTGACGCTCCTCTTAGTGTTTTTGCTGACGACGTACAGAGCCGGTATTTGCACAGATGGGCTTCTATAGTATATATTTTATATAGGTACATATGTGTATGTATATTTACCATTACTACGGGCCCACCCGTACATTTAATTTAACACTTATTTTTAATTTAACTATATGAGGTATTTCGAATGCTATGAAATTATAATAAAATAGAAAAATATTAATGACTAGTCGGGGTAATCGGACATATCTCAATTGTGTTTCACATTTTTTTTTTTTTTATACAACTTTATTTTTTCTTTATATGAAACCTGTATTTAGTTTGTTCAGAATAAGCAACTGAATCAATAATTTTTACAGCATGTTATATTTTTTCCCAAATACATTTCGATATTGTTGCAGTGTGGTTACTGAGCTCACAACAGAGTTCATGGCAGATCAGTGGCGGGTGCGCACAGCGGGATAAGCGCCCGGCCCCTGTGTGCAGCGGTGCAATTTACGTTCTAAGTAAAATGAACATGTTACTACATTTTGCTTTATCACTTACGGCTGAACTTAGAAGTAAACTATATAATAATATCTACCAACATTTGACCATAGAATAAAGAGAGGGAAGTAGGTTATCTCCGACCCAATCCGCGATTTAATTGCCTACTGTCTTAGGGTTGTCACGTTTAGCAAAATTTTAATTCAGTGTCTATAAATTGGCAAAGGTCAGAAAGTTGACGACTGTTCACGCTTCGTCGGATTCGGTTGTCACCGAACCCGCTAACAAATATTTATAGACTAAGAGCTTATATTTAAATTATTTGCTTAGTAAGTATTTATACATATAGTCATACACAGTTTTTTTGTATTTTTTATTTTGTAATTTATTAGTAGTTTTGTACACATAAAGGACCATATTTATTTTTATTTTTAATTAATACAAATTTATATAACACAAACATATCTATTAACCCTAAAAATCGTAAAACAACATAAAAATACTGACAACTGCCTCTTTGACTAATTATTTCTGTTGTTAAGATCTGAACTTTATTTATCTGATTCACAAATTGTCAATTAGGTACTTACTTACTTTTAATAACGATTTTATAACTGTAAGTAAGTAGTTACTATACCTACCTACAATAGGTACTAAGAAATCGGCATAACTAAATGTAAACAAAGCAGTAGAGCGCTAGCGGCAAATCAACTGACAGATCAAAAGTACCTATAATCATTGATTTGTGTGAATAATAAATTCTAGTACGAAAACAGGCCTACCTACTTCCCCTATCTGATAGAAAACTAATACTTACAACAAGAAATAAGTAAGTTCCTAAGTGGATATCTCATCATCAAGTAAAAATTATAATCTTAAAAGAATAAGAGTGACTTGCTTACCTTTCCTGCTCAGTCTAGTCTCAACAGAGACAATTCTGAAATCGATGAATTAAGACACCCAAACAAACAACAATACTTTCTCCTGCGATAATCACACATTGTTCTTTAATTTAGCTACGTAGTATTCTGTAATCTGTGATTTAGCGAATGTGCCGAAAAGCCGTGACGCGCGAACCTCGTTCCGTGCTAGCCGCGACTAGCGCAGTCATAGGCACTCTAATATTGTGTTTAGGTGTGCGTGCGGCGACGCATAGATACTATGGCGCACACATACAAGCCGTGCGCGGTCCGTTTGTATGAAGATAACGTACTTCCCTCTCTTTATTCTATGATTTGACCGTTACGACAGCCGGCTGCCGGCAGAAGTTACCACCCACTAGACAAAGTCTTGCCGCCAAGCGATTCGTCGTGTTCCGGCATGATATCTGGTGAGCAGTTGTGTTGCGATGTGTGCCGGATACGATGCGCAAAATTTTGTTGTATCGGGAGTTTGGTCGTGGAGGGTCTCCAGATCCATCTCCCTTTGACGCAGCATCGTTGGTCGTGTTGTTGGGTTTAACATTGCATCACCTCGTGCAACTGCCGTCTTCCTACCTATACGCAAGACGACGCCTTGCCGCTGCAGGCGCGGACGAGCGAGCGGTGCATTTACCATATTTTTGTTGGAGCAATCAAGGTAAGATAACAAGCCGAAATCTTTGTGATTTTTCATGGTATCTTTTTCAAATTTTGTACATAGATTCTTTACTTATAAATACTGGACACGTGTTTTGGGTTTCGCATATACAAAAAATAACGTCGTATATTCCTAATGATCAGAAATACTACATAACACAGATTACAGAATACTCCATACAAACGTGAACAATAAAATGACTCCATCTCAAGTCGAGCAGACAGTCGAGCAAAAAAAGTTTCTTAAAGAGATCACTAGATGGCCACCAGGGAGCGCTTGACCGGTCGGCCACTACCGCCATATATGTCTTGTCTACATTGTCATATATACATCCATGCGTCGTGCATCGAGAAATACGCATTCTAAAAGAAAATAACAGCAATATAATGGTTAGAAGACATCTTATCTTAACCTACAAAAAATATGTTATGACAGGATTAATTGAGTACACTGCCATCTATTGTCCCGAGTGTAAAATAAAAATCATTGTCAGTACTGAGCCCATTTTACCGTTTTGTTTAATTACGTTATTTATACGTGTAAATATACGGAGTAGCATTAAATAAGTAAATTCAAATAGTTACAAATATTAAAAAGGCTACAAACTGCACATAAGAGGTTTAAAATCGTTCCTAAGTTTTGGACCGCAACCTATGCTGCCATCTATTATCGTTTGATAAGAACTGAGAGTCTGTTGCACGGGATGATACCCCATGTAAATACCTAATAGACAGTAGGTACAGATTGATTCATGACAATGGCGCCGACTCTCTTTCACAAACTAAACTAATTTTAATTGAAGTGCATCTTTTTCTTTCTACTCCATTAAGAAAGGGATAAAAGATAACATTTCAATTTAATCCTGTCAAATTAAGATATTCCATATTATGTAATTTAGACGCGATTATAAACAAGGCGAAGGAGGAAGGAGGTAAAATTCTAGTTGGCTGCTCTGCACTCGAAGTTGTTGACGAGTATATATACCTTTTTTTTTTTTCTGGGTGGAAATCCTCATAGGATGTCCGCCGCCCTAGGGTGGGCGACGGGGTCTGTCAGACTTTTACTGACTAAAACCACCCCGGTGTCTCTTCTGTCGCGAGCGCGCGTGGGGCCGCGGGAGTCTAAATTCTTCCGCAGCCCCACACTCTCGTGCTGGCCCGGTCTGTCCGGGCCTCGTCTCCGGCACGGGGTAGTGGGGTGTTAAGCTACCCCGTGCATCGCCTCAGAGGCCCGCGCTGACACTCGCGCGCGCGTCCGCCTCGGGGTCTATCGAATAGGGGGCGGGGACTTCCCCATGTCCCTCGCCCCTGGACCCATTCATGGGGGGCGGAAGAGGGCGTTATCCGCCCTTCTTCGGCGCCCGGTGCGTCTTCTGCGGCCCGGGAAGGGAGTTGAGATTTCTCTCTCCCGTTCCGCAGCTTCCTTCTGCGACATCACGTCCTCGCAGAAGGACACCAACGCGTCCCACGACTCTGCGCTGCCGGCCATCCTCCGCACTACTGTTGGCAGCGTCAGGTCGCTTCCTACTTCATTTGTGAGGACACGGCGCTGCTCCTCCCAAGCTAAACACTCGGAGAGCCGAGTATATATACCTGGGACAAACAGTCCAACTAGGTAGGTCCAACTTCGAGAAAGAGGTGTCTCGTCGAATCCAGCTCGGCTGGCCAGCGTTCGGGAAGCTACGCTACATCTTCTCGTCGTCCAAGATACCACAGTGTCTCAAGACTAAAGTCTTTGACCAGTGTGTGTTGCCAGTGATGACTTACGGAACTGAAACGTGGTCGCTCACAATGGGCCTCATACGAAGGCTCAGAGTCACACAAAGGGCAATGGAAAGAGCTATGCTCGGAGTTTCTCTGCGTGATCGAATCAGAAATGAAGAGATCCGCAGAAGAGCCAAAGTCACCGACATAGCTCTGCGAGTCGCTAAACTTAAGTGGCAGTGGGCAGGGCACATTGCTCGTAGAACCGATGGCCGATGGGGCATTAAGGTTCTGGAGTGGCGGCCACGTACTGGAAGACGCAGCGTAGGGAGGCCCCCAACAAGGTGGATCGATGACCTGGTGAAGGTCGCGGGAAGGCGCTGGATGCGGGCAGCACAAGACCATTCAACGTGGGAGACCTTTGGCTTTGTCCAGCAGTGGACATCTATAGGCTGAAGAAGAAGAAGAAGATAAACAAGGCGACAAAAATATATCAATTTACGTCAGGGGTGGGCTAAACTAACCTATTATCTTCTGTCCTATTCCTAATCTATACTAATATATAAAGCTGAAGAGTTTGTTTGTATGTTTGTTTGTTCGCGCTAATCTCGGGAACTACTGGTCCGATTTGAAAAATTCTTTTTGCGTTGGATAGCTCATTAATCCAGGAAGGCTTTAGGCTACATAACATCACGCTGCGACCAATAGGAGCTGAGCATAACTAACTTCACGTGAACGAAGTCGCTGGCGGCCGCTAGTGAAATATAAAGGTAAAGATGCACTGAACTTAAATCTAGTTTTGTTTATGAACATGGGAAATGGCAAAATGTTTATGATTTACTTTTTTTCCGCCATCCCGCCTGATGGTAAGTAGTGATGCAATCGTAGATGGTAAAGCACGCTAGTTTATTAGAGCCTACACTCTAGCCTAGAAGACACTCTTATTGTAGTTCGACGGGAACACCCGTTCGCTGGCAAATTCTACCCGTCCCTCGATGTACGTGGTATAAAACAGGAACCGAAACGCTTCGTCCGATTTACTAAATATATATTATTTACCAATTTATTTATAATTAATTTATTTATAAGTTATTAACATTGATATAATATTAAACAGATATGATATGCTCTAACAAATTAACCAAAATAAATGTGCCGATCGGAGCAGCAGCACACACATGCACTTTTTTTATTCTGCGTACATTTCACACGCTGGCACAGTGTGAGTGAGATGGGGCGCAATCTAAAGCATAGAGAAGAAAGAGATGGCTAGTGTTTGTCGTTTGCGCTTAAATAGAATCGACGAAAACTAAAGCGACTTGCTGGACTTACCTCCTTTTGTACGCTTCAGTTTCAGTGCGCTAGTGACGTATCTACCTTAGTTTAATATTATATCAATGGTTATTAAGGAAAACGATATAATGTTTATTTATAACATTATATCGTTTTCCTTAATAACTTATACTTTTTCAGTATACTTAACCTAGCTTTTCGTTCTAGGAAAAACTTACCTACACAATGCTAGGTCAGATAAAATTGGAACTGTATAGCTTGACATGTCCTCGATGATGTTATTTCTGCTGGTCATTTTAAGATGAAATGAATATTAAATGATGCATCTTACTAATGTAAGATAAGATTAATAAAACGCACAATAAATCATCAAAAGTTTTAATTGTTACAAGATTTTACCGCTTGCATCACTATTTTAGCTACGCCTTTAAATTCTTGCAATGCGTACTCAGAGTTGGATCTTCTGTAGTTCTCCATGGCAGCGAATGCCATTAAAAGGTCGTGAAG
The DNA here is from genome assembly GCA_017933935.1 of Sesamia nonagrioides. Classification (NCBI taxonomy): domain Eukaryota; kingdom Metazoa; phylum Arthropoda; class Insecta; order Lepidoptera; family Noctuidae; genus Sesamia; species Sesamia nonagrioides. The sequence goes on from JADWQK010001117.1 coordinate 548,540, forward strand.
GACACGATTGGCAGTCTCTACCAGTACTTTATGAGTAGTCCTTTGAGCAGTCTCCGCGATGATCAAGGCGGCCGAAACCTGAAGTGTTGTAATCAAAATGATACAAAAAATTCGTCCACACTAAAATTGATATATTTTAAGCAAAATTTACCTTAGCTTTCCAGGATTCAAGGACTTCCCCCATAACCGAACCTTTGTGCTTAACCCCTATGTTTTCTAGATTATGACGTAACATTACCAAGTGGTGTCTTCGACAAACGTCTGCAAAAGATACAATACTGATTAGTTAAACTTGACAGCTTCCGTGGGGTAGCGGTAGCGAACGCGGCCGCTTCCCAAGGAAACGCGCAAATGTTTGTATGCATGAATATGAAAGCACGTTAAGGCGTTGGTCCCGATTGCCATACGAACATCTAATGGCAGTCGTTACGGGTTGTTGGAGCCCTCAAAAGTCTAACGATTGGTCTAACTGCAATGCTTCGATATCGCCTTCGGATTGAGGAGGTCAGACGGCAGTCGCTTCGCGAAAAATATCGGAGTTTAGCCAAAATCAGCAGTTCGACTGGTAAAGCAGATCCCAGACTCCTAAGCTGAAAAAGCTTCGAATGCGATTGGGACTAACACTGAGATGATGATGATGACTAATTAGTTAAACTGAACCACTATTCTTCAAAACTATTCATTGCCTCTTTCTTACCTTTTGAACAATCCTTTTCGTCATCTTCTTTAGGACAATTATTTATTCCGTTACAAATTAATTCAATAGGTATAGTAAGGTTCTTAGCGTCATTACATGCAAATTTGGTTAGCCAAGGTTCTGCTACACAAGCTTGGATACAATGCTTGGTACATCTGCGAAGAGCACAAAGTCCATCCCTACAAAAGCACCCTTCTGGTGATATTAAATTCTCGTTGCCCGTATGAGAGCTCTTAAGAGCAGTAATCAAGTTTTCGTTAATTTTTAGCAGTCTAAGATAGTGGTCATCTAATTCATCTAGGTTGGCTGTTTGCAACAAATCATCATAAATTGAGACAAGCAGATTAAAAGCCTCATCTCTAAGAGACTTTATGGCGTGACTGTCAGTATTTGTTCTAATAGTTTGCTTCTGAAGTTTGTAAACCAAACCATGCAATGCACGCAACTTATTGTGGCTTTTGATGAAGTCGTTTGATTTAGATTTAGTTGCCAGTAAATCTAGTAAATAGCTGTATGACTTTGCTGCTTCAAACTTTGAGAAAGAAACATCTAAAAGAATTAATTATTCATTATTTTTTGTATCGCAAATTCGTAAAGGATTTAATAAACTAGGTATATACGAGTACTTACTATGAGTACCGATCTGACATAAGGTCTCATCAGTTTCATCAAAACAGTCCAGTTTCCCGTCACAAACGACATTCAGAGAGACAGCGGTACCACCATTTATGGCCTGACATCCCCAGTGGTTTAAACTATATCTCTGCCAGCATACACGTTTACATGCGGCCGGACATGTCGGTGGATCTGCGCAAAATTGTCCTGAACAAACACATGATTTCGGCGAAAATCCGGGATCTTTCGATCCTTCAATAATTTCGTCCAATCCATCAATGTCTACGTCGTAAAATTGGCGAAACTCGTTGTTGCCTTGATGTTTTAGATTCGAAACACGTGCACAAAGCGCCCCATCCAGGGCATAAGATAACGTACTTAATATTTTATTTACATCACTTACAGCCGCTTTTATATAGTTCTCATCAAGGATTTCATACTGAACTTCTACTTTTGATAACGGATGAACATGTTTCTTCAAGAAATTCATCTGAGTCTGTAATACATCTCGTAAAACTTGATTTTGTGACATCAGAAGGCTGTCTTCAGTTATTGCAAAACATTTACGGTTTAAAGATGTTTCAACTTCTGACATCACTCTCGTAGCTCTACGTACCTGTTCCATTGCTGTAAAATTAGTAAAAGACCTTGCTACATAATTAGGTAGATACACGTATGTTAGTTATGTTATAGATTTTAATTTATTTAAGACGAAGGACATTATAAACTAGGAAAGCGATATGTAAGGTACCGAATTTTGAATTTGGTTGGACATTATCGAGGTAAGGATAATTAAGACAAATTCGAAATGCTGTTGGTACGTATAACACATGATGCAAATGTCATGTGGTCAGGCCACAGATTTACAATACTTTATTATTGCTCGATTGGCCTGCTCCTAATCTCAATCACGCCTGTTGGAAAGCGAAGGGTGAGGTCAATGATGAAACGAGCGTGTTCAGAAGATGCTTGCATCTACCTACCTAAATTACATCTACAACCACCGTGGACCAGTACCTAGGTATCATCAGTGGCACAGGGCTGCATTCATTTGTTATATTATACATAGTTAGGTTCTTAGTTGTATCATTTTACCTTGAGAAACACAGTTTTTTTCATCAACGTCGTCCAAACAATCAGAGACATTGTTGCAGAGATGTTCAACGGGTATAGCTTTTCCATTGCCACACGGTATTTGGTTAATTTTCTGTATACTAAGACACGTGTCTTCCACAATTTCATCACAACGAGGATCCGCAGAAGTGCCATTCAATGATTGTGAAATAAGATCTCTGTATTTACTAATTTCTTCCAGATCCATTACGACCTTCGTTTTCTTTGATATATCTTCATCCACTTCTGTTGATTTCTCCGTCTTGTGATGCTCTACTCTAATGAGTTCTCCTGAAACTGGTTTTGGCTGGCTGTTCATACGCCTACCAACTGCTTCACTGCCTATCAAGTTTCGTATGGATTCTTCCAAGCCTTCTGCTATGAGAGTGCTATAAAGTTTCAGTTCCGCGTGCTTGTTGTGAAGCTGCATGTGCTTTAATTTGGTGGAATTCAAAATTCTCTTCTTAATTTTGTCTAATATCTGTTTTTTATTTTCATCTGTTTTAGCATTTTTCATAAATGCTTTCGCAAGACTCTCAATTTTATTTGCTACATATTTTATAATTTCTTTTTTTGTTACTGAATCCATAGTTTCCGCAGTCGGTTTACCTTCTTCTTTAGTTCTACGAATAACACTTTCTTCTTTTACTGCTGCATCCTTTTGAATGTTTTCCTTTTCATTTTCGGTAACAGATTCGTTAATTTTTGCTTTAAACAGTTCCATAATATAATTAATATATTTTTCTGCATCGGGGCCAATCCTTTCTGGAGATTTCCTTAATTTATTTTCTATTCTCTTTAAAACAGTTTCCTTAGTTTTATGAGATGCTTTAGATAAGGTACCCAAAGGTAGGCTGGATACTTTATTCATAATCTCCTGGATAATTAGCGATTTTTTATCGTTATGACTGGAGTTTTCAGCTGAAATGTAAATAATTTTGATTGTAATTGAAACTCTATTAGGTACTGTTACTGAATCAATATTAGTGTGAGTGACAGAGCATCGGGACGGGACGCATCCTAGTAACATGGATTCAGTACGTGATTCTGGTCTAATGCGTTAAAATGTTGGTCGGAAACAGCTAGAATTTTTAAATAATTCCTATTTGTTCCATACAGGAATTAATATCGTAAAAAAATCTTAAACTCCGTTCCGATCCGATACGTTGAAACCCGCTTCTCGTTTCAAACTCACCGGGTCCCTCAGTACCCACAGATCGCTTATTTTACTGTCACAATGACGCTGTCTGTACTTGCAACTGTATTTACCTAAATACTAATTTCATAGTTATTGCGTAACCAACACTCGAATACTTAATGTCTTTTCTTGATTCTTTAAGAAATGAGTTTCTTTGGCTTTGACTCCGATACCGGGCTCGCATGGCTCGATTTTAATTAAATAACTTTCGATGCTCAGTAAAATATATTTTGAATTTAAAAAAAATATTAGATTGAAAGCCTGTTCAGATATTTAAATTCGCTTTCCACTTAGTAGTTGATCAACTGGAATAGGTGTTGATTGTCAGCTTAATCAGATCCTCTACACTACACTACACTACAGAGGGCTTTGGTACTCACGGCTACACATCAAGCTATACGTAACCATAACCAGAACCCTAATTGCTTAACACACTATTACTATCCATTATTATCATTTTGAAGCTTATTGCAAATCCATTGCTTCATATGTTCTAAAAATGTATCTGCTCAACAAAGTAAATACCGCAATGTATTTTGTTGCACTGTCGAGATGAAGCCCATTGCTACTGATAGTCATCATCATCTCAGCGTTTGTCCCGGTTGCATCCGCGGCTTTCGCGTTGGAGCCCGGGGTACGCTTTCCTGCACATTCTCCTCCATTTCGCACGATCTTTAGCATCCTCTGGTAAGAGCTTGTTGGCACGCATGTTATCTCTTACAACGTCAAGCCACCACTTCTTAGGTCTATCTCGCTTGTTCCGGCCCGGCGGAGGCGCCATGGCAAGACATTTGTTACCCACGTAACCTGCCGGTTTACGTAAGACATGACCGTACCTGCGCAGGCGACTCTCTTGCAGTTAGTCTGCTATGTCACGGACACGGAAACTGCCACGGATGCGGGAGTTTCTAATGCGGTCTTTCCGCGAAACTCCACACATCCACCGCAGCATATTCATCTCCGTGACACGCAGCTCCTGCTTGTGTCGCTCAAGCACAGGCCACGCCTCACTGCCATACAGAAGGACAGGTGTAATGATGGTCTTATAGACCTGTCCCTTAAGCTTAACCGGCATTTTGGGGTCACAAATGACACCTGTCAGCTCACGCCATTTTACCCAAGCTGCGGAAATGCGTGCTTTAACGTCGCAATCAATGTCGCCGGACGCGTGGATCACAGACCCCAAGTATTTAAATTGTTCTGTGCACTCGACCATGTATCCGCCTATGCACACAGGCATAGGGTCTGTGGTGTTGCTGGCCATGTACACCGTCTTCGCCACATTGAGTTTATGACCTCCGTTCTCAAGCGAGTTCTTCCACGCATTTACCCGCCGCACCAACCGTTCCCTGTCCGCGTCTGCCAGCGCGATATCATCAGTATACATGAGCAACCAGGGAGGTTGCTCATGTGAATTCTTGATGCTGTCTGACAAGACATCTAATATCACGCTGAACAGGAACGGACTAAGGACGGATCCCTGGTGTACGCCGACGGTGATGGGGAAGGGTTTAGTGTCGCCAACAGAGGTCCTAACAACGGAATCGGAATTGAGGTACATGTCTCGAATTATGTCAACATAGGCTTCTGGTACCCCTTTGGACCTCAGTGCCCACCAGATCACCCTCCGAGGGACACAGTCGAAGGCCTTCTGCATGTCTAAAAAGAGCATATGCAGAGGCGTGTTCCTCGATCTGTATCTCTCCATGGTGATCCTTAGGGCGAAAATAGGGTCCGTGGTTCCGTACCCTGGACGGAACCCATATTGACACGTCGAGACAGCACACTCCTGCCGGATCCGGGAGTCTAAAATCCTCTCAAAGATCTTCATGGTGGGGGACATGACCTTTATACCGCGATAGTTGCCACACTCCTGTACCGAGCCCTTGCCTTTGAAGACTGGAGTAATAATACTCAGTCTCCATTGGCTCGGTATTTTGCCGGTCAGGAGATCGCGGTTCAAAAAGCAAGTTAACATGCCCACACCGCGAGGACCCATCGCCTTCCAGGCCTCAATGGGGACTTCATCAGCTCCGACAGCTTTCCGATTCGCCATGCGACGAAAAGCCGTGTGGACTTCCTCAGGCGTTATCGGGGGCACTAATCCAACGTTCGGAGGGAGTTCCGGTGTCTGCACCTCTTGGTGCTGCTTATTCAGCAGCTCGTGGAAGTACGTCTCATCTCTCCTTCACCGCGCGATCCTCGCAAAGCAGGTTGCCAGTAGGATCTTTTACACAACGGCACTTGGATATATCCAGTGCCGCTTTCACCCTAGAAAGTGCCAACTTGTAAATGAGCTTCTGCCCCTCAGACGATTCCAACTTCTCGTAGATCGGTTGAAAGTGGTCTCGTCTGGCTCTGGCTACAGCTCTTTTAGTGGCACGTTTGGCAACCTTGTATGCGTCGCGATCTTCAGGAGATCCGGTCGCCTGCCACGTTTTGAAGAGGGCTTTCTTCACCCTTATCTCCCTCTGGACTGTGTCGTTCCACCACTAGATCGCCTTTTCACTTTTGCGACCGCCCTTAGACACGCCGAGTACCACCCGTGCCGCCCTAGTAATAGCTGCCTGGATTCTGTTCCAGCGGTCTTGGACAGATTCTCCCTCGGTACCAGCGCACTTGTCGCCAATAACCGAAGCGAACTCCTGGTACTTATTTTCATCAAGCAGCCACCACCGGATCTGGCGTCGGCAGCGCTCAACACGTCTACGTTGGGCCTTAACGCAGAGATCCATGACAAGGAGACGGTGTTGTGCAGTAAGACTCTCACCGGGTATGACCTTGCAGTTGGCTACTTTTCCGATGTGGTGTCTCCTAGTTAGTAGGAAGTCGATCTGGGTAGCGCTTCGCCCGCTCCGGTAGGTAACAAGGTGCTCCGGTTTCTTTTTGAAATAGGTGTTCACAATTACCAGGTCAGCGGCCGCACACGTTCGGAGAATGTTGTCCCCTTCCACGTTGCGGCTACCGTACCCAAAGCCACCGTGCACACGCTCAAACCCGTCACACTTCTCACCCACATGACCGTTCAAATCTCCAGAACAACGTCCTTTCGGCGTCACCGCGCCTGGCCTGCGGAGCGTAGGCACTTATCAAGTGGGTTATTACCCCATTGACAAGCACCCGCACCGACATTAGCCGATCACTGATGCGATTCACCTCTAAGACGTCATCCTGGAGCTCGTCAGACAACACCACGGCGACCCGCTTTCTCCCACTAGGTGCACCCGTGTAGATCAGCTTGTAGCCATTCCCAATAAGCCGGGATCTGCTGCCTTTCCACCGAGTCTCCTGCAGGAACGCCACGGCCACCCTGCGCCTGTGGAGAGTTTCGGCCAGTTCTCTCGCGCGTCCAGTTAGCGTGCCAACGTTCCACGAAGCGAAACGGAGTTTTCTGGTTTGGGCTCGCTTCTTCAGCCGTGTCCGCCCCTGACACGGTAGCCCTAGCCCAAAGGTCACAGGAGTCGGGCGGGGCTCCTGCGCGCCGTTTTGCGGCGGCGCCCTAACTGTAACTCGTGCCTTTCTTTTATTCATTATCATGTTTGGCGAGTTTTTGGCTTTTACGAGTGCGACTGCCGTCTGACCACTCAACCCCGAAAGGGAAGCTGGCGTCAGGGCCCCGTCCGTATGTCAGCAGGTGCACCATCTGGCAGGTGGGGTTGACTTGAGTCCCAAAGATGTTGGTGGGACCCCATGCACCCCAATTGCTACTGATAGTGTGTTACGCAATTATCCCATAGCTGAGCACTTCTAATTGTACGAAAAATCTATACAATGCGAGTTCAGCTAAAACTAGAATAAATAGCTTGACGTACAGCCATGTGCATCTATTAATCGGTTTATACCAAGAAAATACAAAAATATTTACCATGACATATACAGCAAGCAAAGGTTAATAAAAACACAAAAACAAAAGAAAACCTCGTTGAGGTTATTCCTTTATGTAAACCCATTGCTAGTTTTATACAGATTAATTCAAAGCGCCATAAAATATCTGCAAAATTGTCGTTAAACAACACGTAACCATAATTGATGAGATATGAAAATAATTAGGATTTTTAATAGGACTTTTGGAACGCTTGCTAAAGATGATTAAAATAGGCAACTGTGTTTAACTACATAACAATACATAATCACTTTATAAAGACTGGTGGACATTAAGTGGACCAAGCAACGCCACGTCGACCAGTTTTCTGCCTCTCGCATCCAGCGGATTTCTATGGCCATCCCTAGTCTAGGAGCTAGGGCTAGGAGGCCTTTCAAGACTACATAATATTATCTTTATATCAATTTGTGCTTAATTATAAAAAAAACATAGGACATTTTGATCGTGAAAGTAAAACATGGATTTTTGACATTATAAGCCTTAATTCTTACTAAAGAAAATAAGAGGCACATTTTTAATATTCATGAGCACCTCTGAATATAAAATTTCTTAGACTACATTGCTATTATTCGATTTCACCAATATTGATAAGCAACCAACTAGCTAGTAGCAATAGAGCTATTTGTAAAGTTCAAGTACTTATTAGGTAAAACATTTAAAAAGGTAACTCTGAAATAACTACTACCACTATTACCACCTTATCTTGGTGCCACCAAGCGTTTCTATGTTTATGATTGAAGGCTACGGATTTCGAAATAATTCATATTGTTATACTCTTTGGTGTAATTGCGGTGGCGTTGAATAAAAAAACCAAAATACTCTCTTTCTACAACAGCCGCTTAATATTTTTAATAAAATATAATTTATAGATTAAAAGCTGATATCTGAAATATGTGAGCTGGCTTTTAACTAATTTTTTATTTAGTTTCCGCCATTGACGTAGCATAACGTTTCGCTTATACAAGGTATTCTATATTTTCGCTTAGTAATAACATAACGTACTGTACGTAACATCTGTCAATGTCATTTTATGGCTTATGTCATAGTGACATTTTAACACATTGAGATATACTAGAAGTCTACTAGCCCCGCACGATGATATTGCGATCGGCGGCCATCTTGGTGACGTAGTCGACCTCGCACCGTCAGTACCGTTCGCAAGTTCAGTCCGCGCTTACCCGCTTACGCACATCGAATATTTTTGTTAGTTTTTTGTTTTTGTTATCCTGTTTTATTGTTGTTCTTGAGTTTTGTTGTTTAGTTTTGTTAGCTGTTACTCGTTAAAATGAGTAAGAAATGAATTCACAATCGTGCTCGTGAAATTATAATTAAAGTGGACAATTATTTTGTTAAAGAAAAAGAGGACTGTAAGTTAGTTCTTGAAAGTATAAACCGTGCTTTAAAAAGTACTTCGGACACTACTGAGGACATTTTAATACCGAAGCAACAGCTAAACCAAAGTCACGGAGCGTGTGGCATGTGCCACAGGCGTTGCAAAAAATACTGTGACTAAATTGCGACGAGAGCATGAGTCGGCAACAGCCAGTGGCAGCAAAATGAGAACTCCTACTAAAGGAAAAAGACAAAAGAAGGAATATTTCGACGGGTTTTCCTTAACAGCTTTAAGAAATATTATACATTCAATGTATACGGTGAGGAGAGAAATACCCACAATGCGCAAAATCTTGGCGGCTTCAAAATTAGACCTTAATTATACCAATAGTGAAACTACATTAAGAAAAATAATTAAATGTGATTTAGGCTACCAATTTAAACGATGCTACCAAAAAAGACTGGCTCTAATTGAAAGACCCCAAATTCAAGCGTGGAGGGCTAGATATTTATGACGTATGAAAGAAAATGACTCGCTTGCTAATAACAAAAGACCCGTTATTTATCTCGACGTAACGTGGATACACGCACACTACACGGTAAAAAAATGTTGGCAAACAGCAACCGATGTCGGAGTGAGACGGAACGACAGCCCCGGCCGCCGATGGATAATAGTTCACGCGGGAAGTGAAAGCGGTTTTGTTGACAATGCCCTTTTAATGTTTAAAGCAGACACCAAAACGGGGGATTACCATGATCAAATGAATGTTGAGAATTTCACCAAGTGGCTTACAGAAAAATTAGTACCCAACATACCACGCAACTCCATAATTGTGATGGACAACGCCCCTTATCACAGTAGGGAAGAGAATAGGCCACCAAGTATGAACAATAAAAAACAGTTGATGGTTGAGTGGCTACAAGCTCACAACATCGACTTTCCCAACGACAGTACAAAACCTGAACTGTATTTATTAATTAAACGGCACAGACCGCCGAAAAATTATAAAATTGTCAATTTATTAGCTGCCAATGGCCATAAGGTCGTTAGATTACCACCCTACAACTGCGACCTCAACCCCATTGAGTACATCTGGAACCTGGTAAAGATGAGGGTGTCAGAAAAAAATGTGGAGCAGTTGGAAAGTCGCATTGAAGCTCTGACATTGGAGGCGTTGGCGTCAATAACTCCAGATGACTGGCGAAAGGAAGTCAATCATGTTAAACGGCTTGAAGAGGAATATTGGAAAAAAGATCGAATAACTGACGAGTTATTTATCATAAATACGGCAGACGACAGTGAATCGGAAACGACAGACACAGAAAGCCGTTCTGATTCGGAAGACTGTATGAGTGGAATTGAATAAATAGGGTAAGATTATATTGAATTATATATAAAAAAAATTTTACATACTATCCTGGTGTTATTTGGTACTCTGGTTTAATTCCCGCTTACAAATTAACAGAAATGTAGTTAGCAAAAGTTAATAAACATGTAAGAAAGATATACGAATAAGTATAAGATGTTTCTTACGTCTACAAGAATTATTTCCTTGAATTTTTTAATAATGAAAGTTTATTTGTCAGAATATGGATGAGTAGGTATGTGTATGTATAATAAAATTATAAAATACAAATAAATCCTTAACCCGAAAGAATGTTAAATGCAAAATTAATAAACTATAATTTTGCATTTAACATTCTTTTGCTAGCTGTCCTTTCGTGTGACAGATGACGTCACAAAGCTGTTATTGTGACAAGGTTCCATCGCAATATCATCGTACGGGGCTTATATGTTTTAACATTATAATATAACCTCATTTATTTCATTTGTAATTGTATCTGAAATACTGAATATATTGGACTAACTAAATAAACGCTAAGAAAAAAACAATTATGAATTCTTCTATAATAAAACTGGCTCAAGTAAATATGATTTTACTTTTATTATGCATAAATAACTTAACATTGATTAATCAATCAATGTGAAGTTATAAAATTTTAATTTAATCTTGATTTTTATGTTTTTAGTCAAGCTTTGCTACGACAGGCGTTATAGGGCAATGTTCACCCATACTAGCGTCTCAACTGCACACGTCTGCTCCACTATGCAGAGTGGTCTCAGGGAAGTACAGAATCACGAAGAAACGGGACAAGCCGCTTACATACGAAATGGCAAACCCGCCACATTACATTGCTCATCGCAAATCATGGAACTCGTGGAATACTTGTAAGTTGAAAGAAAAGAAGGATGTTTTTTCTGCAGTAACCTTAGATATGTTTACATAAATAAACCAAAACATTACGATTAAACATGCAATTGCGTGTTGTAGTGACAGAAACTGGGGTCAGTATAAACCTGTGTAGCAAAATTGTGAGCATACTACCATTGTCTGAACTAAAAACTTCCATCCCGGTGTTGTACACTTTCTATAGAATGGGTAAAACATTTTGAACTTGCAAGAGGACATGAGACCTGATCAAAAAATTTTAAGACAGAGGATTAGAAGACTGCCGACTTAGTATAGGAAAGAAAGTAATATTCTCCTCATTATCTATCACGTTGGGAAAATGTATGTTTAAGCTGTTGTATATGTACTACAGCCTTGTTTGTTTATGATAGTGTAATAAAAGAATATTGTATTTTACCACATAAAGGATAGTCCTTTTATACTGATAAATAAAGTAATTGGATTATTCCCTAAACATTAAAAAATATTCATAAATGCACCACATTAATGTTCAAGTTTCCACTTTTGCTGGCACCCAGGAATGAAATTTGCTGTTTTTTTTTTATCCTGGTGAGAACCTAAAGCTAACTTACAATTACTATGAAGATTCTATTGTCAATACACATCGTATCTAGATTCTTCTTAATATTTTCTACAATACCCATCATCTTATTTATTTATTTCAGCCTCTATGAAAGATGGTCTCAGGCGCTCAGAGACAGCTTTAGAAGATGAATTTATTAGGAGGTTTATGACTGGCACCTGGCATGGACTTGTTTGCAGTGAGGTAAGGATCCTTGCCATATTCCTGTAGTCTTTTATGGATTGAGAATCTTCTTCAACTTATTGCTCAACAACGTAAATAACGCAATGAATGTTGTTGAACAGTCAAAATGACACCTATATGGATAGTGTGTTACGTAATTACCTTGCAGGATTAACAAATAGATACCTAGTCTTTATAAGGATATTGTCATGAGATTAAAACTCAGATATTAAACAAAATTCCCTTTACAATGGGTCTTGACTGTTTTTAACTTACAAGCAACTATTTTCTCTCTTTCTCATGAAAGTGTAGCAATGGTCGCAGTCGCTACAATACAACAATAACACAAAGGATTGCCCAACTATTGACGTCCCAACGATTGATGACTTTCCACGAAAGGGTGCACATAAATCATACCAGTGTCACACAAGGATCTTGGAAGACAAAGCGCATGGGTCCTGACCATTGTGTGCGGGAGAAAGCGCCGCGGACCATATCGAACCGCCTTGCACATCTGTCAGTTAACCCATTGGGGTTAACCCATTGGGGTTAACTGACAGATGTGCAACCCATTGGGGTTAACCCATTGGGGTTAACTGACAGATGTGCAAGGCGGTTCGATATGGTCCGCGGCGCTTTCTCCCGCACACAATGGTCAGGACCCATGCGCTTTGTCTTCCAAGATCCTTGTGTGACACTGGTATGATTTATGTGCAACGAACAATTTCGTTGGAGAAAACGCCGCGGACAACGCGATTCTGTTAACCCATTGTGTGCTGGACAAAGTGCGCGGACAATATCGAACCGCCTTGCACGTGGACCGAAGGCGCGGGCCCTGTCCACGGGCCAATCAGACGGCACGTTCTCCCATGATCAACAAATCAGCATCAAGAACGCCCGAGCAGTCAGCCCCACTCCGGTTTAGAGATAGCTATATTATTGTTGAGTATTTAAGCTTGTGCATAGCTCGTAAGACATCATATTCATCACACATTATTATCAGATATTATCAGACATTTTACATTGTAACATAGTCGCGTCTCTCCTCTTGTAATTAGGTAACTTATAGCATACATTGTACTCTAGACTTACGTGCAATATACAACGTTATACCTATTCGCGTTTTAATTACATAACACGCCCTACGCGCTAAAGTGGTGACCCCGACGATTAAAACCGACGTGAGACTAACCGGCGCGAGTCTAACCGTCGTAATACGAACCGACGCGATTACAAGACCGACGTGACTTCAAGACCGACGTGACGATACTCGTGATTAGCACATTCTAGTGGCTTCCCACAAGCGGGTTTCCCCACTAGGATTTCAAGAGGCTATATTCGCGGTATTGTAGCGTTACAACAGCAGCGTTTCTTCAGGATGGCGACCAGCAACGCACCACAGGTAGAAGGGCGAGTCGACACGCTCACACTACAAGCATGGCTGTCTGACTTTTGGCCAGCGTATCCCAGGCTATGGTTCACGCACTTCGAAGCAGTAATGGCGCCACAGAAGTCAGGTGATGACGCGCGCTATCAAGCAGCTATCGCACGACTAGGCCTGGACGCACTTCAACAAGTAAGTGATATTATCGCCAAACCGCCCACTGAAAACAAGTACGAAACCCTGAAGGCCAGACTGATCAGCGTCTACGAGGAGTCCGAGAGCCGGAAGCTGCAAAAGCTGATGGATGAGATGGAACTCGGAGATCAGAAACCCTCACAGCTGTTACGAAAAATGCGGGAACTAGCCGGACAGAAGATACCCGACAGCACACTGCGCATCATGTGGACCAAGTTACTTCCACCTTCAGTACGCGCTGTTCTCACCGTGAGCGACATAACTGACTTACAAAAGTTGTCGCAAATGGCAGACACTGTCATGGACACTATCGCGCTACCTAATCAGGTCGCGCAGATTACACACACGAGCGGTATGACTGCCCTGCACGAACAAATAAGGCAGTTATCTCTGGAGCTAGCTGAACTCAAGAACAAGCAGGAACACTGACCAAGATCACACAGACCATACGACAGACGGCGTTCAAGATCGCGCTCAGCAAGCCGGGATAATAGCAATCGCAAGTATTCAGAACAATCACTTAAGTGTTATTATCATCGCAAGTTCGGTAAAGAAGCGCGAAAGTGTACGCATCCGTGCAATTTCGACAGCAACAGTGCCCAGTCGGAAAACTAACGCCTGCGTCGGTTGAGGCGGCAACTGACGCGAACAACACTTCTCACCGCCTATTCATAACTGATAAGAATTCGCGTCTGTCATTTCTTATTGATACCGGCGCAAACGTTTCCGTGATACCGAGAACCAAAGGCGGGAAAGCAAAACAAACCGATTTCTGTTTGTACGCGGCAAACAACACGATTATCCCAACGTACGGAGAGAAAACCTTACAACTGGATCTCAACCTACGACGGCCGTACACCTGGAAATTCATCGTCGCTGCAGTCAGCAAACCAATCATCGGTGCAGACTTTCTGAAACGTCATCAACTTCTTGTCGACATAGCCGGCCGACGTCTCGTCGACAAAGTTACCAATATGACCATCAGAGCATCTGTCATTCAGTCCGCCGAACCCACAGTTCGGAGTATCGACATGGAACAGCCGTATCACCAGCTCCTCAGTAAGTTTCCTGACATCCTGCGACCGTCATGCACGAAGGATACTCCCAAACACAGGGTAGAACACCACATCGAAACTACTGGTCCACCAGTGTACAGCAAGTGCAGACCGCTTCCTCCACATCGCTACCTGCCCGTGAAGAAAGAATTCGAGCTCATGGTGCAGCAAGGAATTTGCCGACCAAGCAAAAGCCCTTGGGCCAGTCCGCTACATGTCGTACCCAAGAAAAACGGCGACTTACGAATCTGCGGTGAGTACAGGAGACTCAATGACGTCACTAAACCCGATCGCTACCCAGTCCCACGCCTCAAGGATTTTACATGTACCTGCTTCACGGCAAGAAAATCTTCTCCACTCTCGATTTAAACCGAGCCTATTCACAATTGCCGATCTTCGAACCCGATATCGAGAAGACAGCGATCACAACACCATTCGGTTTATTCGAATTTCCACGAATGTGCCCAGATCTCAAGAATGCTGGACAGACATTCCAACGATTCATACACGAAGTACTGAACGGGATAGACTACGCGTTCCCATTCATCGATGATGTCATCGTTGCATCTGGAAGTGAAGCAAGCCATATCGCGGATCTGCAGGAAGTTTTACGCCGATTAGACACGTATGGTGTCACTATCAACCCATCTAAGTGTGTCTTCGGCGGCGAAACAGTCAAGTTCCTAGGTTACGAAGTATCAAGCGCGGGAATTAAGCCACTTCCAGACAAAGTCAATGCAATAATAGAATACCCCAAACCGAAAACCATTCAGGACTTACGAAGATTTATGGGGATGATAAATTTCTACCGAGATAACGTTAGAAATGCGGCCGAGATACAAGCACCGTTAAACGCCTTTCTTCATAACTCAAAAAAACGAGACAAAACGGAAGTAACGTAGAACGACCAGTCAACAAAAGCCTTCGAATTGTGCAAACAGAGCATAATAGATGCTGCGTTATTGTCTTACCCATCCCGTTCGCCCGACGACAAGATCGCTTTGTTTTGCGATGCGTCGGCTACCTGCGCCGGCGCGTCCCTCCAACAATTGCGTAACAATGAACAATGGGTGCCACTCGGATATTTTTCGAAAAAATTCTCCGACAGACAAAAGAGATATAGCACAAATGAAAGGGAACTACTTTCGATTTTCATGGCTGTAAAACACTTTCGAAAAATCTTTGAAGGCAGAGAGCTCATCATTTATACTGACCACAAACCGCTGATTTACGCAATTCGCAAGCCCCCGTCTGATAACGACACACCACGCCGAATCCGCCAATTGCTCTTCATTAGCGAGTTTACTACTGATATATGACACGTGAGCGGGGCACAAAATATTGTCGCAGATGCACTATCGCGCGTCGAGACAATCGACACGCCATCACCTATCAACTACGACGAGTTATCTCAAGCTCAAGAAAACGACAGTTGTTTACCTGCATTATCTCAACAAACCAACATACAACTCAAGAAAATCATCTTACCTGGTACCAACAAGCCAATATTCTGCGAAACATCAACGTCACATGTTCGTCCATATCTAACAGCTGACTTTCGTCGCACAGCTTTCAACGCCGTGCACAGTCCAAGTCATCCCGGAGTACGAGCTACACGGAAGCTGATGCAAGAACGATTCTTTTGGCCCTCAATGAAAACCGACATTGGGGAGTGGACCAAAGCATGCAATTCGTGCCAGCTCTCCAAAATACAGCGACACAATCATAGCGACATCGCAACATTCCCACCGAGCGAACGATTTCGACACATTCACATCGATATCGTTGCTCCGCTACCTACATCAGCATGTGGACACAAATACTTACTCACAATGATCGACCGGTGCACTCGATGGCCTGAAGCTGTACCACTTCAAGAGACAACCGCTGAAACCGTGGCAAGAAAGCTATACGAAGTCTGGATATCCCGTTTCGGTTGTCCAATAAGAATCACAACTGATCAAGGACGACAGTTTGAAAGTCGACTATTCAAAGACCTAGCTCAACTACTCGGCGCAGACAGAACCCGCACTACTGCCTACCACCCGCAGAGTAATGGAATCGTCGAGCGTTGGCACAGATCGTTGAAAGCCGCACTCATGGCTAGACTAGAAAACAGCAACAAATGGATCTACGAGTTGCCTACTGTTCTAATGGGTCTAAGAGCCGCTATCCGCTCAGACTCTGACACAAGCGCAGCGCAACTCACCTACGGTCACGCTATACGCCTACCAGGTGACTTTATATCACCAACTCCAGCCACACCGACGATGGATCACGACTATGTCAATCACCTGCACGACATCACGAAGCTCACACCCACATACAAATCGCATGCAAACAAGCGATGTATGTTCGTGCACAACGATCTACAAACATGTAGCCACGTGTTTGTACGCAACGACACCGTCCGCAAACCTCTGCAGCATCCATACCAAGGTCCATACCAGATCATCGAACGCAAGGAAAAGTACTTCACAATACAACTACCCGGAGCCGGACGATCAAGCAACATATCGATCGATCGCCTCAAACCTGCGTACACTATCAACACAGAAGATGATCCCAAGCAAACAAACAGCGAGATCAGTCAAGCACCTGCAGTTACCACAGACGAGCAAGCCACAGCCAAGACTCCAGCACCTGCAGCGACCGCAGACGAGCAATCCAGCCTACTCCCAGCCCAGCATACGAGGGAACAACGTATTAGGTCAGGCAGGATCGTTAAGATGCCTGCACGCCACGTATGTTTCGCCGTGAGGGGGAGAGTACTGTAGCAATGGTCGCAGTCGCTACAATACAACAATAACACAAAGGATTGCCCAACTATTGACGTCCCAACGATTGATGACTTTCCGCGAAAGGGTGCACATAAATCATACCAGTGTCACACAAGGATCTTGGAAGACAAAGCGCGTATGTAAGACAAAGCGCATGGGTCCTGACCATTGTGTGCGGGAGAAAGCGCCGCGGACCATATCGAACCGCCTTGCACATCTGTCAGTTAACCCATTGTTCGTTGGAGAAAACGCCGCGGACAACGCGATTCTGTTAACCCATTGTGCGCCGGACAAAGTGCGCGGACAATATCGAACCGCCTTGCACGTGGACCGAAGGCGCGGGCCCTGTCCACGGGCCAATCAGACGGCACGTTCTCCCATGATCAACAAATCAGCATCAAGAACGCCCGAGCAGTCAGCCCCACTCCGGTTTAGAGATAGCTATATTATTGTTGAGTATTTAAGCTTGTGCATAGCTCGTAAGACATCATATTCATCACACATTATTATCAGATATTATCAGACATTTTACATTGTAACATAGTCGCGTCTCTCCTCTTGTAATTAGGTAACTTATAGCATACATTGTACTCTAGACTTACGTGCAATATACAACGTTCTACCTATTCGCGTTTTAATTACATAACACGCCCTACGCGCTAAAAAAGCGACAGCATTGCTACTGTTTTAGAATTCTCTGCTGAGCACTTTCATATAGATTCCTGTAGACTTGATGTGAGAAACAAAACTTGCTAGTGGGCACTTAAAATTTTGTTAAGTTACTAAGTTTCTTTTTTCATGTTTCCAGGTCATAATCAAGCGCCAATTCAACCACATAAGAGTAGCAGCGATCATCAGACGTGCTATTTCACCTACCAAAATGTATTTCCTCCTAGGATACACTGAAGAACTATTGGCCAATTGGCTACAGTGTCCCGTCACGCTAGAGTTACAGACTGTCGATAGTTTCAAAGATGTTGTGTTCAAATATATTTAATTGTGCTTAATTTTTTGTAGTGAAATAGTGTAATATATAGGTTTATTAATAAAAACTGTACATAAAATTTACTTTCAGCTTTTAATCTTATTATGAGATATGATATCAAAAGACCTATGTGGAGGTATGAGGAACGGGGCATAAAGTTTACTCATCCTCCACAGAAAGGGGAGGATCCTACGACCAGACATTTCTTTTGCTTTTTGAAGAAAAAAATTTTTCAAGATGTTGCAACTAACGCACAATAGGGTATTTGACTAAAAAAACTAATTAGTCCGTCAGTCAGATTTCCAAAAATACTAGACACGTATTTTTTTTTTTTTCGTATAAACAAAAAATGAAGACGACACAGTGCGTTAAAAACTCCTGTGACGTCACTGCACGCTACACTTTTTAGCGGCCAGTGACGTCACCAGCCACCACTCCTGCCCCCTAATCGGCGAACACATTTTTGTCAAATGATTGATGAACTAGTTGGGATCGTTTGCACCGAACGGACCAATGGGCGGCCCGAACGATCCCAACTAGTCGCAATCATTTGACAAAAATGTATTCGCCGATTAGGGGGTTGATCTTTGATGCCTTTTATATTTGTCAATTTTTATTGATTTGATAAAACAAAATATACGTGTCTAGTATTTTTTGGAAATCTGACTGACGGACTAATTAGTTTTTTTTTTAGTCAAATACCCTAGTTTATTATAGCGATACGTGGATCTACTATGAACCTATCGGAATATACATATAAATGCAGCAAATACTAAAATTTTCTGATGACTTCAATAATGAATTTTACGATTATTATAATAAAGTGCAAAGCTGCACGAAAATTAACAAATACTTAAAAAGTGCTGTAGTGTGCTTGTTTCGACTTCTACCACGAAGTCCAAACTTCAATATGTTAAAAAAAATCTCGGAAGTTACCTTTAGTAACATTTTTTTTAGACACCCGTCATCAGATGGCGGTGTCGTCTTCCCTTCTTGCGTGGCAAGAAATCTTATTTACTTCTTTTTTTCCTTCTTTTTAGTGAGCTGTTTATTTCGGCTGTGCTTTTTTAGGGTTGCTCTTTTCCCTTTATTCTTTTAAAAGTCATCTTATATCTATACATCATCATCATCATCTCAGCGTTTATCCCGGTTGCATCCGCGGCTTTCGCGTTGGAGCCCAGGGTCCGCATCTTATATCTATACATGCTTCTTACTTATTACAATCTTTATAGATACATTTCTGTCTTCTTAACATTTGTATTACACTTATATCTTCCTTCTTTTTACATTTATACATACTTAACAGTTCACTTAAATACTATTCATTCTTGCCGACGGGTCTGTTGGATTGTGCTGCCCCTTGTACTATTCCTTCTAATGGCAATTTTGAGGCAAAACCGCTCCAGATACGGCCTGGAGTGTTTGTCTGCCATTAGGTCAGCAATGGTTATTTCTGTCAAAATTCTACCTGTACTTACTTCCAGGTCGTATCTGTCGCAGTTATGCCTCGGGCATTCGAACAACAGATGTTGTACCGTTTCTGATGCCTGCGTGTCACAGACACACAGGCCGGGCTGTCCAGCAATTTAAATCTGTGTAGGTACGCGGCGAAGCCGCCGTGACCCGTCAAAATTTGCGCCCAGATAGACGTCCTGTCGAGGCACGTTTTTTCTTTTTTTTTTTTTTGATATGGCATCTCGTAGGTGGCTACTAAGAGACCGTAACTACTTAATCGGACTTTCCTGTGGATGCTTTAATTAAAATTAAAGCCTCCATCCAGGGGCACTTAAAACTAAATTAAAATTAGGCGACTACGCACTAAGGGCACCCCCCGTGGGGTACGAACCTCGGCTTAGGGCGTCGCTAGAGAGGACAGCAAGGGGCGGCTGGATCGAAAGTTATACTTAATGGTTTGATGACCACGGCGTTTCCTAGTACTAGCGCTGAGAAGAAACGCCGAAACAAACTCAGAGGTCATTGTTGGGACATTATGATAATTACTGGCTCAGCTGCGGCGCGGGCTGGCCTTCCTCGGACAGGGGACGGGGGAGGGGGTTGCTACGGGGAGCGCGTCGCGATGGACCTCGGCGGCGAGGTCGGTCTGTTTTTGTGATGTCGAGGCACTTCAAGACCTTGCGCGCACCACATCGGGGAAGAACATCCGCGTGACCCCAGCCGTGGCCCCGCCGGTGTACCTCTCGTTCCAGAGCGCTACTGTCCCTCCCTCAGACGTCGTTAATTTGACGTATGAGACCGGACGCCTTTACTAAGATTAGGTAGGTACACATCATAGGTACAGTGTGGCTACCATGAGTGAGTGGGTGATTACGAGACTCGATCATCGATATCGACCGCGATTAGCCCGCTTCAAGGTTCTAAGAACTCTCAACCAATGAGAGCGCCTCACGCGGTCGATATCGACGATCGAGTCTCTTAATGAAAACTCATGGTAGGGACCCAGGATTCGCTGCCTTAACTGCTCACCCGTAAGGTGAGATGGATGGATTAGCTAAGGAACATTATGCTATAAGGCGCAGGGATGTAATAAAATGTAAAAATGAAACTCGAGTAATAAAATTCATCTTATAATTTTTGATTCCTTCAAATATACATAATGTATCAACAAACAGAACAGCGAGACGCACACTAACAACTGCCGCAGCCGGCACATACAAGCACACACCTACCGCTCGGACACAGTATCGAGCCGCGACCGAACTTCTGCACATACTCTTTGTACTTTATAGATCTTCTTTTACACATTCACTATAAACAAACACCGATTGTTCCTGTGAGTTTGTGTGTTTGTCAAGTTGTAACAATCTTAAATTAAACCCCTTTATTCATTAAAGTTGCTTAAAGTTATCTAGTGATTAGCTAATGTCTAACCATACATTTTGATGTTTCCATTAACTTTAACTGCGGCGGCCTTACCCATTGCGAGGCTACGGGCAGCACGTCTTTGCGAGGCCCTTTCTCCTACATTAAAAGGATGTGTTGCGAAACTAGGTCTGGTTGTTTGATTTAGGATACTAGCAACACTACTAGGATATTAGCTATACTAGGTACTAATTAGGATACTAGCAACACTAGCGATTTCTCAGCAATGCGAGAAGTGTTCCAAGGCGCGATATCAAGTACTTAGGTACTACATAATGAAATTTTCAAATATGTTTTGAATCAATGAATGAAACTACGTTATCTTGATAAATAAGAATTAAACTTAAAAGTTTTAATTTAGACTAGATACAATATTATTTTTATTTTTTTAAATATTAGCTTGGGTTGTTGAGCGAGGCCCCTCCAAGAGCGAGGCCCTGGGCGATTGCACAGTTCGCCACCGCCTAAAGCCGCCACTCTTTAATATTCGTTTATGAATAAACAACATAGTATTTAAGGGGTTTATTCATAAACAAATATGAATGTTAAGTGACGTGTAAACGTCAAAAATGTATGGTTAAACGTTTGCTAATCACTAGTTAACTTTAAGCAACGTTTATGAATGAAGGGGAAAGTGTCTTACTGATACGGCGTTTATCACTTCAAATGCCAGTGTCGTTCCAAGTCGGTCACAAAACCAAGCGGTGTCCGTTTCTAAGTCTGAGAGTATTTTGTTTCATTCCATTTCCATATGAAAATTTGTCTAAATTTCTCATAAATGCCTATGGTGTCTCTCTCAGGTAAATTTGTATTGTCTATCACAGTGTCGTAAAGCATTTGTCCTTACATACTAGTGAGTTAAACATTGCGATCTTATCATTAAATCACCATAAAACACATTTTAAAAACTCCTTAAGGTGCCTCAGAAAATATTTTTAATTATCATGATATCCTTTTTTAAAAGTCTCAAACAGTCTTTCATATTGAGCTAATTCGGTGCCTGTGGAATGTCTGCCGTGCATCGTGATAGACGCACGTATCTATGTGTAGGCTATGTGTTCCGTAGCTGTGTCTGGTTGTGTGCGCAGAAGTCCAAACGGCTGACAATATGCGACGGCTCGCTCGTTGTTTAGCATTAATTGTTATCGAAATTACATATTTACAAATAAAATATACACTCAACATGAAGGCTTCTCGTGGTTAATTCGAATCACTATCCAAACCTCAGCAGCATCGTTAAAGCCTCCCGTTGGAAGAACTAACAGAATTTTACAAATACAGAGTTTGAATATTTACAGGTCATGAAGATAATATTATACAAATATGTACAAATAATAAATGATTCCAAAAGGAATAATCATTAGCACGACATTGAAATATGTAGTTATAGAGACGATTCAATAATGATTAAATCGGAGAGGATTCAACGACGCGAACAAAAAGTGCTTGTCACAATTTTGGATGGCATCAGTTTTTGTAAATCAATAAATATACTTACAATGAAATATATAACAAATGTAATGTGCGATACAAACTCCTATTTCAACGTTACACACACTGCTACAACTATTAAGTAAAAATGTCCATCAAAATTATATTAAAAATAAAGAGATCATATATGTTCTACAAATAAGATAAACTTGTTGCAATAAAGCTCTAGGTTATTCATAAGCGATACTTACGCATCTCTTGGTTTGTTTGAATACTGTAGAATGCATGTAAAAGACTAAGGTCCGTATTCCAGAAGGAAACTCAAGCATTGATCTCTGCTCAAACATTACTTAGAGCTTGAGTTTTGAGTGACGTTCTGTAATACGGACCAGCTTAGCATGATCGATCGCTTACTGTTGAATATTACTTCATACAAGACTTTATGATTTTCTCGCAAATCTAGATTCGAATTTTGGTATTAGATCAGACACAAGCCCCCTTATTGATAAACGATGCTTAAAGTTAACTAGTGGTTAGCGATTGTTTAGCTAAACATTTTAGCTCACACGTCACTTAACTTTAATCATTCTTTATCAATAAACCCCTTAAACACTGTGGTGTTTATTCATAAACAATGATTAAAGTTAACTGATGTTAAAAGGTCAAAAATGTATGGTTAACAAAACGCTAATTTACTTTAACCAACGTTTATGAATAAGGGGGATAATCTTAGAAATATCTGCAAGTGAAGACCGTACAAACTCACAAACATATTTGTCGGTTTTATTATAATATCATGGTGTACGGACGACAGTAGGTCAAGCTACCCCAAACTGCCAAATATTCCCAATCAACTTTGACCCTTAATGCTTTAGAGATAAAGTTGAAAATCGAATAAGGAAATCTGACAGATTGCTGTCGTCTGCACGAGATGCACATACTACTGTAAGAGTATCGTTATTATTGTCCAGCGTAAGTATAGCTCAGAATACAGAATCATGTAAAGCCAAATCTTAGCAGATATTTGTTGTCCTATTGTATTTCTATTGTTCAGAGGTGGACTATACGTAGCCCTATATAGTTATTATGCTTCATAAGATATTGTATCATATAATTACTGACAACACGGTAAATGCAAAAATACTCACTACTATTTTAAATATCTATATGTGGATATTTTTAAAGAGAAAACACTGGATCGTTTCGAATACTCATGTCAACTTAAATTTAACATTGGTATAATTGTCGCGTGCGAGGAAGGCAAATTGGAAAATGTACGCTGGAACCGTTCCGCTGCAATGTAAATAGATATTAATATACACTAGACTTAGGTAACGGTTCTCCATACTTTGTGCTCTGGCGCAGCGGAACACCTCTAACGTGTGACGTCACAATTCTTACAAACCTACATTAATTTACACGAGTATAAGAACAGGATCGTCATGATATGATTTAAAATCTACTGTACTTAGAAAATTATACAGCGTCAGTAGTAAAATTTGATTCGTATAAAACTTCATTTTAACTCCATTTATCCTAAAAGTAATATTTCAATATACCCTTTTTATGATTTGGCTTAATTTTTCTTCACAATACATCAGATAGATTACAAGAGAGACGCATCCCTATCACAATCACATTAGTAACATTACAAATTAAATACAACAGCACCTGTCGCTTGATATACATAATAATATAATATACTAAATAATAAAAAATATTCAAAATCAATTATTCGATATAAATAATTCAGATGGAGATGACAATAATAAGCATAGATACAACTATGCAGTGGTCCAAATAGTTTTGCTTTATAATAATTAAGTGTTTAAATTTGTTTGTAAATATCACTACTTCCGATGAAACAACTAACGCTTCACAACGAGAACATTGCGCAAGAGATCGATCGATCGTAAACGGCCGCTAGAACGACGAGGTTTTGAATGTTAGAGGATGATTTCAAAATCGTTCGCTCTGTAGCGAGTCGGATGCGATTCATCAACCTGCGCCGTTGACTAGGTAATAAAACATAGCGCCCTGATCGACGCAGCACCCGCGACACAACACTAGCATGTTCAGTGTGGCTACCACGAGTTCTCATTGCGAAGTCGATCATCGATACCGACCGCGATTGGCCCGCTTCAAATTTGTAAGAACTCTCATCCAATGAGAGCGCCAAACACGGTCAAAGCGTATGATCGAGTCTTGTAATAAAAACTCATGGTAGCCATACAGGACCGTCCAACCCTGAGTGGAACTAATCAGAGTGCCCAATCCGGAACAAGGCGAAGCCGCTAACGTATGTCTCAGGTATCTGGTACGCTCCGACCGATCAGAGGCTTCAAGACACAAGACGCAATACCACGTCTACTAAACTATCAACATTCACACAAACATTTGTACTACGCCAGTATGCTATACCCGCTATTACTAAAAGTGGAGCGGTTCACCGTCGGACGCCTCCGGAACATCAATTAAAAAAGACTTACTAAACTAAAAAAAAATGCATCTAACATCGTTTCGCAACTTTTGATCGAACCTTTCTTGAGACGACGCGAATACTGAAAATGTTTTGGGAAACCAAATGAAACGGTTTAAAAACTAACGATAACCATTTTGTGAATATCAACAATGATCCGAAATAATGGGGGGAGTGGGGGTCTCAATCGTCATAATTATAACATAACCTACTTACAACTAGGAGAGGCGTCCGGTGGCGACTTACCGCCGAAGGAGACTATTCATATAAAACTCAAAACTTACACTAAGCTACACAAGTCTCCACTTACATACGCAGACATGTCTATAACTCACTCGGGAGGGGAGGGTACGGGAGATAGAGGGGAGGGTATACAAGTCTCGCTGAGTAGTTTGTTGGTACACTCGATGCCACAATTAACCTAACTCCGACCAAGCGGCCGCCGCTCATCTTTTGTTCAACGCCGACACCGCGCGACTGTACCGCGACAACCGAACCGAACGTCATCGAGTCTACTATACCGATAGAAATGCCGTCTAATACCTAAACCACTTAATAACACTTACCGATCAGTGAGACAGTCTTCATGACAAGAAGTTTACGTAACACTAGAAAAAATTAGACGGTGGACAAGTGAATAAACTATGTTCAGTGTGGTGTATGAGTTTTCATTACGAAGACTCGATCGTCGATATCGAGCGCGTTTGACTCACCGATTGGCCCGCTTGGAGGTTGTAAGAAATCTCAACCAATTAGAGTGCCAAACGCGGTCGATATCGACGATCGAGTTTCGTAATGAAAACTCATGGTAGCCTCACTGAGATGCAGGTTTCAACTTCCAAGAGACAAAAGGATCAAACAATTCCTATCTAAGGAAATGAATTCAAGTTCTGGTGTGGAGACAACGGCTCAGCACCTCACTACGAAAGGCACTCAGCAGACATAACATTTCTAGAATAACTTTCATCACTATTAATATAACTATTGCTTCGATTGGTTTACATCAAACTTCTTGTTAAGGACTGTGCATTGGACACGCGACCATTTATTAAAATAAAATAGAATGAACCTAACCACCACTATATGCACGCAGTTCCGTAGGTACCTCCATGGAAGCCTGTGATAACTGTTTGCCCCAACACAGAAACGTTCGCGTCAGTTAAAATATTTATGAAACAACTCCATATCACTATCCCACATTATCATTTAAAATTTATTGCACACACGTGATGTCACTTCGTAGGCAGTGTTAGATTTAACAATGGTTTCTATATAAAACTTTATAATAGTTAATTAAGTATCAAAAATAATTCAAATATTCTATTACATTATTAGAGATTTATGATAGCTATCTTACAACCCGGCCCTGAAAGTACCAACTACATAGCTCTATGTATATGTATGACAAGTACTAAGTACGAGGCATGGGCGCACGCAGCTTGTCGCAACATATGTGTGGCTACCACGAGTTTTCATTACGAAGACTCGATAATCGATATCGACCGCGTGTGACTCATCCAATGAGAGCGCCAAACGCGCTCGATGCGTATGATCGAGACTCGTAATGAAAACTCATGGCAGCCACACTGGACGGATACACAGAATAACTAACGGAATGCTATGTCGCATTTATATTTCTCGACCTTAGAACCGTTAGGCCGTATGTATAGATCCGATGACCTATACATACGACCTACTGCTTCTAAGGTTGAGCTATACATACAACCTCCTTCTTCTGAGTTAGAGATTTATGGAAATAAAACAACTTTGATTAATAGTTGCGCGAAAACAGAGGAACGATTGCATTTGTTTATGAATACAGTTTCATACGGTGTTGCCAGAAATAGCAACTGTTACGACCACAATAGTTTTTGTGCAAGAGTCAAACTTTCACAGTCATTGTATTGATTAGTTACTCTGTGTAAACGTCCCAATACATGTAACATCTGTAAATTTTGAAAAACAAAGCGTACAAGCTCTGAATACTAGTCTCACTGATCCACGACGAATACTATCGATCGAATCGCCAGGAACTAACCGTTGTCTTGCGACTCGACCGCCTCACAGACACGCACATTGCAATAACATCCCAATAATATAATCTAAATAATATACAGTGGAGGAATTTAGATCACTAATTGGTAAATGGACGTTTGAAACACTCACACATGAGGACGAAAATATTAAATTTGAAATAAATTGGAAAATAAAAAACCTCAAAAGCCAGAAAATTATATACAAGTACATAATGAGAATATAATCTTCCCACTGTTGGGACACAGGCCTCCTTCTCGGTGAGAGAAAGCGGGCCGTAATCTACCACGCTGGCGCAATGCGGATTGTCACATGGCTTAGATATATTTTTGGTTCTAGGACATCCCGGTTTCCTCACGATGTCTTCCGTCGCAATTTTGAAAGCAGTGGTGATGAAATAATACCTGACCTGTGGTCTGAAATAATTTACACAAAGTAAAGCGCCTGATAGAGTTCGATACTACGATCTAAAACTTGAAAGTCCACTAGGCCACCGCTGCTCTATGATATACAAGTATAAAATGAGAAATGTCTAAAGTGGCGCCCTCTAGCTTAGGTGTTTTACTTTCCTCTGCAAAGAACAATAGTTATTGTGGATAGTATTCCTCAACTGTATAATATACATACATCGAAAAACTAAGCGTAAAATTGTTGTCGTAATCGACTGAAAAATATGTAATCTTTATTATTCTTCCATACAATTTTATTGACACAATAAGCGTAGGTCTCATTTAGTTCATTCATATTTTATTGAATCAATATTTAAAATTACAACTAGGTACATAATTTTAGTCAGATTCGTTATAATCAATTGCACTGTCATTCGTCACACACTAAACTAACTTACAATTCACTTCTAAAAATTTTAAAGGCTTCATGTTTAAATTTCCATGCATCTAACTAATATAATACTAGACTACGGCCCGTTATCTGTTCACTGAAACGTAAAAGTCGAACCAGCCCCCTAATCGGCGAACACATTTTTGTCAAATGATTGCAACTAGTTGGGATCGTTTAGACCGCCTATTTTTTTTTTTTTGTAGTGTGGCACTTGTTATGACTTTGTGCTAATTTCAAGTAAAATAAAAATCTTCAAGACTTCTCCTTTCTTTCTCTTATAGCTTCACACGGTTTGTGCATTTAGCCAATGTCACGTAATGAATTGTTCATGTCGAAAAAGACGGTCGCGCGCACCGAACACTAGGAGGAAGATTTGGTACAAAGCCATGATGTGGCCACTATGCTACAATATTTCACTGTTCTTTATGAATTATTCACTGAATGCACTTTTTACTACATAAATCACGCGTTTTTATTTAGTAAACGACACTAGAAATAATTTAAAAGTCCAATGAAAAATGAGCGTGGCACTCATCTTAGCTTCCCGCCAAAAAACACCGACCGCCTATTGGTCCGTTCGGTCCAAACGATCCCAACTAGTCGCAATCATTTGACAAAAATGTGTTCGCCGATTAGGGGCCAGTTGTAACAACGCGGTAGGCGCAGGCGCACCGCTTCACTTTGTACTCTCCGAGGTATACCATACGTTGGCAGTGCTACGATATTGCCTACAAGTCATATACAAAAATATATCATGTTACGACACCTCGTAAGCACGAAATTCAGCGGTATTAAACAAATGGAATTGATTGTTATATATATTTCTCTAAAATATTTCCTTCATTTAACTATAGTAAAATCTAATTCGCTTTAACTAATCAACTTTACAAGCTGTCTAAACAGGGTTGTGTTAACGTCTAAATATTGAGCAAAAAACTAAAATTTCGAGACAGTGTTTAGTTCTAGGTGAATACTAGGAAGTACTACAGTACTAATAGTCCAGTGAAGAGAAAACGACGTTCGGTATCATTTGCAACGGTATACAAAATACATTTGATAATATTAACTAGAGTAACGCTGAGTCCGGAGACGGAACTATCGAAACCATGCGACATAACAAAAACAACGCAGAGTATACTATGAGATGATTTTAAGTAAGTACTTAAGACTAAGTTATTTGTACATAAACGATTCATAAGCTAGTTACTGATATTTGTAAAGATTATTTTAGAGTGAACTTTGATATTAGTGGTTGTAGTATGAAATATTCGACCGCAGTATTACGGACTGAAACAGGAATTAAGTAGATATTTGCAACAGGGCATAAGCTAAATTCGTTTGACACTATGAACATTGCCTGGATCTTTAGTGCAATTACCCCTAGTCGTGCACGCAAAGTTTGTTCTTTGTGAGAAGTGGGATATGAAAAGATAAAGGTGACATGACATGTGCACGCTGGAGGTGGACGCTACACGAAGCTCGGGCAATGTTTCATGTTTCAAAACGCATTCTAGACACAGAGTGAATTGAAAACGTACTAATAAGACATTTTTATAATCTCATCAGCAGCTACTACATCTTCCAGAACGTATTCCATATAAAAGTTATATTTTTCTATTTTTAATATACTATAGACAAACGCTTAATGGTAGAATATATTGCCCCCGATATACCTTGACATAGAGCCAAGTGTAGAACCGAATTGGTCATTTTATTGCTGTTCATACACTTTCAAGTGTCAAGATATATTGGTCGGGCTACAGGTTCAAATCAAATTAGCTAACTTCGCAGATATGATGAGTACGGTAAATATCTAAAATATGATGAGTACAGTAATGTTGTAAAATATCTAAAATAGTATTTTTATAATATCTGGAAAGAAAAGCGGAAAATATTTTTTGAGGTTTACATGACCAAAACAGATTTTATAAGCTGATATTATCAGTAAAAACACAAAGAAGTTGCCCCCCAAAAAAGAACACTACATGTTTTTATAATATTAGATTAGATAACACTCACGTCTGCGGAGTTTCGTTAATTTGATGTGACCCTGTACATAGCAAAAGCGTCGCCGTTACAAGCTGTAAAGTTCGGTTCCTATTTCAAAAGTATCAAACACGCTTGTGTAGTGTGTTTTTGTGTGGTGTTCGGGTGAGGTCGGGCGAGTTCGGGTGAGGTCGGGTGTGGTCGGGCGCGTTACGTGTGGTGGTGGCGCTTGGCGCGGCGCGGCGCGCGCGGCGACGCGTGCTACCTGCGCCCGATCAGACCGTTGGAGTTCGCGCTCGCGG
The DNA here is from genome assembly GCA_017933935.1 of Sesamia nonagrioides. Lineage (NCBI taxonomy): Eukaryota > Metazoa > Arthropoda > Insecta > Lepidoptera > Noctuidae > Sesamia > Sesamia nonagrioides. Next base: position 578,726 of record JADWQK010001117.1, read on the forward strand.
TCGGAGACATCTCCAGCTCCACCAGTAGCGGGAAGTGGTCTGCAATCATTGAACATACAGTCAATACAAAAGCCATTTATTTATTCATCATCATGTCAGCGTTAATCGCAGTCGCATCCGAAGCTTTTTCAGCTTTGGAGTCTGTGGTCTGCTTTCTCAGTATTAACTGCTGATTTTGGCTAAACTTCGATATTTTCCGTGAAGCGACTTCCGTCTGACATCCACACAAAAGCCATTTATTGAACTAACGAATTACATTTCTTTTATTCTAACGTTTCTAGTGTGCGTAGACTTAATTTAAAAAAAAAAAAACATGCAAATCTTTTTTTTTTATTTTACTTATGCCAAATAAATAAATGTCGTCATCGAACATTATTATTACCAAATTAGCAAAAAAAAAAAAAAAAAATACGTAGCTAAATTTCAACAATGAAGAGCAACCTTACAAGTACGAAATAAAGGCGCTGTCAATGTGAATCTGTTAGCGTGTTACAATAAAGGCTATTTTTGTTTGCAGTAACTCACCTGAAGGTATGTGAGGATGCGGACATCCCACCACCTTGTGCTCTCGGAACCAGTCCTGCGACAATGGTCCTAAGAGCCCGAGGGGCGTCATTGATTGCTTGCTATAGAATATGTAGTCGATTATACCCTTGAAGTCATACCTGGAATGCAGAAAATAAATATTGAATCAGGCATATCGACTTAATCAGGCTTAAAAGGTCAACAAAGAAAAAAACACATGACCATTAGGAACCCTACCACGGCTACAATGTGACACATGATTATTATTACAATTTTATAAAGATCGAGTAACAGAACTCGACTCACGATACCAGTCTACACGCACACATTCATAGTGTGTTCACAAGCAAAGCACTCGTCACCTCGTGAGATAAAAATACTGTATCTGTACAGTGTTGTAAAATGTAATGTTGTTTCAGTTTTCTCTAAGACTGTAAATGCTTTTGACTATTCGCAATAAAACATTAAGATGTCAAGCTGGTCAACGTCATAGACTATTTAATCGTCGAATCGACAACTGTGTGGCTACCATGAGTTTTCATGACGAAGACTCGATCATCGATATCGACCGCGATTAACTCGTCGATTGGCCCGCATCAAGGTTGTAAGAACTCAACCAATGAGAGCGCCAAACACGATCGATGCGTATGATCGAGTCTCGTAATGAAAACTCATGGTAGCCACACTTAAGGCCAGTTTTCGTAATTTAAAACGATCAAAATCTAGTCACCGTCTCATCTTGGCGAAAAACTAGGGTTGCCATCCGTCCGGGTTTCCCCGGATTTGTCCTAGTTTAGACGGCATCCGGAGAGCGTCCGGGGAAGGTTTCATTTGTAGACCGAGTTTAAAAAAAAAAGAATGAATAAAGGTGATTTATTACATTTTTAAATGTTTTTTATTGCATTGAATATGTTTAAAAGATCTTGTTGATATGTCCGGCTTTCGGACTCTAAAATCGGGGGTTTACACGCGTCGTGTCCTGTTTTCCAAATTTTAGAGATGGCAACCCTACGAAAAACAAATGTCAATAACTTGTCACATTGAAAGGAAATTAAATTAGTAGAAGTACCCCTCTGTTACAGTAGACATATCATTGGATAGAGACGGTGAAACGGTCAACGCAAGATAGAATGCCTTCAGGGCGACAAAATAGGAAATGGCTAGCAGCTGCGCAAACGACAAACACTAGCCATCTTTTTCTTCTCTATGCTTTAGATTGCGCCCCATCTCACTCACACAGTGCCAACGTGTGAAATGTACGCAGAATAAAAAAATTGCATGTGTTTGCTGCTGCTCCGATCGGCACATTTATTTTGGTTAATTTGTTAGAGCATATCGTATCTGTTTAATATTATATCAATGCCAACAACGTTATTGTTTCTTTACACGAAACCTGAATATAGTTTGTTCAGAACAAGCAACTGCATCGAATCCAATTATTTTAAAAAATATATTTACTAAATGTTGCTGTGTGGTTACCGAGCACAGCAATACAGTTCACAGCGGATCATACAATCGCCGCGCCGCTGTGGGCGCGAGCGGGCGAGCGGCTCGTTGACCATATTTTTTGTGGGACAACCATGTAACATAAAATGCTCATAACTTTGTGATTTTTCATGATAGCTTCTTGAAATTTTGAACATAAATTCTTTACATAAACTGGAAACGTGTTTCGAGTTTCGATATACAAAAAATAACGTTGTATAAGATATGTGCATAGTGGCTGGCGGAGAACTGCTCAGGATCGAGCTTGTTGGCGTGCCATGAAGGAGGCCTATGTCCAGCAGTGGACGAGTAGAGGCTGATGATGATGATGATGATAATGAATATATGTGCTAAGGATCTGGGTGAAGAGGTCTATACCCAATAATGAATGGCCAGCTGATGATCTATAACAATAGGTACTCACGTGTAGTTGGTATAGGGCATGATGTCTTCGCTGTAGGCGGAGGCTAGCTTGAAGTTGTGCGTGAACTCATGTTCTGAACCGGGCATGCGACGGAGTGAACCTGCGTAACCGAGTTCTTTGAAGTCGCGATGTTCTGAAGATACACGACCGGCTGATAGGAACTCTATCACTCCTGGAATGCAACATAAAGGATTTTAGCTAAGCAATATTCAATGGTTATTATCGGATTTCGTTCACCCCTTTATTCCTTGGGAAATTCTCATGGGTACTCCGTCAGGGTAGGACGGAGAGCTTCTACTACCAGAGCTGGGAGAGCGCGGCAGGGTAATTAGGTAACACACAATCAGTAGCATTGGGATTTATTTTGATAGTTGAACAACATTCATTGCTTTATTTATGTTGTTTAGCAAACCTATTTTTCGAATAAGTATATGGAGCAATAGGTTAACAAATAACCCATTCATTGCGGCAGAGAAAATTAACTTTATATTTCAGGTGCGGAGTGGTTTTCGTCTATAACGCCGATGGGCGTCGCAATGATTTCGCAATTTTTTTATAGTTAAAAATCCGGGACCTATGAGCAGTACTTTGTGCATTTAAAACATAGCACCTATTGCAAAAAAAAATCCAATTTTAGGGCTGGTTTTTGCCAAGATATATACAATTGTAAAAAAACGCCGATAGGCGTACTCCGCACCTGAATATGAAATAAAAACAAAACGCCGATAGGCGTCTGCCACAGCGAATGGGTTAACATATGCTAAACAATATTAAAATTGAGATATTGTGTTACTTATATTTCCTGCCTAAAAATCAAATTAAAATGTAGGTTAGGTTATGGCCGTTGAATAAATGATAGAATATAACTTTATGAAAGGGGAGGTTTATACTCAGAAGTGGGAAAAATGTGGAATAATAAAAAATATGTTAATTATTTATTTGAGCTATCGGGGTCTCATTGCTGTTCTCTCAACATGTCCCTAAAACGTAATTGTTAAAATGTAGGTAGTTAAAGTTCTACAAAAGATAACGAAAATAATACAAATTTCTTTATCTCAAAAGGTTATTAACCTCTAATAGTCTAATATCCAGCAATAAAAGAGCCAAAGTCAAAAGAACAAAGTAGACATAGAAAATTGAGCAATTGATTAATAGGTCCACAAATCGCATAAAATCAGCCATATCTTGTGTCCAATCTAGTAAACGAAGGCTTAGCAAATGTCGTAAACTCCATATCGGGCCCATCTTTGTTTTGGGTACACTCGTAAATGACAAACAGTCGAATAAAATGGCAAAGTTACTGGTGTACTGTGAGAAAACAGATCGATAGATAGGTATGTCTACTTTGTTGTGCGAATTTGTTGATTTGTCTTTTAGGATTTTCTTAGATATTAATCATTGTTCTGCGAAGGGAAACTCAAAAATATTATGCGTAATAAATCAAGTTCTAGAAAACAGACGTTAAACAAGTGTTTAAGATTTTGTAGGAAGACCCTACCTTAGGATTATTTCTGAGACTTTAATCAAGGAATTAAAAATTACCAAGAGTAATTGCAACTTGCAAGGGATACCGAGTCACAAATCTCCAGCATCCTGAAATATACCTGAAGATTTGACTTGGGTTGTTTCGATGTCGCTCAACAAAATTAAAATTAACGTCAGTAACACCACAGATTGTTTAAAATCGCTTGACACTTCACCTTTTCTTATACGTATTTCATTTGGAAGTATTTTCATTTTGAACTTTGTTACTTTTTGGTAAAATGTTCTAAATTTATTATTATTATTTTTGACACCGAGTCAGCTTACTCACCGCTATCAGGTAGTGAGTTAAAGTCCCCGCAAAGCAGTAACTGCACGTTATCTCTCTGGCCTGCCAGACGCAGCGTACGCGCAGAATCTTCGTGAATTGTGCGCAATTCGTTACTAAGCATCATCGTTTGAATTAGCTTTACATCGCAGAACTCCGGGTCCCAATGTATGTGAGCGGTACATACTAAGATAGGCTGACCGAGCATTGATGAGTCTGTTGGTAGTCCTGGAATAAAGAAGAAACATAATAAATAAATTGAGCTTATCTTTAAAAGCTTTCAGTTGGGCTTAAAGCAGTCGTGCACTATTTTATCTCATGAAGCGGCACGCGTTTTACTTATGACAACCAAGTGTATAAACACGAAAAGAAACCGTGGCCCTGGCGCATAGGCAAGTGAAGAAACACGGGTGGGTTTTAATCAGTAAAAGTCTGACACGCCCTTCCGCTCCGCTCATAGCGGGAGGTCATTTGATGATTTCCCAACCCAAACAAAAAAAAAAGTGTACAAACACGATGTAATGTGAGTGTAATGGCATTTACGATTTCGCGATTGTCTTGATAGGTACCGAGAGCTTATACAAGTAAAGCGCGCATCGCTTCATGAGAAAAAATCCATATTAATATCATAAAGGCGAAAGTAACTCTGTCTGTTACGCTTTCTCGCTTAAACCTCTCAACCGATTTTGATGAAATTTGGCACAATTTAATGATTGTCTATCTTTAGACCCTGAGAAAGGAAATAGACTACATTTAAAAAAAATATATACAGTATGTTAACTAACAGAGGGCGTACCCGTTAACCCGAAATAGTATAGCATACATACATGCTAAAAAAAAATATTTCCATTCGAAAACAATTTTTTTTTTAATTTTTCCAATAAGAAAATATTCAATAAAAATTTAAAATTGACATGTAAAAGAAACACACTGTACACGCGAACTTGAAAGACGGCAAGGTCGCAATTTGTTTATGATACTACGCTACTATTTTGATTTAAAACAGGAGGTTTCAAATTTATTTCCAATTAGAATTTTTTTTTATTCGGATTTTTTTATGCTTATTTTTCTATGCTGATAATTTTATTTTAATCTATTAATGATATATATTAACGAGTTTAAGGGAACGCCCTCTGTTATTTAACATACTGTATATATATATATATTTCCGAGGGAAATCTAAAAAGCGCGATATAACCGAATTTCACGCGAGCGAAGCCGCGGACGGAAAGCGCGGACTTTATAAACAGTTTTTTAAAGACAGAGTGGGCAAGAACAATACATTTTTATAACACTGTTGGTTTTATAAGATAACCAGCAGCTGATGATGATGTTTGAGTGATGTTCTACTTGCAATATTTACTCTTTATGTACATTTATTTATCTTTTCTTTTTGGCGATATTAAGCCAGTATGTACATTTTGCCCCATATTACTTTTATACCGGACCGGGTCGAGACGTAAAGACCTGTATTTAGTTGTCTGACTCCATCATCATCCCAGCGTTAATCCCAGTCGCATCCGAAGCCTTTATCAGCTTTGGAGTCTGGGGTCCGCTTTACCAGTCCAGCTGCTGATATGGCTAAACTTAGTTTAGCCTCATCAGCATTTAGTTTTAGTAGTAGGATTAAGTTGTCTGACTATTGTACTGTTATTTCTCACCATTGTAATTAGCTGTCAGTCTTTCGAAGTCCTTAAATAAATAAACACCCCCGTTGGAATAAAAGAAAAATACCTTTCTAAATTTTCATTATTTACATGAGACTAAATTATTCAACATTAAACGAAAGAAAATACTTTAAAAGACGGATTATGTTAATAATTTCTCAAATTCGCGCAATTAGAAATTTTAATTGCAAACTCAGCTTTACAGGGGCCCTAGACAATGTAACATCGCTTCCTAGCGAAGCGAAATCGAATACTAAACCAACCAATGGCGGGAACGATTGACCACGTGATTTATCGCGTCGCGTGGTCAATCGTTCCCGCCATTGGTTGGTTTGGTATTCGATTTCGCTTCGCTATGAAGCGATGTTACTTTGGCTACAGGCCCAGGAGATCAAAATTACGCAGAAATTGCTGCAGATGTACTATATAAAAACATTCCAGGCAATTTGCCTACACGTGTTCACTATCACACAGCCTCGTAGAACATCTAGTAATATGTAAATTATAACATAATTTTCGAGATTATTCGCTAAGATAATATAATTATATGTAGATTAGAGAATCTTTCATAGAAGTTAATTTCGAAGGACTACGGTAGGAACTTTTTACCTCAATAGCTTCTGAATCGCCACGAGCTATTGGTTCAAAATGATAGGTAATCTAAAGCCTTCCTTCGTAAAGACAGGACATTCAATAAAATTCATTCCTGTCCACTGTTATGAAGCGATAACTAAGGAACGCCGATGGCACCACTGCGCAGACAGCTTCGATAATCATGCACTTCAGAATGCACTTTACTTAATAGCAAATATCTTACTTCCATGTTTAACTGGGAGTAAAAGTAAATGTAATGTCTAATGGTGGGTCTAGACTAAACTTGTAATGTAATGTAGTGGTGCGTGCACACTGGCATTTGTCGACGTAATTATCATGATCATAGTCCTAACACAAAATGAGTGACAGAAATAAGTCACATTACTGTATATCGAACCCGCATATTTACACATCACGATATTGTAAACCAGCACAACTATTTAGAAAATTTCTCATTATTTCAGGAAATTGTGTGGACAAATCGTACTACTAAATTACTATATTATGTTTTTTTAAATGTGAAAATCCAATGACCGGCAGGGCATTGCGTAACACACTATCAGTAGCAATGGGTTTCATTTTGACATTTCAACAGCATTCATTGCGTTATTTACGTTTTTTTTTATAATAATTTAATCTAGTGCTTGACTGCAATCCCACCTGATGGTAAGCAGTGATGCAATCGTTGATTGTAAAGCGCACTAGTTTATTAAGCCTATTCACTTAAAAAACTTCGGAATAGGAAAGATGACGGCAGTTGAGCGAGGTGATGCAATGTTAAACCCAAGACCAACACGACCAAATGATGCTGCGCTAGACGGAGATTGATCTGGAGACTCTCCGCGACCAAACTCCCGACACAACAACATTTGGCGCATCGTACCCGCCACACATCGCAACACAACTGCTCAGACCCGTCCTCCGTACGGCTTCACCAGACATCATGCCGGAACACGACGAATCGCTTGGCGGCAAGACTTTGTCTGGTGGGTGGTAACTTCTGCCGGCAGCTGATGTTATGCCTACCACGGAGAAATCGTGGAAACGTTCTAGAGCAGACAAATTTTTCAAACATGGAGCAATGCTAATAGCGTGTTACGTAATTAGGGTGCTGCTTTATAACAGTCTGTATGGAAGTGGGCTTCCCCCATTTAGCGCCACGATGTCGCCCAAGTCTACACCGGCCGTAATGTTAGCTGCTTATATCAACACACTCAAGTAATAGTCGATCGATGGAAAGTACTAATGTCGACAGTGTAGATAGGAGACATGTTTTAACTTAGTGCAGCACTTTTAACTTTCTGTATGTGTCTAAAACGTTTTTTGTTTTAAAATACAAATTATAAACTCCCGTCTGATGGTAGGCAGTGATGCAATCAAAAAGTTTATTAAGAGCCTATTCACTCTAGCCTTGAAGACACTCAAATTGTAGTCCGACGGAAACACCGCCGCTGGCAAATTGTTCCAGTCCCTCGATGTACGCGGTATAAAGGAGGAGGCGAAACGCTGAGAAAGTTATTTTTTTACTTGATTTGTTTTTAAATAATATTTAGCTTTGGTTTAGGAATTGGCTACAAACTGATTTCAATTGATAGTAATAGAGTTTTACTCCAACATTATGTAGATGGGAAAAGTTAAGGTAAAGACATAATGATGAGAAAGTTATTTTTTTACTTGATTTGTTTTTAAATAATATTTAGCTTTGGTTTAGGAATTGGCTACAAACTGATTTCAATTGATAGTAATAGAGTTTTACTCCAACATTATGTAGATGGGAAAAGTTAAGGTAAAGACATAATGATGAGAAAGTTATTTTTTTACTTGATTTGTTTTTAAATAATATTTAGCTTTGGTTTAGGAATTGGCTACAAACTGATTTCAATTGATAGTAATAGAGTTTTACTCCAACATTATGTAGATGGGAAAAGTTAAGGTAAAGACGTAATGATGAGAAAGTTATTTTTTTACTTGATTTGTTTTTAAATAATAATTAGCTTTGGTTTAGGAATTGGCTACAAACTGATTTCAATTGATAGTAATAGAGTTTTACTCCAACATTATGTAGATGGGAAAAGTTAAGGTAAAGACATAATGATGAGAAAGTTATTTTTTTACTTGATTTGTTTTTAAATAATATTTAGCTTTGGTTTAGGAATTGGCTACAAACTGATTTCAATTGATAGTAATAGAGTTTTACTCCAACATTATGTAGATGGGAAAAGTTAAGGTAAAGACATAATGATGAGAAAGTTATTTTTTACTTGATTTGTTTTTAAATAATATTTAGCTTTGGTTTAGGAATTGGCTACAAACTGATTTCAATTGATAGTAATAGAGTTTTACTCCAACATTATGTAGATGGGAAAAGTTAAGGTAAAGACGTAATGATGAGAAAGTTATTTTTTTACTTGATTTGTTTTTAAATAATATTTAGCTTTGGTTTAGGAATTGGCTACAAACTGATTTCAATTGATAGTAATAGAGTTTTACTCCAACATTATGTAGATGGGAAAAGTTAAGGTAAAGACATAATGATGAGAAAGTTATTTTTTTACTTGATTTGTTTTTAAATAATATTTAGCTTTGGTTTAGGAATTGGCTACAAACTGATTTCAATTGATAGTAATAGAGTTTTACTCCAACATTATGTAGATGGGAAAAGTTAAGGTAAAGACGTAATGATGAGAAAGTTATTTTTTTACTTGATTTGTTTTTAAATAATAATTAGCTTTGGTTTAGGAATTGGCTACAAACTGATTTCAATTGATAGTAATAGAGTTTTACTCCAACATTATGTAGATGGGAAAAGTTAAGGTAAAGACATAATGATGAGAAAGTTATTTTTTTACTTGATTTGTTTTTAAATAATATTTAGCTTTGGTTTAGGAATTGGCTACAAACTGATTTCAATTGATAGTAATAGAGTTTTACTCCAACATTATGTAGATGTGAACGGAAAAGGCAAAGGCATAGTACACCATACAGCCTAGTCTTCAGTAAATATTCTCTTGAGTAAACTTCTATCCTAATTTATCCTAATTAATCCTAACTTATCCTAGCTTATCCTAAACTTATCCTAACTAATCTAACTCCTTTCGTTTCCCGCGTTTGGACGATAAGGAGCGGTTTAGCGTCAAGACATGATTTAAGGTAAAGACATAATGATGAGAAAGTTATTTTTTTTACTTGATTTGTTTTAAATACTATTTATGTTATGTCAACATAGGTTTTCTTAATAAGATGATAGAGTTCAGTGACATTAATGATTAAACAAAAAAACATGAACAAAAATTTGAAGAATCTACGAATAACATTGTCGTAAAGGAGAAAAAGTTGTTACTTGAATAATAATGCAAGAATGACTCAAAGGATAGGTTTCTTGTTCTAACATTATTTTCCGCCGATAAAATCTTCATAAACAAATACAACTGTTATTTTATTCTTATTGACCACCGCACGTACGTGCTTTGCGTACAGAGAAAGTACTAAGAAATCGATTGCACAGTTTTTAGGTTAATAGACACCTGATAATTACGAGGCGGAGTGACAGAAAAAACCGACTCGCTTTTTATCGTGTACTTTTAGAAATTCGCAACGGTTGGTGCTTCAACAAATATTTTTTTGCTAAAACTAAATTAAGCTATAACATTTTATTTATTTTTTTGCAAGTGTGCTCTGAATGCATAGTTTTTGGGGCTACAGCACAAGACATGACGAGGTTAACACCACAACGATCCGCACGAAGCGTTTCGCTTCCTCTTTTATACCGCGTATATCGAAGGACTGGAACGGTTTGTCGGCGGCGGTGTTTCCGTCGGACTACAATTTTAGTGTCTTCAAGGCTAGAGCGAATAGGCTGTTAATAAACTAGCGCGCTTTACCATCAACGATTACATCACTGCTTACCATCAGGCGGGATTGCGGTCAAGCACTAGTTTATAATTTATAAAAAAAGAGGTCGGTCGGAAAAGGAAGTGTTTAGTGAAGGTCAGCAACAAACGTCGATAAACTTATACAATTCGATAATTTACTTTTTGGCATTATAAAAAAAGTTAAAGATGAGTAAATGTCATTTTGGTTGGGATTTTAATAAAATATTTTGCTCAACAATTAAGACATCGAAAAGTGTTAGTCGTTATTTGTCGCTGATTGTAAAGACGAAACACATCAAGCTACTATAATCTGTCAGATTTCTTTATTAGATTTTTAGCTTTATAGATAAAGTATTTAGGCTCAAGGTTGATTGGGAATACTTGGCAGTTTGGGGTAGCTTAACCTGCCCCCTAATCGGCGAACACATTTTTGTCAAATGATTGCGACTAGTTGGGATCAGTTGGTATCCTTCGGGCCGCCCATTGGTCCGTTCGTTCCAAACGATCCCAACTAGTCGCAATCATTTGCCAAAAATGTGTTCGCCGATTAGGGGGCTGTTATCGTCCGTACCAATCATTGACCTCTATAATTACCACTGGACTGGCGGCTGTCAAAGTGTTTTTGTGCCTGTTTGATAATCGCCATTTTGGCGCTGTCGAACGTAGCGAGTGTCCGTGGTACTAAAACTAGTGATGTCGACATCAGCGAACAAAATATATCGATAACTCTTGATTGGTACTTTCTTTTTGATGCCGTGTCCCTACTACTTTTCTCAAGCAGGGGTCTACGCCATAGGTACGTTACCTATGGTGTAGACCCCTGCTTGAGAAAAGTACTTGATACTTTGAGGTATCGATACTTTTGTACCGATACTTTTACGAGTACAATACTTTTTTATCGATACTACTCATGAGTAAAGTATTGATACTTTCTATTCGATACCGTGTCCCTATTTACAATATACGTCAAAATTAGTTATGTGGACACTCGCTAGTGGCGCTTCAAATAGGCACAAAAATATAGCTGTCAAACTTACGGAACAGCCTGCATGAGTAAAGTATCGATACTTTCTATTCGATACCGTGTCCCTATTTACAATATACGTCAAAATTAGTTATGTGGACACTCGCTAGTGGCGCTTGAAATAGGCACAAAAATATAGCTGTCAAACTTACGGAACAGCCTGTCCAGTGGTAATTATAGAGGTCAGTGGTATCAACAGAAAGCGATGAAGTTGAAATTTCGCCGGTTACTTAAGCTTTTTGTTAGTTCGCTTCCGCAGGGCAGTGCCGCAGAGGCGTTATAAATTTATGGGGATGAGTGGCGAAAGAGGCCTCATAAATTTATATTTAAATTATAACGTTTGCGTCAGCGGCTCAATTAAGGGCCAAGAACGTAAGCATCCGCTCATATTTTATTTAATGTTAAGAATTTAGGAATTAGGTGGGTGCTTCATCGTTTGAAATTTTAATGGGAACGGTAACCCATTTTGTTTATTACTTAGCTACGCCCCGTGGTTTACCTCGAATAAGTTTCAATCAAAATAAAAAGTGTTCTGTGGTTAATCCTCGTTATAAACTATTTGTGTACCAAATTTTATCCAAATCGGTAAAGTAACAAACATACCCATACCCATCCCTTGCAAACTTTTACAATTATGTTATTAAGAGTGGACTCTAAAGGCGTTTTCTCCATAGAAACGTATTCAGACGACTATTAGGCAATGTGATATGTTTTTGACATAAAAAAAATATAGGCATAGGTATACTCATCCCCTTTTCTACTTCTACTTTTAATATAAAAATAATTGAGATCTGTCGTGTTTTGAAAAAGAAAACAGCTGATTACGAAACGTCTTTTGGTCAAAGTTTTTGTTGGTAAAATCAGCCTGAATTGCAACTATCCCTTTCGCACTTTACGGAGAGAGGCAATAGTTTCATCAAATACCTATTTTTCAAATTCCTCGGCACTAGAGTCCCCTCTTAATATTAATACGATTGGTATTATCAGAACTTCAAACTTGAATATAAAGGTCATTATTTTATACTTGGGTTCTAATACAAATTGTTTTTGCATAAGACATAGTACATGAGAAAATATTCAATAGACTAAGCAAACATCTTAGTTCATCGCCATATTAAAAAAAAACTGGCCAAGTACGAGTCGGACTCGCTCACGAAGGAAGGCTTTCACAGCCTGTCTCATATAGACAACTAATAAAACAATAGGTATCAAAACGCAACAGCAACTAATCCCGGCTAGTTCTAGGGTCACACGTACGGAAGTGCATGCATTATGTACTCACCGTTTTCCCACGCCGCCTCTTTCGTCTTGATAAGGGCGGCCAATCCTATATTGTCCTTCGGCATGACACGATTTAACATATTATCTGAGCCTTCACTGTTGGCCATTGCCAGTTGGTTGAACTCGATAAGGTGTTCTTTTACTAAGGAAAACCTGCAACATAAATTTTAAATAAACATTTAGTGAAGTTATTAAAAAAATAAAACTTCATTTATCAAAATAAATTTCATTCGAAAACATTAATCGATTTCTTACTAAATTCAAATGACCCGCATTATTGAAAAAATAACATTAATTCCTACAACTTCAAACACTTTTATAACTTATGCAGTGCAGCACCTTAATTGCGTAACACACTATTACTATCAGTTGGAATCATTTCGAAGCTGCCCCCTAATCGGCGAACACATTTATGTCCAACGATTGCGACTAGTTGGGATCGTTTGGACTAATGGGCGGTCTGAACGATCCCAACTGATACCAACTAGTCGCAATCATTTGACAAAAATGTGTTCGCCGATTAGGGGGCAGATTGCTAATCCATTTCTCCATATGTTCGAAAACGTATCTGCTTAAGAACGTAAATGACGCAATGAATGTTGTTGAACTGTCAAAATGAAACACGTTGCTACTGATAGTGCGTTACGCAATTACCCTGCTGGTCACTCTGAATCCAACTTAATTGTCATTAAAATAAATTTAATAATTGCTTAACTCGAAATAGAATATGGGTGTGCAACACAAGGCCTCCTTCACTCGGTCGTATAATAATTATCTCCTTTGGCGACTGTCCCTTGTAGAGATGTAGTACTAGGTCTATTACAAGTTAGGTACAGACTCGAAGGGATAATTACGCCGGTTATGTTTACATCTCAAGTAATAGGAGGCGAGTCCATTGCCTTCAACCGGACACTAATCCAGACTCCGAACTGCTACAATACTTTGCCCAACCAAGTTATGGCACTCTCATCGCTTGCGAGCACTAGATATAGCAGTGAAAAGAAAAAAAACTAAGGACGTTTTAGTTAGTAACATATTTTATAAACGCCGTGATGGAATGAAGTCATAAGTTTTAGTATTTTTTCTCGGTCTGAAAAGAGTATGTTGACTATGCGCATGGTAAGTGGAGGCGTATCGACATCGTTGCTGTTATGGAAGACAAATGTAAGGGTTTTTGGACATTACTTTGTTTTATATTGATTTTGTATCGTTTTTTTTTTATTGTCACACGTTGTGACAAGGTAAACATGTTCGCTTTCGATTTGACATACGTGTTCACTACGAGATCACAAAATCGCGCAGTAACATGCAAATATCTCTCTCTATATCCCATTATTTGAAAGCTGTTTGGAGCCTCTATAAAAGTCCCAGTTTTATATTACGTATGGCCTTTCATATATATATATTTATTTCTCGGACCATATTTATAATATAACACATTTAACAAACTGCTAAAGATATACAGTGTAACCTTAAATAAATGTTGTGTAATGCTATATGTCTCGTTTAAGCCCTCAGTTACACAGGGAAAAAATGCTAGAGTTATTAAAATAAAATGTAATAAATAAGTAGTGGTAGTGTATTATTTAAGTTTTTATGACAGCTTGTCCTTGCCTAGTCTTAAATACTATGTCATATGTTTATTATTATAATATTACAGCCATCAAATATCCTTGTTGATGATAGCCGAAACACAGGTTCAAAAGAACCTAGTTCGGGTGGTCCCAACATTAGTTTTAGATCGTGACTTTATAGATTTATATTATGTATTAGTCTACAGTAAGTTAGAAGATTTTTTATTAGACTTTTTATACATTCATTGTGATCTACGTTTTTTAATAATTTTCATTTTCATATGAAGGATATCAATTATTACAATGATAAGCTTAATATTAAACAAAATTAAGTAATGTGAGATCAAGATCGACGATTGATTACCTACACTGGTTTCATTACGGTTTCAACCTAATAATTGGAACAAAAACAATAAATTGGGATAAATGGAAGAAAACGATAAAGAAAAAAAGGCACATACTTAGCAGATCTGAAGAAGATGGCGCACCCATCGACGTACTTCCTCTCGGACTCGCCCATGGTCTTGGCGCGCGACTTGGGCGAGAAGATGCCGTCATACCCATCCTGCTTCAGCTCAGGTAAGAAGAAGTTGTAGAACTGGTCTGTTTCTACTTCCTGTATGTCAAGACAAGCAGTTAGTATGTTTTCGTCTTTGCAGTCATCAATGAATGAAGAAGTTTATAAATGAAATGTTTTTAAACTAGACCAACTAAACCTCTACATAAAACCTATCAGAATGTTTTCAACAAATACAGTATTATATAAATGAAATAAGATCGTTTATTAAGCAAGTAGGATCACTGATCACTTTTACACGTCATATTTTTTTTTTTTTTTTTTTTTTTTTTTTAACTATATGAAGCCGGCGTTTCCTAACTGACTACCTCTGAGAAGCATAATTCAAGTCCAGCTCAGATCATGTACGATAACAACTCTTAATATACAGGGCTTTGAGGACTTCAATCTCCATGGTAACTAACTTAATCAGCCTATAATGTTGCCGCTACACACACGCCTCCTCTCGGTGAGAGGGAGTATGCCGTAATCCACCATGCAGAGCTACTAGGGGTTGATAGATGTCAGATGTCTTTGAAATTTTGGTTCTAGGACATGATTGCTTCCTTCAACATTTTGGGGTCACAATTTTTTTTTTTTAATAATTATAAACTAGTGCTTGACCGCAATCCCGCCTGATGGTAAGCAGTGATGCCATCATTGATGGTAAAGCGCGCTAGTTTATTAAGAGCCTATTCACTGTAGCCTTGAAAACACCTAAATTGTAGTCAAATGCCAAAGCCTAATGTCAAAGCCTAGTTGGCAAATGTTTGATGTGCAGTGGTGATGAAATATTGCTATAACTGTTTGGTACCTATAATACTTATTTATAACAGTTACGAGATACAGTTTTATGTTGAATATAAGCCTCTACTTCCATAAGGACCTATTAGTGCCTAGGTATATTTTCCACATTCCTGCTAAAAGTGCTGGGCAAATAAACAGATGTACTAGCCTGTAAGCTGATGATGTCCGCAGAGTAATGTCTTATCTCGTCGAGGATGCCCTTCTTCCGGTAGTCCCATTCGAGTGCCCAGCTGGGGCAATAGCCATACATCTGTCGCGTGGCATACTTGTCACATAGCACGTTGTAACACATCACCGTGAATATACCTGTAAAAGAAACAAAAATATTTATATAATTATACTTTTTGGTGTAGGTACTGTCAACAACTGTCAAGTTCGAATTGCCTGCTATGTCCTGCTGTGAAAGGGTCTAATTTTTCGTTTCCAAAGATAAGTGGAAACCAATTAAACGTTAAAAACATAGTACAAACTAGATGCGTCCCGCGGTTTCACCTGCGTAAGTTTCGATCCCGTTGGAATATCGGGATAAAAGCCTATATGTTATTCCCAATTAAAAACTATCTGTGTGCCAAATTTCATCGAAATCCGTTCAATAGACTTTGCGTGAAAGAGTAACCAATATCCATGCATCCATACATACACATCCTCACAAACTTTCGCATTTATAATTTTAGTAGGAAGTAGGATAAGATAGTAGTAAGTAGGATTAGTAAAATAGGATAGTAGGAAATAGTATTTTAAGTAGGATAGGATAATAGCTATTGGGTAGGTATGAAAGTTTTTGACACACTTCGAGACGTATATGACGAAGCGGATGACCGGTATTATTGAGAGCCCTAATGGCGTATAACTTTAAGCGATACAGCTATATCTAGGCTAAACTCTGTAAGAGATAAAAACAGTTGACTTATATAAAAACTGTCCTAATTTTCGACTCGAACATTTATCGTGTCACTTTGATGTTGCTTAGGTTACGGCAACATCACCACATAAACATGGAACGTGAAGACGCTTCTGAATAAGTTGTAATTTTATCAACGTCTACGTTACTGCGTCGTTTATCTCACGACACCATGTTGGGTGAGCATCACCGCCAATTAGCAGCCTCGGACACTTTGTTACCAGTGTCCGCACAACTCGCGTGACAGATAAAAAATGTTCCAATTAAAACAAGACTCGTATTACGCTCCACATGCGGCAGGCACGCGACACAATAGCTTTGCTTTTTCTAATCATATCTCACAGGAGGCCGCGGCGGCCGATGCTCCGACTACACTTAAATATTCTTTACGTTTGTTGTTATAGGCCGCAGATTGAAAATAGCCAACAGTTCACATATTTTGTAGAGTTAAGTTTGGCACTAATTTGAGACGTTCGTAGATCGAACATTTCAAATCAGTGCTTAACTGCCTACGGAAAATTCAACCAGAACTCTCATACATATGTATGTGAAGAGGGCCATGCTTCACAATGGAGACATTTATGTAAAACGGAAATGTTCTCATTCAGACTGGTTGGGAGGTTGGAACAAGGAAATTGGGCATCATAAGCGTTCCGCGAGCTAACAGCGACGAATTCATTTCAACGTATCCACTTATTACGTAAACTAAGGTGGCACGACCGTGCTCTCTCACGCTCCACACCATTATCTCAGATTTATGCGGACGCGGCGCGCTCGCACCCGTCTCATTACGCGAATCAAAAGGCGCGCTGCGCAGGACGATGAGGGCCGCTCGTCTAAATGTCAACTTCGTGGAAGACCTTGGCGATGCAATTATCTAGATTTAATCGAGTTGGTCTCAGTCAATCAACGGACAAAGAACCGGGAGTGGAGGTTGTAAAACAAAGCGGCGCTGACGGCCACACGACAGCTGGAAGGACAAGACAATGCGTGGAGATCGTCTGCGGAGCCGTAGTCCGGACAAATTGATAAGGATCGCGCAGTGCGCTCGCGCTCATGCTAATCGACACAAAGTCAAAGTCACCTGGCGACACTCGGCGATGATCAATACGACCGCAGCACGTGCTTCAAATACGTCCATTGTATGCCCGATGCGAGCGCGCGAGACGCGGCGCACATGCCAAATGTCGCGAAACAATACACGCATCGATAATCGCTGGTTGTTTAAGGAACTACGGGCGAAACGAAAGCTTCACACCAACACAATAATAAATGTTAATGTTGTCGAACATGTGGACGCGTGTCTTCATTCCAAATAAATCGACGGCGATGATGAAATAGTACGTGTATGAAGCACAAACAATGGGAGAAGGTGACATTAACTGCGTGTGGTTACAATATTCCTGATAGCTAGGACCATTGTGCGCTGTACGTTATGGTTTTAGCGCCGAAGCGTGGGCATATCAAAGATGTCAATTGTCATGTATTGTAAAGTAAACTTACTAGTGCCTATAGTGAAAATATAAAAGCAAAAAGGAAAAGGCGTGGCGACGGAAGTCCGCGGAGTAGTGAGGCATGTCACGACGACCCGCTGGGTATTTGCACCGCTCTCGTAGCCACACAACACTTCACCTTTTACACGTTTATCACGAACAATGTAATATTCATCATATAGCGCGTGAATGCGAGCACACAAATCATTGATTTTTGTTATCGGCGTCCACCAGTCAAATCTTTGGAGACAATGGTTACCGTTAGCGTGGTCGATTATAGTCACGCTCGCGTAATGATTTCTTATATCAATACCAATCGTGACAGGAGATCAACACATGCCTTTTTTGCGCAGTGAACACACCTCATTAAAACCGATTTAAGTATGCAAAGATTTCCATTTGGATTGGCGTTGTAAAGAACTCATTAGATCACGGTCGGTCAGAGCCCAGCATGATCGACAATATGACGTAAGAAGTCTCAATAGGTGCTAACAAGATGTTGTTAGTGGGAGCCGAGACGTAACATCGGCACTTGTTGCCGACCGCACTGCTTCATGGATTTCACCTTCAGCTAATGGGAGCGAACCATGCGATTTGAAATTTTAAGTTAACTTCACCTAATTGAAGTGATCGATGGTAAAATAATTTTAATTAATTGCTGTATCAGTAGCTAGTGTATTCAGATTTAATAAAGAAGGAAAAATTACTGCAATTAATGAAGCAAACTTCTTACTGACATACGAATGACTGAATTTAAAGTGAGTCACTGTTGTTTATTCCACAGACGTCGCATATGAAAGTGTACAACTGCGTCGAATCGTTGTATATTTGTATCGTAAAGTATCGAACTATCGACATCTGGCATCGAAGCCATGGGAACGTCCTTCTGCTGCACATCTTTTTCTAGAAAGGCAATTGTACTTTCTGAAGTTAATAGGTAGATGATTCAATTATTATTAAATAGACAATTGAAAACATAGCAATGAAGAAGATGAATGAAATTATAAGGTAAACAAAGCTAATGATAATTTCACAATGAATAACCGCTCATTAGTTCTATTTACTGCAATTACTGATATGGACGATTAGAACATTCTAGAACACATGTGAAAATGACAAATCGCTTATAGGTCTCAAAGTTGAGGCGAACGCTATGCATCAAATCGAATGTGTTCAGAGTCAAGAGATTTCTCTTAGAATTGCTGACAGGTGTAGAGAGCAAAGATGCATTCACTAAATCATGAACATACATTAATCACACAAGTAGGGGTAACGGCTAGCTAGCACCGGAGTCTGAGAATCGTGCATTATTTAAGAACGGGGAGATGGTGTGAACAGTTATTACGTTGCAAGATTGTGTCGATCAGAACATCTCACTCCAGTGTTTATGTCAGTAACAAAAATAAAAAGAAAGAAACCAGTTACCTATCGCGTCTCATCTGAATATAATGGGGGGAGGCGCACAGCCGTCTGTTTATTGGCGATGCCATTACGTGGGTATTTTGTATCACGACAGACATAGGAATTATTTATTCAAGTGTTGTAAACGTTCATTGTTTCATGATTTTTTTTTACATATATTGAATTAGAAAGGTCACCTTATCACCTATGAACTGTTTAAGAAAACAAGTATTGAAGGTTGAAAATATTTACATTATATGTAGTTAGACCCATAAACGAAAAAGACCTTTATCCAGATTTTAAACAAGCTATGTTGGAATTTATTTTTTCTACGACCATTTGGTAATTTGCGTAATACATAACCATAAGTCATATCTCAATAGTACTCATTCCTGCCAAGTAGTGTTATTATGACCATTTCCACAGGGGTAAACCGTACTACAATGAAACTTTTTTTTATGGTCATGGCGTCAAAAAATCAACATATGATTATGCCAAAACGCGCGCGTCACGACTAAACATCGCATGGTATTAGGCTGTATGGATAAATTGCCTTTGCCTTTCATTTGTGGGATTATAACCACAATGTAAATTACTATAATTCCTAATAAAGTTAAATATTGGCGGTTTTTTGTATTTATTTCGCCGTAGAAAAAGTTTTGTATGCCACTGCCGTAAACAGTTATTGTAATACTTGTGCTGATCTATTGTGCCACTCAGCTTCGTTTCGTGGCACAAACTATCACTCGAGTTACAATAGCTATCATTGCTTGACAGTGGCATAAATAACTATTGTCACATAATCTTGGAGTAATATATCTAGCAGACAATTTTTATAAGTCGCGTTATGAGAACGAAAGAGTCTCAAGGTTTGTCGGCTGTCGTCTACAAGGCTTGTTTACATGTCCAAGAGATTTATACAGTGTCTAAAGAGAGTAAGTTATCCAGATTCAATATAAATTTTTGCGAGATCAGCGGGTTCACGGATGCGAGGAGGTCGCAGCCAATGTCTCTCATTGTGCATTGTTTATCCGCGAATGGCGAGACGAAGGGCATTTCCTCTCTTCCCGTGTAATCTGACCATGAGAGCGACTAAGCGCGATCGACTGGATCGGTTTCTAGGTGTATTGTAGATCACTTCCTATTTACGGTCGATCGATTCTTAAGTAAATACAAGTGTACGGTAGTCGCCATGTAACAAGAAGGTCGAACGCGTAATTTCGTTGTATAAGTGTCCAGCTTAATAGAAGGCTGGCCTTATTTACGCAACAAACCAAACGTCTATATCCATACTGTTGTTGCAAGTAATTTAAAAAATCAGGAATGTGGTATGTGCAGCGATATTAATTATTTGCCAATAGGTGTAAGGTGTTCGAGCGCCTGCCAAGCTCGAACGTCCGCTTTGATTTATGTAAATTGGGTACGCGCATCGTGCGTCGGGAAGCGGCATGAGTGCCGGCCAGGAACGCGTGACGGGGTCTAAATTCCGCCGACACACTCTCCACGATTACTTGTTACTTAGAACTGCAAGCTAAAATAAATTTCAGGGAACTCCATAAGTGCTTTGCGAGGAAATGCAAGAAAATCTATGCATTACAGGCGCATTGAATAAAGTTTTTCTATTAACTGTGTTTATCTCGTTTCTCGACAGATAATCTTGATATAATCGTATTGCATCTTGCTTAGCACACCGGTAATGCTGTTGACTAAGTAGGAATCTATGTTAATAACATAGTAGGTGTACTTTGAGTGTCAATTTTTTTTTTCTTTTTTAAATTATTGCACATGTCTTCGAAATTTATAATGTTAATACAACACTTAATTTATTATCTCTAGGTATAAGTAGAGATACCATGGGTAAGATAGGACATTTAGCAAAATGGAAGGGTCTAAGGGTCGCAACTGGACTAGTTAAATGGTAAGATAAATCGTTGGTAGACGAGGACGCTCCTCCTCTCGGAATAATTCAAATGTCATACAATGTTAACTGTGTAACGGTATCGGATGAAAGTCTACAAGTTAGGACCTAACCAGGACCAAACTAGTATTCCTAGGGTCTCCCACGGGTGGAAACATTACCGTTGCAATGGTAGGGCGGGCTGTGGTTGATTATTTATGAGACGGGCCGCGTGCGCTGCGCCCATACGTGCCATTATGACACTTTATTAATGACGAACTTGTTGCCAAGCTTTTCGTTATCGGTATTAAATAATCTTGCGCCGTTCTTGGCTATGAATCGTATTACTATGACGAATAAAAAAGCACAAGTGCGATGGTATCGTTTAAATTAATGTTCAAGCGAGCAGTAAATGCACACTTATGTTGGTAGTGTAAATATTTGTTTTGGGAAACTAATTGTGTGGTAAATATGGCACTTAAATACTTACAAGTCGGACGAGTTCTGTTCGGTCGGGTCAATGGTATCCAAGGCCTCTGTGGCGGTAGAGTGGCAGAAACTGAAACAAAATAACAAGAAACTTAATATAAGTGAAAACTAGGAGGCGAGACGTCTGGCAATCACAGTTTGCAGTGGACTGGATATTCCGATTGTAATTTATAAAAAGTCTGGAACTGATCTACAACTGATTGTGGATGAAATAAAATATAAATCATTTGTATGGATTCGTAAAGTTGGTGATATCATTACAAATTGTAGATCGTGCATGTATATTCATTACTGATAGCTATCAAAAGTAGTAGAAACCTCAATATTTCACGAAGGCGAGAATAAGTTCCATTTGTATTGTTGGTTAATATCATCTATCTACATTGCTGTACGAACAAAGACACCTAAAAAACTTGTTCTATTGTTCTGTTCAGTATACGCAACGAAACATCAATTCGAGCGAAAAATCAACAAGCGTGCGGTGGTCTCTACCACAACGGTACCAGAACCGCATTTTCAAATACTGGCCCAAGCAAAAACTTAATGACTCGTCTCGGAAAATCAATGAAAATAAAAAAAAAAAAAACATGTCTGAAACCTATGTTATACTATAAAACTAACAACGGAACTTCATAACGAGATCAAATTGCTGAGAGAAATAATAATGCATACCGAAGAAAAAGAACTCCCCAACACATAAATTTTCCCTTTAAATTAAAAACTTAATCTGTCAATGGAACCAGTTCTGTTATTGCATTAACATATTGATACTGGTAAAAGAAAATTAATAACAGCCGTCGGGATTTGTCATCTAAGATGAAACTTGTACAGATGATCGAAGTATTTCATACCGTTCAATAAAGATTAATAGAACAGAATTTTGTGTCCATCACTTACGATGTGACGACATTTGGTCACAAAAAAAAAGATGGCGATTTGCATAACTTGTATTATTTTAACTCGCTCAAATTGCTCTCAGACGGGCGATAGTTATCTTACTTGGTGTTTGATTTATTGTTCAATGGAATATTGATGACAATATATGTTCCTCGAGAATGTCGTGAGGAGAGTCTTAATTATGAATGTTGATGGCTATAAGAGTAGGGGAAGACCAAAGAAACGATGGATGGAATGTGTGAAGGATGATATGGCTAAGAAGGGGGTGACTGCCGAGATGGCTTCTGATAGGGATGCATGGAAGAAAAAGACATGTTGCGCCGACCCCAAATAAATTGGGATAAGGGCAGGAGAATGAATGAAATGATATGTTCCTTCGCAGCGTGTGCGTTAATAAAGTCTTGATTAACATATTTAGCACAAAAAGATAGTCGCAAGTCGTGGTGGCCTAGTGGTTAAAACACCAGCCTCCCAAGTATGCGCGGCTTCGATTCCAGGTCAGGCAAGTAAAAATGTAACTTTTCTAAAGTTATATGTACTTTCTAAGTATATCTTGGACACCAATGACTGAAGGTGAAGGAAAACATCTTGAGGAAACCTGGGCTTTTAAGTCCGAAATCGCCAACCCGCATTGAGCAAGCGTGGTGATTACGCTCAATCCTTCTCTGTATGAGAGGAGACCTGTGCCACAGTAGACAGAAGCCTGTGCCCAGCAGTGGGACGATAAAAAGGTTGATGATGATGATGATAGCCGCAAAAGAAATGCCTGAACAAAATCGTTTGAGATTAGTTCAACATTCAGATGCAAAATTAAGTGGAAAGGTATTGCTGAGTGTTTTTGCCAAAGTTGACGTAGCAACGGACCGCGGTCACTCGTGCGTAAATCATAATATGAAAACGGCAGTCGCTCTGTAATTATGTAATGGGGAGTGCTCGCTTTTTGATGCTCAGATAACCATCTATTGAATGTAGTAATGAAAATATTAATTCAAACATGATTTTCATGATGTTGTATGTACCTAACTGTAGATTGTGATTTGATCCTTGATTAGTTACGGATGAGATGGGTACCTACCTATTAAAGATGTTCTTAGCCAAAATAAGACATGTAGACTACCTTTTATCGATAGGTACTTAGTGTTGGCAGGTTTTTATATACAGTCATGAAATGTTTAGTTCTGTGTTCGCAACGTCTTTTAATTTTGCTAAGTTGCCTGTAAACGTTTTATATCCTGGAGTTTTATGTATGAATTGTGTTTATTGTGTGTTTATACCCATTACCCTTACATAAAAGTATGGAACAGTTATTTCTTTGCGGTCCTTTTATGAGTTTTCTGCTGTGAAGTTTTATACTTACATTTCTGTTAGTTATGTTAAAGTCCTTTTTGAATACATTATGGAGAAATTTAAGTATGTGGAACTAGAAGAGGCGTAAGCGGTATTGTTGCCTCAACAAGTTAGTTATTGTCTGTCGGCGGGCGTCAGAGTAGAGACATAGAATAAAGAGGGGAAGTAGGTTATCTGCGACCCAATCCGCGATTTAATTGCCTACTGTCTTAGGGTTGACGACTGTCCGCGCTTCGTCGGTTACGGTTGTCGCCCAAACCGCTAACAAATATTTATAGACTAAGAGCTTATGTTTAAATTATTTGCTTAGTATTTAGTTTACATATACTAGTCAGTTTTTTTTTTGTAATTTTTATTTTTAGTTTTGTACACATAAAGAACCATATTTATTTTTATTTTTAATTAATACAAATATAAATAATACAAGCATAACATCTATTGAATCACACATTTAATACAAAATTACAAATTAGCTACAGAAAAATACCTACTTTCTTCGGTTTCGACTAATACGAAACGCGTTGTTATTAAACTTTAATGTGTAATATATCCGTATCCTTGTAAATAACTTTTAGAAATATAATTTGAAAAATATAAGTCTTTTATTTGTTCATAAATAGACATACCAACTTTGCAGTTTATGTGATCATTTTTTAAAAGCTAATGTGCCGAAAAGCCGTGACGCGCGAACCTCGTTCCGTGCTAGCCGCGACTAGCGCAGTCATAGGCACTCTAATATTGTGTTTAGGTGTGCGTGCGGCGACGCATAGATACTATGGCGCAAACATACAAGCCGCGCGCGGTCCGTTTGTATGAAGATAACGTACTTCCCTCTCTTTATTCTATGGTAGAGACGCGGGCGGACACGAGCGCGGGCGTCGTTGTCGCCTCATTACACTTTGTAATTAGGCCCGTGGGCTGCGTACGCGCTGCGGCCCTGCACTAAATCACGACAGGCTCGCTTTAACATGCGCGACCAACGCAACCGGCGTTCCCCAACATCCATAATCCATACCAACACAATGGAGGTTTATGGATGTGTTATTGAATATTAAACGCTAAAAATGCTGTTCCGTCTGTCGCTGGAATGACGCATTTTACATATTTTGAGGTAAACAATGTTGTCCATATCTCGAGATAAGTATGAAGTGACGCGGCAAAAAAAAAATGGATATTCACGAAAAGTCATCGATTCTCCTCGGCTCACCACAATTCCCGACAACACTAACAAGACAAGACAGGCACAAACAAAGTGGTGTTAGGAGCGACACGGCTGCGTAGCGGCGGCGCGAGTGAAAGTCGAATGCACTACAGCTACTAGATAGGCTGGCTGTGATAAGCATCGACACGCTCTTCACATTGTTTGCGCTCCGATACATAAGATAAGGCTTTCTCTGTTCTTCTCTCAAGAGCTACCGTGAGAACGCCCCTTGTATCATATGACTTGACATTTGCAAAACAGGAGCATTCTTTATCTAATTGAATATGTATCAGCATAACAACTATCTGTCACATCAACAGTAAAGAACATGGAATGTTCTCATGTGCATCATGGACGGCCGTGTATGGCTAATTTGACAGATAAACAAGGCTGAAAAACTCATAAACTTAGTTGAGAGAAAATACAAAAGAAAAAAATAATAAGTGTAAACATGTTGTAAAACTAAAGAAAAAGTATTTTAACATAAATATTTTAACGAAAAGATAGGAGTGATATCAAACGCGTCGAGGCCACGGGGTTAAGCAATTCTATGCAAAACATTTTCAGTCCATTGACTATCATGTTTTCGCTAGACGCCGGGGAGCCGATCGAGCCAAAACCGGTCTGCCCCTGTTGCATTACATTCTAGAGCAAATACTATATTACCTATTTATTGAAACCTATTTTTTGGGAGTGACAAAAATGTCCTTCAATCAAAATCTATTTAGTGGAAATGATTTTCAATATTTTGCGCACGCTTCGAATAAAGGATCTCTTAAGCACAAACGTGACCGAACCGTTTACTCATCAGCATTGTCTCGGCGTTATTTTATAGGCGTAAATACAGAAATACAGTCCCCGAGCATATCATGTCGTCTGCGTGATCTGACTCCGCAACTCCGGTAAGTGCTGTCACTCAGGACATTTATATGATGCTGTTGCATTTGTCCATTTTCGTAATGTGACATTAATGAATGATATGTTTTGTGCATTCAATAGGCGCGTACGAAATTTTATGCAGAATAAATTATTCACTAATCCATCGAGCGTACGTCGAACAACTGGAAATATATAGGCAAGCATTCTCATAGGTTTACGATGCATTTACAAATTTACATGCCATTTACTTTTAAGCGAGGTACAAAACAAATAAAGTCATATAAATAAAGAGCTACTTTTGCTGGACAACTATTCCATGGGTATACTACTATATTGATTTCGTTGCGAGCTTGGATATGTTTGAGCAAAGCTGTCATCAAGTGATCTTACGATTATGTTCCATGTGCTGGTGCTGTTGAACCAGTAATACAAATACTAAACAATTTCTAAGCTTATCGTAGATGAAGAAAAAAAAGGTTATAGTCATCATACTTGAAATTTTCACGTGAATTGTGTATCGTTTTAACGACCGGTGTGATGGTCTCGACGGTGATTTTATCACAATGCGGCGACGACATCGTAAAATACATATTTTTGCTAAAAGCGCGTGATGTCACCTTTTAGAAATCATTTTACGATGTCGGTAAAATGATTTCTAAAAGGCCCAACTAAATAAAGCCCCAACTTTCAATATAGTAGATAAACTCAGATATGATGTAGACATTTAAAAGGGAATGACTTTCTTACAACGATGAACAATCTTGCACGGAGTACGCATGAGCACACTTCAAAGGGCGTACACTTGTACAGTGCGTGTAGCAAATAGCTGTTTATTGTGCACATATTGTAAATAATTGCATGTGGGGGTGAACAGGCGAGTTACGTAACTGAAGAAGTAAGCAAATGTGTGTTTATGAGCACGCCAGCGGATGTGCTATCATCGAATAGGTCGGCTGGCGCACGCTGAGGGCGGTGGGCGGACAAAACGATTTGCCTAGCCCACCGATTATTGCAATTGACTCAAATGGACTCCGTTGCACTGTCAAGTGCTAATTCTAACTTGAAATAGATCGAATGCAGTGTTGGAAACATAATTTTAAACAGCTTAAATATTATAGAATAATTATTTATACCAGTTTTCACCTGGTTTAAATATTTAAACCTTAGTACCGTATCCTACACATGCAATCATTCTTGTATGATGTTACTGTTTATTATTGTAGACGCAGCCATCATTTAGCTATAACATGCACACCAGGGGGTGGCAGCAAAGACTTATTTTAGTTATACTACATCCAATACACATTATTCTAATACATAATTAATTTCTTCGAATAGCTACATAAAAACTTAAAGAAACACGCGTACATATTTATTTTTAAATAGGTTTATTATTCTAACCACGACTAAAGATGTGGTATTTTAATTTAATATGGATAGTTTTTTGTGCGATGTTAAGTAAAACATTTCGTGGTATGGACACAATGAGTTTTTTGCTGCGTTGATTCAAAATTCTGCGGTACGCTGTGTAGCCACCGTATTTGCCCACGCGCAAGTGTGTCCTCCTGCGCGACCGTTCACGGCCAAGGCCAAACAGATAATAAACGCGTAATGACGAACGATGTGCTACTGAACAAAAAAGAAGCGAGCGCGCATGCCCACGTCCGAGGCTTTATGAATCTCTGACAAGATTTAATAACGTGGAAAATTACAGAAAGTAATAACCTATAAATGATAACTGTCGCGTGATAGTAACTCTTACAAAATACATTAGAATAAAAAGAAAAAAAAAAAATTAAAAGGATTTGTGCGGACGAGGGACGGGTCATCCACCTAAGAATTCAAATATTGTAACCATTAGATAAATATTAACTGTGAGGGGTTCCCGGCTACCGTACGAGAGTTTCATTTAAAGATACAAGGAGTCATCAAGGAGGGCGATGGCCGTCGTAAATCACCGCCGCGCTCACCTCTACTCACTAATGGATTCATGTCAACTAGACAATAGGACAACACAATTATTGTTAAGTAAATTGAACATTAACCAAGAGTGCCTGGCATTTTTACTAGTCCCAAGAAGGGAACTATTCAATCTCTATGTGATCACTATCTGATTATTGGATTACTGTCTGTATTAGATGAACTGTGTTCCGTGTCAAAAACAATCTACTTACCGGCTGGAACTTGCTAGATTTATTATAGTTTGATGGTATACTGTCAATAATTTGGTAACACAGCCTGATTACGGGAAAATTCAATTTGTCCGCACCGTTTCACGAGGGTGTGTGAGGGTTCTCGGGAGGGTTTTATGCACTGATACCTACACTGGCAAGATAATAGTTAGTGTATTCGTATCACGCGCTCTCATTCCTTCAACCTAGTGCATCGTACTTGGAAATGTGCATATTAGTGCGTGTGTGGGTCGCCACCGACGCTAAAATAATGCACTCTTGGACCTTGAAAGGCAAGGTGAACGAACCGATTGACTAATAGATGAGCATTATGTTGATTGATTACCAAATACAACTAATGGTGTTGGTGAAGTGAAATGTTACTTATCTAATACTCTACAATAATATCATCTGTTGAAAAGATATATCCGTCATGTACGCTTCATTTGCTATTCCTTTCGTAGAAACAATATCTACAAAATGGAGTCATGACCGAAACGGTGCATACTTAAGATGAACGCATAGGATAAGTCGTAAAAATACACGCAGGTTTTTAGAAGGTGGCCCATAGACGTTCGTATGTAAACAAAACAATCTACCATCAAAATGTCACTAATGGCGACGTCAATGTATCCGTATCCGTAGGGCCAGCTCGAAAACGGCTCAGTCATGTCATTCCAGCTGCGATGGCACGGCCGACTGTGTATTACCCGCTTTACCGGACCTCCCCAGAGTTACAAATCTAGCCATCTACTATGTGCTCGGTGACTAATATTCTGAACATTTACAAACGAGGGACATTTAGAACTGCATACATTCACGTGCAACACGCATGAGTGAATTCTTATTAGCGTATTCGTAACAGCATTTGAATAACAGTTATGGACAAGTTATTACAACATTAGCATTAAAAAAACTTTCGTACTTACATGAGATTTACATAAAGTTACTCAATTAAGTATCAGTTACCCGAAAACGATAAAGGTAATGAAAGGGGCAGTCAAAACGAAAGGAACGCATTGCGTAAAATTTAAATCGTGGATTATATTGCCGGTCGGAATTGTGGGGATTAAAACGAACATCATAATATTTAGTGAGATGGGCGAGCAGTTATCATGATATCGGGTATAATTGCCAGGAGCGGTGAGGTGGCACAGGTGTGTATAAAATAAATCGCCAGCAACAAATTGCCGCCTCCAATCGGGCTGGTATCAACATACCGTAGTATCGGGTGCGTCGTCGGCACGACAAACAAGGCAATTGCTCGCTCGTTCAGTCAGATCGCTATCGCACACGCCACGGCGAACAGCCGTCGACCGAATATCGCCTGCGTACCTCGCGTTATCTGGGGGCCAATATGTCCACGTTGAAGCCATCCATTCAATTTGAATACTCTTATTTGCATATCACTTCACATTTAAAATGAAACATCTTTGCGTCCTTATGCTCATTTTGCAAGATGGTATCGTTTCGGTAACGTAGTCCCTTGTATGGTGATTTTGACGTAGGCATTTTTATTCAAATCAAAATAGTCTAAATCAGTTGGCTAACAACATTTAAAATGCAATAGAACAGTAATGACACATAAAATTGCAATAAAACCGTGACCAACTAGCGGAATTAAATTCAACGGTTGAAACTGAAAACTAGCGCACTAGTACTAAAGCGTGCATTATAAAGAACATTACCGTCTATACACAAATCGTGTGTAATGCGCAATTACACTAATGTCTTTGTAAAGTATTCTAGAAAAAGTGTGTACTTTGTAGGAGTCAACTCATGAAATATGAAAGCAAATATTGAAACAATCATCTCTAGCGGTTTTCGTTCACCGGGTCCTATTACTGTGTCGAGCTCCAATCACATTTTATGTCGGCGATACATTATTACGACTCGGTAGAAAGTAACAATGAGGCATTAGTATGCATTTGCAACTTTTACTTCATCAAGCCTCGTTAGCTATTGTTGAAATATTGTATGAATGGTAATAAAAGAGGTTGTAAATGACAGTTTGACTAATAGTGACGGGTGGAAAGTGTTGTAAACACTTCTATGCCATTTCGCGAAGTTGTTTCAAATTTTAATTTTACTGAAAAGCGGTGATAACGCTGATGAAGTTAAGAAGAATAACGCTGCAACATTTGATAATGTGCAAATGTGTTTGTAATTAGATAAAATGAAATTCAACTCAGTAACGGCTGGATTTTGAGATAAAAATACCTTTGAATCTATTCTACCTAAAAGTATTTACAACAGACACTTTAGTGTATAACTGTAGTACATAAGTCAAGTCCGCTGCAACAATTCACACTTCGATGTTATTTAAAAGGCACATAAATCGAAAGATGTTCTAAAGAGTTACAGGTGAAACCACATGACTCATGTTATTGCTAACCAATTTTGCAACAGATCAAAAGATCACAGAAGATAACTCGATCTGAAAGTTGTTGCAGGTCTGACATGCAACTAATCTCGCCAGTAAATGGTGAAATAGGCGATGAAAATAGATAGCGTTTTGACGCTAAATGCACTAAGCCTTTAGAAGGGACTCTATTAGCGACATTTGAAAAGAAAAAACTCTAGTATGAAGAGAAATCTTGAACATCTTCACCACAGCAATGTGCGAAGGCATACGCTTTTAAAGCAGACAGTAACTTTTACTATCGCTAAAGGTTACAAGGTAATTAGTATCTAAATAAGCAGTAATGTCCGAGTGAGTGGCATGTTTATACCGCATAGAGTCATTGTCCCACTTCTCCAAACATTACCGCAAATGTAATTACTGTTTAGTTGCTGGACCATTAACAAGTGTGACATAGCAAAGGTCAGCTATCAAGTGAGAGTTGTAGTAGCAATGATATTTACGGAAAGGTCGATTGAAAACTTTCCCGTATCGTTTGAATACCAGTGGCTAAGGAGTCTGTGACGATCGTGAACTATGGCCGGTCGTGACCAAGAAAGGCGAAAGTGAACGGGTGAGGTGTATTGTATTAATGAGCTAATATAGTAGAACCATGTGAAAGTGTTTAGTGATCGATTTTCCATTCAAGTGTATAAAGTAAAAACATAGGTACGCATGTTGCCGTTCGTGTGTTTGTAAATAACGATGATGAGAACATAGAAATAGATGCGATCGCCTCTACATTTTAAATGACAAACAAGATTAGTCACGAAAATGTTGATATATTCGTCAAAAAAATTACACGTGTCTTGATTTAACTTTTAAAACAATGTCTGCTTACTAATACTTCACCGTGGTTTTAATAACTCACACAGAGTTAACAGAAAAACAAACTATTTACAAGCGTATAACGGAAGCTTAGCCAAGCGGGTTGGTGTAGTTTTTACTGCAAAAGCATATCACCGTGTGTTATCTGAACTTGTTACAAGCGTTGTTGTAAATGTGATCTACGACTTCTTTTTTCTGTCTAGTTGAAGTGATAATGCGAACGGAAGCCCGCTTAACACATTACTAGCATGTTTATTGGCTGTCGCTGGTATTTTTGTTTTTACAAAGCTTTTAACTTAATTACAGTTGGGACGACAGATACGTGCCAGGCATATGCCGCCTGATGTCTTCCTCATCAGAATTCAATATTTGATGGATGTTCCATTACATCCTTAGCTGGAATATGACGTCAAAAAATCCTGTGCATTGAATTATACGCACTTAATTACGCAGAAGTAAAAGCGTAACCTAAACTCAAAGCGCTAAAAATACGCACCGAGAGGGACTTTGATGTCTGTCCAAAATAGAACCGTGTCGTATATTTAATCACAGCCCATCTGTCGTGTGTCTCGCTAATGAGCATGAAACTTTCAGGATACAGAGGATGCTAGTTAGCTAACAATTTCACAGGCGACTAGGTGATAATAACTAGTGAGCTTTAACCCTGTAACCTTTCACCACGGTTCGCCCGACGATAGCCGACGTTTAATCACCCGAACACGCCCGGCTTCCGTTACTCATTATTCATGTACCTATGTTTAATTATTGTGTTGTACTTTGGTTTAGTCTTGTTTAAATAATACTTTGGCTACTCATTCTGTGTCGAATAGTTTTATTTGCCGTGAAGAAGCGTGTTAAATTTCCGCTCTAACTATTTTTTCCGCACTAGGGTATCGTGTCAATACTGGAGCAGTCTCCGTTGACTGTTCTGTTAGTTTGTTTTTGCTAAAGGCAAATTTTATTGATGGAGAAAGTGCTAATCAAACATCAGAATTAATTAATCCGAGCAGCAGAATAAGATCCTAAACTTGGTTCTGGGTTGGGGTTTAGTCTTCAACATTCTTGGATATACAAAGCAAAAGTTAACATTTAATAAATGAGTGTTACCACATTGACTGACAATTGTTGCGAGCACAAAAAGTTTTGCCAGTCTCTTACTCTGTGTATACAATTAGGTAATATACGGGGATTGAGGACGTTAAGAGGTAAAATCACAATTTATGTAAGTAGTTTTATTGCAAGATTTCTATACCTATATATAGTTATGGCTTCATAGCAAACTATTTATTCCGAAATCTTCAATTTGGCCTATATGATTTCACGATTAAACAGCGTCATATATAAAGATATATACATATAAGACGCGATCGGAACATACTGTTAAACATGGTATTTACCCGAATTATAGAAAAAGCTAATACGTCACAGTCACAGTTAATTGTTAGCACTGCATGATTTCACGTAACGCTAACATATTTACGCTAAACGTTCCAGCTAGCAAAGTAGGAAAAGCATAACTCCACGGAGTCTCAGCTATCATAAAAAACGTGGCAATTACTTAGTTCGCGTCATAGAACTCATAGATAACGTTAGTGCGTTGAACCTCCTCGTAAACAGGGTTACCAAATGGAAAATTTAACAGTCTTAAGATAACATCTGATTTCTAAGCTCCTAAGGTTTTGTCTCACATAATTCACTTAATTAAAGTCTCTTTTCATGTTTAAACCTTACGTTTTATTGAATAACGTTAATTTGTGCATTATCCGAAGATGATGTTTTGATTGTGTTATTACTTTCTAATTTAATATTTTTTTAGATTTTTCGTCTCAGAACAAATGCTTTGTTATAGAATGACTCTTCTTTTCGTGAAATCTAATTGTTAAAGATGATGGATCCAGTACATGGCTACGTCATCCGCAGCTTCAGTGGCGTTTTTAGAACCTCAGAAGTGCTGGTTTTCGGTAACCCTACTCGTGAAAGGCTCTGGGCCGCAAAGCCGTAGAATATTCTGCAGTGCAATAGTTCATCACCCCGCGTGCAGAGTTCGCAACGTGCAGCGGGAAAGTGTCCGATGCGTCAACTGCACTTATGCAATTTGATTTATGGGCAGTTAAACGTCTAATTGGTTACTTGCATGACTTGTTTCGAAATACTTTAAGAAGCGCTATATACTGCTTTGGTTTTTAATTAAGCTTGATATTTTTGCGTAAAAGTGCATTCTCATTAAAGGTATTTTTTTTTTCAATACTTTGCCCCAAATTAGGTATTTTGGGCGCGTTTTCATACATATAAATTCACTTACACAAAAACCCAGACCCTGAACAACTACTTGTAGGTCTTACAAATATTTGTTCCGTGCGAGAATCGAACCCGCGATACGCAGCACAGTAGTCAAATATTTAACCACTACGCCAATCATTATTGGCTCTTAATGAAGAAATTCTTATGACCTCCTTTATTTCATTCAGGGGTTTAATTATATTAAAGCATGAACGGTCAATTCAATGAGAATATACGTGACTTCTGATTTTATTTATTGCTATGTGTAATTACGTTCAACCTATTAACATTTTAATGGTAGATAAGGAACGAATACTATTTCTCACAGCAATACGGATACGAATCAGCAAGCAATTATCTATAAAATTTCGATTAGGTTCTGTTCTCATTATATTGCGAGAAACAAGCAAACATAAAATGAAATTGTAAAAGTTTATTAGCTTAGCGTCCATAATCAGATGAAATCAGTCAGACAGCTTTGTAAGAAGTGATATTCTAAAATTTATAACTTTGTTGCTACGAGGTTACGAATTTCGTAGCAACTTCGTAGACAAGAAATAATCCACGATCTGATAATTCTTAAAACAAATTCGTTTCTAAGTACAGAACAATTGGAGCAAATCCATACTAATATAAATGCAAAAGTTACTCTGTCTGTCTGTCTGTCTGCATGTCTGTCTGCTACGCTTTCCCGCTTAATTCTCTCAACCGATTTTGATGAAATTTGGCACAGACAATCTTCGGACCCTGAGAAAGGACATAGGCTACCTTTTATTGAAAAAAAAAATGATGTTCCCGGGGGAAATCCAAAAAGCGCGATATAACCGAACTCCACGCAAGCGAAGCCGCGGGCGGAAAGCTAATTAATAATTATAATCTAATCGTCCATAAATAACATCAAAGCCAAGGCAAATCAAAGCATTTACTTCAAACAAACCAGTTACAGGCACTTTTGAATCAGTCAATAAGATGAAGCTAGTCACCCATTCCAAAGAGTAGGTACCTATGGAGAAGAACGGGCAAGAAACTTCATGGCAGGGAAGAGTCTGCTAACTTTAAACTTATACCCTAATCTGGTTGTTTTTGACATGCTAAAATTAAAATATGAAACTTATCTGGCGAACTAATGACGCTACAAGAGTCTCGATCAAATTATATGAACGACGGGTTAACCTCCCATCTGATGTAATTGTTCGGTAATGGTGCAACATAATTAAAACGCCGAATATAGGCGCAATATGGTCTATTGTGTACCCACGCTCGATTCAATTATTACTCTAACAAGATACTGCAGATAATTGGTTGTGAAAACAATGGCAGGGCAATAACCTTTTAATATTACCTAGTGTAATAACGATACGACGTATCGTTAAGATTAATACTGAGATAATTATTATTGTAAAGGAGAAATGTTAGGCAGTTACTTTGTACCAAATTCGGTTAAACTGGTAGAGAAGTGGAATTGTCTCAGCATTTTCGGTGACGGTACGTTTTGTCAGTTCCCGTTTGACATAGAGAGGCGAGACAATAGGACCAGACTGATGGATTATTGTAAATTGTCTTACTCAGTAATTGTAAGTTAAAATAAATTCGACTTAAAAGAAGACACTGGCGCCGATGCTGTTGTTCACAAGCTAAACTAATTTTAAGTTGTATCTTTTTCTTCCCATTTCGTTAACAATGGACAGAAGATAAAATGTCAGTTTAATTCTGTCCAATTAAGATACTCCATAGACAGTTTAGACGCGATTAAAAACATGGCGACTAAAAATACGCTAGTTTACGTCAGGAGCGCACTAATTTGACAGGTCTAAACTGACATTTTATCTTCTGTCCTTTCCTTAATGAAATAGATAGAAAAAGATGCACTGATTTTTTTTTGGTTCATTTCTTTCCGTTCGGGCGAATGGAAAAGGCAAAGGCATAGTACGCCATACAGCCAAGTCTTCAGTAATTCTTTTTCTTCATTAAATATCTATCCTAACTTATCCTAACATAACTTAACCTAAACTAACTCCTTTCGTTTTACGCGTTTGGACGATAAGGAGCGGTTTAGCGTAAAGACATGATGAGGCCACTATGCTACAATATTTCACTGTTCTTTTTGAATTATTCACTGAATGCACTTTTTACTACATAAATCACGCGTTTTTATTTAACGACAACGACACTATAAATAATTTTAAAAGTCCAATGAAAAATGAGCGTGACACTCATCTTGACATTCCCGCCAAAACCTCCGCGCACTAATTTGACAGGTCTAAACAGACATTTTATCTTCTGTCCTTTTCTTAATGAAATAGATAGAAAAAGATGCACTGAACTTAAATTTAATTTAGTTTGTGAACAAGGGAATCAAAGCCACTGAACCCGCTTTCCTTGTTCACTAATTAAACTTTAGTTCGATGCATAATTTTTTTTCTATTCCATTAAGAAGATAGAAGATATACATTAGTTTAGTCGAGTCAAATTAGTCCGCGCCTGACGTATATTTCGCCGCCATATTTACATATCATCATCATGTTTTCATAATTAAAAAAAAAAAAATGCTCATAAAATTAACCTTTTGAACGCCCATCTATTTAATACGCGATGTGTCCTCCTGCGCCACACTACAAATGTATAACGTATCTATAGTAAAACGTAGGGATGGGATTAATGTCCTATCGACAAATAATATCATACATTTAAAATAATGTTTATTCATCAATTTACGAAGCTAAATAAAAACTGTAACCGTAATTTCATATTTTATTTTAGTTTTATGAAAAAATCAATATGAAAACCTGGATATATTCCCCATAATAAAGAAAAGAATTTTAAATTTATTAGACGTGTGTTCTAAAAGGCACATCCCTATTTGTCTCCAAATGTAATCCTTCTACTTCATATCAAGTAGTTGGCGCTCGAGGCACGTCAAAATCCTTTCTGATATAGGGATGTCTAGATTTCTATGGTATTTATTTTTAAATTCACTGTGGTCGAATTACACGTGCTTAAACTCAACCGATTCCTGCATAATTTATTTCGTTTACTTACAACAAACACAATTAATAGAAGCTAAATACGTGGTTTTCTACGTTTTAAAAAATAAAATGGAGGGTGTTTGTTTCACACAGATGTTATAGACCTTTTTTTAATGGTGTCGCATAATACACGCAATTATTTTTCTGGTTTGTAGAAACTAATAGAAAACTGAAGAAAATTCCTGAAACGTCAACTTCGACTTAACGGAATGTCAAGATGACGAACTATTTCAAAATTCTGATTCAGACTTGAACAACTCGCAATAATTCGTCATATTCACAGTCACAATTTTTTTTATAGGAAACGCGCGCCAAGTCAAGATGTAAACATTGCACTACACTAAAATGCACAAAGCCGCTATGACCTTGAAACCCGTCCGCTTATGACGTCACAGACTTACTTCTATACACGTCCGTGGCGGGTGTGGAATGATAACTAACCAACTTTGTAGGGATGGGTTTTTCAATCGGTGTTTCACTATCGACAATGATTAGAAACCCTATTTATTCTTGATTAAGGTGAATAAAACGTAGTTTATAGTTTACGATATTTATAAAATATTATTTATTCACGTAATTTTTTTGCAATAATAGTATTTATGATCATTTCGACGAGATGAAATATAGCGAGGTCTTCATCGTGTCCCATCACTGGCTTACTTGATATCAAGTAATTGGCGCTGGGTGCGTAACAATATTTTCTGGCGTTTTTGTTTCTATTGAAAATAAAACAAACAAGAACTTATTATGTGTGAAAAAGTTATAAATATGGTTGATAACAGGGCAAATTTCCATAAAAACAAAATAAAAGGTCTTGTAAAGTCGTAAATTTATTTTATACTGTGATTACTTCTAATCAAGTAGTGGCGCTGAGGGCACGAAAATCTCGAACTTGTATAGAAGTGATTGGCGTTCAAAAGGTTAATCTCTCAGACAGCCTCCGTGGCGTAGCGGTAGCGGACGCGGCCGCTGCGCAAGGTGGCGCGGGTTCGATCCCCGCACAGTGCAAATATTTGTATGCATGAATATGAATATTTGCACTGGTCTGGTCGTGCCTCGGAAAGCACGTTAAGCCGTTGGTCCCGGTTGCCATACGAACATCTAGTGGCAGTCGTTACGGGTTGTTGGAGCCCTCAAAAGTCCAACAATTGGTCTAACTGCAATGCTTCGATGTCGCCTTCGGGTTGTGGAGGTCAGACGGCAGTCGCTTCACGGAAAATGTTGAAGTTTAGCCATATCAGCAGTTGGACTGGTAAAGCGGACCCCAGACTTCAAAGCTGAAAAGGCTTCGGATGCGACTCGGATTAACGCTGAGATGATGATGATGATCATGTTTTCATAATTATGATCATGCCGTAAACTGTTTATGAAGTATCTTAAAGTAGTTGAGAATCAACAAAGTCAGTAACAAATCCTTCTATTCAGCAGATGTAGTGGAAAAATATGCTTATTTTAACACGTTCCAAGCTTTAGATAGCAAATGTCGCAAAAAGGACTAAAACGGAGTCCCTCGACACAAAGAAGTACAAAGTACGCAATGTATTTTTTAAGCGTGACAGTCGAGATTGATAGTTTGCGAGTGAAAGTGAAGTCGTGAGCTGACTGCAAATACGCGATAGGCTTTTGAACAAATCCGGTGTCGGAACTCGCAGCTAAGCCGAACGCTATTGTTAAATACACTTTATATTTTCGTCGGGACTATGTTAGTTCGGTAGCCGAATTTGTTATTCAAACGAATGGATATATTTTCTTTTTCTTGTCGTATTCAAAAAGAGGTTTATTCGCTCGCTTTTTTTCGAAGCAAAACACGTAGACCGTTTGTTAATGAATTATGACGACTATTCAGTTGTATTTTTACTGTGGAGAGGGCTATGCTCGAAGTAAGTTGAAAGAATAACGAAATATCATTTACAGACCATTCCACATCACGGAAAGATATATTAAGTGATAATATGATAATATTTTGTATTTCTTTCATGTTAATCATATTAATGAGAAAATGTGCCTTCCATAATATAGAGAAGTCCGTTGTTGGTGATAGTTCACGTGTAGGATTCTTGAACTCTGCGTGCGGTGTCCGATAGTAAATAACTATATCATTAATTATTCCTACACCGCAGCGGCGACGTGAAATATTTAGAAACCATCCTCCTACCACAATAGTGTGCTCCTACGCCCAATTTGCGTGAGAAAGCTGCTAAAGAACGACGTTAAATTAACTTTTGCAATTAATGTGGATATTCGAGATTATTCAACGGCCCTACACGCATTTGTGCCGTAAGCGGTTCACGTCAATTTTGTTTTTAATTAAATCCTTAAGAAGTAAGAAAAATGGCTGGACTGGATTTAATTGCCTTAACCTTTCACACATTTGCCAAGCTAAATATCTTATTTCTGCTACATCATACGTTTGACTGGCAAGTACCAATCATCATTTATTACGGCTGTCGTGTAGTTTTCTTGTTTTATAAGTCTAAAATTACCAACACTGTCGTCTGTTAGTATCAGTGGGATCTGAACCACATCATGTCGTAGCAATAAATCTCCTACTTTGAATATTTATATGTTGGAGGGAGCTTGCCAACGAATGTTGCCCTCGTTGGGTTAACTGTTGAGCGTGTTTCAAGTTTTTGACTCGTAAATATATCGGAGTATTCACAAAGCAATAGTCGGTCAACTGTTCGCGATGTGTACCTGTACTTTGTACTTTTGGCTTTCAAATTAGGCGCACCGCAAAACATACTCATTGTATTTTGTCATGCGATGCTCTGACTACAATGAGCCTCGTGAAAGGTGAACAACCTGAAGTTGTCGTTATCTCGACAAGTAGACACACTACATTAGACATGTGACATCATTATTGTGACAGCTCGGTAAACATTTGTCCTGTTTATTGTGTATTTTACTTATCAACTTGGACATAACAAAATCTTGTCATTGAACTTTATATATAAATACGTTGTAATAAACACGTGTCGTTTATTAATTGATAGTTGGTCTTTTAAATGTAGATATCCGACAGTAAAACAAAGATGTCCATTAATGTAAGTATGAAAAATAGAAAGAAACAATAGATGGAATGTGTAAATGATGAGTCTGCCAACCAAATAAATTGTGATGGGGGGCAAGAGAAGGAAATAAAGGAAAGAAAATACAAATAAACATTTAAACGCCCACAATTATACACTTAGAGCGATATTGTTGAATCAATTAGTGCGATATGTTAATGTTGATAATAAACGATGCAAACACGTACATCAAGAAGACACTAAACCTATCAGCATAAAATATGGATTTCACGAAGTAATTTCTCTATAATGAAACCGCCAGTGGGTGTAACGTAACCAACTATCACGTTTAGCGCCCATTAAGAATCAATAAGAAGACCAACTCGCAAGTGAAACTAGCCGCTTGTAATGAAGCTGTTTGAAAGGGTTTTGTCAAATGATGTCGGTGGTAGTAAAGACGGCGGTATTACCACTATCTCGTACAACATTTGACGAGGGTTCAATGTCATAGCCAACTCTCCCAAGAAAATTCCACAGTGCGTTGACTTGAACAGTTGAGTTTCAGTACGAACTGATGTCTAGTGTTGACTTGCTAAGCAACGAGAATAGTTCGTTGGTAAACCGATTTGAACTTTGATCTCAACAAAACGTATTTTAAATGAATAGGAGGTAACGCTCTAGCGAGACGTTCACATTTATTTTAGAACATGTTCTTTGTTCAGTGATGTTTTAAGAAAAATAGATTATGCATAGTGCAGGGTTTTGATTTTGAAATAATTTATTAGCTGTATTGTACGCTGTTCTCCTACAAATAGTTAACAGCGAGCGTGTCCAAATAAATCAGAACTAAATCTATTAACAATGAACAGCATGGATGCGCTACAAATCTTTTTAATTTTATGAGCATAATATAAATTGCTAACACAGTAATTTATATTATGCTCATAAAATCAATCTCTCAGACAGCCTCCGTGGCGTAGCGGTGGCGGACGCGGCTGCTGCGCAAGGTGGCGCGGGTTCGATCCTCGCACAGTGCAAGTATTTGTATGCATGAATATGAATTTTTGCACTGGTCTGGTCGTGTCTCGGAAAGCACGTTAAGCCGTTGGTCCCGGTTGCCATAAGAACATCTAGTGGCAGTCGTTACGGGTAGTTGAAGCCCTCAAAAGTCCAACAATTGGTCTAACTGCAATGCTTCGATGTCGCCTTCGGGTTGTGGAGGTCAAACGGCAGTCGCTTCACGGAAAATGTCGAAGTTTAGCCATATCAGCAGTTGGACTGGTAAAAGCGGACCCCAGACTCCAAAGCTGAAAAGGCTTCGGATGCGACTGGGATTAACGCTGGGATGATGATGATGAATATAAATTGCTAACAATTCATATAAAATAAGAAACATGGGTTTCCGGGCCGCTGGACTTTGATCCAAATGCATCACATGTTGGTTAATCGATCAAAAGGACATTGTCCGCAAAAAAATTATCTATTAAGGAAGCTAAGCCGACGTTTTTGCGGTTTGCTATTAATCGTGAGGCATTGATTGAGGGCGACGACGCGTCGGCTGCCAAGGAATGACCATTGGCGCAGGTGTAGGCAGGAAATAACGCCATTTACGGGTAAGGCAGCCATACTCTAGAAAAAAAAACATGGCGGTACACACTGACTAAACTCGTGATGAGAGAAAAACTGATAGTAATAAGTCAGAGGGAGAAAAAAAGTATTAAACATGCAAAATCGCTGGCAATTTAAATTGAAAGGCGAGTTGAAAGCTTATGATTAAATAAAATTTTAGGCGAGCACCGTGAACGGTATGTTTTTATGATGTTATAAAAAACGTGACGACTTCAATCTATAAACGTAAGCATTGCAGAAAAAAACTCACGAGTCAATTCTATGGGAAATTTGTTTATGGGTTCTGATGATTTTAATTATTGCTCGGAGCGTTTTTAGTAGTAAAACTTAATCCAGTTAGACATCGCAATCAGATAGCAGTTAAGTGTGCTTAGCAACAATCTACTTGTTACTGTGTTACGTTTTTTGCTGTTATCAAGATTTATACTATTTTCATATTATATTTTGTGAATACCATTATCTTAGTACATCTGTTCACGTATAATAGTTCTGTTTACGTATAATAATGCATAGATAATGCCGGCGGTGTGTTGTATGGTCTTAACCGTCGTAAGATGCGACTTGAGATTGTACCAGGAAAATTCCATAATGTAATATCACCATACGCAGGTTTCACCAATTCTCAGGATTAATCTTTGCGTCTTTGACGTTTATGACAATGCGTCATTTCTTAAATGAATATTTGCAGCCTGTTACACGAATTGTTTTAAAAATGGCAATAAATGACAAAGTATTTGTTCTGTATATACAGACTCCTAAAAGACTTGAGATGTTAAACGAGAATTCAAATACATTTACATCGTGTATGTACCCACTTATCATTGCGCTTTGTAACCTCTTAATTTTGGCAGCCGCACACTTTAGAATGACTATAATCACCGCGAGAGTCGCCTCGTAAATCTTAGTCTAAATTACAGGTTAGGATTTCACGTCACGAGCGAGTCGTTGTTACTGATGACTCAGTTCTCATCTAAAGCTACGTTTAGATAAGACGAACGGAGCTAGTACAGAGCTAGAACATCTGATAAGTTCTATCTTTTCCGTATTTAGGTACTATGTTTAGAATATTATAGTCCT
This sequence comes from Sesamia nonagrioides, assembly GCA_017933935.1. NCBI lineage: Eukaryota > Metazoa > Arthropoda > Insecta > Lepidoptera > Noctuidae > Sesamia > Sesamia nonagrioides. The sequence continues at coordinate 621,270 of JADWQK010001117.1, forward strand.
AAGATCTTGGACAAAGTTAAGACTACTATTCTGAGCCTTGGTTACTTCCCGATGTTCCGAGAATTGCGGAATCATTTGGGGCGGTAAAGGTTCTTTCTCTATATTAGTTTATTCCCAACGCACGTTAAAGCTTTTACGACTTGCCTACTTATACGAATTAATTAAGAGCTAAAGAATTTATACTAAGAAAATAAAGCTCTTTCATAAATTCAACAAAGTGTAATTTGTACAAAAATTAGTGTGAGTTACGGGACCTTATCGCGTTAGAAGTTTATTAAAAGTGCTTAATTGTTATGAATCGTAGTTTTGAACTTCATACGTTTTACGTCCAAACTCTTTAAAGGTGACTAAATATTCTGTCATCGATTTGTCGCTAGCTGTAACTGTCGCTTCAGATTATTATTGCGACAGAAAGACTTGGAACGTTTTAAATTGACATAGGATTAGGATTAGAATGACATGGGATGATTTACATCTTTTTTAGATATATTTAAAAGTACCTACCGTACAGGTAGGTACTTGTAAATGCGACATACAGTTACACGATCTACTGGATAATGCGCAGTTTTCTTCATATCTTCAAATAACTTGTAATACATAAATCTTCTTCTTCCTGTGCCTCTTCAATCCTGAAGGTTGGCCGTCAGCTCCTTGTACTCGGTCTTGTCAACCGCGAGTCGGAACAGTTTTTCGACTGAAGTAATGCCGGTCCACTCCGTGATGTTATTGCAATACATAAATACATGATATAATGTAAGGATTGGAATGAAACGGGATGAGTTACATTTTGTTTAGATACTGTAGGTACTTCTAAATACGACATACAGTTACACAGTCTACTGGAGAATGCGCAGTTTTCTTCATAACTACTAATAATCTGTAATAAATAACAGAATGTACTAGATAGGACGATGTCGATACTGAATAGACTATCAAATATTCCGCAGCAATAATGGCAATGCATGTCTATCACGACACGACAGCAACATTGCGGTAGGGACATGGATGCAAGTAGGAAAGCACAATTTCATGTCTACGTAATAGACTCATCAAGAGAAAATGTGATTTTACAGAGAACCAGTGGTATTGTGCCAAATACCAGATAATAAACCTACCTTTCCAGCCGCTTTGCCATCTAGGCCTTTAAGTAACGGGTGAGGTGAATTCACTAAAATTTTAATGAATTTACCGCTGAAAGCGCTTTTCAAATTGGCAATGTTGATTGTAGACGTTGAGAGTTTCAACAAGCGTCAACGTAAACGAATTTGTTATTTGATGTCAAGAAATTAAATAAGTTAGATAATGGTACAAAACGATCAAGTTGTGATCCTGATAGAGGTACGGATGACAACAGATCTACCCGATACTGTCAATAATTCCCTATAAACATTGAGCCTTAATGCTTTGTAGATAACGTTGAAAATCTAATGAAGAAATCTGACAGATTATAGTAGCTGATGTGCTGTCGTCTGTACAAAAAGTATAAAACATTGGATTGACGACACGGTTGGTGCAGTGGCAGAGCGATCGATTGATGCGCTGCATATCGCGGATTCGATTTCTAGACTGAACAAATATTTTTATGGCCTACAAGTACCTAATTGTTCCAGACTTTCTGTTTGTGTATGCTAGTTTAAATGTTTGTAAACGCATTCAGGAGTAAATCCTTGGTTGGGGTGAGGTTTAAATAAATAATAATAATGGTATACATTTGTTGATATTTCAATTCATATCTTTCAGTACATTTTTGATTCAGCTCTGACAAAAAGCGAAAGCTCAAAGTCAGCTTTTCCATATTTAATGCTTCATTAATATTCATTTCATTAACGACCTTTTTTATCTAAAGGCGGCTTGACCTTTTTTAACGAGAAAAATAATTGAGGCAAAAACTTCGAGTTCATAAGTTAATTAGTGAGTGTGTCAAAATGGTCCCGGATTCGCCGCAGACGTGAGGACCGAATGCGGAAACGAGGCTGCACCGAACAACGTCGACGCGAATTCGTATCGGGGCGTCTTTGGGTCACGATTGTAATGCAACGACAAAAATGAATTAGCCATTAGGATTCTCCGCGTAATTCAACTGTACGCTATATTTGTTAACTAATGAACTGAAAATATTCACAAGGAAAAACTGTATTTTTACTAATTTCATAAACTGATACGGTGTGAAGGGTCTCTTGTGTCATATTCTTAGTCCGACGCTTCTTCGTTAATAAATTATTTCGAAGAACATCTATTCTAGAAATAGAAGCATAAACAAAACAGCACGGTGGTCTCCCCGCAGATAGGTCATCGACCCATTACAGCTGTGCATCGAAAATACTATTCGATAGTAGTTGACGTACATGAAGCACCACACACTCGTTGCCTAGTTTCGCAGCAGCAGTTACAGGCCAGACGTGCCACCGAGCAGCCAGCCAGCCGATGGAAGATAATTAACAACGAAATTGTCCAGAGACAGCTAGGCGCCTTACTTCTGTGGCCCGCGTTGCATTACGCTCCGCAATAATAACGTACCACACAGCCGACACAAGGCAATTAAAAAAGTTGAAACGCCCATTTCCCACACATTACTGGGTGAATGTAGCGACTATATTGCAATATGAGCACTTAATGGTACAGACTGCGGCAGGACCCGGCGGATTCTGAGCCAGGGGAAATTGTTTGAATTGAGGTGAAAGCAGCCGCGGTGGATGATCCGACAATTACTATCCAGTAATGACTGTAATGACAACAATATTGCAGAAACTGAGTGCAGCCTGCAAAACGACGAGTCGATTAGGCAGTTTCCAAACAATTTTATAGTGTAGGCGCCGACTGACTACTAGGCTCACGCTCTGATTTGCATATCGCCAACGAAAGTGTAGTGTTGAGTTAGATCGACCTACATACTCGTACCGAAGCACACGCCGCACTGGTAGCGGTTGCTAATTGTATACATACTTATAAATACAACACGAAAAGAGTTTAGGTGTCTTACATTGGGAAATAAAACGTCGATAATCGTGTGTTTCAGGTTTAGCTTAAAAATGAACTAGAAAACTAGTAGTACATGCAGAACGTCCGTCTAAGCATCAGGTATTAGACGATCTAAAACCGGTCCATTAGAATATTAGTCGCTCTAGTTATAGCGTCTCGCTCCCGATTGTCGTGCGAAAAGATCGCATGAATTCCCGTCGCGAATCGGCAGCTCTCTAATGGACCCTCGAGACGGCGTTGAAATCGACTTTTATGGATAAATGCGTTGCTAATCGGCAGCAAACAAATTATAGATTGGTAAATTCAACAGCGCGCAGCGGGGTAAAGTGGGCCGGTGAAAAAGTGAAGTTTCGTCAAATGCACCACTTACCTAATTTACGAGAGCGGAACCGAAGCCGACGGAAGCATTGTGTCGGAGCGCACAGCTCTGATCCATTGTGGGAAGTGTATTAGATAACGTGCTCGCGAGAGCGCGCACAAGACAATCACAATGATTTCGCGTTCGAATTTGAAGAGTGAGAGCGATTTCTCGCCGGAAAAACAGTGCATTAAACAGAATCAACTTACTGTATGTAACATAACAGATGTCACTCCAGAATGGGATAACATGTATTAGTCACGAAGATCAATATGTTAACAATTGGCATTGCGATTTATTCTTGAGATGACTATTAGGTTTGAACAAGCTATTTTTTTTTATTCGTAAAACTTTAAACTAATTTCAAAATAAAGGAAAAAAATCAGTATTGATATGAGCCGAGTGTAAACATACTTCTGCTAGAGACTTACACTAGCAATTAGTCACTTGCGTCCCATATAGTAGGTAAGTGAAAAAGGCCCCAGTAACCTGAGAAAAAGAAATCCAACACAGATTTCGTTCTCTCTAGATTCTCCAAGCTCAGCAGACCCGCTTCATGTTTGTTATAATTTTCATAATATTTTCCATTAGACAAGTAAAGATCAATGATTAGGACAAGTCGGAACTCGGAATGCAAAGTTGGATAAAATCAGGTGCGCGTGAGACCGATACATCGCTGGTAGTCTTCTCAGAGCATACCACGGTTCACACGCTCTTGAGATTTCGTGTCACACACACCTACGCAAATATCATGTTTTGACACCGATGAATCATAGTCTGGAATGCCTTGAAAATTACTTATTTTAAAAACAGTTATACTCAATGCGCGTTAGCTTTAAACGAAATAGATTCATGGAAGCAGAAATTCACAACATTTAATATTCGAGACCACGGAATAGACAAGTAAAACTAGACATTTTTCATCTGTTCTGTATTCGAGACGAACAAAACAATAACAACTACATAAATAAAGAAAATCGGCAAAAAACTGCTAAGAATTCACAAAAGAATGACATACAAACAAAGCTATGCACTTTGGCGGGCGGTAACCATTATAACACGGCAAAATAAAATAACTCTGCCACCATACTGCTGAAACATTTCAGATTTGGTAAACATAACATCGGCTACCGGCAGAAGTTACCACCGACACACAAAGTCTTGCCGCCAAGCGATTCGTCGTGTTCCGGCATGATGTCTGGTGAAGCCGTACGGAGGACGGGTCTGAGCAGCTGTGTCGCGATGTGTGCCGGATACGATGCGTCATTGTTGTTGTGTCGGGAGTTTGGTCGTGGAGGGTCTCCAGATCAATCTCCCTCTGGTACAGCACCGTTGTTCGTATTGTTGGGTTTAACATTACATCACGTCGCTTAACTGCCGTTTTCCTTCCTATTCACTCGGTTTTTTGAGCGAATAGGCGCTTAATAAAGTCGTACGCCTTACCATCAACGATTGCATCACTGCTTTAATCAGGAGGGATTGCGGTCACGCAATAGTTGATAAATAAAATTAAAAAAAAAATATAGCAAGTCAAATGCAAATCGCTCCAGGGGCTGATCACTTCTGATTCTTTTAGGTTTCTAAAATGGACACTAATAGTTAACGTAAAAACTAAATAATTTATTTAATTAAAAACCTCATAAATTCTGAAAATATATAGTCAAATGAGTTAATTTAAATATAACAGTATACAGGTATAAGTTGATTATACTAAAAGTGTAACAAAGCACAATATATTCTAGTACATACAATATAGTGCATACATATTGTACTGTTAAACCACCCTTTTTAACATCTATGTAATGCTATGGTGAATGGAGTAAAGTTTTAGCACAACTGGAACGTGAGCAAAATTATTTCTTTACTAGCTTTCCGCCCGCAACTTCGCCCGCGTGGAATTCGGTTATATCGCGCTTCTTAATTTCTTTTGGGAACATGATCAACATCAATAAAAGGTAGCCTATGTCCTTTATCAGGGTCTAAAGATTGCCTGTGTCAAATTTCATCAAAATCGGTTGAGAGGTTTAAGCGGGAAAGCGTAGCAGACAGACAGAGTTACTTTCGCATTTGTAATATTATAGTATGGATAAATCATTAGCGCATTCAAGGTAAACGTTTGATCATACGGCTCATAGGTAATCCTGTCAGTGGTCCATTAGGCCCGCGCGCAGGGCCCGGCGTGGGTGCCACAAAGCCACTAACGAGAGGCCCGATATCATCTGACAGACAGGGGACATTAGTTAATGCTCAAGAACCAACACAAAGCGGGATAGATAAGAAAAACCGTACAAAAAGTTCAACTGTGGTCTACAATGAAAGAATGATGAGTTCAGGCGTGGTATATACAAAAGATTGTGAAACGTCATGCGCTGCACAATGGAGAGAGTTATACGAAGAGCGAGCATCATGCATTATTAATCATGGTAGCATGCGTCTCATAACAATCTGAGCCAGCTTCAATGCACCGACCGTGCGATAAGCACGACATGACACTAGGAGACGACTGGCCACACATTTTGATATTTGCATAATTTATTTATTTGATACCACTAATGCTTACTTAACCATTATTGCAATAAAACTTATTCTGTTTAGGCGAATCAAATCATTATTCGTAAACTTTATCAAAACTTGTTCATGTCAGATACAAAAGCAGTTACGACATACTTAGAGCTCAATAGCTTGCACTAAATGAGTTTCGTTCATTAGCATAGTTATGTGGATCAGGAATTTAGTTTATTGAGAACAGAATCTAGTCTTGATACTACGTCTACGTCGCCTTAGGCGTGGTAAAGCTTTAATTGGAATAGTCGGTGCAGACAAATAACAAAGATGGAATTTACATGAACATCTTTCATCATAAATTCAAGACACAAGGCGTTTATTAAGTTTAGAAGTTGCTTCTTCATTCTAACGTACCGGAACACTAACTAAATTACTTACCACGCAGCGACGATAATCACATACAAATGGGACATTGTTGCCAAGTACATTAGACAAAATGCAATTTGTTGCAACATAATCTACATTTAATTCATATTCATGGGGTTATTATACAAACAAGTTGAACGTTTAGCGCACGCGCCTGAAAATGATAGCATTCGTAGAAGCGTTTGTAGAGGCTATTACGACACATTTCATAGTCGCTTTCGACAATACAATGTCTAATGTAAAACAGAGTGATTCTGAATTGTCTTGCAAGAACGTTCCATCTGCGAGATTGTTGTTCTTAGGAAACAAAAATTATTTTGTGCAATTTTTTTTTGGAATGAAATAGAACATTTATGATGTTGGAAAGTGATTTTGAAGTAGATGATAAAATTAGATTTCTTGTTTATCTCACGCTTGCTTAATATATGTAATAAAAATACACCATGAAATTCAATGAACATCAATTTCGTAAGTTTTATGTGCGGAAATATCAAATTGTGAAACTGTCAAGATTAAAGCGACATATCTCGATGCTATCATTAGAGATGCTAAAATATCTGTTTCGCCACACTTCATCGGCATGAAGGATGCTTTACTGTTATGGAGGTCGCATCGCAACGCATGGATTGTGGTACAATTACATGACACGACACTGCGATAATTTACTATCATTATTCCACCGTACATATTTATGTGTCGCATACATTTCGAAAGCCTTTCTTCGTGATGATTTAAAACTAATCTGGCCGTATTTCGATTGGAAACAACGCAATAACAATTAATCGATGTCAGCGCCCGGATACTAAATGTTGCTGGAAAACTAAGATTAATGTAGGAGGTAAACGCGAAATATCTCGATACGATTAAGCTAATGACCGTTTTCGGTATAAATAACATCTATATAGTATAGTTTTACAAATCACTTACTATAAAACGATTCAGTTGTATACTCGTTAAGCTTGTCGAAGATAATAAATATGGTTGCTATAATGTAGAATCAATTTATTGGAAAAGAAATTAACTACATAACTAACAGCACATCATATAAAATAATTTTTTCCTGTGTCTAATTATTGTTATATCCGTGAGATTCTCAGTTATTAATGTTTTGGGATGTGAAAAAAACTAAGTACACTTTTAATTTGTCAGTAAGTAGCTACAGCGTGATTCTTCCAAAACTGTATTTAAATTTATTTAGACAAGATGTTGTTCAAGTTCAGGACTGACATTTTCAGGTTGGTGTAACATAGGATATGATATGTTAATATGTGCAGTTGAGTTGAGGTCGGTTGTACGTCGGAGCACACAGCACAAACAACGGCCCACCGCTGCGCTCTAGATACATTATTTGCAAGCCTCGTTTAGTTTTTCATCTCCTCTCGTTATAGTTTAAATCGTGACTGTTTTATAATTTAACAGCGACATGTACAGAGTTGCAATTTTGGCCCAGATTTTATGTGGAATTCATGGGCGTACCCACCTTCGGGCATTGGGCAAGTCAGGCCTAGGGGTGGGCAAGTCCGGCCTAGGGGGGGCAAGTCAAATTTTTTGAGTGAGTAACCTTTGTACGCTATAGTCGAACACGGTTTTTTGGCAATTAAACCGTACATTTTGTCAGTGTCTATTGCGTGGTTTATTTAAATGTTAGAGATAAGTCCTCATTTATACTTTGTTTAGTAATGAAGGGGGTTCATACTTGTTCTGCGAGATTTCCAGGGGCGCAATTGCCCCCCCCCCCCCTCCTGCCACCCTCCCCCCTCGGTAACGCCCATGATAGAATTGTATATGTTAAGGATTAGAATTTAGAAGTAAATGGTACTGTTTTTTTAATTATTGTAAACTAATGCTAAACCGCAATCCCGCCTGATGGTAAGCAGTGATGCAGTCCCTAATGGCAAAGCGCGCTAGTTTATTAAGAGCCTATACACTCAAAAAAAAATCTGAGTAAATAGGAAGGAAGACGGCAGTTGAGCGAGGTGATTTAATTTACCCAACAACACGACCAACGATGCTGCGCCAGAGGGAGATTGATCTGGAGACCCTCCACGACCAAACTCTCAAAACCCGACACAACAACATTTGGCGCATCGTACGTAGAGAACCATTCTCCGTACGGCTTCACCATAATCATGCCGGAATGCCACGAATCGCTTGGCGGCAAGACTTTTTCTGGTGGGTGGTAACTTCTGCCGGCAGCCGATGTTATGGCCTACCACCGAAAGAATTATTTCACGTAATCAGAATTAATTACTTCTCCTGGATTATCTCGTAAATATTCAGACTGAATACAGACACAATAATTTGCAGTTAACTAAATAATAATAATGAATAGAAAGTGTGGAAACTGAGATAGTAAAAGTCTTTAAAAGCCAGGTTAGTTTAATAACAAAGTAATAAATCAGAAAAGCGCAATATATGGTAGGTTTTATAGACGGTCGTAGCTGCGGTGTGCAAGCGCATTCGCCTCACTTTCACACTTTCACTGGGGCGACGCTCCCGCGAGGCGCACGCGCTTCGTACCAACAAGGCGACTGATCGTTGCAAAACTGATTATTCAACAAACACGTCAACAAAAATCAATGAAACGGGACTACAATCAGCTATCGACATGCTATCCGATAAATGAATGCCTCGAATGCATCTTGAAACGGCTTTTTCAAAAACTCGCAGTGAAATTGTGAAATCGTTGAGCTGAGTCATGACCTTTTTTATAACAAGAGCAAATAAGACTATAATCTAATTTAGATAACTGCAGATTACATTTTTCGAGATGCTCTTAATGCGCGTGCAGGAAATAAATATTGCGACCGAATTGTTGACTTGTTACTATTTGATATAACAGTACATGCTCGTGATGGCCGAGATAAGTATCATTTAGAATTACACAAAAACAACGAGCTGGACAAAAGGTACAAGCACAGAGTAGACAATAAGGTTTTACAGTGAATGGGACCATTGAGCAATCAACGGTAAAAATAAGCGAATAACGCAATGAAGAACAGATTGAACGGTAACAGGGGCAAATAAAAATAATTTGAATCCTTTGTCTTGAGCACTCACAGCGCGCATCTTGCGTTTGGTAGCAATTACGTTGTAAAAGGAACCGTATTTTAATGTAATTAAAATCCGCTTTTATACAGCGAAATCACGGGTACGCACCGCATAAACAGAAACGCACATGGCGCGCATATTACAGATAATCGCGATGCATTCGAGTGAACGTCGAATTGCGGCGTGTCTGAATCATGCCCCCTATCCGTATGCAACCTTGTTTAGTTCGAAGGCTTTTTGTGTACCTATTTATTTTTACTGCATGTCGGCTGCGGTCGGCCGGAGCTGTGTTGCTTCAAGGCCCACTTGTCCCTTCGGTTCTGAATACGTACCCGGTTTACCTCCAAAGATACAAGTTTTTCAATGTAATACAGTAGCTCTTTTGAACATCATTAAACAAAAAAGAACATGCTATAAGGAAGGGCGCGCAATAAGAGGTTTTCTGAGATATAATTGCATCCAGTCCCAGAGTTCAAGCTAAGATAACCAAGTCGCAGTTGTTAAAAATGTTGAGATGTACAACTCGGTATTTCGTACTGAAATAATGCAGTTGGAAAGATCATGCTTCATTGTGGACGATTTGGTGATATTTGCTTCTTCTTCCTTCTTCCTCAGCCTATAGATGTCCACTGCTGGACAAAGGCCTCCCCCAAGGCTTTCCACGATGACCGGTCTTGTGCTGCCCGCATCCATCGGCTTCCCGCGACCTTCACCAGGTCATCGGTCCACCTTGTTGGGGGTCTCCCTACGCTGCGTCTTCCAGTACGTGGCCGCCACTCCAGAACCTTGCTGCCCCATCGGCCATCGGTTCTACGAGCAATGTGCCCTGCCCACTGCCACTTGAGGCCTTCGATTCGATTGAGACTTGGGCGGTGCTACAGTCTCTCCAGCGGTGCCAAATTGACCATCGATACATTGAGGTGATAAAGTGTTTGTACAAAAACGCCACCATGTCAGTCCGTCTCCAGGATCAGGACTCGAAACCGATCCAACTGCAGCGTGGAGTGAGACAAGGAGATGTCATATCTCCTAAATTGTTCACTGCTGCGTTGGAAGATGTCTTCAAGCTCCTGGACTGGAAAGGACTTGGCATCAACATCAACGGCGAGTACATCACTAATCTCCGTTTCGCAGATGATATCGTGGTCATGGCTGAGACCCTGGAAGACTTGGGCAAAATGCTCAATGACCTCAGCAGAGCTTCCCAACAAGTGGGTCTAAAATGAACATGGATAAGACGAAGATCATGTCGAACTCTCATGTCGCACCCACTCCAATTGTAGTTGGTTGCTCTGCACTCGAAGTTGTTGACGAGTATATATACCTGGGACAGAAAGTCCAACTAGGTAGGTCCAACTTCGAGAAAGAGGTGTCTCGGCGAATCCAGCTCGGTTGGGCAGCGTTCGGGAAGCTACGCTACATCTTCTCGTCGTCCAAGATACCACAGTGTCTCAAGACGAAAGTCTTTGACCAGTGTGTGTTGCCAGTGATGACTTACGGAACTGAAACGTGGTCGCTCACAATGGGCCTCATACGAAGGCTCAGAGTCACACAAAGGGCAATGGAAAGAGCTATGCTAGGGGTTTCTCTGCGTGATCGAATCAGAAATGAGGAGATCCGCAGAAGAACCAAAGTCACCGACATAGCTCTGCGAGTCGCTAAACTCAAGATATTTGCTTAAAAGCGATCAATTAATTATCAGCTAATTGTAAATTAAAGCCAATATAAATAAGAAAAGTTTTTAGAAAGTACAGCTATTTTATTATCTAAACTCGTGTTACGCACAGTAAACGCTTTCGTTGCACCTGAATTGAAATCGACTTTCAATTACTACGTAAATTGCTGTTGCCTTAGACTTTCCACTCCTCCATATAGTAGGAACATCTTTTTGTAAAAATTCTGCTGTTCTTTTGTTACGACATTGTTCGATTTTCTTTCAGTATTATATTTATTCCAACAACGTGTCAAACCGGATCAACATTGCTTGAATTGATTAAATTTTTGTTACTGATTACTTTATTTAAAAAAAAAACTTACAATACTACGTCATCCTAATCTCGATTTTTTAGGGGAACAACTCCATGCATTTTATACTGTTGAATTTTGTGTTAGTCATTCTAACATAATTCTTTCTTCGAACTATAACCGCCAGCCATTTCATTCTGTTTATCGATCCTTGCAGTTGTGAATTCAGCCACATGCTATTTCCAGTAATACGTTCTTGTGGTGCAATACATAATTTGCCGTCCGTCCGTATGTTAGAAAATACACGTACATTTTGATCTTAATTAGATGGTGCAAGATAAATACATTATGCAAACAGGTCTTTTGTGTACAGCCGTGGCACAAGGACAATAGTGGTATGAATTGGTTAAATACAGATCATTGTGCTGGCACCGGCATCAAAAGGATCTCTTTGTATACCGAAAACAATAACACACGTCTGTTTTGGACCACATGAATGCTAAACAGATGACTTTAATAAATAATCTTAATAGTTCATCGTTTAACAGAATTTCTAGTGTATTACTATCGGCTGTATCAGTTCCCATTTTGGTTTCCATTATTAGTTAGCATCAACATCCCGTTCGACATTAACAACAAAAACTCGATTGTTTTGCAATAGTTCGATATTGTGGGAAATGGATTTTGACAATAGACTCGGGGCATGCAATAGCGTAAATTGTAACACCGATTTGCCAAAGAATATGGATAAAGTCGTTGAGGATATTTATCATTCAAATCATAACGGTTCCGATAACCTGTTTATGCAATATGTGTTTTCATGGATTATGTAAAAGCCTGTTTATATTTTAAAATGATTCGTTTCTCTAAGGGTTGCTGGGTTGGGGTACAACTCCAACAATAGCTTCATATAAAACCAAAAGTTTGCTCATTAACAAGCCCTCGACCTTTTTTCTTGAAACAAGTAGTCATCAGGCAGGATGTAACGCGAATGTGGGAAAGCCTCCGGAGTTCGGACGTGTCATTTTGACAGACCATAAGGTAAACAAAAAAGGGTGCAAACCAACTAAAAACGGATAAAAAAAACCTGTGTTCTCATTTCAAAAATTGGACGCGCCTGTTCACTTAATGGTTTAGCCGGACGATGCTAATTGCGTAAGAGGCGTACGTAACGAGGTCTTAATTGGAATGCGCCCCAATTAATGTGGACTATGTTCGTTCCGTGTGAGTCCATTTCGGAAATTGGAACGTATGTTTACGCGCTGGTTCCCGGGTGAATGGCCGCCGGTGAAAGTCGGGACGCAGATATGGGTCAGGTGGTCATTTACCCTCAGGTAACAGCCGATGTCGCGTCTCTTTTATAAATACTCTACTGAAGTAGTGGAATGGTGTCACATTAAATCAGCCCTGGGTTCGGGGTAAAACTTTCGTTTCGTCACAGTTTATATGCGTGCCATTCATAATATGGTACCTAATTATCGACTTTCAATTTTTAGGATCACGCTAATAAGTAAGCATCTGATCTTCGGATTCAGTCAGTAAGTTAAGTAAGGCATAGTCAGTTCACAACAGTTACATTTAGCAGTTAACCGGTGGAAACTGATAAACACTTTAACAACACAATAGTAATGTTAGCAGTGTTAGTAATCGCATTACTGCATTTAGTTCGACTTTACGGACCGTATCGTTGGTCGGCACTAAAGCTTTAGTAACAGTAAACAAAATTAACGGTAAATATTACCATTTATTTGATTTTCTGAAATAGACTCCTCTAAATATACAAAAATTCTACTTTGAAGTGAAGTGACTAATACGCTATCGTCGTGTGACAAAGGAAAGAAGTACAAAATATCTGTTGTCTCCTCGTTTGATAATGTTTTAAACTTTTAAAGCATCAAATGCGACAGCTGTGCATAAAATAACGTTTTTTGAAACCAGTTATGAAATAACTAATAAATAGGTTCTCTCAAATTTCGAGTGCAGCTCCAAATTTGGCCCCATGCGGCGTCGTTAAAAGAATTGATTTACATAAAAGTAATGGTAATTATTCTTTCTGTCCATGTTTGGATCCCTCGACCATGAAGTTATATGTATGGAAAGGTCTTGCTACAAGGTACACAAGTAAAGCTACTAATGCTCTATTTCATGCTTTGGTCACTGTCCATTGTGCTGTTTAATTCTATTTCCAAAAAATCTCAAAATAGAATCAATTCTTTCGATTTACAACTATGAGATGTGTCACAAAAACTAGACATTGTTCCCGCACCGAGTTTCCAACTAACATTAGGGACTCAAGGACAAGCCGTCCGACTTTCACCTCCCACGGAGCTACAAGAGAAAGCCCGCTTTTTCGGAGCAAGTTTTTCATCCTCTGGCCTCTTTCACAGTGCGAGGCGCGAGGTGCGTACACGATCCGGCGCGTCAAGGACACCAACAAAAAAGTTACTAAATATTAATGTTACTGATAAAATTGAGTTATTGCAAAAGGGATGTATTAAATTGAGACATGAAATAAAGCAAATGGTAGCTAACTTTGAATAGCGAGTGATCAAAGGATAGATAAAAAGCGGATTCCGCGTGAAGGATCGAAAGGATTTGAAACCATTCGTGCGTGCGGCGATCGCTGTAGATCTCGGATAAGGATACATTCAATACATTGAATGATGGTTATCGTTAGACGCAGCGTTTTAATGAGCACGATGACTGATAGTAAAAAATCTGATCTCGTATATGTACGCTCTCTTACATAGGTACAATAGGATCACTGCGGATTCAGTTTATTCAAGGCCGCTACCAAACGAAACCGCATTGAATACGGACGCTTCAATTGATCAGTTGATTTTAGTGCTGATGGCCACCGTATTCGGACGGAACAGCAATTTTATTGTAAACATAACGCCTTCCTTATTGTAGTCACGTATTGCCCGTATTACGAATCCAGTCAAAGGTAGGGTCACCGTTTCATGTGTATTATCATTAGCCTCATGATCGTTTTACGATTCTGTTTATGCACTAAAACTAGTATGTTTATGAGGAAGATCTGAAAAAAAATTAATCCTATAGCTTAATATTAATTATGACCAGGTTAGGCCAATTAGACCCAGGTTAGTTGAACTTTCGAGGAAGATTATAACATACAAATCGCTATGCACATAAAAAGATTACTCTTTTTCCTTACTCTGCTTCCTCAACTTACGTTGAGGAAGCTCAAAAGAAATGGAAGAATCAAATAGGAAACTTAAAAGAAATGTACTTAATATTACATGAACTAAAGCAGGAAAAAGTTTTCAAAGTAAACAAAAAACGCAGCGGTTATTAAAACTTCGGAAAATCGATTCAAAACTTGGTTGAAGCGGACAAACGACACAATTTGTTGGAAAGTTAATAGTAAATCGACTGTTTGGCGCCAAGACTTAGAAAGCGTGTTCTCAACCACAAACGTTGTTGTGAAATAATTCCTTCGAAGTTAATCATCACTAATGAGAAGCCAGTCCAATAATAAAAGCCAGACTTGATAGACTTGAGAGAGATGCGATGCACAGGTGATATTTGTATGCGATGACAAAAACGTAATTACGAGTAAGCACATTAAGGTTTGTCTTAGAAAAAATAACGACAGTAATACAAATACAATCACTTTCAAATAGCATACCACTCGAGGTGAATGTCACTTGTTGTATGCAAATGAAAAAAATAAACGTACGATAAACAACCAGTTTAAAATACGAAGAATTGATACAGAGGTAGTTTCAAGCAATGAAATGAAGACGTTACTTTAAAAAATAAGTATTCCTCGAATGTCCAGCGCAGGTAAGTAACATAACAAATAATGGGTAGAAAAAAGGGTCGGGCTATAATAATCTATACCTGGCGCCTTATTTTGTTGTAGATGATAGGGTTTGTATAAAGTTGTGCTTACCGAGTCCGAAAGCACGCGTCTCTTGTGCTTACCTGCAACAAAATGGGATTATGAAATAAAAAACTTAAGTCTATAATTAGATATGTCGAAATTATGAATGGGTACAGGATTGTAGAAGCTAAAAGGAGATAAAAAAAAATAACACAATGTGTATTATACCAAGTCCCAGCCCTAGGTTGAATGTTAGAGACAGCGTGGGAACTTTTATTTATATCCCTATAAAAGATAATTATTGAGATAGAAATATTTATAATTGGACCAGATATATTAATAAGTTGAACCAGATATACAGTATGTTAACTAACAGAGGGTTTTCCCGTTAACCCGAAATAGTATAGCATACATACATGCTAAAAAAAATATTTCCATTCGAAAACAAAATGTTTAAAAATTTATTCCAATAAGAAAATATTCAATAAAAATTTTAAATTGACATGTAAAAGAAACACACTGTACACGCGAACATGAAAGACGGCAACGTCGCAATTTATTTATACATGACGACTACTATTTTGATTTAAAACAGGAGGTTTCAAATTTATTTCCAATTAAATTTTTTTTTATTCGGATTTTTTTATGCTTATTTTTCTATGCTGATATTTTTATTTTAATCTATTAATGATATATATTAACGAGTTTAAGGGAACGCCCTCTGTTATTTAACATACTGTATTAATAAGTTGAACCAGATATATTAGTAACTAACGATTCCATTGATTTATGTAATATAAAACTCGGGCGCTTATTTAGTTCAGTGTGTCATGTCACGATGCTGCAAATGCTACCACTACTAAGGATGCAGGTAACGAAAGATGAACATTTGATACTTCTGAATACTTATAAATCATTGATACGGCAGTTCAACAACATTCATTGCGTTATTTACGTTTTTGAGCAGACAAATTTTCGAACATATGAAGCAAAGGATTGGCAATTTGGTATGATTCCAACTAATTGAAATGGCGCGTTACGCAATCACGGTGCTAGATCCAAAAAGTGAAAAAAAAAAACTGTTGAAATGGCCAGTTAAAACTACTTTCCAAAATCTAGCAAACTGCACAAGTTAAAAATGAAACGAGCAAGTTGGAAACCAGATTTTCTAATTTTAGGTAAAATGTTAAATTCTCAGCCAGCATATCCAAAAGACAGAGATAACAAAACAATAATTCATAGTAGCTATTCGGACATAACAATAACTTGGTCAACATTTAACAGCGCCAACGTCCGCTTTCGGAAGAGTTCGGCTTAAATCAACGTCACAGCGTCCACCGACAAGAATAATGGTGACCATTAACTTTCATCACTTCACACACACGCGAATATTTCAATAAACCCGGATTTGAATGGGACAATGGTTGAAACATTGCTTTATTGCTTTTCGAGCGTTGGAATAGCGGCCTTCGCAAGTCAATTTGTGTGTGATACGCTTTACTCATACTGATAGATACATGTATACATTTATCATTTATAGAGAAGACCTACATGGTCGTGAATTCTAAATACATACGTTGTTTATTGTTTCTTTCTGCATGCTTTATGGGACATAAAAGTCCAAATAAATCCAACGAGAATCTTTTCATCAATTTCAATGTAAAACTATAGCTACGAAGGACAGTCTGTAAATATTCTTTGCGTTTTTTTTTTTTTTTTGGAGTTCATGTTAATATGGACAGCATTTATTTTACGCTATATGGAAAATTAAGTGAGTAACGGTGGTAATTTAAAAAGAATAACTTCGTGAGCCAGTTGAATGAATATTCATGGGACGGAACCATTTGCATGAGTAATTGATAGAAGTAAAACATTACTGTGACAGGTTAATCGTGCTAATTGAAATGGGAGACATTATCTTGGACCAAGAAAATGTTGTATGCACGCATAGCGTTAAATGGAATTGTATTAACGGTATTATAATGTTTCATTTATCTCGGAGTGGGCACTTGTTTTTTTTTTTTTTTGTAATTAATTGTCTGCCAGTGCGGAGGTAAACAGATTGAGAAATGTCACTTCGCGGCCGTTATTTCATTAGTAGATCGTACAAAAGTCGGCTATTACAATAAATTATGTTTTTTTTCCTTATATCGGATTTTGTCTTCTGGTCCTTGAATAATTATTCAAGGACCAGAAGACAAAATCCGATCTCTCAATTCTTTTTGGCATTTAACTTACTTAGAATAAATAGAATATAGGAAGTGATCAAATTGTTCATAATGTGTTAGAACAACTTCCAAGGTTGGCAGAAAAGCTTAGTACTCTTTTATGTAATAAGACGTTAGAGAACTAGTTCTTTTATAAACGAAGGCTTTTCTTGTACATACGGTTTTTGCTAACTTTAACGCTAAGTTTCAACGACGGAAACGGTTGCAGTAACGGCCCAACTTAAAGGCCGTAGAAAAGTCGTGACAGTCTCAGCAAAGGCCTAACTTAAGATGCCTCAGGACAGTCGAGACGGCCGG
The DNA here is from genome assembly GCA_017933935.1 of Sesamia nonagrioides. NCBI lineage: Eukaryota > Metazoa > Arthropoda > Insecta > Lepidoptera > Noctuidae > Sesamia > Sesamia nonagrioides. The sequence continues at coordinate 638,929 of JADWQK010001117.1, forward strand.
AGGAGGCTCTGGAGACAATATAGTCAGTCAACTGCATTATTATTAGAAGCTTCTATATTGGAAGCCACACCTCAACTGCCTTGATTTATCATGAAGTCTCACAGAGCATGTAAATATCGGCGGCTGCTTTAATCAAGCTGCCTTGAGAGACTCCAAATCAGGTTGAGGCTTTGAGCAGGCCTTTTCCTCGCCATATCCTTGTAGTCTTACGGAGTCAAATGGATTGGAGGAGGGCAAGTCTTCGTGCCGGATAAAGTCGATTTCACGCGTGCTCTTCGCTCTTCGAGCTGGCGTCGAATCTTGCTGGAATTCCAGTGTCTGTTATTGAACATGGTATGAGAACAGATTCCACAGGGTTAGTCAGGATTTTATTTTGATACACAACTGCGTTTTTAGACCTTTCTCACAAAGATGTACCTCAGTTAAGCCCCAATAAGAAACTCCCAACTATAATACCATGAGCGAGGATGGAAAATGATCTCGTTAGACACGCCTAATACAGAACGTTGCTCGCTTCTTTAATACTGTGTGCGTACATCTTATCATTTTGTTTGTTGTAGCTCTCTTCATTCTAAATAATATTTCATTCGAAAAAAATATTCTTTCGATATTTTTTCCGGCGTACCGCTTCAACAAAACGCGGCATCTCTTCAGTCTCAGGTCCATTAAACGAGTTTTCAAGCGATGTCCTGTGTCACTTCGATATGCCTGAAGCCCTAAGTCTTCATTTAACACCCCTTTCACCATAGTTCTGCTTAACCACATCTGAAGGGCCAACAGTTTCTGTTTACGTTTGGGATTTTTTTAAATTCAAGCCTACACAGCTTTTATCGCTGCTGAAGTCCTAACAGAGCGAGGGCGACCACTTCTTGACGTATTATGAGTCTTAATCGTATGGTTTGATGCTACGATAAACGAATCTTTTGTTTACATTAAAAATAAGAATTGGCGCATAACCACAATGATACAATGGAATAACATGCAACACGGTCTTCTTTATGCGTCTAGTTCATATATAAAAATGTGTAAAATTTTAAAAAGTTTTTACACATTTTTATTTTCATAAACAATTCGAAATTCGAATTCAATAAACTTTTTTGTGGCCAGCACCTTAAAAAGTTTTTCCTTAAGAACTGACTAAATAAAAATGTTGTTGTGACAATGTAATCGTTACTATATTGTATTATATTAAAAAGTTTTGTGTTTAGTAGAAAAAACTAATACCATCCAGCCTGGGTAGGTACAGCTCCTAACGCTGAGATGCCACTAAGTCGTCGAAACTTAGCGTTAAAGTTAAGGGTTGTGTGTGAGATATGATTGTGAATGAATTATCGAGTCCTGAAGGTAATTCCCGTAAAAATTTGTCGTCATAATATATAATCAAATAAGCATATGTCAGAAACTTGTCAAAATGTAGGGAAATTTGAAGTTTATTTGACATATTGAGACAGATCAGACTGCGAACGTTCTTAAAGTTACGAGAATTACCCCTTTGGTGTAAAGTAAAATAATCAGAACAGCGCCTAACTAAAAGCGCTGTACTGATAATTATCTTCCTTAGCATGCATTCCTACAAGTCAAAATATGTAAATATCAGTACAAAAATGTTACCAATAACATTTTTTTATAAAAGGATCAAAGACCATTATGTAATCATAGATATTAGGAAGTACGATAGTAACACTTGACGCAGATATTATTAAGAAGGATTTCAAAACGAGTGACATCTCCTGATGTAATTTTAGAATACCTATCCAAAGCTGTAAATTAAGAACATGCTTCATCTCCAAATAATATTTTAAATGATTCAAGTTAAAATGTACGGTCATTTTACGTGTACGACCTCCGTGGCGCAGCGGTCAACATGCCTGCCTGCGACGTGGATGCCCCGGGCTCGATCCCCGGTCAGGTCATCGGTCAGGTCATGATGGAAAACGATCTTTTCCTGATTGGCCTGGGTCTTGGATGTTTATCTATATATGTATCTATTATAAATATAGTATCGTTGAGTTAGTATCCCATAACACAAGTCTCGAGCTTACTTTGGGGCTAGCTCAATCTGTATGAATTGTCCGTATATATTTATTTAATTTAGTATGTAACGTCCAGCTCACAATTATCTTGTTGCGTTGCTAGGATGTTAGGATGTATAGAACATAATGAAGCAAGCGTTCTCTTAAGTTTATTTAATATATAGAGGTTGTGGAGACATAACAACTGCTACATAGGCAACAACGAACTGCTGCGGTGGATGTGTGGAGTTACGCGGAAGGACCGCATCAGGAACTCCCGCATCCGTGGCAGTCTTCATGTCCGTGACATAGCGGACAAACTGCAGGAGGGTCGCCTACGTTGGTACGGTCACGTCTTACGAAAACCGGCATGTTACGTGGGTCAAAAATGTCTTGCCATGGCGCCTCCGCCGGGCCGGAACAAGCGGGGTAGACCAAAGAAGTGCTGGCTTGACGTTGTAAGAGATGACATGCGTGCCAACAATCTCACACCACAGGATGCTAAAGATCGGTGAAATGGAGGAAATTGAGTAAGAAAGCGGACCCCGGGCTCCAACACGAAAGCCGCGGATGCAACCGGGATAAACGCTGAGATGATGATGATGATAATGAGATAGGCAACAACGACAGATATATCCTTCCAAGGAAAACTTACATAAAGCCGGTACGTTTATTGTTATGTATTATCTTTCGTACATCTGTGTTCGACGCGTGTGAACGACAACATAGGAGTGCATCGCATGACTAATCTACCCTCTTAGCATTCACACAGCGAACTGAACTTTACCGATAACATGAATCGCATGCCTCGCGGTACAATTGACAGGCAACTGACACTACCGCTGCTGCATATAAGACGACTCGTATTATGTCTTCTGCTATCCAGCAATCGATCATCTAGACATTGCATTTACGCATTGGTATCCACAGATACATTCTTATAACAGAGAAGAACTTATAAGAGAGAAGTGACTTTAAAAATGCATGTGAATTTGTGAGTTTTTGAAGGCTTTTCTTGAATTTTCTCCACAATCTGACATAGAATAAGCATTGAAAGTGACATTTTTACGAGCTGTGAGCTGTAAGGTACTGACCTCTCTCAACTACCTCATCCACCTACGCAATGAGCAAGTTGTTGAATTATAACCGAGTACAAACAACATGCAATGCTCTAATTCCAACAATGACTTCCTTACGGGTTTGGGAATTTATCATTTGTATTGTAAGCGGTTGGGATCAACTAAATCTGGTTGTAGCGTAAACAGGAAGTTGCAGAGTCTGGAGCTGATACGAGTTGAATAAATCCTGTTCAAACAGAGCATTACCTACAGATACGGCAAGTTATATTCTAGTTGCTTGGTTCGTAATTTTGTTTATAGTCTCCATCACAAGGTTTATTGTTTGTAAAATAAGCGAGGAACCGGCGCCCCCTAGTTCAAAACAAAAAAAAAAAAAATGTACATTCACATGTAAATGTGTATTTAAATGACGAACTTCAGAAATAAATCACAACATTTACAACAAGCACCATTTGTCAATGATGCGCGTCACGCAAATACCGAGCTGTTCAGCGAACAACAATATACGAACGAATCTCGTTTTATCTCACACATGTTCACCTTACGCACACTGATACCATTACCATTCCGCTACAGTATCAGTACGTTGACCGCCACAAGCACAACACGTGAATAACACGTGCAACAGCAATAAACATATCTGACACACTCGCACTTTACTGCTGACACATATCGTGCGAAAGAGATGACTGTTCACCCAGATATCTGTTGGTTACTGCAACGCGTCTAAGCGACGTCACATCGCACGACCGCGGTATTCAACCGAAGGCCGCCATTTTGTACCCAGTGTAGCGTTCGCACGAACCTGAATCGACGCGTATCTTGTTGCAAGTTTAAAAATATGGCGACGGCAGTAACGGACGAATGGACTGAAGAAAAATGTATACAGCTTATACGAGAATTTAGAGCAAGGCCTATTTTGTGGGACCCAAAGGATCCGTACTTTTTTAAAAAGACCATGAAACCTAAATCTTGGCAAGAGATAGGCGACAAGGTCAATATTTCTCCGGATAAATGTAAACACAAGATGATAATATTAATGTCATCTTTTAGAAGAGAAAAAGCAAAAATTATGCACAGTATCAAGGAAACATCAGGTAACAATTATTTATTGCATGTTTTTTCTAATGTAGATGAAGAATGGTAGTACCTACGTTTACCTACGAACTTACTTTTATTTACAGATCCATCTCAAGCCTATAAGAGCACGTGGTTCGCATTTAAAGACATGGCCTTCTTGATGGATAAAGAAAATGAGAGAAAACGGCGATTGAATGTAAGAACGTTTTCTATTTTTTTAGTTATCAATAAGTATTTAAGTAAACGCATAGACACATTTAACTTGTTGAATTATGTTTAATAAGTAGTTTGTTTATAGTTTGTCAATCATACAAAAATGCCACTCGATGCAACTGGTTCAGCTAGGGCAGTGGCTTTAGCTGATGCTAGGTATGGGACGGTACGGGATGCCATCTGATGATACGTGTTGAGAAATCGTTTTTGCACCCCTACCGAAGCACGTACGCGTTTTTTTTTTTTGAGATGAGAAGTGTCAGTTTGAGAGAATGTACGATTAGAAGAAGACTGAAAGAGAAATCTGAAAGCTTTTCGTCCAGCTCGTGCTCCAAAACTGCTTCCACAACACCGTAAAGCTAGACTTGCTGTTTCGCTGACTGGACTATGGAGAAATGGAAGGACATTTCCAGATTCTACAGACGTCAAAACGAAGAGTTTGCTCCATGATCTACAATCAAAACTGTGGATTATGAGGGAGGGTCCATAATGGCCGATCTTGTTGTTCGATAGAGGCAGTATAAATGCTCAAAGACACGCGGAGGAAGTTCTTCAAGACCATGTCATAACTTTTGCACCATTTATTGGTGACAACTTCAGATTACTTTTCAACTTTATCACTAAAGCATTACCTAAAGCTCAAGATTGATTAGAAATATTTGACAGTTTCGGATAGCTTGACCGTGCCGTCATTCGTATATCTACCATGCATTTTAATTATTACCGTGGTACTGTACCTACTTTTAGCATTTCCTTAAATATAGTTTATTTTTTAGTGTTTCAAACAAAATGCTTTCTACACTCGTTCGGCAGTTAACATGCATTACGACAACTTAAATTTATATTTTATTTAATTATTCCAGGGCACAGAAGACGATGAAGAAGATGATTCTTTTGATTATATACAAAACACACTATTGAGAAACCATATTGGCACACCTGTACCAATGAAAAGATATCGTCGAGAGTCATTTCCAGTCAAGAGAGAAGTCATCCAAAAGGTAGTAGAAGCAGCGCAAGAAGATGATGAGATTACTTCTATGACTACTAAATCACATCCGACGCCAAGCTCCAGCCAAACGGCAGCAGAAAGAGACGAGGAGATTAAATCATTTACGTCATTCATAGGAACTAAAATGAAGAAATACTCGGACGCGACCAAAAATGCCGTGCAACAAGCTATTTGTGAGGTAATATTCAAGGCCGATCAGAATTACTACGAACCTCATTGTTTTGAAAAGTTTACTATAATAGACGACGATGACCCTCTAAACAGAGCAATTTATGACGCACAAACTGGAACAGTGATCAAAGTACAACATGATTCTGATGACAGTGAATAGTTATAGAAATAGTGTAAAATACTTAGTCGATTCAATTTCCATACAGCTGTAAATAAAACATAATTTTTAAGATCATGTGTTTTTTGCGCTTTTGGTTCCTAAGGTTCATAATTTTCATAACCTGTATGTTCTGGTGTCAACGTAAACATGCAACACAGAATGCCTTTAGGCTGTGGTATATTTGTAGGACAAGGGCCGGGCATATTGCGGCCAAGGATATCACGTATTAAAGAGGGAATCTATTTAGATTTACTAAAACACATGAGGATGTGTCTTGTTTTGTAGTTTTTTTTTTTTTATTGTAATACGAACTTACTGTTCGAGGCTTGTCTTTTGAAATATGTTTGCTGTAAATATATGAGCAGCCATTAATATTACTTAACAACTAGCATTTACATCCTATTCAAGTAATTCAATATTCATTGTAACGGATCTCTCATGAGGTAATATATCAATGACAGATTATCTTGTGATCATCAAAAATCGTGTTAATTGACATTGTAAATATGAGTTCAGTTCGTTTCAATGGAACTATTAGAATACCCGACGACCGACAACCGTTGGGGTAAACGAGTCCTCGAGTGGAGACCGCGTCTCGGCAAACGTAGCGTAGGACGCCCTTGGGCGAGATGGAGCGACGACATCAAAAAGGTGGCTGGTAGCGGCTGGGGGAGAACTACTCAGGATCGAGCTTGTTGGAGTGCCATGAAGGAGGCCTATGTCCAGCAGTGGACGTGTAGGGGCTGATGATGATGATGATTAGAATATAACACAATGTATAGAATAGGTTAATCTTAATTTGATATGGCAACTTCTGTGTATAAACGTGCCATTGCGTTAGTTGGGCCATAGCGTTAGTAACAAGTTAATAGCTACCTTCATCATACTTAGTTTAATAGGGACGAGTTTGTTTGTAAAGGCTTCGAGTAAATACATTTAATCCGATTAATTCAAACCCCCACAGTACTAACAGTCCATCATAGATTAGTTGATAGTTCCTTAGTTACATAAAGTGAACGCATAGAACATTCATGTGAAATGGGTTCCCTGGGGATAGCAATTGATTTATATTATAATAGTCTGTATCTATCCCTGCGGAATTTCACTATGTACATATTATTTACTCACATTTTTCATATTGTGTGGGTGACAAACTCATAGATTTATTACTAGTTTAGATTTGTATGTATGTAGTTTCGATATTCCACATAGGTACCGAAATATAATTTAAAAGAGATTCATTTCGATCACGATATGCCTTATGGGGCTTATGATGATTGATCATAAAATGAAATGGGAAGGCTCCAGTTTTTCGTGTGGAAACATGAAATAGAACAAAAGCTTCGTTCCGCTTTCACATATGCATTGTATTGAAAATATGTTTTTTGTCTTCATTAAAATGATATACAGTATGTTAAATAACAGAGGGCGTTCCCTTAAACTCGTTAATATATATCATTAATAGATTAAAATAAAAATATCAGCATAGAAAAATAAGCATAAAAAAATCCGAATAAAAAAAAATTCTAATTGGAAATAAATTTGAAACCTCCCGTTTTAAATCAAAATAGTAGTCGTCATTTATAAATAAATTGCGACGTTGCCGTCTTTCATGTTCTCGTGTACAGTGTGTTTCTTTTACATGTCAATTTAAAATTTTTATTGAATATTTTCATATTGGAAAAAATTTTAAAACATTTTGTTTTCGAATGGAAATATTTTTTTTAGCATGTATGTATGCTATACTATTTCGGGTTAACGGGAACGCCCTCTGTTAGTTAACATACTGTATATTTATGCTATCTAATTATTCTTTCGTCTGATTAGTGATTAACTGATTAGTTATTTCATGTAGCAATTTAGGGTTTCCAAATAATATTATTTGAGCGTAGTGTACCTATTCTTTTTGTTCGAGACATGTCTAGTGCGGAAGAATTTGATAGCACGATGGCCTTATTGGACTATAAAGAGTGGGTTAATCGAATTTTAATTAGCATAAGTTTTTGAAAAATGATATTGTTACAAATGGACCTTATGTCGATGGCATAAGGTTCAATATCGCGTGACATGCAGTGTGTCACTTTTAAGTCCTATTTCTTCAGATCTAGACATTTTCTAGGTACAATAATAAAACGCATTACTAGACTTAGGACGGCCTATCGAATGGTACAGGTCTCAACAGTTTTGTCAACAAAGTGTCGACATCGAAATTTCTAGAAACCCGTTTCCGGGAATTACCGTAGGTACTTCCGAGTGACCTCGAAGTTATGTGCTATTATTATTACGTCTAGAGGAATCTGGAATGTTCGATCAGCTGGACTATATATAGCACCGTGACGCCCGCACAGAGTCAGTCTACACTCGACTAGCGATACGAAAACAGCGACAGTTAAGAAGCGATCTTTGAGAATACCTACTGCGACAACTGTAACGAGAACTGTGAGTACTACGGGAAGTAACATCTGTAGAGTTATTGTGTGTTTACAACACGGACTTCGTGGACGTAAGAGAAGACTTCGGTGCGACATCAGCTACATTCTACTTGTCATTGCCTACAATCGACTGTACCTTCGTTGCCAATAAACTTCGTAACCCTTAACCGGCGTTTAAGTACCCCTAGCCCGTAACAATTGGTGTCAGAAGTGGGATGCCGGTCACGCCAAGGGAAGACGAAAGGGTTCGCACGCGACGACAAGCAGCGATGGATTTGGCGCGTCAAGAGGAAGAATCGGTCGGTGTCCCTGCACCCGGAGTAGATGCGGCCGTCGTAACACCGACGAATGTGAGTGCGCCTACTACCACCACTATTCCCGGAAGCAGTGGATGCGATTTATCGGCGTTGCTGGCTCACTTGACGCTGCAAATAAAAGGTATGGCAGAATCCCTGGCAGCAACCCAGGCACAGATTAAAAGTGTAGCAGAATCCCAGGCACAAATAAAACAATCCCAAGCAGCAACTCAAGCAAAAATAGAAAAATCCCAGCAACTAGTATTAGAATTAAATGAAAAATGGAAAAAAACCAAAGAAGAGGTCAACGAACTTAAAAGAAAAACAGCACAACAAGATACCCGTCTGGACCAGCAAGATACGCGCATAGGCCAGCAAGACGCTCGTATAGACAAACATGATGCGCGTTTCGATAAACTAGACAATACCATCATGGAGTTTGGAAAGGAAGTAGAATTTTTGCATGAGAAGGTACAAAAAGGAGTTATTAAAGGGGTGATACCTAGTGCTTTGCCGACGTTCCAAGTACCTCATTTTGATGGAACAACGTCATGGGTGGCCTTCCGTCTACAGTTTGAAAAAGTCGCAAAAGGCAACAACTGGGACGACGATCAAGCTCTAACGGCCCTTATGCTTGCTCTGCGTGGTGATGCCGTACGAATCCTCGAGAACATTTCCGGCGATTGCAATACCCTAGCCTGTCTGTTAGAAGCGTTGGAGATTAGATATGGAGAGAAACACCTGGAACATGTCTACAGGGCTCAACTCCGCGAACGCACACAGAAGAGCAGCGAGGGTTTGCAACAATGGGCCACGGAAATAGAACGTATGGTTCGGAAGGCGTATGCATCAACACCGGGATTGATTGGCGCTACTACTCTACGATTATTTACCGATGGGATTCGAGATGCAGAAGTCAGGGCTGCAGTACGTCTGGGTCACCATCAGACCCTGAAGGCAGCTTTGACGCATGGTCTGGAGGTGGAAGCTGTACGTCAAGATGGCCCACAACATGACCGTATTCGAGAAGTGACCGCACAAATAAAAGCCCGACGAGGACCAACTTGCTACGAGTGCGGCGAAAAGGGGCACATTCGAATTGATTGTCCCAGGAAGGCTAAGGGAAGAAGAACTTCTTGGTCACGTGAGGAGGCCGCAGTGATGGAGTGGCGCAAGCGCGATGCGAAGGTCGAGCCCGAACGCCCGTGCGAGCGAGTCGAGTGGCGCGAGCGGAGCGATCGGAGCGGGCACCGCGAGCGGCCCGCTGAACGAGAGCGGGAACGCGTCAAGGACCGGAAGCGAGACCGAGACCGGGAACGCGAACGTCCCGGCAAGCGAGAACACGAGCGCGAGCGGTCGCGCGGAAGGTCGTGGAGTGACGCAGACGCAAGGCGGGACAAGGAAGTCGAGGACGAGGCGCGTAAGCAGAAGCGCCTCGAGAAAAAGGCAAGACAAAAGGACCGCCGTCGCCAGGTTACTTCAGGAAGTAAGGGCCGACATTGTGACAAACAGGAAAAGAAAGAGAACGTACGGATTATCCAGGTGAACGCTTTGGATGAAGACTGGGATAATCAATCATTGGAAGATGCACAAAAGGAAGACAGTGACCTGAAGGCAGTTATCGAATGGAAGAACCATGGCCAGAAGCCCGCTTGGAGTGAAATATCAGCGCTTAGCCCAACAGCAAAAAGTTACTGGGCTCAATGGGACAGCCTGATAATTGATAATGGAGTTCTCAAGAGGAAATGGGAATCACCCAGTGGACAGGAGGTCACCTTACAGATAGTTGTTCCCGGTGATAAAGTCGCGTCAGTGCTACGACAGGTGCACGACGGAGTATCCGGAGGACATCTAGGAGTAAAGAAAACCCTGGAGAAGGTGAGAAAAAGATTCTATTGGGTGCATTGCCGCGAAGACGTAGAGGACTGGTGTAGAAAATGTGCAGCCTGCTCCTCAGTAAAGGGACCGCAAACGAGAGCCAGAGGTCGGCTGAAAGTGTACAATGTTGGTGCACCATGGGAAAGAGTTGCTGTCGATATAGCTGGGCCATTCCCTGTTACTGAAGAAGGGAATAGGTATATCATCGTCCTGCAAGACTATTTCAGCAAATGGCCAGAAGCTTTTGCAGTACCTAACCAGGAAGCTCATACAGTCGCCAAAAAGCTAGTTCACGAGGTGTTCTGTCGATTTGGCGTTCCCTTGGAGTTACACTCTGACCAGGGTAGAAACTTTGAGTCTTCACTATTTCAAGAGGTTTGCCAACTACTCGGGATACATAAGACTCGTACAACACCATATCACCCTCAGTCAGATGGAATGGTCGAAAGATTCAACCAGACGCTAGAGAATCATTTGGCCAAAGTAGTGGAAGAACACCAGAGGGATTGGGACCAATACATTCCGCTCTTCTTAATGTCATACCGCTCTGCAACACATGATAGCACAAATTGCACACCGGCGAAAGTCAACTTCGGCCGAGAAATTAGACTACCAATAGATGCACTAACCGGAACACCTCCCGATACTCCTATCCTAGCCGTCGACTATGTGGCCGACCTGCGGCGTAAATTAGATGGAATACATGAGCTAGTGAGAGAGAATGGTCTGAAAACCAGTGAGAAGATGAAGATCCGATACGACCGCAAAGCTAACGTGCCCGGATTTGAAGAGGGAACCTTGGTATGGTTACATAATCCCATTAGAAGAAAAGGAAAGAGTCCAAAGTTCCAAGCCAAATGGGAGGGTCCGTACACGATAGTAACCAGAATAAACGATGTCACCTACCGGATTAAGAAAGGATCTAGAGGGAAGCTGAAAATCGTACACTTAGACCGCCTAGCTCGCTATTATGGATCAAATCATGCTCGGGACGAGCACGACTAAGAAGGGGGCAATGTTACAAATGGACCTTATGTCGATGGCATAAGGTTCAATATCGCGTGACATGCAGTGTGTCACTTTTAAGTCCTATTTCTTCAGATCTAGACATTTTCTAGGTACAATAATAAAACGCATTACTAGACTTAGGACGGCCTATCGAATGGTACAGGTCTCAACAGTTTTGTCAACAAAGTGTCGACATCGAAATTTCTAGAAACCCGTTTCCGGGAATTACCGTAGGTACTTCCGAGTGACCTCGAAGTTATGTGCTATTATTATTACGTCTAGAGGAATCTGGAATGTTCGATCAGCTGGACTATATATAGCACCGTGACGCCCGCACAGAGTCAGTCTACACTCGACTAGCGATACGAAAACAGCGACAGTTAAGAAGCGATCTTTGAGAATACCTACTGCGACAACTGTAACGAGAACTGTGAGTACTACGGGAAGTAACATTTGTAGAGTTATTGTGTGTTTACAACACGGACTTCGTGGACGTAAGAGAAGACTTCGGTGCGACATCAGCTACATTCTACTTGTCATTGCCTACAATCGACTGTACCTTCGTTGCCAATAAACTTCGTAACCCTTAACCGGCGTTTAAGTACCCCTAGCCCGTAACAATATTAAAATTTCGAATTCAGTTCTCAATGTGAATATCCTCGTTTAGGGTTATTCACCGGAAAGGGCCCAACAATAAAAACAACTGATCTCTGTTATTATTGAGTTAACCCAGGTACGCACGAGCGACTTTTTATAGTAGTGTACTAGATTTTCAACTCTCGGTGTCCAATCGAGCATTGAGAATACAAGAGACTGATCTCAAACCTCGCTGCTATTGGATTTCCACCTCTCGGCGCTAAGCAAATCCAGTGCACGACAAAAAAATCGCCATTGGGTATGAGGACTTATCGCACTGACATTAGGATTGCATTGGTTTACTGCAATGCATCTTTGCGTGTGTCATTCACGACAAATTAAATGAATAATAAACTAAGGCAACGAATCATTTAATCGTTTGTTCCGGCATAGTTGTAATTATCCTGTTAATTGCAAAAGCCGTAAAGCTACATAATAATTCCTAGTCACTTGACGTTTACGATACTGCTAATAAATATTAGATGATGTTTCTTTCAATGCACTAGGATGTTTGATGGACGTTAAGTTGAATGCCACAATTAATTAACGTCAATTTAAATGATGAGTAGCACCTTAATGTGAATGCCCGTACACTGTACAACTCATAATTAAAAAGTAACTACATTTACTCACACATTGATATCAATATTGGTCGACAGCCTCCGTGGCGTAGCGGTGGCGGACGCGGCCGCTGCGCAAGGTGGCGCGAGTTAGATCCCCGCACAGTGCAAATATTTGCACTGGTCTGGTCATGCCTCGGAAATAAGCACGTTAAGCCGTTGGTCCGGGTTGCCATGCGAACATCTAGTGGTAGTCGTTAAAGGATTGTTGGAGCCCTCAAAAAGTCCAACAACTGGTCAGCTGCAATGCTTCGATGTCGCCTTCAGGTTGTGGAGGTCAGACGGCAGTCGCTTCACGGAAAATGTCGAAGTTTAGCCATATCAGCAGTTAGACTGGTAAAAAGCGGACCTCAGACTCCAAAGCTGAAAAAGCTTCGGATGCGACTGGGATAAACGCTGAGATGATGATGATGATGATTGATATCAATATTGGTGGACGGGCACTGTGGTTATATAATACAACGGCACAGGTCAATCGCTCAATGTAAGCTGTTTGCAGTGCAGCTGCGGATGGTTGAACATCATTACATAATATCATTACCAAGACCCATCGAAAATCACACAAAATTTTTGGTTCTGTCAATTATTTGTGGATCTTCAGTACGTGTAGTCAGAAGCATAAAAATCTGACATGTCTTACCAAGGAGTATCGTATTACTCAGTAACTAGATTATGGAGGTCAGATATGCTCAAGGTAACATGTATACTGGTATTCAGTTGCACCCCATATTCGAAGCCGACCCAAACATAGTAGGGCAAAGGCTAGACAGACATTTTAATATTAAAGTTTTTAGTTATTCATATCCGAGACGGTTTGCAGAAGGGATGATATTATGAATGAAAAGGGAGACAATGATAATGCGACGGCGAAAAAGGGAGCACGTCTGAAAATATCAAGCTGATCTCAAAAAAATGGGAAATAAATTAGCAAGAAAAAAAGTCGAATAGGCGGCTAGTTTTATTTAGGACCCGAACAGGTCGCGAGTACTAAGGCTCTATAAACACAGCACGTTTTCTTTACGATAAGTTGACAAACCGCGCCGTAGAAAAACAACGTGTCTGTCAATAAGCTTCTATAGTGACCCATACAAAGGGACAATCGTGTCTACACCCGTCGAATAAACCTTTTTTAACCGTCTTTTACGGCAAGAAAAGGTGTGTACACAAAGGGCCTAAAGCCTATATAACCAAGCAAAGTTATAATCACTTATTGCCTACGATGCTTTTGTTACCAACCGTTCTGAAAGTGGAACATCCAATCGAAGTCCACAAGTGAGTCAGTTGGGAGCTTGGGACCGTTCTACCTCCCCTTCATTACTTAGCAGTCCCGCATTCAAGTTACGCGGGTCATTAAACAATTTCAATAGGACTTTGAAACGCTGTTTCCCACCGATCTAGTGTTCCAGGATGGGCCTTGTTATGTTTAAATATTTATTAAGTGTGCGTTCGAAATTTAAAATGTTTGAGTTAGTTGGTTTATTAGGTGCTATTCACGGTGACTTTTCAAGAAAACTAATTCGTGATGAGAAAAACGATCTCGCCCAGCCGTGTGGAGTGTGGAGTTGTAGAAGACTTACAGCGCTTATTGATGGACTGTGTCCGGTACGAGTCTGGTGGAAATAATTTGTTTAGGGTCTTGAGGCCGAACAGACTTGAAATAGGTACATTTCATAAAATCCTGGGTCAACCAAATGGCGATGATGCGAAGTTTCAGTTTAGGTTCAAGGCTCAAATATAAGAAATGTGTATTTTGGTATACGTCTGGACTGACAATCGCATTGCGATTGGAAACGTCCATAACTAAAAACAGATAAAGAATACTCTTTATTATGTACCACAAAATTATCGTTAAAAGCGATAAGATGGATCAAAACTCATGCATCACGATTGATTGAGGACTATCACAGATCAGCTTGCAGAGTTAATATTGAAACGTTTGTTTATATTCAGACCCAATATAATTCAATGTAAAGGATTAATCGAAGCAACACAGTCAGAGGACAGGAACGGAAGGATGCCCAGCAAAGACAATTTTAAAATATTCAAGGTATTATGCCAGACGCCACACAGACATTAAATGTGTGTTTTTTTTTTATAATTACAAACTAGTGCTTGACCGCAATCCCGCCTGATGGTAAGCTGTGACGCAATCGTTGATGGTAAAGCGCGCTAGTTTATTAACGGCCTATCCACTCTAGCCTTGAAGTCAGATTGTTCCAGTCCCTCGATGTTCGCGGTATAAAAGACGAGACGAAACGCTTAGTCCGAAACGTAGTGGTGTCAACAACGTAAGGGTGGGTACACGCCGTACGACGGGTCCTCCGATGATGGAACGAAGATGGGGAATTAAATCTTTTCAATCATCTCCAAAATATATCCTATAGAACACCGACAGGCTGGCTACTCTTCGCCTGTGCTCCAGGCTTTGGAGCACAGGCCTAATTCAATTTTGAAATATTCTGAATTTTCGATACACCTTCCAGGAGAGTGTAGATTTTTATCTTTTGGAGCACCCCGAAATTTTCTTTTATATTGAGCTCAATGAAAAGGCAATGGAGATAAAGGCAATGTTCCAGAAACTGAGATGTTCTTAAAATCCAGAATGTGACGTCACGTATTTAAAGGTTATTGATGGCATAGAGTTTTAGGGACTTTATTGATAAAGGAAAGGAGCAATCATTGGATGCTTATACGTTTAGCACGCGTATGTAGGTAGGTACATCATGGATTTCATTTCGCTGATATTGATGAATATGTATATAGATGATCCGAACAAAGGCATGCAGCATGTTTTAATAATTTTGCTATCTTAAATTATATATGGTGCCTGATAAACAATTATCTTAATTAGGTACCTACCTATAGATACATCGATCGTGCTCCGACGAATTGGAGCGGCATAAAAAATATTAAACCGGATATAGGTGCCTCGATTGGTCGGCTGCTTCAAACAAACCGGAACAAATCGTTTAAAGGTTTGGCCTCTACCCAATGACACCTTTTTCTAATATACATAATTAAATTTTGTATGTTATGCCCGCCTACAAAGCCCTTCGAGGACCACAGGTGTCCGTTAAACAACAGTGGTCAAGCCGAAATATATTAGTTAAGTTTATTGAATAAATTAGTCTTTAATTTTATTAGTAAGTAAGTAAACAGTAATATATTCGATGAGATGAGGACGACGCCCTTCGTCTCACCCGCAAAGCAACATATGGAGAGTTGTCGCGCGCTTCTACAGAAATGAGGTTACATTTAATTCAAGACTTGGCTGTAAACAGGTGGCCAGCGACGTGGATATCAATTACAAGTCTATAATGTTAAGATTAGTTTTAATTCCCCTATTGAATTTATGATCATCAACAAATATTTCAAATTCATTATACAAATTATATCTAACGATTTAATAACAATAACAGAGTCCACTAATAAGATCCACTTTTAACTAGACAAGCCAATTTACCATCATTATTCTTACAACTATCGTCTGTATGGGACCGTAATAGGCTATTACTTTAGCGAAACAAGACCAATTACGAGCTAATAAAGAGAGTTACCTCGACACAGAAAAATTCCTTTCTTTAAATGTCAGAGCGGTCAGGTCAGCCGCATAATATTTCCGCAGGGAGTCATATCTCGTCAAAAATCTACAACAATCCAGTTACTAGCAGAACACGCCCAGTCTCAAATATGAACTGTCGACGTGCACGATCTTCATTACACGCACAAATAACCCCAACTCATAAAGGTCACGAAGTAAACGAGTAATGAAAACAGACTTGAGATCTAACAAATGTCACTTATCGTGACATCGCCCACGCATGATAGAATCGCGCCGGCGACAATGGGCTCAAGGAATTGGGCCTTCGGGGACACGTATTCTACTCGGAAACAATTTGTGTATGGGTTTTTATCTCAACCGAGATGTAATCTTAAATCCATTTGAATAATATACCTATTGTTAAAACCGGCTTGCCCAAAGGTCTAGGTTGTGAGGAAAACATCAAACACACGTAACACTTGGACCTGCCTAGCCTACAGTGCAAATGATGAGGTGCTTGATAAATGAAAGTATTTCATGCGTACATAACCACTCCCTGAACAATTAATCGCACCATTACGCCGTGTTCTGATATCCTAGACGTCAAGTTATAATAATGGCATAATTTGTTGTCATTATTTTATGACGCAGTATCAAGGGCGGAGCCGAGTCGGTCATCTATCATAATTTATGAGTCAGCAAAACAATGCGCGAACTGTTTACATGTTTGGCAGTACGTAATAACGATTGTCTTATTGGTCATAAGGTATGTGTTGGCGCCTTGACGACGCATTTATTACACAGCTTTATTCTGAGCAAATCAATAGGTAATACCTGATGAATCAGCGAAACTTGTCATCAGGGGGCGATGGCGAATCTAATCTTTGTGCACGTTTTTAAGTTTACCTACAAATTATTCATGTGAGATTGTTAGAGAACTCAGTTTAGACGAGACAGAAGCAGAATTGAGGTCCAAGTAGGATTACGTTAACGAGCTCATAATAGGATTACGCACGTCGACGTGTCCCAGTTTCAACGGTGCACCGTTACCAGTCAACCCACACCCGTCGGCTGTCTGTGACAACATAATGATTCTGTGTTTATCGGTACAATACATGATAAGTGCAATAGCTATAACTACAACCTAGCTCTAGTCAAAGTCGAGAGATCAAGCCGATACACCTATGGCTTCAATAGGAGCCTATCTCAGTTGTAACGCGATGCCGATCGTGTTCTAATCATTGTTACGATTGTCAATATTTTGATAGAAGGTGAAAGCTCGAGAATCTGTTATGAACCGACGACAAATTTGAGCGGAGTACAATAATTTTCAATTCACATCACGCAGCGTAATTGAATGAACGAGCGGCGCGATCATGGACCGCGTGCCATTTCACTCGGCCGTGACTCACGAATTAGAGCTAAGTCGAGATCGTAATTATACTAGAGTTATTTCGTGCACACCCACTCATCCAGACACGGCTAGATAACAAACGCATCATAAAACACGGTAGTTTAATCAGTGTTCAAATTAAGGTCAATGATGAAGAGCCCAATGTTGAGTCCAAAGTCCGCAATAATGCCGAGCACGCATCTGATATAGCAAAATGCATTTATTTGTTTACTGTACGCAATTTGCACAAATCAGCTATAACTATTGGCAAAGACGGAAATGTCCAAGATAAAATCTTAGGTTATTTATTTAAAGTGTATATAAAATAGAAGACAAGACAATCGAAACCGAAGTGCATAGTAACTAAATTCAGCAAAACATAAATTTAAAAATGAATACGAATCTGTCAATCAAAAAGTACTTAAGACATTCATGCAGTATGACACGGCTTAAGTGTTAGTGGCTTAAAAGCTCAGGCCCTACGTCATTAAAACTAGATATGAACTAGAGATTACTTTAGAAAGTGTCGTGTCTCTCACAATGGGTAGAAGTGGAGCAGATAGCGACAGTGTTGCTCTCCAATTAACAAGATAAAGCGAATTGAGAGAAACAGCAGCCGAGCACAAAGATCAAACTAGTAATGAGGTGTTAGAAAGCCAACAATCGCTCGATGCCATCTTTGATATGTGACGCGTAGGATGATCAGGCAGACCTTACCATGAGGTGAGCACTCCAAGAGTCATAATATCAGATAAATACTAAAGACTCATATCTATGTGGGCGGCAGTAGTTATCTATGACGGAGCATCGACATTTGAAAGAAGAATTGAATTTAGTTTTATATTTAGCTAAGACGCTAACATTTATTTATCAAGACAACATCGAATAAAAACGACCAAATATGGAAGTAAAGCCATCATTAGCTCAATATATTTTCTATAACACTGCTATAAAGTTGCATTATTACACAAAACCTTGTTTATTGTGTCACAGTGGAACCGACTTAAAATCTTTCTCGACAAATAGTTCATTTAACTCGAAAAATCATGAACATTATGTGTCCTCTTCAATTAAAACGGTTTACGATTTATGGCTGTTAAATGAAATCATTGCAGTCGGTCATTTCACTTTATAAACATTATATTGTTATACAGTTGGGTATTCGTTGCGCTCGCGCATTTGTTAGAGGTGCGCCGTGCGGCGTACGCCTGCGCTGCCTGTGCCTCGCTGCACCGCCCTAATTATTTTCGGTGCATGACTGCCTGACTTTGAACGTCCCACCCTGTATTGTCTGGCCGGATATTTGTATCGGTATTCATGTACGTCACTTGGCAATACGACACAAGGTACACGACCTGGTACAATCTTTAAAATATTTATGAATGGCTTAAATCCGTAAAAGATTTTTTATGCATCCTGTCCGAAATTGTACTGAGACTGAGATGATATAAAGTATTACGCAAAATGTTGTTCAGTACCTAAACTGAGAGTGTCTTTATTACAGCTATAAAAAGGATCCCTGCTATTGAATTTTGACCCATTCCGCAGCATAAATCGGATTTTTTCATTCTTGTTACCGGATATCATAAATCTAATTCATGCCGGAAATCACATAAGAACCAAGATTATAAAACAAACGCGGTGAACATAATTTTTTCTGAAGATGCTACCTCATTTAAATAGGTTACTGAACTAGTTCGACAGGCTATTTAAAAATCCAACCACCCACGTTTATTTTAATTTGTATCAACAATTTCGACGAAGTCAAGGAAACGTGTAATCCTAATAAGAAGTCGCAATTAACTGCCATCATGAGCATAATCTCTTGGCACCATGCCCGATGCAAGCGACGTTTTTACATTTTTTACACAAAGAGTTGAACAACTACGTGTCACTGAGAATTTATTGTAATTATTCGCTTATTAAACAAGTTTTAAATTTATAAAAAGTTTTAACAAATTTTTCATCTGAATATGTAGTTCTCTTCATCGCCAACTTGGAATTGGAAGGAAATAAGCGAGTAAACAAGAGCTGTAATTATAACGATATTAGGCAAGGCTGGCAGAGATGATAATAGATAATTAATTGATTTAGTTATAATCAGTTAGGGTGCATCAAAGTAATTTAAATTCGTGTAGAACTTCATCCTTGCAGATATTTTAGCACATCTAAAGCAAACCGACGGGGCTGAGGACCAACAAAATGAACATGATGTCACATGCAATTTATAACGACCTTCCGCTGTGGTCACGCCCTTCTAAAAACCTTCACGTAGCGGTCAACATTAAAGTATAATTTGTTTTATACTCTTAATCAAATTCGAAAATTATTCGACGATGGAGAAAACATCATTTTTCATCATAATATCAGGACGGCAGGTAGGAGAGTAAATTTGTTCGTTGGCGGAGAGTAAACGGAAATTAATCAATCTGCTTTCAGTGCAAGCGCCAGCGCTCGGCCAGACGTGAGACGAAAATTCATTTGCTATAAAATAATGACTGAAATAAAAGCTAGATAACTAACATGTTAATACGAATTATGGAACATGGCTGCACCCCTAAATGAGTAGTTGAATATTTGTCTCCAGATTACAGTTAAAGCGTGCAAAAACGTGAATGCATTTAAGTTATGTGGATGGGCATGTCACAGGATACGCGCTCCGTTGCGCCTGCCTCATCAGATGTCCCCTTTGAAAGTCCAACCAAACGAATACCAATTTCACCGCTGCCAACTGGCGCGTACTATGAAATACTGCGAGTACGATGCAAAGGATGAAATGTTTGATAAAACGTGACATGAGTTGATGACTTTTCGTACCCAACGCGCTTAGGTGTTTCATAAGCGACGAACACTTTCACTATGCGGCTTCATAAATCCAGCAACCCGAATAGCTAAGCAAAACCTCATGGCGCATCGAGAGACTTAGGAAATCGAGCGCAACTGAAACTGGTTGAGTAATCGTGCCCCTGTGAACAGGCACACGGCCCGGCTCAGCACATCGAGTTGCACAATGTGAACGATGATACAGAGACAGGAGCTTTGTCACGATTCGTGACACAAAGACTGTGAAATATAATACAAGTGGGTTATTTAGAACGTGACCACACCGCGATACATTACCTACCATACTGTATAGCTTTGCACCCATTTTAGGATAGAAATGGACATAAAGACCAAATAGATAGATTATTACCTATTATATTGGTATGAAAAATATCCAATACTGACAAAGACCAGGAAACGAGATAAATGAAATCAATTTTATTCAGAATAATTCGATTAAGTTCAGAATCATTTAATTTGCGTCTTTTAGAGAGGTCCGGCGCGAATTCATGAAATTCCGTTTGAGAGGACAAACTGGATTGGACCTCGCATAAATGCGTAATGGTATTTAGGTGCTTCTGGTTTTACGCCCGAAGCCATATTAACCGCACGTCCACACATAAACGATTTAAAAATCCGTTTCGACTAACGATGTTTCACACATTCACATGCACCTTTTGTTGTTTTTTGGTAACAAAAGTGCAGTCTTTCCTTACCACGAATATGGCGAACAAGCCAATGTCAGTAAATAATTTGTTGAGATGTAGTAGATAACCTTATAAGCAGCCAAAGAAGGAAATAAGTCATCGAGATAGGAGGTAGGATTTATATAGTAAGTGCGCTGACATCGGTTTCACCTTGAATGTTCAACGAATAAAAAATACATTTTCATTCACGATTTAGAATTTACGTACAGTCTTTTCTTAAGCTGTCATGTATTATTGAGCTATCAACATAATACGGCGATTGATACTTTTATGGCTCATTTATTAGTTAATAATAATTTGTTTATATAAATAATATTATGTGGTATATCTCTATACACAACAAAAAAAGGATAGGTACTTGACAAGAAACATTAGTTTTTTATGCTTTTAGATGATAACTAGGGTTGCCAGACCGCCGGGAAATCCGGGATTGTCCCGGAATCTTGCCTCTTGTCCTGGAATGAGCGGTAATTGTCCCGGATTTTAAAAAAGTTATTAATTTTGTAAGAGTTGTTAGAGAAAGATTTTACGAGTGTCCGGATTTCGAATGAGCTTTTTTTTAGACGTTATTTTTCCGAGTGTCCCTGTCTGTGTAGGACTGTCCCGGATTTGATTTCCAATGAGCTTTTTTTTAGACGTTCTTTTTCCGAGTGTCCCTGTCTGTGTAGGACTGTCCCGGATTTGATTTCGAATGACCTTTTTTTTAGACGTTCTTTCCGAGTGTCTCTGTCGACAACTGTCCCGGATTTGGTCAATTCCTATCTGGCAACCCTAATGATAACTGAAGAACAAGCAAACCTTTCATGACGCTATAAAGCGCTGTAAGTAGAATGGGCAAAGGTGCCGCGTTGTGATACAGATCTATTTAAACAATCGCGCACAGGTACCGCGGGTGTACCACACCTTTCAAGCAATTCCCGCTAATCATGCGTGCTCAAATCAATAAAATAAAGAAACATCTGTCCACGATTGTAATTATAGTTTTATTACTTTGCCACTAAGTCCATTTTGCCGATCGTTTGTACTTAGCATTAAAAGCCCACGAAAACCAGTGGAATGTTACTCAACGTCCCTTCTCCAGTGCAATATCCTTGGCCATACCGACCCGGCCCATGCCCTACAAATGTATTAGCATATACCCACCAACAAATGCGCTACTGATTGCATAACTTAATACTGCATATTATGCAACCTATATTACTATGCTGTGTTTGTAAGGATGCTTGTAAAGACGGATATTATAAACATTTTAGTGAAGATACCTTCATGTATACTCAACGTCTGGGAATGGAAATGGGGTTTGTCGAATACCTACCGACTTAAACCCCTAGGTGGCCGCCCCGTCAGCACGAAGGGGTCTGAGACCGGGATCTACGATAAAATGCACAATGTGACGTAAGAATAACGACTCTGACCGGAGGCTAATTTACAGAACATGGTAAACTTACCTTTAATCTACACTCAATGGATATTGTTGTACCTACTGTGAAATGAAGGAAATTTCAATCTACATCTAGTGCCTTACCTATTTAGTTAATCTATAAAAAAACAGATCAAAGTGAATATAAATTTAGTAGGTACAGCTTTTACATTTCAGGACGATCCATGTTCATCACTTCTAAATGGATTCATTTTTATCAGTTTTCTTTTCTGTAAACAGTCGTGTATGCTACTTAACCATACTAACATGTGTCTACAGTATATTTATTGCGTTATCACTTATCATAACGAAATAGGACGGGTCAAAAAGTGAGTAAAAGTGCCCAATCCTATCAAGTAATGTAATCATATAAATTCATATTTATGTCCTCACATGTTATTTTATAGTTATTGGTGTTTATCTTATCGCATGATGTGGTTATAAAGACATTCCAATATGCTTACAGTTAGAAAAGGTACCTAAACGTATAAATCCGTGATATTTTGACACTGTAGTGTAAGATTCTTTCGTAAAGCTCGATACTGTCCGATATGAGGATGTTGATACGGCGATGAAAATCATAAAACACACAAGGTTTTAAAAGGGTCCGTGATTATTTTGGGATAACTTGTAGGTAAGATCCCAGAAAGCCTTTGTATTGTAGCATTTTCTTTGAAAGCATCGCGGTACGTAACTACAAGCACAAACATTGCCGGTACAACATGCTAATTTAAAGAGCTATGTCGACAACTTTGATTAGGTTTCCTAATTGCCGTAATCTTACATTAAGGCAGTAAACGCCACTTGGTATCTCATCAGATTTCTCAGACACATTTGATTATTCAAGCGTCCGTAATCCCAATACCTTGTTAGCCAATTTGATGTGCCTAGATTTGTGTGTGGGATTGGGTGTCTTGCCACTTTACTAACGAGTATTCTCTGAACACTATAAAATCTTCTGAGCAGCCAGCACTCCTCTATCAGCCTCTCCTAATACAATGTAAATATACTACCCAAGCACTTCTCATATTAATTAACAGTTTGTCTTAATAGCGGTACAAGTATGTCATAGTTTTGCTCAAGCTTGTAATTAACTAATTGACATAGAGAACGTCCTAGTTGGCACACTGAACATCTTTATTTATTCTGTATCTGGAGCATTTAATGGTGTTGTCAGTATTTATCTATGATTTTATTTCCTCTAGCACGAAGCCACATGAGGTCGTGTCCATTTCTATGTGTACTTTCGTCGAGCAGGTTTTTTGTGTGAGTTTCCTACCATCCTATTCGACCTTTGAATTGTTTGTAGCTTTATCTTGGCCCCATTAAGGTCGGTGTTATTTAATTGACCGTTGAGTGATGATGGTGTGAAAACCAGTTCATTTTTGTTACAGAGAATGTGTTGCGTTACTATCATAAGGACCATCACGTCAGTCAGATGTGTATAAAATACTTCTTTAGAAAACAAACTCTAAACATATTAAGTGAATGCCTTAAATGGGCATTTAGGATAATGCACTCGTTTACGTTGCAATGTTTTGTTATAGTATAACGGTAAAATCTTGCAAGCAGCAAAGCGTGGGCCTCGCTGAGCGGAATTCGTGAATTTAACTATACCGACCGATACATAAGTGTAAATATTTATAGAAATAGAATCATGTTCGAACATAATGATTTAGTTATAAAATAAGGAATATTTTTGAGGAATAATCGGTTCGATCACATACTTGCATTCGGAAACATACGATGACCTCCTCCAGAATATTGAATCGAATCGATTCTCGATTATATGAACGTGTTCCTAGTATTGCACAGGATTCTGCATGCCGAGTTAATGGAAACTTGAGTTATAAAACTAAACCTATTGCTTACCATTATGGTGACCAGGAAAGGATAGATTTAAAGCTCGTATAAGCCGACTGTAAAATAAGTTTAGAACGTTTCCTTGTAACACAACTCTGTGTTTTTATGTGTTCCATCCGTTTAGATAACGAGAAAAAGCAAAATCGATTAGATTGGTCGCACATTTGATACCCGATATATTTAGTAGGTACCTTAGGTAAATTGCGTTGAGTAAGTACATTTAAAATACTTTCTAAATGTACTTTTTTGAATTATCATGTACCTACGTACATGATGATTCACAAAACGCTTGTAGATAAGAATCGCTTGAAACAGTTTGTTTTTGCTAAATAAAATACTAATCATGCCCGATATTCTTTGTAAAGATTTTTTACTCAAACACATCATAGATAGATAAATCAAGTTAAGCAATTCGAAGCGAGGACGTACATCGTACTAAGATAGTGTTGCAGTCCCAAGGAACAATAACAGCTTGTTAATGCCTTGTTCCTGAGTAATGAGCTTCCTCGTTATAAAGCCAGCCAATTGGTTTAATCGCCACGCAACCACAAAGCAACTACACATGGTACCAAATTAAAGGCATATAAATTATATGTGTATGCTTGTAATATTAATATAATTGGAACAGGTTTCGTAGCTAAACCCTGAAGGTGTATAATAATTGACTTAGCAAGCAAAATTATATCAATGTCAAAAGAATTAGATTACTGCAATGTAATACAGACCAATCTTAAAACTCGGTACTTAGCCTGAGATATAAAGAAGGTTAAATGCCAGGCTAATAGGGAAGGTCTGTCTGTGTTAGTCCTCAATAAACAAACTTTCGCTCCGTAACATAAGAAGATATGATTACACACATAAAGAAAGGGCTGTCTTGTATAACGCAGGTCTGCTAAGCAAACAAACAGAGTTGAGAAATGAGGCCACCCGAAGGGCCATACAGCCGAGTACGAAAGTGAATTACACGGCCCAAGGCTGACCGGTCTCTCCTCAAACCAAGTGACCTTTACCACTCCAATGATATCCTCGTTCCCGCGACGCCATACTATATCGAAATACCAAATGTGTTAATAACCACTGAAACAACTTTAAAGTATCTTCAGCTTTATTGTTGAAGCAATAAAAGTTTTTACGATCGCAAAATTAAGTTGGTGCTTCACAAAATGACATTTAGTGTAGGTATGAGCATTTTTAAAGTTTTGATTTTATTTTTAATAGATGAAGGTCCTCCTCAATGTAATTAAAATAACCATCAGTTTAATACGGTCAAGCAAGCAAGATATTTAAACTGCAAAAATTAAAAATCATTTCAGAGATAAATATGTCATCGACCTAAGACGTTTCATTGCCAAACAATACACCAAATTAACTGAAGAGTATTATAGTATACTTATCTGAACAAAAAATGACAGATATGAAAATATTAATTATAGTTATGAAGACACATGGCCGTCACCGTTTGTAAGTCAAAATGTGTAACTTAATAATGACCGCGCACAAAAAAAATGAATGATCGTGTACGAAAAAATCCTTTTGAAGCTATCAAAATAAATCAACTTTTTGTCGCAGAATGATTATTTAAAAAACATATAGGTAATTCAATTGAAATCAATGATAAAAAAAACAAGATGAAGAGTTTACAATGATTGATTAAATGTTTGACCCAAGATTGGCACACATTTATTTGATGTTTTCGCTGTAAAAGGAAATTACCACGATAACTTGTTTGTAGCCAAAAGGACAAGCATAATAGGTATTGTAGATGATATAATAGCACACAGTTATTATCTAACTAATGGTAACGATGACGATTGGGTTTTTGTTAGATATTTTCTTATACCTATACACGCACTTGTTCTTTATAACAAAGTAAAGCTTACTATACAGAATATAAGTGAGAAAGAGAGCACGATAGATATTGACAACCATAGTCATTAAACTGTAATAACTATTGCAGAAGAAACCTTTGTAGTAACACAAACCATAAAAGAATAGTTTTCCCCAAAGAAAACAGAGCTTGATAAATAGGTCAGGAAATCGCTACGAAAAGAAAAAAATGTTCCATGAAAAGGCATGTATAATTTGAAAAAAAACCGGCCAAATGCGAGTCGGACTCGCACACCGAGGGTTCCGCCGTATAAACGTAGCGGTTTACAATTTATGACGTACTAGCTTTCCGCCAGCGGCTTCGCCCGCGTGGAGTTCGGTTATATCGCGCTATTTAAATTCCCCTCGGGTACATCAAATTTTTCCGGGATAAAAGGTAGCCTATGTTCTTTCTCAGGGTCTAAAGATTGTCTGTGCCAAACTTCATCAAAATCGGTTGAGAGATTTAGGCGGGAAAGCGTAACAGACAGACAAAGTTACTTTCGCATTTATAATACTAGCATTGATTTTGAATTTTTCACAGTTTAGAGGCAATTAGATTTAAGAAGTGTTTGATATGAATTTCAACTTTAATATCTCTACGCGTTCATGTGAAAAAGGGTAGGTAGTAAGTTTATAATTATTAAAAAAATATTTTATGTCATGTAAGCAAAAATAATATTTTAATATTTTATGTAACTTCAAATTTATCATTTTCACAATTTTGCCTTTATCTGTCTGTACGTTTTACGCTGTCTGTCTGTACGCCTTTGTCTGTATATAACGTTGCTTCGTGCCGAATTTCAAGATTCTGAGTTCACGGGAAGTACCTTGTAGGCAAAGAGATTTAAGATATATAGAAAGGGCATGTGTCAAAATGGCATAGAAAAACTGTGATCTCATGGCTCAGTTCCGCATTCTAGTACAATAAAGCAAAATTAGATCGACAATTGGAGACATCAAATAGTAAAAATGAAATAAGTTTATATAAAATATATTCAGCTATTGCCCGGTAGGTGGCCAGTGTGGTCTATGTTGCCAGATCCGATTTAATACCCTAGTATAGTTCAAATCGGGTAAATAAATATTGAAAAGTAAACAAATTAAGTGAAACTTGTCTTGTACAAACAAAAACTCTTTTAGAATTTTATTCGCTACTATTAATTTACCGTGACACCGTCTATTGGCATTTTAGATGTTTTATGCTTACGAATTATTTTAACGCTCAGTTTATTGCGATTTTTGAGTGTAATAGACCTTTTAGGCCATAAAGCGCATTTTGTTTTGCAATTTTCGTTTGCATTTCGTTTTTAGCAAAATTATTCTTTTTACACGTTTGTTTGCAAATATTTTCAAATGGCAATGCAAAAAACTGTGGTAGGGTTTGTATCATTTCGATATAAAGTTATCAATAATATTCAAAGAAGTTACTACGACGATGTTTTGTCGCATTATGATAGCTTGAAACAAAAAATTAGGAAACAGAATAATTATGGGTAATTTCAACTTTACAAGTTTCTTAATTATATAATTCTTTTAATATAATAGGCGCTAAAGTTTAAAATTGCCGATTAGTACTGAAAATCTAAATTATTGCTTATTTTTTAATTTTTAAATAATTCATTTATAATCAATATATAGGAAGGTCGTTTATGCCTTTGTGATAGAACTCTGAGGATCTAGACTACACAAACTGTGTGAAAGCAGAACTGCCTCCTGGGAAGAAAACTTCTTGTCACGTAGATAATTGTCCAAATCACGACAAAAATGGTAGTCTGCTGGAGCAAGACCTTTACCAGATACGTACGCCATTATCTTTAAAAACGGCAAAAAATCACGGTTATTGTATGGGAGCCCGCCTTCAGTATTTATTTTATTTTAATTATTTATTTGTAATTTGAATATACATATAACCAAATATTCCGTGAACATTTTAAGCGTCTGTCTGTTTCCGTTATTAATATGGAGCAAAAAACGGCAAAAATTCACGTTTGTTGTATGGAAGTTTGTTGGGGAGGTTCGTGGAACACAAATAACAACGCTATAAGTGGTGTAAGAATCACATAAAAGTATAATAAAATAGTTACTTAAGAAACAGCAGGCACGACAATTGTGATCGGAAAATACAACGTCAGTATCTTAGTCTATTTTCAAATAAGACATATTCAAAACATATTTATAACCAGCCTTTACACATTGAGACCATGAAGATGATACTTCAACACACCCCCTTCAACTTCTGGGCTCAACACCTTTAAAATATAAGTAGGTGCTATAAGCGGAAACACAAACCTAACTCACTAGTCAAAGATTCGTGCCTTACGCGGGACAAAGGCTTGGTGAGGATATCTGCCAACATTCTATCAGTTCCCAAATGTTCCAAAGTTATGGATTTATTTTCACGCAGCACATCTCTAATGAAAAAATAACGAATATCAATGTGCTTACTTTTCGCGTGATAAACACCATTATCCTCGGCTAGGTATATGGCACTTAAGTTATCAGCATGCATTCTTACCTTACATAAGTTGTGTAGGCCTAGCTCCTTTAACAGACTATTTAAGTACATAGCTTCTTTCATGGCTTCTGCCAAACTCACGAACTCGGCCTCACAGGTAGACGTTGCGACGATGCGTTGCTTTTGTGAAGCCCAAGAGATACCTGCACCCCCTAAAACGAAAACATATCCCGTAAATGATCGTCGATCATACGTACAGCTACCCCAGTCTGCATCCGCATATCCTTGAATGCATAACCCAGTCGGCTTGTAAACCAAACTGTAACTTATAGTACCTTTTAAGTATCGAAGAATCCTTTTTGCCGCTTTCCAATGAGTATCATCAGGATTCTCCGCAAACTGTGCTAGTTTTGCCGTAGCGTTCGCTATATCCGGCCTTGTCGCTACACTCAAGTACATAAGCGAACCTATGAGCTCTCTATAGGGAAATATTTTCCCCTCCTCTTTTTTTCTTTCGCTCATCACTGGTTTCCCTGTCTCCATAGGCGTCTTAACAGGTTTCGAGTTCTCCATGCCAAATTTCTTCAATATATCATTGATATATTTTTCCTGTGACAAATGGTATTCAACACCATTCTTCTTGATATTAATTCCTAGGCAAAAAGTTGCTTGACCAAAGTCTTTTAACTCAAACCTTTTTGCTAGTTCATGCTTGAAGGTATCAATAGCAAATCTCTTCTGTGACGCAATTAATATGTCATCAACGTAAATCACCACATAAAGATCAGACCCATCTTTATTTCGCTTGTGGTACAAGCATGGTTCATTTACTGTTGGTCTTAAACCCATTTCTTTCAGTTTAGTGTCCAACTTTATATTCCACTGACGTCCAGCTTGTTTTAGTCCGTAAAGAGATTTATTTAAAAGGCAAGTATTTCCACCTCCTTTTATATCTTCAAGCATTCTTGCTGCTCTTTTTCCAGTAGCGCTATTAGCACTTTCAAGTTTTATAAGTTTCTCCAAACTTTCTTCTAGCAAATCTGGAACCTTCATGTATATATCTTCATTTAAATCTCCATTTAAATAAGCTGTATCAATGTCTATCTGATCAATGTCCATATTCATTTCGACAGCTAATGCGATTAACAAACGTACTGTTACTAGTCTAGCAACTGGTGCAAATGTTCTATGATAATCAAGGCCTGGTTGCTGGCTATATCCTTTCGCAACAAGTCGCGCCTTCTTTTTCTCAGTTTTATCGACATTAAGCTTCGTTGTCAACACATATCGACATCCTACAACATTCCGATTTAGTGGTTTTGTTACCATTCTCCAAGTGTCATTTTTCACTAGACTTCGTATTTCCGAAAGAATCGCTTCCTCCCACTGACTCTTCTCGTCACTTGACAAAGCGTCCTTTAACGAGGTTTCAATAGCTCCAGCAAAATCATTAGTATCAAGAAATTCTTCTGACGATGATTCGTTCTCGCTATTTTCTCGAACTTCAATCATATTGTAGATTTTTCGAGGTCTCCCTACTTGTTCTTTCTCAATCTTTGGTCTTCCAGGACCTCTTTTATAAGTAACCCTTCTCTCACCTACTTCAGTATTTTCCATACTTACAGTATTTGGTGAATGCAGTTCCTCATTTAATGTCCTTTGAGGACAATCTGTATACGGTTGCTCACTTGATGTAGTCGGTTCGTTACTCAATGACACATTTAATCGATTCTCTTCAATTTCACTTGATGGTACATTTGTTTGTCTTTCCAATGGAATTTCTATCTCAACTGTCTTTCTCACAGCCTCATTTTCACACTGTGACTGAAGAAGTGGTTTTGATATTTTACATTCATTTTCAATGAACTTTCCTTCCTGAAATCTGACATCCCTCGACACTATGAACTTTTTCCACTCTGGTATCCATATTTTATAACCCGTAGCTTCCGATGGGTAACCTACAAAATAACCAACAATAGCTCGTGACGCAAACTTATCTTTTCCTGGCTCTTTACATAAAACATGAACTTTTGTACCGAATGTCCTCAGATAACTTACGTTCAGAGGTTTTTCAAACCATTTTTCATAAGGAATTCCACCATTCAGACTGCTTGTTGGACATCTATTACGCAAATAACATGCAGTTGCAATTGCTTCTGCCCAAAAGCTGGCGGATAAACCTGACGATAACAACATGCACCTAGCCATTTCCAGAAGTGTTCTGTTCATGCGCTCAGCTGTACCGTTGCTCTGCGACGTGTAAGGTGTCGTGAGTCGTCTTTGTATTCCATTTTCTTGTAAAAATGTATCAAAAACTTTATTTTTATACTCCGTACCATTGTCACTTTTAAAAGTTTTTATTTTTCGGCCTGTCAAGTTTTCAACATGACATTTAAATATTTTAAATTTTGACAGTACCTCATTTTTACTTTTAATCATAAATACTTGACACCATCGAGTACTATCGTCGATAAATGTCACGAAGTATTTATTCCCTCCGTTCGATTGAACTCTCATTGGGCCTACCACATCAGAATAAATTATTGTTAATTTTTCCTTACAAGGCTCCCTGGACTTCACAAAAGGCAACGAAACCATTTTACCCTTAGCACACACATCACAATCCTGCAATTTAATGTCAGTCTTGGGTGACCCCAGACCCGATTTCTTGAGTACTTGCATAAGATCTCTAGCATTCAGATGCCCCATACGCTCGTGCCATCTATACAAATCCACATCACTCCCTGATACTACAGATGCCGAGGCATCCAGCTCCCTCAAGTAATATAACTCTCCTCGCCGGTCAGCAGTTAGCTTTACCTCACCGTTCTTGATAACAAAAGCCACATCACGTTTGAAAATGACTTCACAGCCTCGTTCAGTGAGTTTAGCGATTGAAATGAGACTATTACGTAATTCGGGAACAAACAATGTATCTAAAAATTGAATTTTGCGCGTACCATCATTATTACATGCTAATATCTTAACTGTGCCCCTACCTTGCACGGATGTTGTTGAATTAGTGGCTAGTTTTATTGTTTGACTCGAAGGCAAAACCTCATCAAACCTGGTACCATCGTTGCACATATGGGAAGTGCAGCCGCTATCAAAAATCCATTCATGTCGATTTTTGACATCAGTAGCACAGCAGTCACCTGAAACTTGAGTAGCAGTTAAAGCTTCAAAATCTTCACACTTCACATCTGTACACGATTCTACGTATCTGGTTTCCACAATACTTTCCTTCTTTTTCTTGCACTCTGATGCCTTATGTCCAAATGAATGGCATTTAAAACATTTATACTTAATGTTTTTGCTATTTCCAATCTTATGTCCTTTCTTCTCATGTTTATTCACATTTAGGTACAAAGCGCCTTCTAAATTATCAACTTTTGTGTTGCCTCTTGAGTTATACTCCTCAATGATCTTCACTTTCAGTTGTTCAGGCTTTGGAAGCTCGTCCCTGGACTCAATGGCGCATCTAAAATTCTCATAACTAGCCGGCAAACTATAAAGTAGCATTATGGCTAATAGGTCGTCATGAATAACAATGCCCATATCTTCGAGTTTATCGACAGCTTCAAAAAATGAATTTAAATGTTCGCTCACCTTCTGATCTTCGCTCATTTTATGCAACATGAGCCTTTTCATCAAGGTTGCTTTTTTCGCAGGGCCTCGTGATGCGAACAAGCTCTGCAGCTTTAGCCAAACTTCTCGTGCAGTGGTTATTTTTCTTACATGACGAACTACACATGGATCCAATGCCAGTATTAATTCTGACCTGGCCTTCCTATCACCAGTCTCCCATAATACCTTCGCGACATCATCATCCGGCTTTGGCTTCTCACCGCTGACATATTCCCAATAGTCGTTTTTTATTAATAACGCCTCTACCTGAATCTTCCAACTATCGAAATTATTTCCACAAAGTAATTCGATACGTACGTTTGACATTTCGTACACACACCTATTTATTATAATTTTACTATTAATTCTTCTTACTACTCACTAGGCCCATAACCTTTGTTGGGGAGGTTCGTGGAACACAAATAACAACGCTATAAGTGGTGTAAGAATCACATAAAAGTATAATAAAATAGTTACTTAAGAAACAGCAGGCACGACAATTGTGATCGGAAATACAACGTCAGTATCTTAGTCTATTTTCAAATAAGACATATTCAAAACATATTTATAACCAGCCTTTACACATTGAGACCATGAAGATGATACTTCAACAAAGCCCCTTTAAATATTTTATTATTTTTATTCTTAGTACTTGTTGTTATAGCGGCAACAGAAATACTAACACATTCTCTGGAAATTAAAACTGTCTCGCTATTACGGTTTATGAGATACAGCCTGGTGACAGACGGACAGACGAACAGAGAAGTCTCATGAATAGGGTTCGTTTTACCTTTTAGGTACGGAATCCTCAAAATCACAAAGTAGCTCGCAATCATTGTACTGCATATACGTACCTACATATTTTATGAATATATTTCATTATAAATAAGTTATGTAATTTATGTACTTATCCACTTAACCGTAAATTTTATCCCAATTTTTACGGTTAAGTAGAAAAGTACTGAAATTAATAAATTACCATTTCATTTCTAATACAAGGTACCGATTCTTTTCTTTTTTTAAATTTGATCGACAAGTCTTTCCAAAGTAGATAACTTCTCTTTTAAAATGCATTGAGCATAATTTCGACGAATGAGACGGAAGCCAATTTTCTTCTCTACGGTCTATCTGGACAAATCGTATCCACCTTTTCCCTACAACATTATTTTTATTCGGAAACCAAAAATAACAAAAACCTAGATAAATGAATAGTAATTGTTCATTCAATTTTGTTTATTAATATGATATGATTATGTTAAAATAGAGTTAATAATAAATAAACTTGAAATATAGTAATATTTTAAGTTTATTTAGCTATATTTTAAATGTCAATAAAATACAACAAAATGTATTCATCTTAATAAGTATTATCGATAACTAAATCGATAAACAACATTACTACATCTCTACAAGAAAATAGTAAAACTACTCAACAATAGAGGGCGCTTATTACAATAATGGTAAATTTTCTAGAACTATTTAAGATTTTTTTTAAATTTGAATTGCAGACGAAATATAAATAATTCATAGAAAAACATTCCGAAGTTAGGTCCAGTCGTTTTACTATAACGAGATGTACAGTAACACAAAGCGCAACATGGCATATTTCCTTAGAAAATGTTTATTCTTGGTGGACACAAATTACGTCCTGACGCGCAGACTAGACTGAGCGACTTTTAACCAAGTCGATAAAAGTATTGGCTTACGATTTTGTTCGTGATGTCCTGTCTATTGTAAATATAATTTTAATGTCTTTGCTTGTAGGTTTTGATTCCCTAGCGTGTGACGGAAATTCGTCTAAGGTGTCGGTATAAACTGCTGTATCTTTTGATCGCTTTAACTTAGAACTTTGATTTTATCACTGCTTAAAGGGACAATAGACCTAGGTATTTGGTATAAATTTCAATTTGATACCTTTATTAGTTCGTGAGAAATAAGGTAGTAAGTTTCATTTTATTAAAATATGTTTATTATATAACTAAAAATATGTGATTTTCGCAATTTTTCCTATATTTGCATTATATGACAATGCTTCATGCCAAATTTCAAGATTCTGAGTTTACGGGAAGTATCCTGTAGGTTTTGATTCCTTTGCGAGTGTCGAAAATTTGTTGAAAATATCGATATATCGGCTGTATCTTTTGATTGGCTTGGCTTAGAAGTTTGATATTTTCACAGCTTAAAGGGACAATAGACCTAGGTATTTGGTATAAATTTCAATTTGATAACTTTATTCGTTCGTGAGAAATAAGGTAGTAAGTTCCATTTTATTAAAATATGTTTATTATATTATATAACTAAAAAAATGTGATTTTCACAATTTTTCCTATATTTGCATCATATGACAATCCTTCATGCCAAATCCCAAGATTCTGAGTTTACGGGAAGTATCCTGTAGGTTTTGATTCCTTTGCGGGTGTCGAAAATTTGTTGAAAATATCGACATATCGGCTGTATCTTTTGATTGACTTGGCTTAGAAGTTTGATATTTTCACAGCTTAAAGGGACAATAGACCTAGGTATTTGGTATAAATTTCAATATGATAACTTTATTCGTTCGTGAGAAATAAGGTAGTAAGTTCCATTTTATTAAAATATGTTTATTATATTATATAACTAACAAAATGTGATTTTCGCAATTTTTCCTATATTTGCATTATATGACAATGCTTCATGCCAATTTTCAAGATTCTGAGTTTACGGGAAGTATCCTGTAGGTCTTGATTCCTTTGCGAGTGTCGAAAATTTGTTGAAAATATCGACATACTCGGCTGTATCTTTTGATTGGCTTGGCTTAGAAGTTTGATATTTTCACAGCTTAAAGGGACAATAAACCCGAGTATTTCTTGTGAATTTCAGCTTGATACGTCCACGCGTTCTTGAGATAAAGGGTCTTGACAGACAGACAGACAGACGGACAACAAAGTGATCCTATAAGGGTTCCGTTTTTTCCTTTTGAGGTACGGAACCCTAAAAAGAAATATCGGCAAGGAAAATACGCCTTTCCTACGAAACAGAGTTGAAACGAGCTGCGGGAATTCCGTTACATTACTAATAAAGCAAGCCTACACACGGACAGACACGCAGCACTTTCACGATACAAGTCCCTAAGGTAAACGAAGCCTTTTGGAACTGTTTCACATAAAAGCATTCGAAATAGACTCTACTTTCTTCAATATGCATGTCAATAATCGTAAGTATGTTGATGACAAAGATATAGAACCAGTTGTTTCATGTAGCATATAGTTTTTAGCAGCATCTGTTTCAACTCGAAGCAGATTTCAATATTGTTTGGAAAACGCTAGGCAGTGATGATGACGGGTCTGAGCAGTTGTGTTGCGTTCTGTGGCGGGTACGATGCGCCAAATGTTGTTGTCGGGAGTTTGGTCGTGGAGTCTCCCTCTAGCGCAGCATCGTTTGGTCGTGTTGGTCTTGGGTTTAACATTGTATCACCTCGCTCAACTGCCGTCATCCTTCCTATTCCTAAGTTTTTTAAGGCTTCATAAACTGGTGCGCTTTACCATCAACGATTGCATCACTGCTTGTCATCAGGCGGGATTGCAGTCAAGCACTAAATTATAATTAATAAAAATAATAAAAAAGTAAGCATAAATCCGCAACTGATTCGATACGAATAATTCTTATTCTAAATTTAGCAGTTTACATCAGCCCAATTTAATAAGTAAAATCTACGTGTTCTGAGATAAAGTCTAAAAACGTGATCTGTTTTTGATAGTTTGGACTATGTTTACTCCTCGCGATGACGAACAGTTTCTAAAAAATATGTCTAGGTACCTACCTATTGTATTGTCAAAACAAGCTTGTTTCACGTTCCCTGGGCTTTTATATCTAGACACAACCATTTAGCACTAAGGTGTTAAGTTTTAAGATAGATATTAAGTTAGAATGATGAAAGCAACTTCGACGCATAGCAGCAGGTGGATATTTTTTCATGTGAACGCCACGAATTAATGTTTATATTAACCCTAGAAAGATAACGTTATTTTTTTGTACTGAAAAGATAAACATGCGCCTCAGAGGCGCACCGTTTTAATAGCCGATTTTTTTGATGAAAGTCAATTATTTTTGTTTCATTTACGACTGTAAATTGTTGAATTATTGATAAGTAAATGAAATACATATGTATTATCATTATTTTTTATTTAAAATATTATAATTTGTAGGATTTTATAAACCATTAACAAAAATTAGAAGTCTTCTGTACTTAGACAGAAATTTTAAAAAATAAGCAACTTTTATAGTGTTTTTTCTTATTAACTAATTAATTATATTATAATCAGTCTCAAATTTAAATAAATACTGATAAAAACAATAGATAAAGACAATTGTTGCAAACATCTTTTTTATGTTCTCCGCACAATGTCTTTTTACATTTTATGCACGTTATTTTGAATATTTTTTTTTCTTTTTTTTAGTACATAAGCAACAATATTGTCGAATTTTAGTTATTGGTTCCTCATCGGCTTCTTCAGACATCTTTCTATTACTTTGTGGGGGGATATTCAATACTTTCTCTCAAGCGTCTTGATAAAGTAGGAATTTACAACCTAGTTTTCAAATACGGTGCAAAAATAGTTCGACACATGCAACTAGGCACTATTTGCATCATCATCATCATCCCAGCGTTAATCCCAGTCGCATCCGAAGCCTTTTCAGCTTTGGAGTCTGGGGTCCGCTTTATCAGTCCAACTGCTGATATGGCTAAACTTCGACATTTTCCGTGAAGCGACTGCCGTCTGACCTCCACAACCCGAAGGCGACATCGAATCATTGCAGTTAGACCAATTGTTGGATTTTTGAGGGCTCCAACAACCCGTAACGACTGCCACTAGATGTTCGTATGGCAACCGGGACCAACGGCTTAACGTGCTTTCCGAGGCACGACCAGACCAGTGCAAATATTCATATTCATGCATACAAATACTTGCACTGTGCGGGGATCGAACCCGCGCCACCTTGCGCAGCGGCCGCGTCCGCTACCGCTACGCCACGGAGGCTGTCTGAGAGATTCATTTTATGAGCATAATATAAATTACTGTGTTAGCAATTTATATTATGCTCATAAAATTAAAAAGATTTGTAGCATCATGCACACATCATCATCATGTAACAGCATGGATATGCTGTTCGTTGTTAATAGATTTAGTCCTGATTTATTTAACTAGGCACTATTTGCATGAACTATATTAATTGCAGACGTTTTTCTGGTATTTTGTCCTTTAGCAGTAGACCAAACATGCCTATTCTTGCCCCTGATCACATCATTGGGCGGAATTACTATGCGTTGGTCATGTCCAGTATTTTCAGTGACATTCTGCGATGAAGTATCCTTCAAATTTTCATAGATCATCACTCCTTCTTGACCATCAACCTTAGTCATTGACATGATCCTCGATCTCACTGTCACTGCCCTCATCAGCGCCTTCATCTTCTTCAGTCAATAAAGAAACAATTTCTCTTTCATCCAACACTCTTCTGCTGGACACGGTGTTAAAACACACCTAAAAACAATTGATGACAATAAGTATTCACTAATAAAAAACCCAACCTTTATTACTTACCATACATTAGTAAAAATAACAAAAACAAATTCACTATGAAAGTGGCAAAAGTTACACAAAAGATAAACATGCGCCTCCCGAGCGCAACACATCGCTCTAACAGCAAAACTATGGTACTTACCGAACAGAAGCAGCCGTCACTTGGAAGTGTTGACCAATGACTGGATTGGCTAGGAAACACAAGCTTGTACACGCGTCGGTAACAAAATTGCGGCGAAATATGTATTTTGCGGGCGCCTCTGAGGCGCACGTTATCTTTCTAGGGTTAATGGCACACGGTATGCAAGCTACTTGCATACTTTGAGCAAGTCACATGCGTGTGCAATTGTTTATTCCAGGCTTTATATGAACTATTATGAGGTCCACATGTCTACATATCTAGCTATGTAAGTCCATATTTAGCTGATTTGGCATTGTGTAGGTTTTTCTTTCAAACAGAAGTCATCTTATACTGGTTCATGTATAACCGTGTGTACAACTAAATAATAATACAATAATACAGCGCTTTCCATATTTTAATTTCAGGAGCAATAAAAGGGTTTCTACTTTACAAACATAAGACTGTTTAGAAATGTAAACGGGGTGCGTTAGCTCTAATAGAAATCTTATTTATTCATTGAAAGCAGTGATCCCGACGCATTGGTTAACCAAATATGCCTTCAGCAATCCCGTTTGTTTTCGAATTTATACAAAAGTAGTTGTAAACAATCTTAATCGAATTTAAAATTACAACGAACTGGCGACCCGTTCCTGCTTCGCACGGTGATTACGATTTGACGCATCGAGATTTCTTTGTTATCCATACTAATATTATAAATACGAAAGTATCTCTGTCTGTCTGTCCGGCTTTCATGAAAAAAATACTGAACCAATTGTAATGAAATTTGGTACACAGATAGTCTAGAGCCTGAGAAAGGACATAGCGGAATAACAAAAACTGTTGCGAAAATGCACACATACACACGTACATATTGCCCCCATTATTTTAAGAGGCGCTTATTTTATATCAACACGCCGACGGAGTCACGGGCAATAACTAGTAAGTTAAATAAAATACATAATAAACTTTCTAGTAAATTGGCGAAATACGCACCAAAATCCATTACACAATTTAAAAGAACGATGTGCTCACGCATCAGACACGAAAAGCGAATTTTAATTACAGTAATTTATTTACGCAATATAAATTATAAACGCCAATGAGGAAGACTTTGGTTTGTAAAGAGTGTATTCCAGTATTGTTTGTTACATAAAGTCATTACCTACGTAGACATAGACACAAATAAAGAAGACGCCTAGATTGAATATTAATGGTTTATGTATTAAAACAATCGTTTAACTTTACGATTATTATAGGTATTAAATAAATATGAAATTACACTTAAGTTTTTACGTTTTTCAGTTTAATAATACCGATTAAGCAATTGATAAAATATTAAACAGATACGATATATTCTAACAAACTGACCAAAAAAAAAATGTGCCGAACACAGCAGCAGCACACATGCATATTTTTATTCGGCAAACATTGGTACAGTGTGAGTGAGATGGGGCGCAATCTAAAGCATAGCGAAGAAAAAGATGGCTAGTGTTTGTCGTTTGCGCTATTAGTGTTTGTCGTTTGTTTTTACGAGTGTATCGAGAGTGACTAAAGCGAGATACAGGACTTACTTCCTTTTGTACGCTTCATTTTTAGTGCGCTAGTGACATATCTACCTTAGTTTAATATTTTATCAATGGATTAAGCACTTTCTGATGTAATAAATAGGAAGACATCTAATGAGTTTCCTTTCCCAAGAGAAAGCATCTGATATACTTAATCGAATTTAAGTTATGTTAATAAATTGAGCATCCAGTCGTCAAACGTCACATCGTTAATGGTAGCATGGTACCGATGGTCACCAATAATATAATTAGAGCCATTTACTTATAACAAATCGAAATTGGTTCAACAAACCTGAACTAGTCTTTTTTTTTTTTTATTAGTTATAAACTAGTGCTTGACTGCAATCCCGCCTGATGGTAAGCAGTGATGCAAGCGTTGATAGTAAAACGCACTAGCTTATTAAGCCTATTCACTCAAAAAAACTGAGTGAATAGGAAGGAAGACGGCAGTTGAGCGGGGTGATGCAATGTTTAACCCAACAACACGACCAACGATGCTGCGCCAGAGGATGATCTGGAGACCCTCCACGACCAAACTCCCGACACAACAACATTAGGCACATCGTACCCGGTACACATCACAACACAACTGCTCAGACCCGTCCTCCGTACGACTTCACCAGACATCATGCCGGAACACGACGAATCGCTTGGCGGCAAGACTTTGTCTGGTGGGTGGTAACTTATGCCGGCGGCTGATGTTGTTGCCTACCACCGAGACTCAAATCAGCCCGAATATCAGTAAAGGGGTCGCCATAACACATACAAGGTAAAACAATAATATGTATAAACAAAGGCATAAAATAATATGAATCCGCGAAGAGAATAATTATGTAGGTAAATGCTCTGCTAAACTAGTACTATCACAGTAGTCGCCTAGTTATAGTTTTGTTGAGCGGGATAAGTATAAATAAAAACAATTCCAAGTTGTAAAAAAATCGTTCGTGTTTTGTTTTTGTTAGCAACTAACAGGATAATGTACCTACCCCCACGCACATACGACACCAGTATATGTAGGTAGGTAGAGGTGCAGTATAAAGTTCTTGGAGGATATTCTTGTTTTTAAAAATATTTATCCAAAAGAAAGTCACGTTATGTGTAAGTGTATAAGTATTAAGCCAAAAATGAAGACTTGTTCGTGGTAGTCCAATTCCATGACAAGTCAAAACGTTTACCTCTCAATGAAGTGGGCACGGGTTGTATGTAATATTGTAGATATACAATATGTAAAGTAAATCCTGTCCGATCCGTGAAGGTATTGTTAGGAATCGATAACCGATTCTACTAATGCCGACAAAGACGGACTAAAGTTAAAAAAAAATCACCCTAAAAAATTAAATATTATTTTGCAAAAAGAGCTAACTTAATACATATGCGGTAGGACACCCTTGCGCGGGCGACGGGGGGCAGGGCACGCGACGCGTGGTCGAATCGCATAAGCGTACCGTCAAAATGGTGTTGTCACTTTTTTGAAAATTACCAAATTTCGGGGAAGTTGGAATTAATTCGCGGGAAAAAAAGATTATTTAAAAATTTATTAGTATTGTTACCATGATGACTACGTAACATTTTATATCATATTTGGTCATGTGTTTACCTAACCTTTATTATCCTTATGGGTCGGGCAGGGTTTTCTTTACATATTGTATAAGACAAAGAGCCCGAGAAAGACGCACGGAGAGACATATCACTTTTTTTTCTTATAATATGAACATTTCTGTCAACTCAAAGGATTTCAAATCTATACTAATATAATTATAAAGCGAGTTTGTTTGTTTGTTTGAACGTGCTAACCTCAGGAACTATTGGCCTGATGTGAAAAAATATTTTTTCGTTGGTTTAAGTCCATTAATCCAGGAAGGCTTTATAACATCACGCTGCGACCAATAGGAGCGGAGCATATCGAAACCTACGCGGGCGAAACCGTGGGGCGCAGCTAGTAATAAATAAAACTACAAACGAAATTGATTTTAATCACGAGCACAGAACATACATCTGTACATAGTCGGCAGCTGTGCGTCGTGACTGTGCCAAAAAGGCTTCCACTCAGCAAGAACGCTTGTGCTAGGAGTGGAAAATGAGCTATTGGCAAAGATAGCATTACGCACTAACACTAATCAATTAAGTTAAAGGCCACTTCTAGGTGTGCCTTCTACCTCTACAAGGCATAATACTTTTCGTATAAGAAGCGCTCGAAGCTTCACTGCTGTATGTCCGGAGCATGATTTTGACTGATTTCGCATAAGGGTCGCGACACATCTGCGGAACGTACGGCGTCGAAAGCTCAGCGGCTCAAGTGTCAGTCGCAATATTCAGATGTTATGACAAACTAAACGGGCAAAACGCGGCGTCTTGTTCAGCGCGCTACGCGACGGAAAGTTACGTGGCGTCATCGTCAGTCTGTCTGTGTCGACACTTTATGGTGTGCGGTTTTGTGACGTACCTGAATTGCCCAGAAAAATGGATTTAATTAGAATATTAGCTATTATAGAGGGCTCAAAAGACGTTGCCGTTCTTCGCTACCGCTACACGCGCGATGCACAACACACGCCGAACGTTCAGCTACGCCCGCCGAACTTTCGGTCGCGCAACGCATCGCGTGATTTGTCGCTTGCTATGCAAAATACATTAAATGCGTTTTAGCTGAAAAAACCGCTCGAAGGGAGGTTAGGCCCTACGCCGAACGCGGCGTAATTTCGGCTGATGTTTCATAGGCCCCTACGCTGCGTCTTTCAGTACGTGTTCGCTACTCCAGAACCTTACTGCACCATTGGATATCGGTTCTACGAGCAATGTGCCCTGCCCACTGCCAGTTAAGTTTAGCGACTCGCAGAGCAATGTCGGTGACTTTGGTTCTTCTGCGGATCTCCTCATTTCTGATTTGAACACGCAGAGAAACTCTGAGCATAGCTCTTTCCATTGCCTTTTGTGTGACTCTGAGCATTCGTATATGGGAATATTTGATAGTTTCAGGTAGTTTGACTTGCTGCCGTGACAGTACACAATGTACTTTAATTGCTCGGCTGTAAGTAATCGATATCTGTTATAAAACTGTAGTGGCTTGTTATTAGTAGATAACTTGATAAATTGTTGTTATTACCTACTAGCTTTCCGCCCGCGGCTTCGCCCGCGTGGAGTTCGGTTATTTTTTTTTTGTTTTTTTTTTTACATATTATAAACCAGCGCTTGACCGCAATCCTGCCTGATGGTAAGCAGTGACGCAATCGTTGATGGTAAAGCGCACTAGTTTATTAAGAGCCTATTCACTCTAGCCTTGAAGACACTCAAATTGTAGTCCGATGGAAACAACGCCGCTGGCAAATTGTAAAAAACAGTCCCTCGATGTACGCGGTATAAAGGAGGAGGCGAAACGCTTCGTCCGGATCGTAGTGGTGTTAACAACGTAAGGGTGGAAACCAGCCGTACGACGGGTCGTCCGCTGGTGGAACGGAGATGGGGGAATTAAATCATGCAATTCCCTCGCACACTCCCCGAAATGCATCCTATAGAACACCGAAAGGCTGGCTACTCTACGCCTGTGGTCTAGGCTTTGGAGACCAACTCGAGTTATATCACGCTTTTTAGATTTCCCTCGGGAACATCAAATTTTTCCGGGATGAAAGGTAGCCTATGTTCTTTCTTAGGGTCTAAAGATTGTCTGTGTGAAATTTCATCAAAATCGGTTGAGAGGTTTAAGCGGGAAAGCGTAACAGACAGACAGAGTTGCTTTCGCATTTATAATATTAGTACGGAAGTAAGGATTATTAGTAATGAAACTGTAAGCCTTCTTAAATTTAAATGCATAAAATAAACACGGATAAGCTGGTTATAATAAAAGAAGTGATACATATTCGATCAAGCCAATCTGCTTTCCTAACCTACGTCCATATCATGTTTGGAAGTAAAATGGCAATGCATCTATCATCATAATGGACCGTAACTGTCGGCTTTAGTGATGAATATTTCCCTTCAAATGCCACGATAATGTGGTTATCGACTGTACACACAGAGCAGAAACTCATGGTAGCTACACTGGTCAAAAATATAACCCGCCATATTTTTGATCAGTGTAGCTACCATGAGTTTTCATTACGAGACTCGATCGCCGATATCGAGCGCGTTTGGTAGTCTCGCGCTCTGTGTAGTCGTCCAGTGTGGCTGCCATGAGTTTTCATTACGAGACTATAATACGCATCGACCGCGTTTGGCGCTCTCATTGGTTGAGAGTTCTTACAACCTTGAAGCGGACCAATCGATGAGTCAAACGCGCTCGATATCGACGATCGAGTCTCGTAATGTAAACTCATGGTAGCTACACAGATAGTATATGCATATCACATCAGCCTTTAATGATCCCACTGCTGGGGTGTAGGGCTTCTTTGTGATGGGGAGTGGACTGTAAATCCGTCATGCGGGTTGATAGATGCCACATGTCTTCGAATGTTTTGGGACATGTATTGGAGACATACCGGTTTCCTCGCGATGTTTCCTCCACAGTTTCGAGAACAGTGACGACGAAATAATCTACTTTATGTAAATTGACTGCCTGTTATCACTAGATAACGTTTGATAACTGGATTGTTATTCGATGATAGAGCTGATGTTAACAGCGCGCAAGTGAACGTTTATGCGTTTTGATCGACAATCACCTCAGTATACTACAGGTGGTCTCTTCTTAGTTATGACCACACGGACATATATTTAAGAGGGAACTTTAGTGGTGCTTTCTCTATACAAACGTATTCCGCTGTTTCCTTCGTGGATAATGCTTTTGGATCAATTTTTTTTCTACAATTTTACACCGTGATTAGACGTGCCCCTAACATTTGATTTTTTCCGAAACTTAATTAATAAAAGAAATACGATACTTCAAAATCGCGAGAAATAACCCATTTCTACCGCGATGTTCAGATGCCTATTAGACAAACGTCATAAGTTTTTGACAAAAAAGAAAATCTAAGAAACATAGGTATACTTTTCCTCTAAATTTTGGTATAAAAAT
This sequence comes from Sesamia nonagrioides, assembly GCA_017933935.1. Taxonomy (NCBI): domain Eukaryota; kingdom Metazoa; phylum Arthropoda; class Insecta; order Lepidoptera; family Noctuidae; genus Sesamia; species Sesamia nonagrioides. Next base: position 683,473 of record JADWQK010001117.1, read on the forward strand.
AATTGAGATTTGTCGTGTTTTGAAAAAGAAAACAGCGGAATACGAAACGTCTTTTGGTCAACGTTTTTGTAGGTCAAATCAGCCTGAGCTGCAACTGTCCTTTTCGCAATTTACCGGGAGAGGTTGGAAGCAGCGCGATGGCAATAGTTTCTTCAAATACCTATTTTCCAAATTCCTCGGCACTAGACTCCTTCTTAATCAATCCATCGTAACCCAGAACCGGGTTACACCTATCACTTATCTACTAACCTGACATCGATAACGTGAAGGAGTGTATGAGCCGCTATATTAAACTACTTTGTAAATTATAATCACATAAAATCACGTGTATGATTCAATTTCCCAGAATAACCGGGTCGTTTCAATAACGTTTGTCAGGTAACACGTAAATCTTGATTAGTGCAGACACCATAAGGAAACTAGCATACTGTACGTGTGTTTTCCTTCTTGTTTGCGCACAGCAGAAGAACTATAGCGAGGGGACTAAAACTTTTACATAATGTATTTAAAGTTGTATTGGGAGGAAGGGTGAATGTGACCCAGTTTATATTTAAATTTCAGTTAAAGTACCTTTGTAGAAGGATAAGGTTTTTAGAGTTATCAGTTTGAAAGAGAACCCATGTTTTGTCTATTATTTTTAATTATAGGACTAATAGCATTACTTTCTTTCAAAAACCACAACTACTTTCATGAAATTGCTTCATGTTAAATTTCTTAAGTTAATTTTATTAAATTGCTCAATAAATCTGTTGTAAGAAAATGTTATCAGGTTGGTAACTTAACTAACCGCCATTATTATGTAAGTTTTCTTACGGCTTAGGTAGCAACTTGAATTTTTTGCCATAAAATCGTGCGAAATAAACGTGAACTCATTATTATGCAAGCAAGGCGTGTCTCAGACGGTGAAAATAGTTACGTCATACACAGTCACGAGAGCATGCGAATGAGTGACGAGGTATAAAGAAATTTAACACACTTCTTGTCAATTTGAAAGCCGTTCTTACATACAAGTTTTGTTTACTAATGCAGTCTAGAAATCGAAACTAACCAAAAACCCAACCTCAATTCTAAAGTGGTCCCAAGGGAGGCAATCTGCATTAATTACGGTTCTTCGAAACATTAAGACCGAATTAGAAACTAATTGTAGCTCGGAATTTAATTTTCAACATCGTAGTCTTTGTCCCTAAATTGGAACTAGTTCTGAGAACGAATTCGAACCAAGTTTCACTACACCTTTACCCAATTGGTGGAACTTTTATCAGGATATAAAGAGAATTTACTTATAAAATTAAACAGAACTATTTTGTGCTGCTTTGTTGAATGGAGTTATAATTATGAACTTCTATTTAACATACTTAAACTCTATATATTATTCTGACAAAAAAAGCCGATACTGCAATATATTTTTTAAAATGACATTTTAATTACTGGTGAATCCCTTAAATGCTATGTGTAATTGAATCCAGCCATTGAATTATTGCAATGGTAATTAAGCACGTCTGGATATCTCAGAATTTCAATTTGAAATTGAACCCATACATCGAGCGTGAGGTAGGCTTGTAATAAATAGCTAACTAGCAACAGTGCGATAAAAATGGCGGCTAAAAGATATGAGATAACTGTCAAAACCTTCGGTTTGATCGAATGTTTATACTTTGTAAGCTTGGATTTCAATTGAAAGCTAGTAATAGAACGACTTACATCTGGGATTTTTTTGCATACAAATTGCTTTTGGATTACAATGTATTTTTTTAATCATAGGGAATATTCTAACGAGCTCTGCGGGTAATGCAAATGGTAAAAAGTTGTTTTACTGGTTTTAATGGTAAAAAGTGTTGTCAGACTTTTTTAAACATAGGTGTCCTGACGTGAAGGTACAGAAAAGCCATAATAACCATAAGTTTATTACAATGTTGTGGTAAAAATAAGACCCTTTATGTAGAACATAATCTTTTAAGGTTTTAATGTGCGTAAGTGATTCAAGTATTTGAATTACAAATAACATGTCCATTAGCTACTTGGCCAGCTTATAATAATAAGACCAGTTGCCATAAATTTTATTTTACTTGCATTTAGTTATATGTTTAAATCGAACGAAGACAGGTTTTAGAAGAATATTCCCAGTTGTATCCTTTTTTTGTTTGTTTTCGGGGGAGACATCTGGAAGTGTGGAATTTTTACCTGACTAAAACCACTCTGGTGATCACTACCCACACATAAGGGTGGCGGTTACTCTTAAAATACCAATTTCGTAATGCCTCTTACGCAATTCCTGTAAGGCACATCCCGATGGTACCTAACGTACCAGTTGAAAACTCAAAACAGAAGCAGGCCCTACTCAAGTATGAACGTCTAATATTCTTTTGCCTTTTGTACTGCGGGTGATATAACTTTCCTACATTGTTGGTTGTGTATCGAATACAATAAAAGCCGCCCACCTGCGGTACACTCCGGAAAATTCCGACGCAGCTCACGAATACAAAAGCGAGAATTTATAAAAGAAGACGCTTGGGTATTAGAGATTTAGAAAAGTCTGAAATCATTACGTTTGCAGAAATAATATTTCATGTATAGGTACATAATATAAAATAACGTCACTTGTGCAAGTCATACCAAAATCCATTGCCTCCAGCAATGTACTTTGGTATGGTTTGCACAATAATTTAGAACATTTATTGTGGAAGGTCTGTATGTAAGTCAGTGGAGAGGTGTGCAAAGAGGCTGATTGGGGACCCAGATTAAACTCGAAACGGTCTCCAAAGCCTGGAGCACAGGCGTAGAGTAGCCAGCCTTTCGGTCTTCTATAGGATTCATTCTGGTGAGTGTGCAAGGGAATTGCATGATTTAATTCCCCCATCTCGGTTCCACCATCGGACGACCCGTCGTACGGCGACTTTCCACCCTCACGTTGTTAACACCACTACGATCCGGACGAAGCGTTTTGCTTCCTCTTTTATTCTGCGTACATCGAGGGACTGGAACAATTTTTCAGCGGCGGTGTTACCGTCACACTACAATTTAAGGGTCTCCAATGCTAGAGTGAATAGGCACTTAATAAATTAGCTTGCTTTACCATCAATGATCGCATCACTGCTTACTATCAGGCGGGATTGCAGTCAAGCGCTAGGTTATAACTTATAAAAAACAATGTAAATTAAATTCGTATCAAACTAAATTCATCATCATCTGCCAAGCCTATTCCCAACTACATAATTAGTTTAGTGGCGGCTTCCAGTTTAAATAGATGCAGCTGCATAGGTACCAGGATTTTCCATGGACCGACTGCCAATCTGACTCCCACAATCCAGGTACTGGAAAATATGATACAGCTTGGTAAGACTGGTTTTCAAACTTTTGGGCTTCGATTACCCGTAACTGTCAAAAATCCACGAATGACAGCTGTGACCAACAGCTTAATATTAAATTAAATTATAATAAAGAATTATTGATATTTTGTCAGGTCATAGAAACCATTACAAGCAGGGGCGGGTCGCTAGTAATAATACTAGTAGTAAATATTCATAATATACCTACTTATACATATAATCCAATTTTCCATAGTACATTACAAATTTCGCCTCTTTCCAAGAATTACGTGGTATTTTTTAAAGCATAACTTAACAGGAGAGCAATTGCAAACATTAAAATGTTGATAAATTCTAAAATATTCATAATGTTACCGTAGTCGTAGTTATTCCCTTTAAAAATGCCGCGTTTTTGTAGGAAATAAAACTTTACATCGCAGTTTTGAATCATCATCATCAACCTTTTTATCGTCCCACTGCTGGGCACAGGTCTCCTCTCATACAGAGAAGGATTGAGCGTAATCACCACGCTTGCTCAATGTGGGTTGGCGACTTCAGACTTATAAGAGTCCAGGTTTCCTCAAGATGTTTTCCTTCACCTTCAGTCATTGGTGTCTAAGATATACTTAGAAAGTACATATAACTTTGAACATATAACATTTTTATTCTTTTTTTGAATATCAACTAAAAATCGTTTTTGATTAGATGTCACGTTTTTCTTGCGATTTATTCACATCTAAGCACTAAAATCTATTAAAAATCTACACAAACATTCAAGAGCATAGAGCGTGATATCTCACCATAGCTTAATGTAATAAGACGGTTAATATCTAGTTCGCACATCATAATACAAGGCTACAACTTACATGCGATGTTAACATTAAACTCCAAGGGTAAGATGTCTGTCAATTTAACTTAACTGCTTTGACTGTAATCAAGACCTGGTGCCGCAGGTTAGCCCAGTCGTGGGTTATAATTTAGTATATATTAAATGGCATTACGGATATCTGATACTGAGCCCACACAGATGGAGATGTTGTTGTTAGATTGGCAGGAGTGGTACAAAAAATACTGAATAGCCTTTTTTATCATATTTATTTAACATCGTATAGTATGCAGTGCATTTACCCCGAATCAATGGCAAATCAATTACTGTTCACTATTGAAATATATAGCGTTTCTTGCAGGCTACTAAATATTATTATTTCAACTTAAATCATATATGACTAGAGATGGGCATTTACCCGGTAAAAACCCGAACTATGGGTAAATACCCATTTATACCTATTTTTACCCACCCAATTTTAATTTTTACCGGGTAAAAATTATAATCAGTTCAATTTAGGGTAAATCCGTAGTTACATCGTTATTATTATCGCAGATCATATTTTGATCAAGTTACAACCTGACACTGACCAGTAAATTGCAAAAAACTCGACAAAATCTGAATTACACGGGCTGCCACTACGGAACAGGCTATTTGAGAGATTTATAATTTTTATCTCGAATTACTTGGTTGCGGTTAAGAAGTTCACCGAAAGTATTTTTTTTAATTTTAAATACGTATTTCGTAAGAAATATGCAAATAAAAATTCAAAATTCAAATAAGCCGCGAAAACGATTTATTCAGCAATATGGCGTCGAGCTTTGTAATTGACGTCACAAGCGGTTTTCGGTTCTCAGTGGTGTTTGTTTTTATTTATTATTTGTTGTTGTTATCTAATAAAATGGTTTACAAGTGGTGTGCTGTACCGGGTTGTACAAATAAATCGATAAAACCCCCAAAAAACAGTTTATAAGTTTGCCGAAAACAAGCGTTGATGCGCGTATGACGTCATCGCGACATTAGCCAATCCGGATCGTTTCACAATGTGTGGCGCGAGAAACAAAAAGCTAAACATATTTTTGTGTTTTGTATGTATTAATTGTTATTATTTTCAAACTCAAACTCATTTATTGCATTTTTTATTAAAACTCGTGTAAATGACATAAAGAACCCTCATTTTATGCAATTAAAGCAAAAAATCCCAAAAAAATGAATACTGTCAAATAGCCTACTACCATTTTTTTTGTTCTGGGTGAGAAATCGTCAAATGACCTCTCCCGCTCTAGGCCTGTGCCTGTGCGCCAGGGCCACGGTTTCTTTTTAGGCCTCTGCCTCGAATTTTGCGGGCAGCGTTGCGGCGGCGGCGGCGGCGAGTGAGCGGCAGGATCTTATGCGTTAAATCAAACGGACCGGTTCTCGAAAACAGCGGCGCGGCACAACGGGGCGGTGGCGGGCAGCGAGCGGTGTACTTCTCGCGCTCGAATCTTGCGGGCACCGGTCGGGCAGCGAGCGGTGTACTTAAAGTCAAGCGGTGATCGAGCGTTAGGAATAAATTTGAATCAAAAAGTTGTTGCCGCCATTTTACAAACATTTCTTTCGCGAATAAAAACAAATATCTCGTCGACACAATCGTGAACACAATACTACGCGGCTATAGTGACGCGCGATCTGCCCGCTAGTTTCGAGAACGGGTCTTCGATGCCCGCCCGGCTCCCGCACCGCTGCCGGCGCCGCCCCGAAATCCTTTTTTTTTTGTTTCCGGGGTGGAACATCCTCATGCGATGTCCGCCGCCCTGGGGCGGGCGACGGGTCTGTCGGACTCTTAATGATTGAAAACCACCCCAGTGTTTCATCTCACACCTACACCGGCGGGTTGCGAGAACGAAAACGCAATCCTCCATTGATGCTGGCCCGCCACTGTGGGTCCGGTCCGGTGGGACAGGTCAGCCGCCTAATTCACACACCGCTCCAACTGTCCGGGTCAGCCAGCGCGATGCGGACAGGAGACAGTCACAGTGAGGATATCGCCTCAGCATACATGAGCAACCAGGGAGGTGGATCATGGATGCTGAGGCCTGTATGGGGACTGCATATGCTCTTTCTACATAGAAAGAGCATTATATAGAGGCGTGTTCTTCAATCTGTATCTCTCCATGGTGAACCTTAGTGTTAACATAGAATCCATGGTTCCGTACCCTGGACGAAACCCATATTGACACTCCCAAGATAGCATACTCCTGCCAAATCTGAGAGTCTATAATCCTCTCAAAATTCTTCAGGGTGTGTACCGAGCCCTTGCCTTTGAAGACTGGAGTAATAATACTCAGTCCCCATTGGCTTGAAATTTTGCCGATCAGGAACACGCGGTTCAGAAGGTTAGTTAACATGCCCGCATCGCGAGGACCCATCGCCTTCTACGCCTCAATGGGGACTCCGTCAGTTCCGACAGCTTTCCGATTTGCCGAAAAGTCGTTTGGACTTCCTCGGCGTTATCGGGGGCACTAATTCAAGATTTGGAATGAATTTCGGTGTCTGCACCTCTTGGTGCTGCTTATTCAGCAGCTCGTGGAAGTACAAGCGCCATCTCTCCTTCACCGTGAGGTCTTTGCATAGCAGGTTGCCAGTAGGGTCTTTTACACAACGGCACTTGGATATATCCTATGCCGCTTTGACCCTGGAACATGCCAATTTGGAAAAGATCTTTTGCCCCTAAAATGATTCCTACTTCTCGTAAAGCGCTTGCAAGTGGTCTGGCTCTGGCTCTGGCTACAACTCTTTTAGTGGCACGTTTCACAACCTTATATGCGTCGCGATCTGGATGCCACGTTTTAAAGAGGGCTTTCTTCACCCTAGTCTTCCTCTGGACTGTGTCGTCCCACCACCAGGTCTCCTTTTCACGTTTGCGGCCGCCCTTAGAGACACCGAGCACCACCCGCGCCGCCCCAAAAAAAGCTGCCTGGATCCTGCCCCAATGGTCTTGGACATATTCTTCATCGGTACAGCGCACTTGTCTCTAATAACCGATGCGAACTCCTAGGACTTATTTCATCAAGCAGCTGCCACCAAATCTGGTGCCGGCAGTGCTTTACACGTCTACGATGGGCCGTTACGCAGAGATCTATGACAAGGAGGCGGTATTGTCCAGTGAGACTCTCACCGGCTATGACATTGAAGTTGGCTGCTTTGCCGATGTGGTATCTCCTAGTCGGTAGAAAGTCTATTCGGGTAGCGCTTCGCCCGCTGCGAAAGATGACAATGTGCTCCTGCTTCTTTTTGAAGTAGGTGTTCACGATTGCAAGGTTAGCGGCTGCACACGTTTGGAGAATGTTGTTTCCTTCTGCGGTGCGGCCGCCGTACCCAAAGCCGCCGTAAACACGCTCAAGCCCGACACTCTTCTCACCCACATGACTTCAAATCACCACCCAGAACCACTCGCTGGGATAACGGTATCCCGGGAAACTGTCCTTCGAGCTGGATCCAGAACAACATACTTTCGGCGTCACCACACCAGGAAAAGCACAACGCATTTTCCTGGTTTTGGCTCGCTTCTTCAGCCGTATCCGCCTCTGACACGTTAGACCTAGCCCACAGGTCACAGGAGTCGGGCGTAGCTCCTGCGCGCCGTTTGCGGCGGTGCCCTAACTGTGTCACGTGCATTTCTTCCTTTCCTATTAATAATAGTTTGGCATGTTTTGCTTTTACGAGTGCGACTGTTGTCAGACCACTCAGCTCCGAAGGGAAAACTGGCGTCAGCACCCCATCCGTAAGTCAGCGGGTGCACCGTCAGGCCGGTGGGGTTAACTTGGGTCCCAAAGATGGTGGTAGGACCCCAAAGCACTCCAGTAACTGATCGTAGTATTGATGACAAAGCCAATTAAATAACAATTCATTTTATACCCGGTATTTATTATAAATACCCGGTAAAAATGGGTATTTTTTAATTTTTACCTATTCTACCCTTTTTTACCAATTTTTACCTACCCATTTTTTACCCACCCGCCCATCTTTATATATGACACATTATTGACCGCATGATAAGTACCTTTAAGTTAAGGACGAATAACAAAATTAAAAAATACGAGCTCCGTCAGCCAAGGTCGCCATTAGGAAAATGGACATTACTAATTGTACTTTAATCAAAGAAAAGCGTAACCCCAAAATTACCTACCCATGACGGTTTAATTTAAATATTTTCCTTCCCTTTCACCTTCCATCCTCTTCAAAGATTATCCTCGTTTATATGATTTAAATAATGTTAAAAATTTAACTGGACCATGTTGACGATTCATCTAATAAATATTGGAATAGTTGCAGAAAAAGTTTACATCACGATTGATACCGCTGTGAGTCAAATAAAGAAATAATTATTATATGTATAACATGGTCCGTGAATCATCATCATCCTAGCGTTAATCCCAGTCGCATCCGAAGCCTTTTCAGCTTTGGAGTCTGGGGTCCGCTTTACCAGTCCAACTGCTAATATGGCTAAACTTCGACATTTTCCGTGAAGCGACTGCCGTCTGACCTCCACAACCTGAAGGCGACTGATACTGCTGTCAGTCAAATAAGGAAATAATTATTATATGTATAACATGGTCCGTGAATAAATAAACGCATATAAAATAACATCTTAGAGTGAATCTATAGAACAAGTCTATACAATCTACACAAAAAAAAAAATAGTTTCTGTTCACATTCGCAATGACAAGATGACAGCTCTTTACTAAATGCATATCTATATCAAACAGACACTTCAATTCGATTAATTCGTATAATAAATATGAAGTCTGTAATTTTAAAACCAATGAATTTCTTTTTGCTGAAAATATATGGTACTTCAAACATTTCGTATTTAAATTTAGTGTTGATACAAGGTGCAGTTTTGCGTCCTAGTCAAATTTTAATTAAAATACACGTTAGTCAGTGAATTATACAGATAGCTTTAAAACCAAATAGACTACGTTAATGTAAGCAGTGACAGACATTATCAATGAAGATAGACACGCAACAGTAATATGTTGATAAAAGGTTCAACTCTACCATTAAACGAGCGTACTTAATGAGTTTATATTTTCTACTTCTTCGTGGCTGGGTTCATCACCCTAGGGAATTTCGTATCTCTACAAAATACCATGTAAATTTTGAAACTTAAAAACCTCCGTACAAATATTATCCTGAATTTTTTGGTAGCTTACATTGCTCCACTGCTGGGCGAAGGTCGCCCCCGAATTCTACCAGACTTTTTCCGTGTCACCTTGAATCAGCCACCGCGGTATGCTACGGTAAGGTTACAATCACAAGACAAAAAAGTCAATTCTTTCACATACAAACATGCGGCAATTGATTTATACTCATAAAGATTTGGATTCACCACTTAAAACTTTCTTAAACAATTTATAAAATTTAAATACAACCAATTATACAAACTTTAGTAATTTCGTCTTCATTGTAACATCAACTTTCTGCAAACTCAGTTTATCCACAGTTACGGGAAAGGTCGGTGGAAACCTTGCTTCAGAAACGTGTAAGCACTGAGTTCATAGAACACAATTGCCAATTATCCAGCTGTACATATTCCCAAGCGTTAGGTTTTTGCAAGAGCTCATACAACATATCATTCTTGGGCAACGAACGAACAAATGAAGGGGGTAAACAATAAACAATGTCAATTGCAGTGCACAGACGTCCGTCCTTGGTTCAGTGGTTGTGATTGTGACACCAAAGACGCTGGTGGATTAGTTGCCGAAGGTCGTTTGTGAACAATAACAAAATACATGCAGTTATTGTTACCAGAAATTGCAATTCTTTCCTTCGGTTATTAATAAGAACCTTTGAGTGAGCCACAGTGAAATAGGACTACATAATTTTTCTAATCTTGATTATAGAAATAAGTCTGTCAGGAGCAAAACAGGGTCTGAGAATGACATTATTCTCAGTGTCATGGATGTATCTTTATTTAAAAGACACTTATACTCTAGCGCTGTTAGTTAAACCTTCAGTGATATTTTGCCTCTCGACGTGACCTCTAAGCCCTATTTACCTTCGATTAATAGTGTTATTTGTAATACAATGACGATTTTAATGATATTAACACTCGAGTACGTTCCAACTGTGCATTCTAAAATTCTGTTTTAAATAACGATGAGATCATTAAAATCCCCATGGTTTATCTGTCCGTATCGGTTAATAAAACATAAATTGTTGTCAAACCTAAATCAAACAAGATGAGTTTACATTAGTCGACATTGAGTCTGTTCGAATGAATCCTTACAGGTTTGTAATCAGGGTTCAGTCCATTGACTTTCATACCAGCAACCACCGTCATTATTAAAACGGTTAGTGTACATACCCGGCTCCAATTAACCGTACGCAGTTGTCCGATGGTACGTACCTGAAATGAAAAAGAAACCAGTTTACTTATCGATTCCCAGTACAATTAGAAGGCTTCGATTACAAGTCAATTACAGAATGCATAAAAAACCATGACAATGTTGATATAATAACACATCGGAATATTTAACATTGATCGACAGAAGATTGTGTGAAGGACATCCAGATTTTCATGTTTAAGAAAGCTGACATTTGGCGTTCTTGGAGACTATGTGTCGATGTCTAAATTGTGCAATATCGTAATCGTAATATTTTGTTCGTTGCGAAATCCCAAGCGAATGGTACGATACTCTTCGGTGTTGCGGCACAAAATCGCGTCCGACTTCGTGAGAGGTTAGATTGGTTCGAACTTGCTACTCGGTAGATTCAATTATATTTAATCGTCTCGAGATGACAAAACTCCTATTACTACGGCATCGCACTCTAATATTTTATCGATATCGATGACGTTTTCTATTATCGTTTATCTAGTCAGACAAGTAATTCGATTGCGTATTAATACAAATTCAATACAAATTATTGAAGCCGCAAAAAATAAAATGTTAGGAATATTCATTGATATCTAAAGGTTTGTGCTCTTAAGTGGAATACCTCGTTATGACGATTCGCTGTGGCCTGCGAATTTACATAAATTAGCCAATAACCGGTCATTTGATGCGGCATCCTACAACTTTAATACTTTAGTATCGAGATTTAGAGATCGACAGGTGCGTAAGGACGTCACTACCGGTCGGCGGATGATAAGCGAATGTATGCCGGCCGTTCACCTGCGCCCACTGACACACTGTTTCGTCTTTCTCTCTCACACACGCTTGGAGCTATGTATAATAAAAAGAGACACAGGTATACATGCATGTTCCAGCGAAGAACAAAGAATTGCATGAAACAATCCAAACAATACGTCATGCTACATTTTCAATTTGTGCAGAAAATGCCTGTATTGTAGTAATTAAAGTGACGTTATCCCACGGTATAACAATGTATTCTGTGACATAGTATGAGTTTAATTCGGTATTGTACTGAGTGGAATCTCTTTTACAGTTTCCAATGGATATATGTAAAAGTGACCCGAATTTATGTAGCATACCATACATGTCGAATGATTCATTATAGTGTCAGACGTAAGCACTAATCAAAAGCTGCATTGTTTTTCAAATCTATCGTCAATATAGCATTCTTATACAATTCTCCATGTCTAAGTCTTGTGGCACTAATAACATTAGTATAACAAAGTACATTAACATTTCATGCTTCAAGGAATGGACCATAATTGAGCGATTGTTATGCAGTACTGCTATCTATTATCATATTACTACGGTATACAATATTCTTAAACCTAACAAGCTGCCAAAGAAGCGCAGTTTACCATAATGGGCTAACAGCCCGTCCATCTTCACGTAAAATTGCAATGTTTGAACTTAATTTCAGATTGCTGTATGCCAGAGTAAAAACGTGTGAGATAAATAGATACACGTATTACATAAAATACAATAAGTATTACACGAAGCAAAGAAATCTAATACTAGATTAATGTAATAAAAAAACAAAAGACAATACTCGAATGAGAACGAACAAAGCAAAGGCGGTTACGTGAGTTATCTGGCACCTATACAACGGTGAGATATTTATATCGCTGCCGAAATAGGAAGTGAACAAACAATATCATCTAGTTAATTATCGACGTTTCGCGATGGAATTGATTGTAGCTGATCAACCTCGCAAATTGATTGCATGCAAAAAGAAATACTGATCGCTTGAATAATTATGACTGAGAGATAATTAGGCAATGAAGTATCAATCGAAATCATTAATAGTTTCGTGATTATAACGATTTGTGATGATGATGTTTTGAATGCATAAACTATTTTATCTTATTTATAAATGGTTCTATATAAATGAGTGAGATAATTACTGACTGATAAAGACGACTGAAAAATACTTAATTTTTGCTTAATTCCATTTAGTAAAGAGCGGCAATTTAAATGTTGTAAGTACTAGAATGAAATAAATTCCATAATAGAGGATTATGGGATTCTACTAAAGTTTAAACAGTTTCATGCATTCGGTTTCGTCAAGAAGCAATGCTGACGTATTTTATTATAGAGTTTGTCAAGCAGACATTACTGACTCCTCTATCATCATCCTACACGCGTTGTTATACGTGATTGCGTACTACGCTTTAGCGGTATCGATATCGTCGAGTCACATATCAGTAAGCTGCAGAAAGCTCTGTGGCTCAGGTTGTTTAATAATTACATACTTTGTAACCTAAAGGCTTAACACTCGTTTCTCCGGGTAACATAGTTCAGGACACGAAAAAGCTTCAACTCAAGGTTTAATATAATCACATTTGCGTTGGATTTCAGGCCGTGGTTTCGTGTTGAAACTTGGCTAGAGTTCAAAAGTGAGTAAAGGAAATCCGGATGCTGTGGTTAACTTGTTGTTTTTATGTGTACATATTTTAAAGACCAGATAAGACCTTTTTAATCTTCTTGTCTATTTGAATGTTAAGTAGGTAAACGGCTACTTCATTTGTATTTTGTGAAAATTAAATTTCCATAAGTAAAATAACCGGTTAAATGTAGGACTTCAACGTCAAATAGCATATCGATTTGTATGTATGAATGTAAGTCAATATTAGTAATTTAAAGATTATATCATGACCTTAATCTTATAAATTAGACCAAACGTCTTTATTTTACTTGCACGCGAATTTATTGCCAATATTCGTGACAGTTTTATAGTTTAGTAATTATGAATCCTTTACGATATTTTGGCACAATTTGATCACGCCGTGTGGTGTTTTATTAGTTTTAATAAAATGCCAGACGGCTTTTTAATTAATTTGGATACTTTTTGTAGAGGAGCCCAATTTTAAACTCTATTTATGGACAGGTTTGTCTAAGTTATTCTTGTTTTTTTACCAAACAAAGAGGACAAAGGATTTCGAAATCGATTTATACAGTATTTTTTCCGCAATCAGCTGGCAAGGTCATCTGAGTAAATAACTGTTTTTTATCATAAATGTAAGTCTATTTTTCATAGTCACCTGAAGACTGCTTTCATATTTTCTATACAAGAGGAAAAGTACACAAAAGCAAACAACAAAGGCGTATGTACACACATCAAAAGTGTCTAGGGATCAAGCATTTTTATGCGGATTTCTTGAGATTGAGATGTGGCTTTGTAATAAATTTATGATTTTATAAATTTATATGGATCCTTTTTGGTGCATTTCATAATTTGAATCAGGAACTGTGAATCAAATTCGAGTAAAAGATGAAAATCAGCTGTCAATATTTTCCCTATAAAAACATACAACGCATTGAAGACATTATTAGTGCTACTGTTTCCCTACTACTGATTAAAACCAACGTTATTATGGAGCGGCGACGTCATTTAAGCAGGGAAGAAATGCTCAGAGCCGTGGGAATGATAGAAGCTGGTTCCCGGCAACGTACTGTGGCTTTAGCTCTGAATACAAGTCAGAGTGTTATCAGTCGACTTTGGACACGTTACCGAAGCACTGGTACCGTGGCTGAGCGCCATGGAGGACGGTATCGCTGCACCACACGGAGACAAGACCGATACATTCAAATCTTAACTCGAAGAGCTCCAACAATAACCGCCATGATGTTAGCCGTGAGGCTTCATCACTCTTCAGGGAACTTAATTAGCGACCAAACAGTCAGAAACCGCTTGCATGAAGTGAACCTTCATTCCCGAAGACCGCTACGGGTACCACCTATAGCAATGCACAATCGTAGGATTCGATATCAATGGGCTCTTGAACACAGAAATTGGGCAGAAGAACAATGGCGTTTCGTGTGCTTTTCTGATGAGTCTCGTTTTGGTATGAGACCGGATACAAGACGTATACGACACTGGAGAACCCCTGGACGCCAACAGCGATTCCTTATAGTGGTGGAACCATCATGGTATGGGCGGGTATTTGGATCGGCGGAAGAACTGAGTTGATTTGGATCAGAGGCAACCTCAACGCTCAAATTTATGCTGAAACGATTGTATCAGACGTCATCGTTCCTCTACAAGTGCAAATCGGTCCCTTATTTCAGTTAATGCATGATAATGCACGACCGCACACCGCAAGAGTTGTAAGACAGACTCTCGCCGCAGCTAACATCAATGTCCTGCCCTGGCCTGCTCAGTCGCCAGACTTGAACCCGATTGAGCATGCATGGGATATGCTACAGAGAAGAGCTCTGCCGAATATGGAGGGTATCCAGTCGCAAGAAGACCTTTTTTTGTTGTTGCAACGAACATGGGCGGCCATTCCACAGCGTGATTTGGATGAACTCATTTTGAGTATGCCAAACCGATGTTCTTGTGTTGTTAGTGTTCGCGGTAGAAACACGGATTATTAATTGTTTAAGTTACCCAATAAAATTTTAGAGAAAACTGTTATTTCAGTCTTTTTTTCGAACTTTTGTGTTAGTGGTTCAAATGTCAAATATCCCTTTATTAGGAAAATGGCAAATTTCTTTATTCATGCAAAGTTGACTTGGTTTATCGTTACTGTGACAAACGAAAACACTTTATTTGATGAATCCTTAAAGAAAATTTTAATTAATATCAATCAGGAGAAAAGTTATTGCAAAAATATATGTTGATCCCTAGACACTTTTGATGTGTGTATATTGCTCAAGTTCGGTGTAAACGACTGTGAAAATGGATCATTCACTATTGAGAGTCGCTCTAACCGTTTAAGATTTCACTTCTACAATAGCCCGAAACAGTTCCAAATTAACGACAATCGAGGGACAGTGAAAAGCGTTTACGGAGGTCGCATTCACTCGTTGTGTTGTTTGTCACCTATTTGTGCAAACAATAGTCGAAGTAAGCAACGGAAGCGCTTACGGAGTTGACTTGCGTTGTTTGTCTTAACAATTCCGTGTGTAGGCAAATAAAGCTTCTGACATGCGTAGGTTATGATTTATGAAGCGAAATGGAAAAGTATTGGGACTTTCTTCTTTTGTACTGTAGGTTTATATGTTAGAAAACCACGCTGTTGGCTTTGCTTAATCAGGTTAATTACCCGGGCTGTGAGCTGTGACTGGATTTATCTAGGAATGATGGATGATTCTGCGAACTACGTAGACGTTTGCATACCATAAATCAAACAACTACCGTGTACTACTATAGTTAGGAAGGCACATTCTGGAAATATACTAATACAATATTGGAAAGAAAAGATAACATACTCTCTCTACATAATCAAACGCATTCGTGCAAAATCAAGATATGATCAGAGAAAAGCTATTTCATGATAAACATTAAAACACGATCTCAATTATAACAGGATCCTTTCTTTCAAACGAGCAACTTAACGGGTTAAAGTGAATCGCTGTACGTTTAATCAGCATCCACAGCTGACCTGCATTATGTATGGAGGTCTAGAAACGAGTTTTGGTGTAGGTAGTCTAATTGTAAAAATTTATTCAAAATTAACGTTTGCTAAATTGTTTCAATAATTTCTTGTAAGTTTGTAACTGTACTCGTCTGCTAGCGAAGCATTAACGAGGTGCGCACTTGCAACCGTTTTCGAAACTTCAGTCGGTTGCCGCGTCGTCGCCGCCGCCGATGTTTGCGCAACTCTGGTGCCGCGCCGCGGGCGCTTGCCGATTCCCACGCGGATTTCGTATAAACAGGTGGTGTTCAAATGCAATCATTATACTCGGCAAATGTTGCAAATTACAGATTCCTTTGTAATCTGCTATCGGCTAGAGAATAACGAACTGTTGAGAATACAATAACGTTGATTGTTAGCATTCACATTAAGAGCGTAAATGCATTAGAACTCTGTAGAGTCATTAATAGGCACAAAGCTGTTACATTACTGAAGGTCAAATGAGAGAATGCGGTTATTTAAATCATGCAAGGAACAGATAGATAGTCGATTATAGCACATAAATATTGTGCCAAGCAAAATCAAATACCGTTTCGTATTCTATTCGATTTATTTCCAAGGCAGATAAAGTCAGAACAGTAGTAAATCCCACAGGGGAACAAGGAAACATGCTGTCTCACACGTTGAGGATGATTTACATTGCGTGTTTGTACAGAGCTACAATAGAAGCAAGTAGAGAATTGGATGCAATAAATATGCAAGCTCACGAAGTAAAAACCTAAGAGGTCACCTGCTGTGCCTACAGATATATTTACGAGTACGAAGTACTTAATGCCACGCTTTTGCCCTTTAAGATTTACATTACATCTAAATAGGTTCGTGAATACCACAAATGCAAGGCTACTTTTTGTATTCAATCGATAACGTGGTTAATCTCGAAAGAATTATTACTAAAGAGCGATCCATATATCTTTAGACTTAATTATTTATAACAAGATATCTCATTTACAAGAAAAAAAAACCTAGATGTGACGAAGCGTGCGACCGTTATTGACATTAATGTAATTTAAGCAGGACCAATTCTCGACACGTAGACGGTTAATAGAATAAGAAAGGCATGTAAATTAATGTAGCCGGTGTATACAATGATAGCCTAATTATGTCTTACAGTGAGATAGTTAAGGGCAGGAATGCAGCGGCAGCGTAAATTGCACGTCCGCAGCTGTAGGCGAGGTGTGCCGATCGACAACCTTCCATTCTCTAGCGAGCCTGACACCAATGCCGATGGGGCTATTAAATATTAACTAGTAACAATCGCTATCTAGTTAACTACAGCTCAAATGAGAGGATATGATTAAATCGAACACTTCATACATACATAACATCCCTAAGCTGATAAAGCAATTTTAATATTTGTCATCCACGTAAACACATATAATTTTACGATCCTCGGTACAGCTTTATCTTGAGGCTATTTGAAACTAGCTGATTGAGTTAATAAAAGGGGAACATCGTTTACGAAATGGAATTCTATATTTACGGCTGATAAATAATTTACATATCGTAAATCGAATGGCACTCCGAGATTATACGACGCAAAGATGTGCATTTTCCCTTTAAAGTTTCTCAGTAGTATATGTATAGCAGTGTGAGTTTTATGGCAACATAAAACTCTTTCCAAAATCAACAAACGCAGCAGTCACGGAGCGTCAGTATTTAGACGTATCGAGTGAAATCGTAAACCTCGTGACCTCAATGAAGACTTCTCGGAGACAATCTTCGCCGAGATTTCGGGCAGATTTCGAAGGGAAGCTTGCTAACGGAAACCGCAGCGGTTCACTTGCTTATACATATATTTTCTTTATCAACATATGAAGAACTACCTGATACCAGAACTACGCAGTAGAAGCAGTGGGAAGAGAGCGACCTTGGTCGACACCAGCGACAACGGTCGCACGTCAATCTTGTTCTATTAGTTCAAAGCCACATCTATAAAGTTCATTACCTCAATAGAAGGAATGATTTGCGTTCATTCAACGCGACCTTTTAATTCACGACTTGGTGCAAATTTAAAATATATAGCAAGATAAAGGCGTGCTCAAGAGACCGAATTTAAGGCTTGAGCATTTCCCAGACTTTGTATTTAGAAATTACTGTAAGAATGTTCATTAAGAAGCCGGCAGCTAAATATGAAATGCATCAAAGTTCTGCCTTGACACATATTGCCCACATATTGGTAAAAGCAAAGATTATCAGCTATAGACATAATCTTGGCTTCCGTCCAACACAATGTTTCAAGTAACGTCATCCAGACGAAACGAGATAATCTTGAAAAAAAAAATAAAGTTAAAGTACAGTCAATGTCGATTAATAACGTGCATATCTATTTTCAAATATGATTTTTATCACTTTTTGAATGAAAATCTGAATCTTATTTGCACTACAACAATAGTTTACGAAACATTCAAAAATCATACGACAGAACGTAAAACAATGGTTAGTCTTGATAAGGTTAAATGTAAACGATATCGAAAAACATGTATAAGAATGAAATGCTTGTAGAAATTGCGTCAGTAAACATTGGCGCTCAATATTTTGTTTAATGAATTGTATAAGCATATTTTAAGTAATTATCTGATGCAAGAGCCTACAGATACATATGTCAAACACAGCAATGATCAAAACGCCCACGCTTTTCTCTTATAACTTGTTCGTGTCGTATCGTAGTTCACAATCACCTCGCCCTCGTCTAGATTGATAGAAAAACTAGTTCAATCTTGGACAAGGCTGGTAACAACCCCGCTGATGGAGCCATGGCATCGCCTATTATGCCTGACCTACATACACATCGCTATGGCTAACTGCACGACCTGATACATAATGTGTTCTTGAATAGTGATTTATGTTGAGATTTCGCTAAAGAAACTTTTGACAGCAAGAAAGCTGGAAACATTAAAACAGTTATTATCATCAATGTAAAATATGTAAAAATACAAGTTAACAATACAGTAGTGCTCTACTTTTTATCAGGCAATAAAATACTCGCAGTCATAAACTAACAAAAAGCTATAAATATTTAAACATCGATTTGTTTCAAATTATATAGTTCAGTTGTAGACCTTGAAGTGTTAGGTCCGTATTACAGAAGGAAACTCAAGCATTGATCTCTGCTTAAGCATTACTTAAAACTAGTTTCAACCAATCAAAAGGCTTGAAACGAGACTTAAGTAGAGCTTGAGTTTGAGTGACGTTCTTTAATACGGACCTTAGTCTCACAAATTCTTTCCAAGATATAAACAAAGAAGTTCTACACAAGGTTTCAATAACATTTCTTTGCTTTTTGTACTAACTAACCTTGTATTTGATGGACAATGAGCGTCCATAACTACGGCCATCATTCAATGGTTCCATTGTGATACTAATCATTGAAATCAATTAACAATAAATATAATTAACATAAAAATTAAATAAACCGTTCACATCGACTGACCTCATAACGCTTTGACTATACCAACATACATATGAATAAATATATGTATCGGAGTTACAAAACCGCAGAAGGTTGAAATAACTTAGCATATGTGCTTGAGATTGATATTAATCGTGAAGGTCACACATAAACACGCTTTTAAATCTGGAATGAAACTGATCGACTAGATCAGTGGTACAGTGCGCAGGACCTGCGTTATGTTAATAACAAACGTTAGTAATCAATAAAAGGTGTCGTCACATTCAGGTCGCAAACGATCTCATCGCCTGACCGAAAACCTGACATTTGCATTTCAGTGTGACTAATTACGATTGACCATCATTGTAAAGGTCGTCAAGTCAGTCGGTCATAAATAAAATTATGTTACATCGTTTTCACAATTAGGATTTGATTACTAACTCTGTAATCTTTCAAATTATATTACACATCTTCATTTTGACGCCAAGGGGCATTAGTTAACGACAACACTATTAATTCAGAAGCGGTTGACTAACCAAAATGTTTTTTTAGGGTTCCGTACCTCAAAAGGTAAAAACGGAACCCTTATAGGATCACTTTGTTGTCCGTCTGTCTGTCTGTCTGTCAAGACCCTTTATCTCAAGAACGCGTGAACGTATCAAGCTGAAATTCACATGAAATACTCAGGTTTATTGTCTCTTTAAGCTGTGAAAATATCAAACTTCTAAGCCAAGCCAATCAAAAGATACAGCCGATTATGTCGATATTTTCAATAAATTTTCGACACTCGCAAAGGAATCAAAACCTACAGGATACTTCCCGTAAACTCAGAATCTTGAAATTTAGCATGAAGCATTGTCATATAATGCAAATATAGGGAAAATTGCGAAAATCACCTTTTTTTTTGTTATATAATATAATAAAAATATTTTAATAAAGTGAAACTTACTACCTTATTTCTCACGAACGAATAAAGGTATCAAATTGAAATTTATACCAAATACCTAGGTCTATTGTCCCTTTAAGCAGTGAAAAAATCAAACTTCTAAGTTAACGCGATCAAAAGATACAGCAGTATTCTAAACCACTACGTTTGTACGGCGGAACCCTCGGTGTGCGAGTCCGACTCGCACTTGGCCAGTTTTTTTTTTTTAAATATTATAGGTACAAGTTTTATCCGCATGACATTTTATGAGGCATTGTTAGATGAAGCATAATTTAACGTAAAAGTACAATAACAAGCTGGTGATGTGAAGTTTTATACTAAAAATATGTATGTACAGACGAGAGCAGGTTCAAGCTACCCTAAACTGTCAGATATTCCCAACCAACCTTGAGCCTTAATGCTTACAGATAAAGTTGAAAATCTAATAAGGAAATCTGACAGATTGTAGTAGCTTGATGTACTGTCGTCTGTACGAGTATGTAGGTCAAGGTTAAGCCAGTATTGCCTGAAAAAAAAAAACGCAAACTAGTTTCTGGCGGCGACTTTGTCTGCGTGTGAAGGTGCAGGTTCAATGGTGCATACGGTACCTACAAGGGAAAAAAAAACGTAAACTAGTTTCTGTCTGCGACTTTGTCTGCGTGTGAAGGTGCAGGTTCAATGGTGCATACGGTACCTACAAGGGAGGAAATTTATTCTTCCCCAAGATACGCACCGTATCACCACCTCCTCCCGCGATAATACTTGATTTACGATTAGAGTACTTTCTAATTGTTTTGCTCGGCTCGGATATAGCATTTATTTAGCCTACAGCATCCTTTAAGACTTAGGCTATCAACTTACCATAGATTAGCACGTCCAAGTCCAAACAAACTCTTCTGGTTTATTATGAGTATAGAATATACAATATGTTAAGAAAACCCTGTCCGACCCGTAAGGATAGTAAAGGTTAGGTAAACACTTGACCAAATATAATATAAAATTTTACATAATCATCACAGTAACAATATTAATGAATTTTGAAATAATCTTTTTTTCCCTGGTATTAATTCCAATTTCCCCGATATTTGGTCATTTTTAAAAAACTGACAACACCATTTGTGACGGAGCGAATAGCGATGCGACCACGTGCCGCATGCCCCGCCCCCCTTCACCCGCGCATACATGCGCGGGTGAAGGGGGGCGGGGCTATCGGGTTGTCTACCACACATGCATTAAGTTACCTCGCTTTTTCGAAATAATATTTATTTTTTTTGGGGGATTTTTTTTTAAGTTTAGCCCAGCTTTGTAGGCATTATTAGAATCAGTTAACGATACCTAACAATACCTTCACGGATCGGACAGGGTTTTCTTTACATATTGTATGTATAGCTACGGAAGAAAAATATCCCAAGAGGTTCTTGCGCTGATAGTTGTGAAACGGAACAAGTTAGTCGAACACTTTGAACATCTTTACAACTTTTACAAGCGACGTAATTTTAATAAAATTTATGCGGTAGGCGTTTTAAAGACACTTCACATTTTATAATGAAGTAGACCGCTGTCCGTGTTAATTATATTTTCAATTTCAAAACGCGCCCGCTACGCCTCGGGCCACCCGTAACTCGAACCAATTTTGTAAGTGGGAATATTTGCAATAGTATTTAATTGTATCTCTCCAAGACGAACATACAAAATAATTAATGTAAAATATTTATTGCTTGCTGGCTATAAGGGTTTAATTCAATATCACCTAACTGAGATTTATTAATTAATTTCAGCAACAAACAGCAATTGAAATGCTAGTGGAATATTCTCTAAAACTGCGTCTATATGCATACTTCAGTATAGGACGTTTCGAACATCAACCCCTTGAAATAACAACGACGGACGGGGTCATAGTAATGAAATCGACTTTCAGTAATACAGTGGGCGGCAAGAGTCGTAAAGTTCCGAATTAATCTTTCATTTTGCAAACGACACGGCTCACCTGACACATTTCGTTCCCCGACCTCGGAATTATGGATGTTTAAAGCTAAACAAATGTCAGTGACTTTATTACAAGCGCAGAACATCATTGTTGAAAACATGACGTAAGAATGGCGTGTATGAAGGCAAGTAAACCGATCAGATCCTTAAGCATAGACAAAAAGTTTGATTGTCAACCTGCAGCGCGAAAAAGGATAAATTGTATTAAAATTGGTAGCGCTGTTAAAGTAATCGCTGTCAATTCATAACAATGTTATATTATTAGTGGAGATCGGACGCTCACAAGAACTTGAAATAAAAGATAAACGTATAAAAAAGAAAGAAGTTTGGATGAGCATGAAATTATCGAAGAGCAAAAAATCTAAGTAGAAAATAACCTAAGACCGGTGTGGAGGCGAGGCGACGGTTCGGCTCGTTTTTCTCTTAATTGGAAGAGAAGCATAGCCTGTTTATGCTTGTTAAACCGGGGAATTCGTTAATTGTAATGATAATAATGAGTGATAAATACCCATACGTGAGTAAAAACAAATGGAGAGTTTCACAGGGCATTTCAATGGAACAGGTTTAGCGGTTGTCTACAAATCACTGAACGTCATAATAATAATAAAATATCGTCAGTACATCATTAAGGTCGAATTGATGAGAAAATAATAATTTGACAACTTCGTCTGTTTCCACTAGTAGCACTCAAGAGCTTTAGACGGAGTTTACAGTTATAATCCTTAATGACCCGGAAGCTACACAATAATGTTGGCTTAAGGATTGAGAAGCTTTGATGTAAAGAAAAAAGCGTATCAGGACGAGATACCACTGATCATTATAAACAACGCCTTGCCTGCGGCTTCCCTCAAGTGATAATCGAATAAACGTCCATGTTTCAATTTGTAGATCCTCCCTGAGCCTGTTACAGTAGCACAGACATTTACTTTTTTTTTTTTTTAATAATTATAAACTAATGCTTGACTGCGATTTCGCCTGATGGTAAGCAGTGATGCAATCATTGATGGTAAAGCGCACTAGTTTATTAAGCGTATTCACTTAAAAAACTTAGGAATATGAAGGATGACGGCAGTTGAGCGAGGTGATGCAATGTTAAACCCAAGACCAACACGACCAAACGATGCTGCGCTAGGGGGAGATTGATCTGGAGACTCTCCACGACCAAACTCCCGACACAACAACATTTGGCGCATCGTACCCGCCACACATCGCAACACAACTGCTCAGACCCGTCCTCCGCACGGTCTTAAAATCGAGTTTTAGCCATATATTTTAGTTTTATGTTAAACCACTTTCTAGTATTCCCGTGTTCAAGTTCAGTATAGAGATTTAATACTAACAGATTTGATAGGTCGTAACATTTAAAACAAAACCACAGATCACGCGGCGTTCGGCGTGGTTTACTTTGCCCTATTTCGTCAACTCACGTTTTCATCCAGTTGCTAGCCACGTGACCGTGTGACGCATAGGTGGCTAATTTAGATTCCCTACCTTAAACACGTTTCGAGTTAAATTGGGAAATGTGCTAAAGGCATAAGAAATATTTTCTGCCAGGGTCGCGGTTCGTTCGAAAAAGATACCGTTGCTTCAGGCACAGGAAAAGGAAATGAAGAGAACGGAGAGAGCAGGGAGGAAGCAAATGAAGGAACACGGGTGGGTTTTAGTCAGAAAAGGTCTGACAAGCCATTTATTTACTTTATTACAAGAAAGGACACTTGATGTTTACAACAAGCAGCTTTACCTCCAAGAAAAAAAGGCAAGATTAAAAAGAAAGAGATATGTAAGAGAGGTATCTATGTAAATAGTCACGCTGCCGCATTGACACATGCATCTCCGCGATGTATAAATTATGTATATGTAAATTTTGTTTTCCCGCAGAAGAATATTAATTAGCGAATTTAAAGAAGTGTAGATAATATTTTCCATTATTAAATTCAAATGAATAACATAAATCATTAAAATAATAAGAAGATACATTTCAAAAGAGCTATCTTAGTAATTATGTAACCATAATAGTCCTCGAAGATTAATTGTGAAACAGTTGCATAAACATGAATTAAGTTTAGATGTGCAACTGTTACAAGGTTTAAATTGATCAGAGATTCAGTTGACACTCTCACCTAATGACGCTATCTTGAGTAAGTGCTGAGATCACTGAATGTCACTCGAATGCAATGGAAATGCATTATCTATTCAATTGTTTGCACCGTGCAGTCATAGAATAAAGAGGGGAAGTAGGTTATCTGCGACCCAATCCGCGATTTAATTGCCTACTGTCTTAGGGTTGACGACTGTCCGCGCTTCGTCGGTTACGGTTGTCAGCTAACAAATATTTATAGACTAAGAGCTTATGTTTAAATTATTTGCTTAGTATTTAGTTTACGTGTCAGGCACATAAAGAACCATATTTATTTTTATTTTTAATTAATACAAATATAAATAATACAAACATAACATCTATTGAATCACACATTTAATACAAAATTACAAATTAGCTACAGAAAAATACCTACTTTCTTCGGTTTCGACTATTACGAAACGCGTTGTTATTAAACTTTAATGTGTAATATATCCGTATCCTTGTAAATAACTTTTAGAAATATAATTTGAAAAATATAAGTCTTTTATTTGTTCATAAATAGACATACCAACTTTGCAGTTTATGTGATCATTTTTTAAAAGCTAATGTGCCGAAAAGCCGTGACGCGCGAACCTCGTTCCGTGCTAGCCGCGACTAGCGCAGTCATAGGCACTCTAATATTGTGTTTAGGTGTGCGTGCGGCGACGCATAGATACTATGGCGCACACATACAAGCCGCGCGCGGTCCGTTTGTATGAAGATAACGTACTTCCCTCTCTTTATTCTATGGTGCAGTTCCTAACAGTGAATAGGTCAGCTCCTTTATTGTCGTGGGCGTCGTAAAAGGCGAATTATGTCAATCCGAGTGCAAGGAGTGGTGGTTAAGGTGAAATTCTCATGCGAATGTTCATCGTAGCTGACAATTATATGGCCCATGTCCGTAGTGGATTCTGAGTTAAGATGATGATAATGACAATACTGTTATCTGCTCATCTTTTGTGAGAAAATTCCCGTTACCAAGTAGACACTATAATTTTTCTGGCAAATCGACGCTAGGTAACTACATTACAAACAGTACCTATTTACTTATATGAACCAACGACAATACGTCCGTTGAATTCAGATCGCGCGCACATAATGTTAGGATTAGCTGCACTTCTAGTTTCAGGATGAGTAGTTTATAGTCGCAATCAGGCCAGCACGCAAGCTTTACTGATCTAAATTTCTAAGATTTATATGCTAAGCTATCATGAGATGAAGATTTAGATAGACAGTGTCCGTTTATAAATAAAGAACAGCTTAAATAGTAAATCCGTCAGTGGATTTATCTGTAAAGGGCGTGCTTAAATGTAAATAGGAACTTTTGTACTGCACCGACAATTCACGTTGTGTAAATAAACTAAACAAAGTGTTGTTCCGCTATTACTTGCTTCGCACTCACAAATTGCTGCAAATGTTCACATTCCGAGTAACACTTGCAAATTCTGCTTTAACATTAAATAGCATTAAAGTAACCCGATGCGTGAGAAACAAAGCGTTATGTTACAAACAAGCCCGGGCTCCGGATGGCCTGAGCTGGTAACGTTTCAAAGCCCTACACTTGTTACCGGACACACTTAACGGTGTTACTAACCCAACACGTGAACGAAACACGATACATGTACACGTTATGCAACCACTGACAGTGATTAAAAGCTTGACCCATTAAACACTATGTAAAACAAAGTTCGCGGAACAACCTGCTGGCACGTTGCAAAAATGCAGTATAAGTAAATCCTTTTTGAACCGTCGTTCAAAATAAATGTAGGTGCAAACATTTATCACTGGCCCGATCGAAGAGTAACATTGTTCATCAGAGGTCAAAAGCTTTACAAATTATCGTCTCCGCGTTAACCTTCTGGATCCCAGATGAAGAACTGTTGTTACAAAGTATCGAGGGATTGAACGGTCACGTCTAAAGCATCGTGTTGTTCTCCGTAAAATGGCGGTACGAAAATAAGTGTCCCCTTGTTTCGCATACGGAATTTCATAAATTTCGATTCCCAGAAAATGATTTATCTAATAGTTGGTCCTTGTGTTTTTATTTCGAATAATATCGTTTCTGAGCTATAAACTACAGGTATACTTGAATGAAACATATTTCACAAAAACACAAATCAAAAAATTTTAAAATACAATTACAAAAGTTATCAATCGGTTCGATTCCTGCACGGAACAAAATATTTGTATGACCTGCAAGTATGTAGTTGTTTCCCGGTCTGGCTGTTTGTTATGTTAGTGTATGTTTGGAAACGCATACACGATATAAGAGAAATTCCTAGAGTGAGGCACCGCTAAAAAAAATTCTAAATAGTTACTAAACTTCATTAGACATTTAAAAAATCTTAAATAAAATACTCTAGTGTGTGTTAGTCTAGTTGCCATAAGATATTTCTTAACAAAATAATAGGTAGAATTTCAAATTCTTTGCATATTTTTATGCAAGCTTGTTTGTTTGAATAATTATTCTTTGAAACAAAAATATGAGATAAATTCTTATGTAAAACGAAAACCTATCAAACTTTTATTAATAACATACAACTTCGTAAAAGTATTAGCAGGTAGAATTGGACATCGATGGAAATGAGATAGACGAAAAGCTACAGGGAATAGTAAGAAATTGACGCGAGAGCATTTGCCGGTTGAAGAAGCTGATTTATTGTCTCACGTTAGACGTGTCTCATTTATCACGAACAGTTTTAGCGGCTAAGCCACACAAAGGATAATGTAGTGCCGATTTAGTAGAATCGTTTATCGACCTGACATTGACGAATCTGATGAGAGATAATTCAACGGCAAACATTGCAATTCGGTCGAATTCACACACTCATTGTACCGAAAACAGTTCAATGAGTGTCTCCCTCGTGGACAATAACGACGACGATTAGGGAGCACAAAATTTAGAAGTCTGTATCTATCCCTAGTTTTAAAAGTTTTTATTACTTTCCTTTAGTTTCGGTACCATATCTTAAAAAGAGTGTTGCCAATGCTATAACCTCAGAAGTGTAAACAGTAAATAAACATTTTACTACGTCGTTTCTACCTTGATAATTTGTGGCAGTGATAAATTCAATGGAGGACTTAATGACCGTCTTCGTTATTTAGTCGGCGACGTACTAAGAAGTTTTTTAGACGAACAATTTATAAGGTGTGGCAATCAGGACCACAAGCTAGCGTTTATTAATTCCAGTAAAGTTTCTTAGAACTGTGATGCAATCGAATAAAACAGTTACTGGTTGTTAAAAATAAAACTTTTAAATTGTCGTTTATCTCGTTAGGTTATCGGCTGTCCAAATATCTATGTAAATGAAAAAGTTAACGATATAATATACAAAAATAACTAAAACTTATAGAGCATTCCTCTGAAGTTAACATAATTTATATTCTTTTCTTTTTTTGTGCATTAAATGAAGTTGACTAGAATTCAGAGTCCCTTTCATATTATTATGTATGGTTTTTGACAGAACGAAACCAGAAAGATTTGCGAAAGTATTCGAATTTATATTACTCATTTAGCAGTAACGTTCCTGTTTTCATGATGATATGAGGACATTATAAGTTAGACGAGGATTAGGAAGTTAGGCTAATGGAAGTTTAGCAATTTCTAAAGGTTACGCTGAAGGGAAGCTATAGGCGAGTGATATGAACGCAATGATTTGCTGCAACGATAAATCCACGCGGTAGACGGGGACAGACCCGCCCGCGGCCGCCACGATAAGTGTATCCAATTACTAAGATACCCTACACCGATGTTATACCATCGTGATGTATTACACCATAAAGTTTATCGTTAAAAATATTATTAAAACTATGAGTCGTTTTCAATAGCATGCACCTTTATTTACTCAATGATTTATTTGGATGTCAGCCCGTTTTATACGATGAGTATTAAAGATATACATGACATCGTTGAAAACAATAAGGAAGAAAAAAAAAAAGAAAACAATCGCTAGGAAGATTCGCTATATCACAGAATACATATATTGATTCTCATGAAGTACTAACCAAAGACTAATATCGAAAACGGGAAGTAATTGAACAATAGAAGTTTCTTTGACCTAAAGACAAAATAAAAAAAGAAGGCTTTCGAACATTCGTACAAGTTGGAAATTTCACCTTGTCCACAATTTATGCATATGCAGTTAACCTTTTTCCCATGGAGCGTCTCGTCTCGTTTTACACAAGAAACCGTTGAGCACTTCTACCCGTCGATAATTAATTCTGTCCTGGGCTACTTATATTACCGACCGAGTAGAAACCGCAGCGCCCTGTAGTGGTTAAAGAACATGTTCGATCGCATTCGTATCAGTCATTTAACTTTGCTCCAATTTCACAGACTACCATTTTCCAATACAACCGCAGAACTTCTTGCTAAGATGAAAATTAATGCGTTAATGGCAGGGAGAGGCCTGGATTCCCTCGTTGAGTAAGTACAGGTCTCGAATGGTGTATTTTTCACTGATAGTAGCTGCGTATCTCATGTCTAGCCATCAATTTTACAACTGAACACTACGTATAATAATGGCACATAATCAGATCCTAATAACACTCATATCTCATTGTGTGGAACTGTGAATTACGTTACAAATATGCCACCGGCCTTTGACAACTACATCCATTACTAAGACTCTGGGCGTCTTGATATTAAGGTAATGTAATAGGTATAAAGTGGAAACATTACGAAACCGGAAACACGATGCATGAATATACACAAAACAACCACAACCCCTTCTCCGTATGACAGTATTAAGAAGGGATTTACTGGAGGTTTTAAAGGGCCCGACGAGATCCGTGCGGTTACCGTCAACGGACACCGCGGAAGGGCTTCGGTATCGAGCACTCATAAATCAAGCAGCACATCGCCCCCGGCAGCCTGCCCTGACCCTGCTGCCTTTGTTTACCCACTATGTTACTTTACTGATCACCTTCAGATAATAGATGTTTAAGACCATACAATTTAAACGATATCCTGCTGAATATTTATGTTCGTCCGTATCTACTTCAAATCGACAAAAAACGACATACCCTTTTAACACATGAATGGATTCAAAGATTTTTTTGTGAGAACTGACCTCGGCGCGTTTTCGATAATCGACGTCACAATTGATACAATCGCCACGTAAAAGGCCATAATGGGAGTGCGGCGATGCAGCGTCGCGATCGTAATCGACCGAGGCCGGTCGGACGGTGTGTTGCTCTGGCGTCGTTGGTTGTGTTATGCGTTTCCAACTTAGTCAGATTGCACTGTTCGCTGAATCGGCCGCGTACTGATTCAGATCGAGGTCTGCCGGGTCGCTGGGCATCGCAACTCACTAGTTTGCGATGCTTGCGGATCGATTATCACGCGTCACGAATTGCTGGCGAATCAGGGTATACACCACACGCAACAATTGTCGCAAGCGCAATTTGCACTACAATTTTAGTTCTGTGTATAGAGTTTAAATAAAATTATAGTAATTTAATTTGCGACATACCGTCGTGTGCCTTCAGTTTAATATAATAAATAACATTAATAACTCTCGACTTTTCTTTAGCAGTAAGTAACGTAATTGCTAAGAATACTATAAAGAAAAATGATTGCAAAACCAGAGCTTCAGATATTATCATCCGAGCAAACCTCGTAGTAATAACTAGCAAACACCAAGGCAACTACTTGTGAGAAACCTCATACGATCAAATCAATCAAGCAGATGGAACAAGAACCTCTATGTACAGGCATTATCTTCCCAATAGAGGCGATCACGTAACAATATCCATTAACAATCAATCAAGTCCACTGGATAGCAATTACAGCCCACGGCAAATACATCTTTATATTTGTATAGAACCTTGTGAGATTATATAGTGCCATCATAGACTGATGTCATTTCAAATTGCCTGGCCTGAGGAGGTGAATATCGTCTATTATTACAGGGCTTCGATCAGTCCCGTCCCGTGTGTGTTCGGTATCGCTGATACGTCGATTCCCCGAGGGCCAATATATCCGTTTGTTGTTCGCAAATAAACGCTTTAGTCCATCCATGAGACGCAGGAGTATGGAAGTAATGTTAGCTGTCATGTACGGTGTCAGTTCGGACGGCTCGCCCGGGGGGTTGCGTAACAGCGTAACAATAGTCATCAGCAATCAATCAGGCCAACTCTGGTGGGTGGTTCGGAAGGCTCGATTCTGAAATTGGCCCTTGCGGTCACGTTGAGAAACGGTGTTTGCCGTGCTATAACGTGATATAGACATATACTTAGTTACATGCTCGTGATCGATTTGGTACTTTCAATTTTGGTCAGCATAAAACTTTAGCGCCAACCGCACAACTCAACGAGATGATGTGCTGAACACAGGGTTTTATCGAAATTGTGGGCAAAGATACGTCGATAGCTGTGGTTGGCGGCACGCGTTCTGAACACGTTCGGGCAATTGAAAAGAGCTCCAGTTATTGCGGAAAATTCAGGGGAATCGAGACGCAATTGATGCTGCCGGCCATATTGCACAATATATTAGACGGGAGTGTCGCTTCTCATGTCACGCCTTTGTGCTGCCTGAAGTGTCAGATGTGATGTGCCGATAACCTGAACGGAATACCAATTTCGTCGTTAGAATCCAAAAAATTACTAGAAACTGTCAGAAAACTTGGTATAGACATAGCGACAATAGACACAATTAAAGAGGATATGGCGAGTTAATGACAACTTTATTATGTTAGGAATCTCCCGGACCTTATGTACTGTGTGGGTTATTAACCTGACGCGTTCATTATAAACGTCCGGTGGTCACGCATTGCGTATCGAGGTATATGGGATATTGCGACACAAAACCGTATAAATATACATATTCACAAGTACATTTACCGTAAAAAAACAACCAGTCAACGCTTAAGAAATATGTCAACTCCCAAAAATGGAGGATCGCGCCGTGGAATTTTAATCGATGTCATGCTTCGAATGTGGACGAAGACGAAAAAAGGTTTGGTCCCTTGGCGCTTCGAGTACCACATTATCACGCACCATCGAATTCGAAGGATTACCTGTCGAATTTTTGTCGAATTAAATAGCTGACTTATTAAATGAAGCGTATTTTGTAAGAGTTCTTTATTTGGCACAGCGATGAGCGATTGCCTCACAAGACTTTCTGATTGATTATGTATACAATTAATTTACAGCATTTGACGTACTGCTTATTCTTCAATATATTCTGCGATTTTCCTCCACGTCGTTGACAGTATTTATATTTTAATTCATGCTTGTTTTTAAAAGGCCCTAAATGGTGTGGTGGTTTTAAAGTACATATTTAAGAATAAGTCATGAATGATGTATAGTATGACATGGTTATCGTTGTGATAGATCCAACCTATTAGTATTGTTTTGTTGGTAGTTTCTTTCGATATAATATCAACAAGAAACAATAGGGCGGTTCAGGCCGACCGTCGCGCGTCGCCCGTGGGAAGATGCGAGATAACGCCACAATCGTACTTTCATCCGATCACGCATGATTTAAGTGCGAACAAACACTACAATGGTAACAAACAGTCACGTATGTCACAGCATAGTAATGTCTTTGATCTTTTTGATAAATGAGGCAATGTTTTTAAAATAGTCTTAACCGACGAAGTAAATGCTATTTCTAGAATCACAAGACGCGTTATCCTTACGGTTTACGACAGGTGACACATTCTTCAATGTTCTGTGAGATATCAATGAACATAAATTTAACCCAAGTCTTGCTTTGTACAAAAACTAGCCATTAACAAAAATAGCACGTACAAAACGAGATGTAGAAAAAATGTGTACTATAAATCGGGTATACACAAGTGCCAAAAACCTGACACGCCTCAGATTTTACTATTCTAGCTGAACAATTTCAGGGACGCTAACGCGGCAGCCCCTCAAGTAGGATTACACTCCTACAGTTATAAAAGTCATACAAAGTAGACAAATTCGGTAGGAACACCTACATAATATACCTGCCGTGTATTGCTGTCGGAGATATCGCCGGGGTCACCAACAACCCCTCAGAAACGACTAAATTGTGACGAGTCACGCCACTGCACGCTCCGATTTGTCACTGTAAAACGCGTAGATATTACATTGATTTTTTGATGGTATGTATAAAGCGTCTAATATGATATGATATAATGCGTTAATTTTTGGTATGCTATTAGGGACGTAATGCGAGAAATGAGGAAAATGTTCTGAGAAAGATTTTGTGTATGAAAATCACTGATCTGGAGAAAACTATAGATGTTATGACTAGAAAATAAGTTGACTAGGTAATGGATATTGGAGACGATAAAAAGATATGCTGCACGACGTCGAATAAATTGAAATATGGGGTGAAATAAGGGAATATTAATTATTGGCATTCTTAAAATACCACAAACGAACCGACTACAGCGGCGTAGAAGTTAAACATGATAAATACTTTGTAATTACGGACTTTTAGAAAAACCGCAATTCAGTGACAGAATCTACTACTACTACTTAATAAATTTTAAAAATAATGATGCCTCATTAGTCAAGTACTGACATGTAGTGGAATTGAAAATGTTGTAACAGAGATAAAACTGGAATAAATTGTGAAAGCTGACGAACGTGAGAGGCTAACACGGTATCTCAGGTTAATTTAGAAAGAATTTATATATTCATATGAATTCCTCGAATAATCAGTAGCCAACGCTCTGTTTAATTAACATGAAATAAATCACATTAATAGTGCACATCCTTTCCTAACAGCTATTACGAGATAAACTCTTTAATTGAACAAATTGATCTTTCACATACTATCTTGTACTGCGTAAAGAGTGCGATAAATAGTAGTTAGTAGTTTAATATCTTAATAAATAAAAAGCAATCGAAAGATCTAGATGAGCAGTTAAATGGTTGAAATCATCTAAATAAATTAATTATCTTGGTCATCCTCGGGCATCTGAATGAGCAATTGTCTTTATTTATATGTCTGTACCTTTAATCCGGTATTTATTGCCTTGATTTCGAATACAGTCGTATGAAATGTATTTACAATCCTTTTTATTAGTTTATGGTTGCCTACATTAATACGTTCGATGCATATTAAAAGCTAAGGCAAGCTTGAAAGACATGAATGTTTATCTGATTGTGAAGCTAAA
Organism: Sesamia nonagrioides; assembly: GCA_017933935.1. Taxonomy (NCBI): domain Eukaryota; kingdom Metazoa; phylum Arthropoda; class Insecta; order Lepidoptera; family Noctuidae; genus Sesamia; species Sesamia nonagrioides. Next base: position 716,956 of record JADWQK010001117.1, read on the forward strand.
ACAATGCAAAAAATTATCTTGATGGAATTTTAACTTTTGCAGATTAGGCACTTTTAAAGAAGCTTATGTAATTTGATTGATTACTAATTAAACCAAACTAGCTACAATGTCTTCAAATATTGAAGTCTCTGATTGGATAGAAGTACATAAGACTCATCAGTTAAACATCATGATAAAGTTAAAACATTATCGTAACTGTACCTAATGTGTGCATGTCTAAACGTCGTTGTAACTGGAGCGCACGGGAATATTAAAGGTTTAAGGATAATAAGTGATAAGAACTAAGAACATAAGAGAGAAAAACTCAAACAACAAATATCTGAACACGTAATGGAAACTACTTATCAACGCAGGCTTTTATGTACTGTTGTTTCGCTATAGACTGACCATTAGAGCCTTTTTTGTCTCTCCTTTTCATCCGACATACTGACTCCTTTTATTTTCCTCAATTTCAAAGACTTTTTGCTGATAAACGCTTGCTTCTACTTACAAAATTGCTGAAATCATATATTCCTTTTCCAAAGAGATGTATTTGGAAACGTAGTTACAGGATGAACATATCACGTATATGCGATCATGAAACATGTCTATATTGTCTATACGCGGTGCACAAAAACAATTTTCTGAGCTTTTACTCTATAAATTTTTCAACATGGTTGGTAATGTTGGGATTATTTAGTTCGAGCGTCCATAACAAATATTTTAGTTGCCAGTAACGAGCGATAAATCTAGTTTTAGTGCGAGGTCGATCAGTACGAAATCGCTACCGGCTGTGGTTTCACTAATACGTACTGCGCAGTAACCTGTTTGACCACAAAGCGCCAATGCTATCTAAAAAAAAAATATAAAATGTAAACCCGACCATTTTTTTTTTAATATTGGTCGCCTTTTCTAAGTTAAACGGCGCCACTTCGGATAAAATTTTATTGGTAAAATATATTTTATGGGTGCTAATTCCACATGGTACCATGAATCGTTTTCCAAAAGAAGCAACAATGTTTTAGCTGCATACGTGATTTCAAGTCGAACTTCCGTCTTTGATACTTGGAAATGCTTGAGCAATACATGCCAACAAAGTATTCTTTTTTCAGTTATTACCTAAATATGTCTCAATTTTGGCGCAGCTAATAAAATTTGACCACGCTGTCGTAAAAAACAAGCTCTTGCTTTGTTTCGGGAACGAGGTTGTCGTAACAAAACTCCCCATAAAGTTTTGTGACTATCGAGTATTTATATCAGTGTTCCAGATTTGTCTACACCCAAAGCTCCAGAGTCGTTACTTAGGTAAATGGGACAGCGGTTACAACCTAGACATAGTGGCTCGACCTGAACGGCACGTATCATCACATTACTCACCTACATTGACATTTACGAGCGTGTTTTGATTCTGACCACATAAAAAAATCAGACCGCTATTTTTCAAACGACAGAGCCGCTATATATTACATATACATAAAATTATCTATTCAAAAACAGAAAATATAGTAACTCATTGACACAACAGCGATAAGATTGTATGCTCACTTTATTGGTATTACGAAAAGCTTTCATTACACGCAGTCCAATATACGGATGAAATCACCACGAAACAGAGCAATCGAAACTCGTCCCAAAATTCATTATGTTTAGGGTTTGATTTTCCGTTATCTAACTGTAGGCATTGAACTGTTACGTAACGTATACATGATATCACGTTGCGGGGTAAACGATCCGACCTTCCACACGCATCGGTGGACTTTCCCGCAACACGACTACATTAAGTACTTATGTTTATAACAAACGCTCACTATCTAAACACAAGTATCGCTTTTTATTACTGTGTACTACAGTTGTACGATAATTTATACTGTTTTGTTATTGATCATGTTTACTTGTTACTCCGATGATAACTTTAATTATTTTTGTCCTATTGACAACTAGAAAAGCGGTAAGATTAAACCGGCCAAGTGCGAGTCAGATTCGCGCACGTAGTACCATTTACTGTTTAAAAAAAGTTTTTCGTATTTGTTATTATAGCGGCAACGGAAATATCATCTGTGAAAATTTCAGCGGTCCAGCAATCACGGTTCATAAGATAAAGCCTGGTCACAGACAGATGGACAGTGGAATCTTAGGTCCGTATTACAGAACCTCACTCAAAACTCAAGCTTTACTTAAATCACGTTTGAAGCAATTTGATTGGTTGAAATTAGTTTTAGCTCGAGTTTTGAGTGAGGTTCTGAAATACTGACCAGTAATCGAGTCCTGTTTTTTTACCCTTTAGAGCACAGAACCCAAATAATGAGTGATAAAAAGGGAAAAGGACCATTCTAGTTAATCATCATGCAGGCGACAAGAACCGAATTTATCAATTTAAAAAATGTTGTTACTTGCTTAAATGGTGGATGGTAAAATTACGCGTTTCATTAGTTACACGTAATTTTATTACAGTTACGCAAATGATATTAAGATCTAAAAAGGAAAGCTTGTCTATAAATAAGAAAACACGGAGGCAGAAACTTACCATCGGTAAGGATAACTGACGGTAAGTAACTTTCTATAAACGTCGTATTACAGGAAGGTACGACTCTGACTTAGCGATGCATAATTTTCTGTTGGAGATAACTTGCACGCAGGTTTCTCTGCTAAGGCATTTAATTATAATTCCAGACGATGCGTTATTAAATATACATGGAAGCAATTGGATACAAACTTTATTATACGTCAAGTCATGCGTTTGTAGGTCGCACATGCAACGCTGAAGGCAATTCAATTAAGACATCTTATTCACACTTGTCATAATCGAGAAAGTCGACAGCATAAGTTGTTGATGGAGCCATTCAACGGAATGTCAAATTGGCTACTGAATATTTTATTTACTCTCACAAAAGCTATCAACACAGACATTTACAAGTTTTTTTTTTTCTATTTGGTTGCGTATTACATATGTCCTATCTCCTATCAAGATTTGATTATTTCTGTTCCAAGTTTGAAGTACTTACTATTGTTAATATAAGCTGTCTCAATCCGTGAAAAACGCCGCTAATTCCATTCATTAAGTATCTGACATTTATTATCGCTGTAATGCTATCTATAACTCTTCGAATTCTTTTAATAAAACTAATGGCCTTTATCTATTTAAGTGCAACGTTCTAAACTTTATACAAACCATTCCCAAATAGAAATCACGCGTCCTCGGGCCCCCACGTGTTATATGTATCTCTCCTGCAGAGTCACGTGGCCTCAACTAGGAACTAACAGCCAAACCGCATCTATTCCTGTACACAACTCATCTTTCTCAATTTGTTACTTGTTAGATAATAACGTCTTCCTGATAATACATAATTATTCAATCAACTGTTTCGTCGCGACGTTGATTTATTTTATTATGTGCAATGTAACAAAGAACATAATTGCGTTTGGAATGTATTATTAGGATGTTTAATTCATGTAATGGTAATAAGACTTAGTGTACTTTCCATAGATGCATCGCTAGTTTATCTATGCAAGCACTCGTGTGATGGTCTTCGCAATCAATCAGCTGAGCTGAGTAGACTACCATAATATTAGGTGTACAAATAAGTTTCCGCCGTTTAACAAAATATGTTCTCACTAAGAAGTTTCGTTGAAATTGTCAGGTGTAAAATTTTGGACAGACAGGTGACTCTGTATCAGTATCACATATTTATTTTCGTGCAAAAATGCAAAGTTTTGTGGAAGAAGCTGCTTTAAGAGAGAAAAGTTGTGAATGGTTTCAAGTTTAGAAAGTGTGACGACAAAGAACGTAGTGGAAGACCGAAATCGTACAAAGACACGGAATTGGAAGCATTATTGGAGGAAGATAGAAGGAAGAGGAAAAACGCGCCCATTACTACTCCAGATATGACAAAATTATTCTCCTACGAGATAATGCTCGTCCGCATGTTCGAAAAACGGCGGAACCTTATTTGTATAATCTACTTATTCTGTTAATGAAATAAGTGACCTGCCTATCACTATTAGACATCATCAACCATTCTCATCATCATCATCATCTCAGCCACATGAAGTCCACTGCTGGACATAGGCCTCCCCCAAGAATTTCCAAACAGAACGGTTGGACGCGGCCTACATTCAGCGCTTCCTTGTGATTTTGGTCAGATCATCCGACCACCTAGTCGGTGGACGCCCGATCGGCCATTGGCTCTACGCTGAACGGCTACGCTAGCTATGTGCCTCGCCCACTGCCAATTCAGAGAGCCATTCCGCAGGGCTATTTAGGCGACTTTAGTTCTTCTACGGATCTCCTCATTCCTGATTCGATCTCGTAGAGAAACACCTAGCATAGCCCTCTCTAGCTATCTGTGCGACCTTGAGCTTTCTTATGAGGCCCATAGTGAGGGACCACGTTTCTGATCCATATGTCGTTTTATGTTGGGAGCTCCATCCTTGAAGCTGTAGATCAGTATACATATCTGGGTCAGCTGATCCAGATTGATAGTTCCGGCTTCAAGGACGAGGTGTTTCGACGGATCCGACTCGGCTGGGCAGCGTTCGGGCAGCTCCGTAGTGTCTTCTCGTCCAAAATACCTCAGTGCCTAAAGACAAAAGTCCTTATCCAACCATTCTATACCGTTCGATATAGGACGTCTTGTATCTACGAGAGGCCCGCATCTAAATCTCAAATGACCTGAAACACTTAACGTCTCAAGGCCAATCGTTTTTAAAGTGTTTTATCAGGCACTTACGAGCCTGTAACGTATGAAAGCCGCGTTCGATCAAATAAGGAAGAAGATAAAGGTGACCTCTCAGCATCTTTTATCGCGCGTGTGTCTTACGATGATACCGACGTAATCTCGGGACGGTTTCATAAAGCTCCGGTCTTATCTGTCTTTGCCTTCCGACTGTTTGATATTCGTTTTAGTAAAACCTTGATAAAATTCTCCTTTAAATAACAACGACGTAGAAATATTTGTGGTTCTTTAAGAAATAACGTTTTTATGTTTCGAAATGGAAGTTTCTTTTAATGACTCTTTTTGTTCTGAAAGTTAAAGATATTGTACTGAACATTAGATGAATTTCAAAGCTTGACAAGAGAAAGAAATCATTAAACACTTTAAGTCAACAAAACTAAACCACTCAACATTCAAATTGAGCATTTACTTTAGCCCCAAAAAAAATTCCCAGCAAAACTGATCAAAAGAGATCAGATGATAAAGCTACGAAATGAACATTCGGTAGCAGTCTTCGTATCAGCATTATTTGGTAGGTGGTAATGAAGTTGTAAACTGATCGCATCGAGGTGACTCAGACACAGCATCACTTCCATCTGCAGTTCCACACGCGAGACAGAATCAATCGCATTGAGAGAGCAGCTGAACAACTTTCTCACCGTTCACGTATCGATGCGAGATCGTTGCGTACGAGTATGGTTGAAGATGCATGACGCAAACTAACAGCGTTTGCGTCTCAGAGAAGCATCCCAAAGGACCTAACAAGGGAGTTGAAGATCTCACTGGACTAAGTTTTATTACAGTTAATTTTTTTCTCTTCATTCAAGTCACTAAACTGAATGAAATATAAAAGTATATCTGAAAGAATTGCTTCAGCAGTGTATGGTGATCCTATTAATCCTTACTAATTTATAAATCGGAAAGTGAGTATGCTTGTTTGTTTGTTTCGCTTTCAGGCCGTAACTACTGAACCGATTGCTTTGAAATTTTGCAGACGTAAAGTTAAATAATAGGGTACTTTTTATCCCGGAAAATTTTGATATTCCCGAGGGAAAACAAAAATACCGAATTCCACGCGGGAGAAGCCGCGGGCGGAAAGCTAGTATTATATAATGCGAAAGTTTGTGAGGATGTATGTATGGATGTTTATTACTCTTTCATGCTACACAAACTACTGAAAGGATTTGGATGGAATTTGGCACACAGTTTATAATCAGGAATAACACATAGTTTACTTTTATCCCGATATTTCCACGGGTTCGAAACATACGCGGGTGAAACCGCGGGGCGCAGCTAGTAAGTTGATAATGATCAATCAAATCACCAAAAAAATATTTTTAAAAGTACGTAAATGTAAGGAATAGAGTCCTTCTTACAGAGAGAGACAAGCATTTTAAGTAAAATATACGTATTTAAAACAGTTTATTTTATACATAGTGGTTCAATAAGCATGGTGTTGAATTAAAGCCAAGAGTAAAAATCATTCTTGATTACACTTCCCTTTATTAAAAAAAAAGAAATGTTAAACAGTTTACAGTTCATCGCAATAAAGAAAAAAAGCGCTTCCTATTCACTGGCTTTCACCATTCACATTCATCAAGTGATCAAAGTGAAATGAGGACCCTTTGATGTGTACACTGGGCTGTATCTTTTAAATACCCTATCTACCATTTTTTTATAGACTTTATTTCTAGCAAGTCTAACATCCAAAGTTATCAAGGGGTATCTCATTACTCAGTAACTGGTCTGAGGAGGATACATGTAGTATCGCCTGCATATCTGGGCTTAAATAGTGATATTTAACTAAATCCAATAACAATACAAGAGGCTGTAATTTTGAGAGAAAACGAAACCGATGACTCACTGACCAATACCCAAGAACTTATTTTTTTACTTGTAGTAATTGGATGTTAGCGTTAATTAAGTAGTAAATGCTATCCGCTCCTCGCTTGGCACACACAAGCTAAGTGCAAGAACATCTGGAAACGCGACACTATATCGGCTTTCTCTTGCGACTCGAACAGCTTTATCGGCTCGCGCCCATAGAAAACTGCCAGGAGAAAATTATGAAATCACACCATCGAGCCCCGCGCCCGTCGCAGCCTTGCACAAATGAAACTTTATTTGCTACGCCCGCTTTATATTATAACGGTTTACTTTCATATATTTATAGCGATATTATTCGCTCCTTCCTTAGCGTGGGCTTGTAGAGATAAACTTTCATGAGCATGCAGATACATCTCGCGATTCGAGGAAGTGTTTATACCAAAACGAACAAGGCAGAAATTGTTATTACAGTGTGGTGGAATTTAATTATTTCCTAATTAAAATGGGGTACCTACGGAGCTTTATAATAGAGATACATAATGAACAAAGATTAAATTCGAATGTAGCTTGAATTTAAATAACAACGAATTCATTGTAGGTAGGGACAAAGGGTTTATAAGACCTGTTCAATGTAAAGCTAATCGTTGTTTTAAAGATACGAGTATAACTAAAGAAAAAGAGATAAAATTAGGCTCAACGATTTGAACGCTTGTTTGTTATTACTTGGCTTATTGTCTTAAATATAATAAATATTGGTTTGGTATAATACAATTGGTCGAACTGCAATGCTTCGATATCGCCTTCGGGTTGTGGAGGTCAAACGGCAGTCGCTTCTTGGAAAATATCGAAGTTTAGCCAAAATCAGCAGTTAGACTGGTAAAAAAGCGGACCCCAGACTCCAAAACTGAAAAAGTTCGGATGCAACTGGGATTTACGCCGAGATGATGATGATGGTAACAGATATTGTGTATAAAGAAAGACAAACACACAAATCAAATGAAAGTACTCAGAAATATAGTTATTGTTGTGAAAAAGAACTACCTGAATAAATAAAAAATTATGATCAAATTGTAACGTTTCGAAATAAAACGACACACGATTGGTAATGAAAATCAGCGCGTGCGCTTATAATCCGTACACAATGATAAAGATGATTTGTTATTAAAACCGGACCGAGCTGGATGCGACGAGACCGCATGACGTTCAGCCCTGAATACTTCATTAGATGACTAAACAAAATCGTTAATAAATGGCAGAGAGGTGCAATATAATAAAATTAGACACAATACATTTGCACATCATCCAAGGATCTTATTTGACTTGACGGTCATTAACAATTTGCTCCATAATTATTTGGAGCACTCAATTCCTTTCATTTTTTATTATTAGAAGACAATATTGTGAGAAGTGCACAAAAAAACTGATTTTAAGTTTCAATAGGTATTACCCCAATTGAAAAAACTTAATACAATATTACTACGATATTCAATTACATACAACTTAAACGAGCCAGCCGGCCTTCTGAACTCGGGCGTTACGTGGAACCAAAATGGATTTTAATTTTCACCGTAACATAAATCATTGGACATTTAACATTAATCGCGTGAAGACATGCGATTTAACACTGCGCCGATACAAATCGGACGGTCATAAGAAAAAATGCCTTTTTTTATTCCACACATAACGATGATTTGCAGTTTTGCACGATCCTCAGTCAGTACGTCGACCCAACAGCATCATCCACCACATCTTCGAAATTAAATTGTTCATGGGATTGGTCGTTCGTCTTCAAATATGTCTCGGCGTGTGAACAAATGAGCATCGCTCATTGTTTTGTTTTTGTGCTAAAAAGGTTCATTAGCACTGAGCAAAAACGAAATCATTGAAGTCATCTTTAATTTTGTTCAGTGTTTAAGCTTGGTTCATGTTCAACTCCTCGAATACCTACTATAAAACGACTGGACGTGTTACTTGAGAATCTTATGATCCGGAAACCCTACAAATTGCTTGAAGATTTCGATCTACCATTTCTCAGTGTTTCGAAAGTGTAGTGAATTAAACCGTAATTAGATACAGGAGGCAGAGTACCTCCTCCGGAGCTTGAAATAAGGTTTGATAAATTGTTCCGTTTAGACATTTGAGCTTTTGTTGTTAATAAAATTAATGATGCCGCCTGAGTTACTGACCATCCTACGATATAACAAATCTTTTTTACTCGCTTATGAAGAATAAGAATGAACATAAACAAATTACTGGCTATGAATCTTCTACTATGACCAGTAACATAAAGGCGTCTATCTCCTTTCCCATGAGAACGAAATTTTCTATAGAAAGGAAGTCAGTTTTCTACATAGTTCAGATCGAATCTGCTCAAGCATATAATATTAATCCGGTGCGGTGCGGTAAAGCGTCATATCTCGCCGGGTGGCGAGTGAAAGCCGCGTGAAACTTCCGAACGGAAGTCAGCCGGCTTTCTACCCCGCCTCCTGTCGAAGCGAAGAAAACTAACCCTGTGCAACTACTACGTGCCGCATAGATAGGGCGTTGACAGCTATGCGGTTTACGATCCCATTTAAGTGTAAAATGTAATTCAACACTAAACTTTCTACGGTACAATGTTGCGAAAAGTCTTAGAACTGGTCCGTATAGTTAATATACGACTGCTGAATCTCCTGCGTTAACTTCCTAGATATAGTAGCGTTGGATGTTGGATTATATATTCTACAATACAATTTCGTGATGGTAAACAGACACCAGCTGTCATATTTCAATTAACTTATCCTTCAAAACCGCAAACATATCGACAGCGTCAATACTCATCACATTCAGCACACTTGAGTCAATACATAGCGTTTCAAAAATACTTGACGAAAACTTAGTGCGCCTACGAAAAATATATATGTTTTTCCATACAATTTTAAATAATATGGACACTGCAACATAATTCATGCTAATTGCTGTACTACGAGAACTGATATACGGAAACTGACTGCAAGTCTAATGCATATTTAATAGCTGTCAACAGTACACTAATTAGAAATAGGGCCCGAGCATCTCATTCAGTAAAGAAGAGTTTTCGAGGACACCAATTATTTCTAGCACATTTCAGAATTAGCAGTGATGTAGTTCCAATTTCATGTTTTTCAAATCACAAGTACTCTAAATATCCATAAGTGATGGATGACTCATAAGAAAACGGAGCAGGCTTTGTGACGTTATCCAGTACGTTTTTGATTTAATTAGAAGTCAATATAATAAGAAAATAAAAAAGTAATGTATATTGTGTTAGAACACACTATACATTACTTTTTTACAAATTCTACGTTCAGAAAACAAACCCGTGCGTAGGCGCAGACTCTAATAGAAAATAAAGCCATAGCGTAACATTACAGGCTATAAAGCATTCGCAAATCCCTTACACGACAAGGCAACAGCGCAGAACTAACCATCGTATGTTCCACGGCTATTACGCGTAACATTGTCTAGAATTGACTACATGGTGTTATGTTTACCTTACATTGTCGAGAGTATAATATATAAGTGGCGATTTCTATAGCCAAGCGAGGCAAGGTCATCCGCCACGTGCGAGCGCCCATTGTATTGTGTGAACAGAGTTGCTTGATTTAAATTATTCTATATTCTTCCATGTGTATTTGATGTCGACATAAATAATTTCCTTTACAAAGACATTTGAAATAATTATTTTGGTTATGTGAACATGTAATGATGTGGTCTAGCCATTTGTTAGCGAAAGGAAATGTTATATTAGATTGAACGTCCGTGAATTTTTTTGACGTCTGTGTCGGTGTAATTGCTTGATTTTTGAGTTTTACAATATTGATTGTAAGCCTTTTAGTTAAGGACGGTAGACCGACCACTTCAATGATATGAAACAGAATTCACATTGCTCCTGTACCGAATTTCAACATTTGCAACCAAATTTTCCAAGTAGAACTAAGCGAAATTCCTCCAACGTTCTCAAAGAGGTCAGAGAGCGGAACCTAAATTGGCAATAAATATGACTATATCCGCAGTAGTCTCATATAATACAAGTATTACAAAGCTGTGCCTTGTCACAAGTGTCGCAACTGGCAATAAAGCCGTAATAATGTCCGCAGAAACAGTAATGCGTGGTAATAACGCGTGATATGTGAAGTTGTGTAAACAAATAACAGAATGTACGATAGCACGCCGAGATTTACGAGATCAACTGAAGTTGTGCTCCAGATTCGCGGATTACGAGAAGCGTGAACAATCTGAATTAGATATAGTTCAAAGCAGGGTTGCTAGCTTTTGGGCAGACCTGCGTATTGTAAAGTTGGCAAGTGATAACTGATCATTAGATTTAATATCTCAGTAACAGAAATTGATGAATCCGATACACCAAGCCGTCAAAAAACTTTTCCGATCTAAAAAAAGGCCAACATAAGATTTATTGTAGATGTGAACATGGTAAAAATGCCATCAAATAGCATAAAAACCTAAAACCTGCGTTCACATTTCCAAAAAGTGCAATTGATTACTTGCAAAAAACGCAATCATTTTCACAACAAGCGTTAAAGACTATGATTGACAGCGTCTCGAGGATAAATAGAGGTTAAATTTTAAATAACCTAAGACTGGACAAGGATATATATAAAGCAAAACGACAGTGACACTTGATTAATATGTCCATCTTGAAACCAAACACTTCCAGTGCGAGTGTACTGAATTATATCCACATTATCCATGTATTGAGTTGGATGTGGTTGCCAAAAAGAGGCGCATGCTGCATTGTTCTAAGAATCACACACAAAAGACACATGGACAGTATTACTGTGCAACAAACACGTGTTACGAATGTAATTTTTGTAGTTTCATAAACAAGCAATAACCATAAAAAACAGTTAAACATTCATGACATTGACCAAGATGACGTCCTTGTGTACGTTCCATTCCATTGAATTTACAGAAAATGGTGCATGTTAAATGTACAAAGTAAAGCAAATAGCCAGTGTTTTTGTGACACATCACAAAACATAATTCATAATTCATTTATTAGTGTGATTTTTGGTAAGTACATTTTACAATGTGATCTTAATATCTAATAAATCAGTTCCTCAAAAATCTACCATAAAGGCATACACTCTTTAACAGAACTTAAAATCATGAAAAGGATTATCAATATATTAAAATGATGAATAATTTAATGAATTTGGAATATAATGCTATGTCAAATTTTTATAAATATTAATGTCGAATAACTTACAATGTCAAAATACAATACCATGTCAAAATTAAATAGATGTTAAATAAGTTATATAATACAATTTCAAAATTAATAGGTGGCAATGTCAAGTTAATTATTTTTAAGAAATAGTATAATGTCAAAATTAAATGGGTATCAATGTAACAACAAATAACTTACAATTTGTCATTAAGGAATTCCTGAATTGTATAGTAACTTTTCTCCAATAATAGACGTCTTAATTTGTTTTTAAATTGAATAATATTTAGGTCCTTAATCCCATTTGGTAATTTATTAAATATTTTTGGGGCCATACAAAGTATGCTTTTGTGCATCAAAGCGGTCTTTGAAGGTCGACCGCATAGTTCATGTCTGTATTTTTCTCTAATCATTTTATAGCGATGTTCAGATGCTTTTCTAAATAAATGCATGTTCTTTTTAACAAATACAGCAGTCTCAAATATGTACAAACAAGGCAAAGTCATTATTTTTAACAAAACAAAATAAGGCTTACAGCTGTCGGTTATTTTTATACCAGTAATAGCCCTAATGCATCTTTTTTGTGATTTGAACACCATATCCTTATTGCAGGAGTTACCCCAAAACATGACTCCGTAGCGCAGTAGTGAATCGACATATCCATAGTATGCAGTTACTGCCGCAGTTTGATTGACTACTTTCTTCAGTTTAAACAAAGCAAAAGCAAACTTACTAATTTTTTTAATTAATATTGAAGTATGTTGTTTCCAATTAAGTTTATTGTCAATAGTTAGGCCTAAAAAAATTGTATTCTCAACTTCTTCAATTTTTTCATTATTAAAGCTTACGTTTAATTTCGAATTGGCAACTCTTTGACGGAAGTTCATAATTTTAGTTTTCTTTAAATTAATAATTAAGTTGTTATGTTCTAACCAGTTAACGGCTTGTTGCAATGCATTTGTTATCTTAGTTTCAAAATCATTATTATTTTTGTCAAGTTTAACAATGATAGTACTGTCGTCGGCAAACAATGTCATAGGATAGGGTATATTTTGGGGAAAGTCATTTATATATATAAGAAATAGTTAGTGTATATAAGCATTTTATTTCGCACCGCAACTGCCTCATGGGACCAAGTGCCTTTGTCATATCCATGTACACATGGCCTTTCATTCATGTATAGGAGTGAATATTTTTTAGATAGGACTTTATTAGTGATAAAACATTACCCCTTATCCCATACGCGTTTAGCTTACTCAGCAGTATATCATGGTTGACCAAGTCAAATGCCTTTGTCATATCCATGTACACCGCTGAAATTGGGATTCTTTCATTCATGTTAGGAATAATATCATTTAGAAAGTCATATATTGCCATATTGATTGAATGGTCTTTCCTAAAACCTTTTTGTTGCTTTACAAGTACATTGTGTCTATCGAGATATGCTTCTATAGATCTATATATCCATTTTTCGAATATCTTAGATATTACCGGAATAAGAGCTATTGGCCTGTAATTTTTAATGTCTCTTTCATCGTCCATTTTAAATAATGGTTTTATGATAGTAGGTTTAAGTTTATCAGGGTAGGTCCCAGATTCAATACTTAAATTAATTATGTAGCTGAGGGGATGTAATATTATTTCGGAAACATATTTTACAACCGTTGTTGAAATATCGTCATAACCTACACTATTTTTATTTTTTAAATCTTTTATAATTTTATTTACGTCATGTGGTAAGATAGGGGCAAAAAACATCGAGTGCAATGAGTAATCTATTCTATTGTTAGCAGTCAGATGTGTCGAAGCAGTGGAAAGTTTTTCTGCTTGGCTTATGAAGTAGTCGTTGAACATGTTTGCTATGTCTTTGGGTGTAGTAGGTGTATTTAACTCCGTCATTAAGTCCGTCATTATTAACAATATACCTAATATCAGTTGAACAGGCAGACAGACAGAAAACTGCATAAAATTTTGAATAAACAATGCAAAAACAGTTGAATTATGATTTATCCTTAAACTGGCTAAAAATTTCCTAATAATATTATCCTTCACTGTGGTGCTAGAGGTTAAAATGGCTATTTTAGAATAAAAAGGTTTGATGAAGTCACCGGTGTCAACGTTTACCGAGATAGTATTAATTAAACTTGACTATAATACTCCTATCTAAGCATAGATTGAGATATGTATGTTGAAGGCTAGAGCAACTTTCTTTTTATACTTCGGCGACTGTTTAGAAGTTCTCATCAAGTTATAAGTAATGAATATTTTAAAATAAATAGATTTCAAGGATGCTTGGACGGTTTTCTCATTGCTGAGATAGTTATGAAACTTTATAATATATCAATTTAGTCACATATCAAGCCAGCTTCTATTAATTCTGATCTACAACTGATTAGAAGTTAGCATCAAGTTACATGTGATTACCTAATGAATCTCTGACGTGGCTAGTGTTTTGTTAACAATTCGCACCCAAACCGTGTCCGTTGCAAACGAGAGCACAATGGTACATGCGTAACCGAATACCAGCTGTTCTACCACAATAGAGAGTCGCTTTGAAGAGTTACGCAAACACCACCAGTCTGTTTACAAATTATGTTTTGAGTTTTCTAACGCCAGCCTCTAAACTATCGATAGTTTCCTTATTGTGTTTTTTGTAAGTATGATTCTAGTAAATCAAGCCTTTGTGACGTAACCTGGTCAACTCTTTTTCTTTGCATGGACATTGTTGCGTAGAACCTTGTATAATGTGAAAAATGTCACTTGAATGACACATATCTATGGTGTCTAGTATACTAGTTGTTTCATTCATTCATACTATTATATTTTATAAGTACAAAAATCAGATCTTACACTAAAAGCATTTTCATTTATTTTAAATGCAATAGTTGTATTTGTGGATCTATTACATGTACTTATAACAGCAGACATGAGTACCAAATTCCAGAGGAAAGTACCAACAAAAGTATGAAAAAACATGAGCATGGGCGATAAAAACAGAAAATTGGACTTATTCTATAACTCAGAATATATTCATATAATTCAGAATATTACGCCGCGGTCCGATAAAAAGCAAATCAAGCCCTAAATATTATTATATGATAGAAAATATTGGCCGTTCAAATACACGTGATATCTATGTCGGAACACATTTCAAATTGAAATAAAACAACCACTATTACATCAGGACATGGTAATTTATTGTACAAAAATAGTGTGCGAGCGTGAACTCATGCCTCACAACATACACAAACAAATATTAAACCTAGATTTTTTATGTATAAAATGCATTCACTCAGTATGTTAGACATAGCCTATTTTTGTTTAAAATATAGTGAGGTTTATCGTTGAATTTTACAACCACGTTTGCCACGACCCATATAAATCCCAACACAACAACAGACTCATGGGCGGATTTGTTTTCGATATACATGTCCATCGACGAGGAAATTACAACAGCTTTAATATTAGACGTAATAATAACTTCGGCTATCTAATCCGATAACATATCGTTTATAGTCAAGGCGACATCACTCGACCCATCGTCACGTAACAAAGAAGCTATTGCCTCCTTCCTTTTCGATAAAAAGTTTACATTAAATGAAGGAAGCCCAACTTCATAGTGATCGTATTATTGCATATTGCACAAATAATGAAGGCACAGATAAATAACCTTATCGGGGGGTTTGCGTTGACACGCTTTAAACTGAGTATAAAGACAAGGCGGTGTTATAACTTCTCGTCTTCGCCCGAGTCTGTCGTAGAGATAAAAAAAAAGTGAAGCAAAAACCAATTTATCATGTCGTCCCACGCACGCGCCGAGCAATATAAGCAAACACACATAAAAATAAAAATGTAAAACATAGAAACAGCTCGTAGAGTGTAAAACCCAACGATAGAGACTGCGAACAACAGTACAGTTCATGAATAACTTAGTTATATTCACATTATCTACATTATTATGGAACTTTATCTGGCATCACTTACTCCGCTGGACCCTCGAATAAACATAAAGACAGGCATACGGAAAAAGAAGAGAATTTAATTCGCCGTTTAGCAATGGAATTTACGATACTTTTTACAACTTACATATTATTATGATAATACTATCACGTTGTTATTATATTTTATTACGGATAATAAAAATGTCCAGTTACTTTGATGTGGACCTTGACAATCTCGTACCGTATATAAAATACCAACTGGTAACTGAAGCATTGTCGCAAAATAATCCTTTTAGAATTATTTGACTATCATAGAGCTCTGTTTTTTCTTTTTGTGAGAGACACTTGCTGTACGTTTAATACAGTCTGTTTTTTTACATAACTCGTAAAAAAATCTTATTTTCTTAAAAGGCCCCTTCTAAACACAGTTTTAACAAATAGAGATAACAAACAGGCATAAAAAGTGACACGGCATTTTATCTACAGCGCACCTGTTATGTAACTATGAGGAACGTAGAAACGCGATATTAACACACATAACTAGTTAAGTCACGAAACTGCAGGAAATAATAGCAATTTCAACACTAAGATTTGCGATCGCGGCGATGAAACGTGATGTGAAGTGCAAATAATGATAAAGATGATGAGCAGTCTTGACGATAATGACTTCAATGACTATGATAATGATACTTTCGTGAATTTTATGTTTGGACGTGATGGATGCAATGGTCAAACGTGCTCAACGTTTACGATTTTATAATAACTTTAAATATCTAACTCTAACTTGATAGTGCATTCGTGACGAATGCTTGTTTTATAAAGTTTTTAATTAGAAATACTGATAAGAGCATTGGGATCGATACTTAGATAAGCGCTCGGAATTACCTGCACGTTTTGGGTTCGTTTTTGTTTGGTGAACTGAATTTTCATGTAATACATAATAGTCGGAGAGAGCCACGAGTTAGTTGAAATGAAAAAAGTCATTAGTCGTATAAACCGGTGTGCGCGCACGAGGCGCCACCCGGAACGGCGCGCGGTGAAAACCGCGGGAAACCGCAATAGTGAGCGCGCAGCCGCAGCGCGAGAACCGTGTCAGTAGTGTGAAACGCTAATTGCACACGGCGATTTATGGCGCGCCCGGGCCGTAACATCGCTGCAGACGCTCGTTTCAGTAAACTGCAATTGATTTATAATATATCATGCATTGCAATCTTGACTCTACGAGCACAACTTCGACAGAAACATTACGAACCATGTTCAGTAACTGTACGCGAATTCACCGATCATACATTAACTGCTTGACACGCCGCCTACTCAGAACTAGTTACTTTCAATAACTCCTCCGTTATAATTTTGAATAAACTTTCTACGCTGATGAACACACGAGTTTTCCGCCTAACAACTTTATGATAAACGGCGAATAAATGATTCTCAACAATTATCCAGATAAAGTCCCTCATCAGTTTCCTACGCTATTGTTATCAATAAATTAATTATAGAATCTACAGGAAACCGATTCGGAGATCTCAATTTTTAGTGGGCCTTGGTGAGACGTTCCGTGCATGCCTCGCTGAGACAATTTGAGTCCAGCTCAAATGGCGAGCGTAGAGCCGCCTGGACTGCTCGACAACACGCTCCACTTAACATATCGCGCTACTCGAACACGATTACCTCAGGTAGTAACTAAGGCTAAATCACAAATGTTGCGTGAGGCCTCGCCGGCTACGAATGTCGATGAGCACCCCGTATCAGACACATCCTCACTGTTTTTGCCATCTTGTTTAACACTAGATTCGACTCTGTTATTATTCACCGCACTATTCACTTTTAGATCTTTGCTCGCGATACATCTGTTCACAACACTTTCACTTTTATCAACGAAGAAGGAGCGACGGTCGGAGTTCGTAGCCGGGGGCGAGGTCGAAAACAACTTGATTTCCAGGTCACGGTGGCCGTTCATCGAGGTGACAATCTCAGAGGATATGTCTAGAGCGAGGGGGGAGCGAGGTTCCGGCGAGCTAGCCCTTCTCGTTGGTGGGAACAATGAGTAAAGATTAGGGGCGGAATATGTTTCGCCGGTGTTAATCTCTCGTCGTTCCGGAACCCTCGATGAAGGATCGCTCCAGCTGCGTCGCAAAGTCGTGTCTGCTCCCCTTTTGCCAAGAGGTCCAACAACTTTCATAGACTCTTCCAATTTAGTAGGCGCGAAATCACCACAAGAATTTTCGTCCAGCAAATCTGCGATAGAATCGGCATCCCAAATTTGTCCTACAGGGTCACAGAGACGACACTGACACGAACTAACCGCGGACTCCGCAGGTGAAGCGGCCTCGGCTAAACCGAATCGGGTCGCTTCTAACGCTTCCCCTAACGCAGAAACTCGATACGTTTCCGGGACTGGTTCGGGGTATTCTAACACTTTTACATCCAAACGAAAAGGCAAAGACATTTCTCGACAGTAAGTATCTTCATATATGCCGTGTGACGAAGTTAAGCCTGAAACCGCAGAATGATCAACATCACCGAGATCCAAAGCACCCGCAGTTAAATCGTGTGGTACGATATTATTAGGTTTTCTATCCTTTTTGCGTCGTTTCCGCGGTTTAATAATCCTTGGCAACATGGTCTCAGAGTTGGTTGAGCCGGAACTTTCGTCGCTCGCGACACTGACCGCATCCGTGTTGTTGTTACGTCCGCCTCGCGTGGATCGCGCTTGCTGTTGATTGCGCGGCCTGTTTCCCTCGGGTGCATCACACCGGTCTCGAGTGACGTGCTCCGTTTGTGCGAGCGGCCGATGGTTGCGCTGCTCAGGTGCCGTGCTGTATTTTCGTCGGTCGTGCCTATTTTGTATGATGAGGGGTGCTCCTTGAGCGTGCATAGCTAGCTTGGATACTGGTGTGTTCCGGGACTGTGGTGGTGCTCGTCCCGCCATCGATATGAGGGGGGCGCCAAGCCAAGCATTCGGGTGCGGAACGCCATAGGGCGGATAGTAAGGCGGCGGGAAACCCGATGCGGTGGTGGCATACTGAGGGCGAGCGGGTTCGCGGCGCCCTAGAGCGGCGCGCTCGCCCGGACTCATCACGCTTAAATGGGTGTTTAACCCATATTCGTGAAAGTACGTTTCACTGTCACGGTAAAAGTCCGATTTGCAACGCGATGTCGTAATCGTACACTAACATCGGAGGCGAGTAGCGAAATGCGCGCGTCCTATCGCCGCGACAGTCGGCAGAAGACTGGAGTGAATGAGCGCGGTGCGAGCCGGCGGCGGCCGCGAGTGTTGAGTGGGAGCGCCTCTGACTCGCCTCGCCACGCGCCTATGACTATCGTGGCGTCGATGCACCGGAAAACTTTACAACCCTAATCGCTTTACAATTAAACCGCTCGACATTATTTACTTTCCTTATGGCGTACAGAAAAAAGAAATCAACTTTTGTAATGGTAATGAAGCAGATAAAACCACAACAGCGTGTAGCAGTTTTATTGGTAATCGTACTTTTTATTTTGTTGTTATTATTGTATTACACGTGCTAAAAGGTAACCATTTTCATGAACGTTATACTTTTAAATAACAGTTTTTATAGCTTATGTTAACATTATAGTAAATCAAGATTATGTAATAAAATAAATCTTTGTAAACGCACTTACCGCTTTCCCCGGACACTATAGACTGTTGCGTGAACTTACCTGTAACAACAAAATAGCGAACACTAAAGTGAAGCACCGTCACACATAAGGAACTTAAGGAGTCTTAAAAGTGACATTATAACTTTTATGCTTTAACTAACAAACAACGTTAATAAAATGCATTTATTGAGCTGTAAATTGTTTTGAAACCTGCTCTACCTGAATGGGTGTTTAATGGCACACTTTCTTGCAAGGGGTGTCAAATAAAAATAAATTGCACAAGATTAAAAAGTAATAAAATGCTGATTGATATATACAAAACATAACTTTTTATTTTTAAGCACCGCCTTAGCGACACAATTTGTGAACGGAAAAAAGACTGTAATTAAACCCTTTTTGACAATTACATGAACTACTCATTAGGCTTATTTCTTCCTTCTCTATATGAGACGAGACCTGTGCCCAGCAGTGGGATGATAAAAGGTTGATGATGATGAGGATGATTAGCCTTATTTTGCTAAAATTGGCCAAATGAATCTCGCAAATCTAGCTAGAATTATTACAGGAATTCCAAATGAATTCATGAATTTATTAAGTTACAATAATGAGAAGTTTTATCATAGGCTTTCTGTGGCACCTGACTCAAACCGTACTATAAACGGCGCAAACAAAATCTTTTTCCTTCATATAAGAGCAAACATTCGTCTGTTTGCTCTTACCTATTTGAAGACAATATGTTCTTTATTTAGCCTCCACCTTTTTATTATCAGCGTTTATCGATGAAAACTTGTAAAACGCCTTTCAGTTCACATTGTTGAAGGACACTGTATACTTAATTAAACTTTATGTTTCCTAAACAAAGAAAAAACTAAATTCAGGAACTTTAATTTCCTGAAATTTTTAAATGTAATTTCACAATGCAAAAGGGGACTCGTAAGCATCAAAAAAACTCCAAGTTCTTTGTTAAAATATTCGTCACCCCCGCCCGTGTCATGAACATCACTTTCTAAACAACTTTTAAATTATATCGGAACTGCAGTCAAAGTTCAGGAATCAAAAATCATATTTGACCCTTATATGAAAACTTGCAAAAAGCCTTTCATTTCACATTGTTGAAGAACAGTGTATACTTAATTAAGCTTTATGTTTCCTAAACAAAGAAAAAACTAAATTCAGGAACTTTAATTTCCTGAAATTTTTAACAGTAATTTCACAATGCAAAAGGGTCCTCGTAAGCATCAAAAAAACTCCAAGTTCTTTGTTAAAATATTCGTCACCCCCGCCCGTGTCATGAACATAGCTTTCTAAACAACTTTTATATTATATCGGAACTGCAGTCAAAGTTCAGGAATCAAAAATCAAATTTGACCCTTATACACACACCCTTTATCCGCAAACCAGCCATATTTTGGTTTCACACTATTCAAGGAATAGGTAATAGACAAGCGTCAATAAAAAGCAAAACTAACTTCTCGAGGACGAGTTAGTACAAATATGTACCGCTTGTGGTTCACATGTGTACGAGCTAGTCCACCATCAATGACCACCATCAATGGTAACCACACACATTTGAATTATCAAAGAGCCAGTCGAAGATAAAGTTAGTGGCTCATACCAAAGCTTGCCTATTAGTTATTTTGGAAGACACATTTTAAATAGAAAATTATCTCCCATGGTATTTCCCAAGTTCATAGTTAATATTCGTCATGTCCCGTGACGTGGCCGTCGACCTCTATACAAGGTTTGTATTGGAGGGACGAACGGTGAAAGTGAACTTCATGAGTCAGACCTCTCTCTCGATAAACGTCAGCATTGTGAATATTATCCTACGTACGTCTTTCCATTTAACTTGTGTAGGTAGGTACTATTGTGGGCTTAAGTGATTGTTTTGGAGATGAAGATTGCGTTTTTGTTATGATTGTAGTAAATAAATGTTATTGATAAATTTGTTTCTTTTGTTCGATGTTATAGAATTACTTATTCTAGAGATGTTTGTTTCAAGTGAAAGAAAGCCACTTAATGGTAACTTTAATTAATCAAATAATAAATCATGTTTTTTGGGATCTTAGTCAATCACAGAATAGTTGTTCTTACGACATACTGATCAGCAATGTGCCACCTTTTAGATTCACAATAACAATTATGATTATAGAAAATGTAAAAAATATTACTACTAGTACTTGGTTTTTCACTCCAAAATAACAATTTCAGTTTTTGTATTTGTTATACGACCGGAGTCCCATAGCGGAGCCTCATATTTTATTCATTTTCAAAAATTACACGTAGTTACTCTTCAACACGAAGCTACCACAAAAACTAAAATTCAAATGAACAAACTCGAACAGAACTCATTAAAACTATTCATACTCACGCTTAGCACGCGACAGTACAGTACAATATGCAGATACGTGTATTTAAGATCATTTAGCATATTCATATTATAACAACAAGAACTTTCATCGAGTCGAGGCGAATAATGAAAGTTGAATTTGATGTGTACAAGATACGTCGTGTCATTATCGTAAACAATTGTTTATCTTTATACAAATAAAAAAGGCTGACGAGTTGGTATGTTTCTTTTTTTTTTTGTTTGATCGCGCTTCAGAACAAGCGGATTTGAAAAATGATTTCTGCGGTTGATAGCCCAACTCTACAGGCACGCTAAGGCCCTAAGAATCCAAGCAAAATCTACAGAATGCTAAGCGAAAACGAAGTAATACTATGTGTATATTTTTATAGAGGGTAGTATCTTCAAAGTTAGTAAAAGCGTATAGGAATTGATTTGTTACTGTTAGCATAATAATGTGCTTCGGGCAATGCTAAATTGTTGATACAATGTGTTCTTAGAGCATGAAGCCTCGGAGCTTCGAAACATCAATAACTTTAGCTCCTTTTATTTGATTCTACAACATTGTTGCAGCGACCATTGGAATAGATTTAATTTTATAACGCCTCGCTATTGCTTCGATTAAGATATTTATTAATTGCCTGTCTCATAAAGACATGTACAAAGAAGTTTTCTCTCTGCCTACTTTATTCTCGACAAGTATAAGATGTTATTTTTTTTTTTCTTTTTGAAGATTGAATGAAAGGAAAACAAAAAGACTATACATCTCTGTCACAAAGTATTGTATGAATAGCTGAATGTTACTACATAATTATATTGTTAGTCGTTTGAATATTTTTGTTAGCCAGTAAAAAAGAGGTCAAATGTTGGCTAAAATAGTTATATAGCATTATACTTTTGTGTCTATCATTGTCACAGAAAAAGAAACTCATAAAAAGTTTAATATCACGCAAATGACACGTCGACCCCACCTTGGGAGGGTTGAAATGAAATAAAAAATGTAGCATTGTTGATTTTTGTATTTTTTATGCGTGTGTATTAAAAAGGGTGACTCGCCTATCTGTATGGTCTATGTAAATAAAGTTATGAAGAACGAATGAGTGGGGTATTATAAACGTCAGTTGAAAAGGGTTGAAACGAAAAGGAGCAATTGACAGTAAAATTATAGGATCACTTTTGTAATATTATTTGATCCAAGTAACCTCAACAAAGGGTGACGGGATACTTGGAAAGTTAAAGCGGCACGTATTTTCAAGGCATCAACAATGATTGCTAAACTTTTTACTCTCTTTCCATAAATGTCTATCTCGGCGCCAATCTGCCTCAAGCATAAACAACTTTAGTTCGTATTACATGTGCAGAAAGACAATAATAGCGTGCAGTTAGTGTCACGTAACACTGCAGTGCATCGTCAGATCGTACACGGCGGATCAGAGAAAGTGTTCAGAATCATTGACCCTTGCCGTCGCGTGCTTAGACAAAATCAATTTACCATCCACTCTCGCTCTCGTCTAGATGCGTTAACCGTCTAATACTGTGGTTATTACGTGTTACGCTTGTTACGAGAGCATCGTTGATTATATCTGTAAGGGAAAGTTATTAGCTGTACCAAACAGGTCTGTGCGCTACCCCGAAGGCGTCATCATATTTTGATCGCTGGACCTTTCTCTTCTGTCGGATGAGCTGAGTATCGGGTTGCAGTAATTAGAAATAGTTTGCGTATAGCCTCTGGCTGATGCTCTTGTTGCTCGAATGTCATACACAGTTGGATGTTTCAATAGTGCTGTTTCTTCATCATCCTGGCATGCCCAGGCAAATGGCTTCATCATCATCATCAGCCTCTACTCGTCCACTGCTGGACATAGGCCTCCTTCGTAGCGAATGTCTTCATATCTAGATTTAATTTACTTATCTCAATCTATTATTTATAATTATATTGTTCAGCCATTCATAACTGTCTTATGGTATATTTTTTGAGGTAAGAACTTCGGTCGCATTGCCTACAGCTATCGTTTTCGTAAAGTGTTCAATCAAAGATCCATAGATCGGATATACAGTATGTTAACTAACAGAGGGCGTTCCCGTTAACCCGAAATAGTATAGCATACATACATGCTAAAAAAAATATTTCCATTCGAAAACAAAATGTTTTAAATTTTTTTCCAATATGAAAATATTCAATAAAATTTTTAAATTGACATGTAAAAGAAACACACTGTACACGCGAACATGAAAGACGGCAACGTCGCAATTTATTTATACATGACGACTACTCCTATTTTGATTTAAAATAGGAGGTTTCAAATTTATTTCCATATAGAATTTTCTTTTATTCGGATTTTTTTATGCTTATATTTCTATGCTGATAATTTTATTTTAATCTATTAATGATATATATTAACGAGTTTAAGGGAACGCCCTCTGTTATTTAACATACTGTATAGGAGATAGTTCAGTGAAAGATCGATTCTTAGCGTAGTTTTGACAGCAAGATAACGAATGTAGAGAAGTTGGCGCGCCTTGACCACACTTTTCTACCTTCTTGACTTTCCCACTCTTCCTTCTTATCTTGTGACTCACATCCAATATTTGTGTTATTCACACACTAAGAATATGCGTTCTTCTAACACCCTCCTCTTACACACGTCTCCTTCACATACGTCTGACTTTGTTCATTCTTCATTTCACATTCAGTCCATTCTTCTGTGGAATGCGATTGATTCCTCTTGAAATCAGGATGGCCACCAGTCGGTTTGCATTCAAGCGGACATTGCACAGTTATTTTATAAACAATTAGGGTAGAGTCATCTCAACAACTCTCTCCAAGTTTTAAGTTTCCTATATACCTATTATAAGTATATATTTTGGCAAGTATGTGTACATAGCTTAAAGTATTTGTTTAAATAGTGTTGAGTTTTTTTTTTTTCATATCATTGTTTTCAACTGAAGCATCTGCTATCTACTCTCGTCACCACCTATAGTTGACTGGTAGAGAATGCCTAAGGCATTAAGTCCACCTCTGTATTTTGTGTGCGAAAGTATAAATACATAAATATAAAAAAAAGGAAAGGAAATACTACGAAGGTACTATCGGCACATAAATAACGAAGTCCGAAACACTATCGTCTGCTAAAAGGATGACTTTTACAGGTGTTAAATAACCAAACACTGCGGCATTTGGAGACCGCAAAAAATGTATTACCAACCATTACATTCGAAAGTCACCAAATACTTTATTTGCAGGGTAATTATCACCACTGCCGGATACACTTTCCATTTCCACCTCTTTGTTTCTCAACGGAAATTACGTAGTACTTACCTACTCATTAGATTCCTTATATTTTCCCCATTTTAAAGTACCGCAATTGGAGATTTATTTACATCACAATCTAGCCTATTAACTAATAAATGTTAACATAAATTAGCAAGTAATAATACATACATATATTTACGTAATCGTCCAACCGTTTTTCTTATCTCTAAGTATACTAATATAGTATAAAGCTGAAGAGTTTGTTTGTGAACGCGCTAATCTCAGGAACTACTGGTCCGATTTGTGAAATTCTTTTTGCGTTAGAGAGCCCATTAATCCAGGAAGGCTTTAGGCTGCATAACGTCACGCTGCGACCAATAGGGGCAGAGCATAACTAACTTCATGCGAACGAAGTCGTTGGCGGCCTCTAGTTCACTATAAGAGTCAGCTTCGTGGGATTCCTGTTGAGAATCGATGTTACCTACAGATAGAGGTACCTATTTTAAATTCATGACTGTACTCGTTACGGCATCAATGTCTAGGCTAAGTCAATGCCGTATTAGTGCATTCTATCATATGGTACATAGTACGTACCGTACATAAACTAAATTGTATTTTCTGATCGCTTCCATGTTATATTAGCGCTAATTCAAGGCCAGTAAATAACACAGCAAACGAACTGATGTATAAATTATTTTATAGAACTGGCGTGTCTAGACCAACAGTCTGACCGAAGTTCACTTGTCACATAATATTGGATAATATCTCAGGCGTTTTTTTAATAACACAAAGTAGTTCAGTGATACAAAAAGTATCTACCCAGTGAGCCTTTTTACCATGAAGGTAATTTGTCACTGTCAACGAATCCTTTTTCAATTTAAAGTAAAACTCGTCTTGTGTTCCATTCTTAACTCAAAAATTTGAATTTACAATCGACCTGCATTTACATTTAGCGCTTTTTACCAGTCATTTGCGCGGGCGCAATGTCTTCCGGTGAATGTTCACGTAATTGCGTTTCCGTCAGTTGCAGTAAGCGCCGCCGGCGCAGGCGCAAGTGTTCGGCCCGTTTAGTCCATAACTACCTATTGTTTACTATCATCGATGTGTTAATTGCTATTTTAAATGGGCACTCTACTACATTATCCGGCATTTATTAGTAGAGTGAACACTAAATGTAACTGATTAATGAAGTGCAACGGAACCATTAAATTGATAATATTATCACTAAAACTTAACGCTGCTTTATTACCGAATCATTATTACCTATTTTTAAATTAGTATACAATGGAAGTTGAAGATACAAATTCGTTGAGATAAACGATCGACTTAGAATCCATTTTGCACAAAAAAAAAAAACAAATACCACAGACATCAACTTCATATTGGTGACGCGGAAGTATTCGTATAACAAAAACAAAACATTATTGAGATGTGCCTGAGTTGTATCGAGGCCTAATGCGATTTTGATTGGCGCCGCTCAAAGCTTGCACTTTCACTAACGCGTGAAGCGTTTACGTTATGGTTTCTTTATAGTCTATATCTGTTACATTCACTAAACCTCGTGTTTTGCGTTTACGGCCATTAGTCCGTAATACGAGTTCCCGATTTAAAATCACAACGTGAATCGCATACGTTTAAAACTGGCGCACATTTAGACGAATACACACTTTTTCTACTTTTTATAGTTAAAAGTCCAAATGTCCTTTTATTCAAACAATTTTGCCAACTATAACTGCATACCTATTGCTGTACTTATCAAAATTTCAGGTGAAAACCGCGGAGGAAAAGCACGTTAAAATTTTATAACAGTTTAAGTCCAGTTTTAGGGCTTATTGCAAGAGTAGTTAGTGTCTAAGCGCACACTATATAATAGATTATCTCGCCAAAGAAATTGTAACTTAATACAAAGTTATGCGTTTTCGCGGCACGAGCTCACTTTACGAGGCAATAAACCATGACGTGTCGAGCATCTATGACTGAGCAATATTAAGAACTATACCCAACCTCATTTGTATTCCACTCAACCATAAATCGGAAGATTGTTGTATCCAAGTATCTGTACAGTTGTCATTACGAACAGATCTATGGCACTGACTCGGGGTTTGATCGTTAAATTTTAATACTAAATTCAAGTCATCACTTCTTATGTGCAATAATGTATGGCTTTGGAAACGCATCGTTGAAATGCGAGTCTCGTAATCAAAGGAGATTGTTGATACAATATTATCTATTATAGTTATTTCTGATTACTTGTTTCTTTTTATTCATATTTTCTAGTTTTTTTTTCTCATTTGCAATTCATTATCCAGATGTACACATAATATGTTGCTCTAAATAAGATTCTTGGCCGAAACAAATGTGTGTATATAGAATTAAATTCATTATAGGCGTCGATACATCCTTCTAAGTCCATAGTGTCCTACGGAATAGCTGTTTCATGAAATAATGACGTTAGAGGTGGAGGCCAATTTTAATTTAAGGAGTTGTATTGCGGACATGCGGGCGGCCGCCGCCGAGAGTCAAGATGTCAAGTGACGGGGTCCGCTAGGCCCATAACCTGCCAGCACCCTAATTGCGTAACACACTATTACTATCAGTTGGAATCATTTTGAAGCATATTGCTAATCCATTGCTCCATATATTCGAAAATGTGGTTGCTCAACAACGTAAACACCGCAATAAGTGTTGTTGAACTGTCAAAATGCAACCCATTACTACTGGCACAGTATTAAGCAATTACCCTGAAGGGCCTCGGATTATTTGAAAGAGATACCGTGGCCCCTGGCATAGGTAAATGAAGAAACACAACTAGGTATTAGTCAGTAAAAGTACTTATAACACCCCCTGTCGCACTGCCCGGAACGGGATAAAAAATTTGATGGTATCAAAAAAAGAAGTTGTAAGTATGGCAGATTCTAATGCTTAAAATTCGGTAAAGTCATAATTGTTACGGTCGCGAATCATATTTTATTAAAAATATAACCAACACTGACCTGCAAGTTGCAATAAACGGAACTCTTACGCACTTATTAAATTAATTTATTAGGTAAAACTTTTTTAAAAGCAAAAAGTGCGTGAGTTCAAAAGTGATGTCATCTACAACCATAACAATCTATGGCCATGTCGGCCAGAGTTTGTTATCCAAGAGAATCCACAGATCGCCCAAGACAGGGAGTTTTGGAAGGGGATGTCTTTGTCCAGTAATGGAACACCATGCAGGCTGACAAAACATGTCACCTACTAAAGTTTTTAATTTTTACGAAGAAGTCCAATAAAGCAAAGGTCTTTTTAGGTCCTTTTTACTTTAAAGCAAATAATTCTACAAAATAAATTTATTCGTTGCATGATAAACGCACATACCACACATCTGTTATACGCAAACATGATTTGTAACAGAAATTATTCTCTCAAAAGTTACAAAACGTCACTTTTTAAGGTTAGCGGGACAAGTTAATGGACATCAAACAGTAAACATAGCTAAAAGACGTTTATCATTGGTTATTGCAAAATGTTTAAAGCTGCAACTGTTAACCTTCTTGGCCTTGTCAATAATTATTCAATCGGGGAAAAAATAAATAAACAAACGATTACAAAAGGTTATAACTTCGATGCAGTGACCGTTGCGTGTGAATAAAGCCGGTCCTCCGTCTCGGAAAATGCTACCATAGGCAAACAGGCAAACAGAGAGAGCAAGTCACAAATCAATTTCCATTTACTCAGCGACATGACAGCAACGGATTTCTAACTTCCCGCTAAGCTTCACTGGACTTTATATATTTAAATCGACTACTTTATGTTTCATTTGGCAAACCGCCAGAAATGCATCGTAGTTGACTTAAAAAAAGCCTTTTCGCAAAGATAACGGGTTCACATTGAAAAAGTAGTAGGGGAGCAAATGGGAGGAATGATACAGTACATATCGACCTTCAGACTTCACGAGGACAAGGGCGTTTCGCCCTTGCACTTCACCCGACGTCCGCCCTCTGAAAATAGCGCACCCCAGTGTGAGGTTTGATCGAGCAAAGTCTGTATAGATTTGTGGAAATAACAAAGTTATCATAGTCCGAGTTTGTGGCAGGAAAGTTTGTGTTTAGGGACGAAGTAAGGGTACATCCGCGACCTCCAGACTGCGCCCCGAGTCCCGACAAGGGCGCCATCCTGCCCTTGCATAGCGCCATAGTCCGCCGTTTGCCGTGTAACGACAACTGACTCAACTGGCAATTTAAAGACATACATACATATGTATAAGGTAACGTTTGTATTGTCCGAAGAGTTAGACTGGGGCGTACCTATGTATAGTAAGTAATACGCACGTTTCGTGTGAGCTGAATGCGTGTGCTTAGTTCCTAAGTCCCATGTTTGAGGCAAGATCATGCCTATGGCACAAAGTGAAAATCGGCTAAAATAACTATATTAAAGGATTGTTTAAATGTGCAATCTTATTTGATTGGAAACGGGAAGCGGCAACGAAACCAAGGAAATATAGAAAAGAGAGAGAGAGACAGAGAGAGAAAAAGATATTTAACTATATTATAGTTAGGGCTTATTTTTAAACTACAGATATTTTTTATTCTTAGAATATAATTGATGTCTATCTACCAGTTTTTGTATGGAAGAACTGTCAAAAGTTCAAAATTATTCATCGGATAAAATTATCCGGCGTTCGAAAAATCAGCTCTCATTCAAATCAATTATATAAAAGAGTAATTATTTAGGAAATTACTAAAAATTGAGATCTTTTAAACTTTCTCTTAGAAAGTAAGTTCACGGACGAGCGAAGGACACAGGCAACCCAAACTGGCTACATTACAAAAACGTAGTTGTATCTACTTTTTTATACGTCGTTTATAAACAAAACTAGATTATTTTAGTGTTCCTATACTCGCTACAGAGCTAGTTCCAGACATCTTTTTATGTACTTTCGCTTTATGTACAATAATAAAGCTTGCTTATTATTTTGTCGTATGTTTATGTTTACAGATCACGTTGTATTTATTATGATTTTTTTTTCCTTTTTTAATTAAATGTATAGACCATTTAATCAAAAATAGCATCTTCGAAAGAATTTCGAATAAAACAGTTAAAATTAACTAATATATCTTTCTGCAATCAACACTAAGGTCATCATCATCATCTCAGCGTTAATCCCAGTCACATCCGTAGCTTTTTCAGCTTTGGAGTCTGGGGTCCGCTCTACCAGTCTAACTGCTGATTTTGGCTGAACTTCGATATTTTCCGTGAAGCGACTGCCGTCTGACCTCCACAACCCGAAGGCGATATCTAAGCGTTCAATCAACACTAAGGTAAATCACATAAATTATTGTGCAAAGATAATTGAAACATTAGTTTATTTTAATGAGAAGAAATGCTTCAAATAATAACACAATCCGTCAGTCTGTCAACTTCACAGAAATCGTAATAACAAGTCTACTGACTAAAGACTTGTTACCAAGACTTGTTATTACGATTTCTGTGGTCAACTTAAATCTATTCCCTACTATCGAGAGGCTACGGATGGCGGACCTCTATGCTTATGCATTTACATGTCATTATTTATACATATAAAAAAAAAATGTTTTCGCATTTCTATTACATATATTTAATATCTCTTGATAATTCTCGGGACCCTAAGTGGACAAGGCGTATGAGAGCCAATTCGCAGATGTCCATTACATGTTTTTAATAAATTGAGACCTTAGTCGACGAATATCCCTGCTAGTATTAGTTAGGGTTAATTATAGGTCTCATTTTATGTTTTTTTTTTTTTTTTTTACACACTATAAACCAGCGTTTGACCGCAATCCTGCCTGATGGTAAGCAGTGACGCAATCGTTGATGGTAAAGCGCACTAGTTTATTAAGAGCCTATTCACTCTAGCCTTGAAGACACTCAAATTGTAGTCCGACGGAAACACCGCCGCTGGCAAATTGTTCCAGTCCCTCGATGTACGCGGTATAAAGGAGGAGGCGAAACGCTTCGTCCGGATCGTAGTGGTGTTAACAACGTATGGGTGGAAACCAGCCGTACGACGGGTCGTCCGCTGGTGGAACGGAGATGGGGGAATTAAATCATGCAATTCCCTCGCACACTCCCCGAAATGCATCCTATAGAACACCGAAAGGCTGGCTACTCTACGCCTGTGCTCTAGGCTTTGGAGACCAACTCGAGTTAGATCAGGGTCACCAATCAGCCTCTTTGCACGTCTCTCCACTGAATCCAAAGTGGCCAGGTGACACTTGGCAGCACCAGCCCAAATGTGGCTACATAACTTGAAATATTGTCGTGCCCAATTTTTTTGTTACATGCCATCATATAACAAGCACATGTGCCATTAGTAGTTCGTCATCCCTGAATCTAACTAGAGAACGCTGGAAAAATCCCTCGCGTACCAACGGGATAAAATTTACAATTTAGCTTCAAGCGCTCGCCCCTTATCCAACCTAATATAAAAATTTATTATCTCTAATAGGTACTTTCGCGGGCTTTTGTTAAAGTTAAAACCAGACATATTTAAAATTCAAACGCTCATTTTCATTCAGAAAGTTGCCCATTTTTCTCGTAAATTTATTTTGTTGAGGGGAAAGTTTTCACCTTGCGTATTATGCATTTTAATCCCTGTTTCAATTGAGCACCTGACGCTATTAATATTCAATTGGTTGTCTGACCTCGCTAGGGTGGCTAACTGGCAACAGCTCGTAAACAAGTACTTTTATCTAAGTTTCTATTGTATCGCACGTTATCACAAACTGTGTAGCCGAACCGTAACTAATATAGCAGATTAGGGTTTTATCAGTTTCGACAGGAAAAGTTAGGTTACATTACGTTTGGTGATGGAAGTGCTTTATCGTTTTCACGTATCAAATAAACAACAAAATCGAGGGCAAGCAGCTAGGCTTTCTACGAGGTGAATATTATGTTTGACTGGTTACGTTAATTTAACGATGACACCAGAAGGTAATTCTCTTGAATTAAAAATAATTTTTATTTTTTTTAATAAATTATGTTGATATAGCTTGACCGTAATCCCGCCTGATGGTAAGCAGTGACGCAATCGTTGATGGTAAAGCGCACTAGTTTATTAAGAGCCTATTCACTCTAGCCTTGAAGACGCTTAATTTGTAGTCCGAACAGTCTTAATTTCTAAAAAATAAATGTCGTCTTTAACATTTTTTTTGTATATATATATATATATATATATATATATATATATATATATATATATATATATATATATCCCTTTGGGCACTTTGGCCCATAAATATGTAGGTCCGTTTGGAGCCACATGTGTCACGCTGAATAATAATAAGTAATAACAATAATTAAGGGCTGTTTTATACAAATCCACCTTTTTGGCGTCTGACCAGTCGTTGATCCAATTCAAACGGGCCAATCAGGGTGCAGCATTTGCCAAGGGCGTGAAGCGATTGGATAAGCAGCAGCGTCTTTTTTTAAGTATGTTCACTGAGTAATCTCAGACGCCTGGGTCGATTTTTAAAATACTTTGTTGTTTGGAAAGGTAAACTTTTTAAGCGGTCCCGTAGTCACCAAGTCAGGATCTGATGATGGAAGAGTAAAAGAAATCAAGAGGAAATTCCAAAAATCATAGGGGTGACTAGTGCATTTCTAAATATCTTCATTAAGTATTTCAAAGAACTACAATTTAATAAAGGTCTGGTGTAGCTGATGATGGAGCCGGGAGACAGTCAAGGGAACTCCTCAATGATTTACAGCAGCTACCTTGAGTTTGTGCTTGATTAATTTGTGTTGATAAGAACTTTACAAAAATATGGGTTATGACTGTCATGAAGGCTCTGGTGTTGGAAAAGAAAGGCCAGTTCACGGAACTCTTCAACGGCTAACAGTAGGTACCTTGTGTTTTGGACTTAATTCTTTTATATTGATAAGAACTTTGCACCTATATGGGTTAAAATGAAAGTCTGTTGTAGATCTGATGTTGAAGACCCTAGACAGTCAAGGGAACTCTTCAATGATTCACAGCAGCTACATTGAGTTAGTGCTTGATTAATTTGTATAGATAAGAACTTTACAAAAAGATGGGTTATGACTGTCATGAAGGCTCTGGTGGTAAAAGTAAAGGCCAGTTCAGGGAACTCTTCAACGGTTAATAGTAGGTACCTTGTGTTTGGACTTAATTCATTTATATTGATGAGAACTTTGCACCTATAGAGTTAAAATGATGGTCTGTAGTAAATCTGATGATGAAGACCATAGGCAGTCGAGGGAACTCCTCAACTATACACATCAGTCACCTTGCGTTTGTGCTTGATTAATTCGTATTGATAAGAACTTTGCACCTATGTGGGTTAAAATGAAGGTTTGTCGGTCGTGGTCTTCATCATCAAACCTACTGCAGATTTTCATAATAATCCATATGGGTGAAAATTGCTCATCAATATATGTTTAATAATTAAATCCAAATACAAGGGAACTACTGTAAACCGTTGAGGAGTTGACCTGAACTGGCCTTTGTATTCATCATCAGCGCCCTAATGACAGTTACAACCCATTTACCTAAATATAATGTAAAGTTCTTATTAATACAAATTAATCAAGCTCAAACACAAGGTAGCTGCTGTGAATTGTCGAGGAGTTCCCTCAACTGTCTCCCGACTTCATATCTACTCCAGATCATTATTACCTAAATTGTAGTGCTTTAAAATACTTAATGAATATAACTAGAAATGCACTAGTTGCTCGTAAAAATTGTGAAAGTTTTCCTTGATTTCTCTAGTCTTTAATCATCAGATCCTGACCTGGTGACTATGGGACCACCCTTTCAAATAAAACAAGAATTTTGCAAATGAGTCCAGGCGTCTTACAGTAATTGATGAACATACATAAAAATAAACCTCCTCCTTTTTTGAAGTCAGGTAAAAACTTAAATTGCCAAAAGAAAATAATTTTTCTGTTGACAATTTAAATTTTTATAGGATTTTGACATTGATTACTAACTTTTTTATTGCTATTGCCCGAGGTCGAATCCTATAATCTCAACGCCCGTGCTGCTGCCGATGACAATAGTATCATACTAAGCAGTAAACGGTGAAATCACGCAGGCATTTACTAACTACTTTCCTCAAACAATCTGCGGAAATCAAACACGTAATTTTCGTTTTTAAGTTCAATGACGAATAATGAACAATAATATTTTTCCCGGCGCTATGGCGCTATTACTAAGTAGCAAATAAGATTTTATTTCCAATAACGTGCGGTTGAGTTTACCTTTTTTCATTTACAAAAACATTATAAATGGGGTACACATGTTTATTGTAGGACGAATAATGAACAATAATATTTTTCCCGGCGCTATGGCGCTATTACTAAGTAGCAAATAAGATTTTATTTCCAATAACGTGCGGTTGAGTTTACCTTTTTTAATTTACAAAAACATTATAAATGGGGTACACATGTTTATTGTACCTACACACTACGCTAGGATATCTCGATGTTCTTTATGAATTATTTACTGAATGCATTTTTTACTACATAAATCACGCATTTTTATTTAGTAAAGAACACTATAAGTAATTTAAAACTCCAATGGAAAAATTGAAGCGACACTCAGCTAACTTTCCCGCCAAAACTCCTGACCCCGGGTTATAACATCAGGAAAACATTGTTTTATTTTGAGTACGAGGCTTTTTAGTAAATTATATTACTTTGTTTTTTTCTTTTTTCTTTATTGTGTTTATTATTTTTTTAGTGTATTATTATTATAATGTGGGTTCTGTTTGGGCGGAGTAAACAATTTTTCTTTCTATTTTTTTTATTATTATTATTATTTATAAACTGGCGCTTGACCGCCATCCCGCCTGATGGTAAGCAGTGATGCGATCATTGATGGTAAAGCGAGCTAGTTTATTAAGAGCCTATTCACTGTAGCCTTGAAGACACTCAAATTGTAGTGTGACGGAAACACCGCCGCTGGCAAATTGTCACAGTCCCTCGATGTACGCGGAATAAAAGAGGAAGCAAAACGCTTCGTCCGGATCGTAGTGGTGTTAACAGCGTGAGGGTGGAAAGTCGCCGTACGACGGGTCGTCCGATGGTAGAACGGAGATGGGGGAATTAAATCATGCAATTCCCTTGCACACTCATCAGAATGCCTGATTAATACCTTAAAAAACCGCTACGCAAAATTCAACCCTTAAAACGGAAACTTAAAATTTAATTATAATATGTATTCGCATACAATCTCTACCACAGAAGTCTATACAAGCAGTGTTAATTGCATTGAATGTAACCGAGGCTGTCCACACAAAACATACAGCGGCGATATCGTGTTTGGACTCATTAGATTGGTTTCGATGAATAGAGTTTGAAAATTTAAAATAAATGGTTAATTAGAAATAAAGTATAAAAACCCCATACGTAAAATTTAACCTCTTTAAATATTCATAACAATAACTTTGATTTCTTAAACTGACCGATCGACCGGTACGGTATCAGTACCTATTCAGATCAAAATAAGTATTACGAAGTACGAGTAGTTAAATGGATCAACATAAGTCAATGATTTTTGAAATATATTCCGAGCCAAAAGTCTTCGTGCATTTAAAAAAAATCCTTATGGATCCACTAATGCGTGAAATTGTTGAAAAAATATATATAGATCTTACAATGTATGGAGCAATGCGAATATAAAATATCTAGATTAGGTTTAATAACTTCATAATTGATCAACAGTTAGGGTATTGGTATCGGATCAAAAGATGTATTACTGGAAGTACGAGTATATAAATGGATCAACACAAGTAATTGATTCTTGAAATATATTCAGAGCTATAAAGTCCTCGTGGGTTCAAAAAATTTAGCCGTTACGGATCCACGAATGCATGAAATTGTTGAAAAATTTTTATCGAGTATAATGTCCTATCGACGAATATGTTTGGCAACATCGCTTAATCGAATGTGACGTTGCCACTCCGCTCGAGAAATACGCAGCTAGATCAAAGTTATTCCGTGCTAAAGGTGGAGTCTATTGTGTTCGGGATTGCGGCTGGATCAACTATGTGCCCAAAGAGGTGTTTATATATATATATATATATATATATATAAACACCTCTTTGCACACTTAGTTGATCCAGCCGCTATCCCGAACACAATAGACTCCACCTTTAGCACGGAATAACTTTAATCCAGTTGCGTATTTCTCGGGCGGAGTGGCAACGTCACATTCGGTTAAGCGATGTTGCCAAACATATTCCTCGATAGGACATTATACTCGATAAAAAATTTATCAACAATTTCATGCATTAGTGGTTCCGTAACGGCAAAATTTTTTGAACCCACGAGGACTTTTTAGCTCTGAATATATTTCAAAAATCAATTACTTGTGTTGAACCATTTATATACTCGTACTTCCAGTAATACATCTTTTGATCCGATACCTATACCGTAACAGTTGATCAGTTATGAATTTATTATAGCTAATCTAGATATTTTATATTCGCAATGCTCCATACATTGTAAGATCTATATATATTTTTTAACAATTTCATGCATTAGTGGATCCATAACGACTATTTTTTTTAAATGCACGAAGACTTTTTGGCTTGAAATATATTTCAAAAATCATTGCCTTATGTTGATCCATGTAGCTACTCGTACTTCATAATACTTATTTTGATCTGAAGATGTACTGATACCGTACTGGTCGATCAATTATGTTTAGCATGAAGTCAAAGTTATTGTTATTAATATTTAATGAGGTTGAATTTTGCGTATGGGGTTTTTATACTTTATTTCTAACTTACCATTTATATTAAGTTTTTAAACTCTATTAATCGAAATCAATCTAATTAGTCCAAACACGATATCGGCGCTGCATGTTTTGGGCTGAAAATATTGTGTGGACGGCCTCGGTTACACTCCATGCAATTAACTATAGACTTCTTTGGTAGAAATTATATGCGAATACATATTATTATTAAATTTTAAGTTTCAATTTTAAGGGTTGAATTTAGCGTAGCGGTTTTTTTAGGTATTAATCAGGTAGAAAGAAAAATTGTTTACTCCTTCCAAACAGAACGCACATTACAATAATAATACACTAAAAAATAATAAACACATAATAAAGAAAAAAAAAAAAATAAAGTAATATAATTTACTAAAAAGCCTCGTACTCAAAATAAAACAATGTTTTCCTGATGTTATAACCCGGGTCAGGAGTTTTGGCGGGAAATTTAAGCTGAGCTTCAATTTTTCCATTGGAGCTTTAAATTATTTAAAGTGTTCTTTACTAAATAAAAGTGCGAGATTTATGTAGTTAAAAGTGCATTCAGTAAATAATTCACAAAGAACATTAAGATATCCTAGCGTAGTGTGTACAATAAACATGTGTCCCCATTTATAATATTTTTGTAAATTAAAAAAGATAAACTCAACCGCACGTTATCGGAAATAAAATCATATTTGCTACTTACTAAGTAATAAAGGTAATAAAGATCTGTGGATCTGGTGGATGATTTCTCAGTCTACTCAAAGTTACATACCTAAGTGTGTTATAAAAATAATTTCGCTTAGTCGCGTTATATTTTAACGAATGAAAGCGCTGTTTTCTAATCAAATCAAATTAAATCATTTATTTGTTAACACAGGTAAATATTGACAGATCTTACAAAGAATAATAATGATATGATGAATGAATAATAATGGTTTGTGGTAGGTACTGGAACGCGTTAGACACATGGAATGTCAACATAGGGAGTTTGCGTTTCGTTCCAACGTCCTAGTTTGAATTTCTTTCGAAAAAAAAAACTGCATTCGAAACATGGAATACCAAGGAGGTAACTAATAAAAGGTTTTATTCAAATTTTGGACTATCTTGCAAATAGACAGTAGTAGATTGTTTATTGAAAAAAACAAAAGAACATTATAATAGCGCGGGAAAAAATATTATTGTTCATTATTCGTCATTGAACTTAAAAAAGAAAATTATGTGTTTGATTTCCGCAGATTGTTTGAGAAAAGTAGTTAGTAAATACCTGCGTGATTTCACCGTATACTGCTTAGTATGATACTATTGTCATCGGCAGCAGCGCAGGCGTTGAGACTAAAGGATTCGACCTCGGGCAATAGCAATAAAAAAGTTAATAATCAATGTCAAAATCCTATAAAATTTAAATTGTCAATAGAAAAATTATTTTCTTTTGGCAATTTAAGTGTTTACCCGACTTCAAAAAAAGGAGGAGGTGTTTTTTTTTATGTATGTTCATCGATTACTGTAAGACGCCTGGACCCGTTTGCGAAATTCTTGTTTTATTTGAAAGGGTGGTCCCATAGTCACCAGGTCAGGATCTGATGATTAAAGATTAGAGAAATCAAGGAAAACTTTCAAAATTTTTACGGGCAACTAGTGCATTTCTAGTTATTTTCATTAAGTATTTTAAAGCACTACAATTTAGTAATGATCTGGAGTAGATATGAAGTCGGGAGACAGTTGAGGGAACTCCTCGACAATTCACAGCAACTACCTTGTGTTTGAACTTGATTAATTTGTATTAATAAGAACTTTACACCTAAATGGGTTGTAACTGTCATTAGGGCTCTGATGATGAATACAAAGGCCAGTTCAGGTAACTCCTCAACGGTTTACAGTAGTTCCCTTGTATTTGGATTTAATTAATATATATTGATGAGTAATTTTCACCGATATGCATTATTATGAAAATCTTTAGTAGATTTGATGATGAAGACCACGACCGACAAACATTAATTTTAGCCCATATATATTTTTTTTAATAATTATAAACTTGCGCTTGACTGCAATTACGCCTGATGGTAAGCAGTGATGCAATCGTTGATGGTAAAGCGCGCTAGTTTATTAAGCCCATTCACTTAAAAAACCTTAGTGAATAGGAAGGAAGACGGCAGTTGAGCGTCGAGAACGCTGCGCCAGAGGGAGATTGATGGTCCCCACATCAATCTCCCTCTGGCGCTCCGGGAGTTTTTCGTGGAGCTCCACGAAAAACTCCCGGCGCAACAACATTTGGCGCATCGTACCCGGCACACATCGCAACACAACTGCTCAGACCCGTCCTCCGTACGGCTTCACCAGAAAGCAGGCCGAAACACGACGAATCGCTTGGCGGCAAGACTTTGTCGGGTGGGTGGTAACTTCTGCCGGCGATGTTATGGCCTACCACCAAGCAAAGGCACCGAGCATAGGTGCAAAGTTCTTATCAATACGAATTTATCAAGCACAAACGCAAGGTGGCTGCTGTGAATAGTTGAGGAGTTCCCTCGACTGCCTATGGTCTTCATCATCAGATTTACTACAAATCATCATTTTAACCCATATAGGTGCAAAGTTCTCATCAATATAAATGAATTAAGTCCAAACACAAGGTATCTACTATTAACCATTGAAGAGTTCCCTGAACTGGCCTTTGTTTTTATCACCAGAGCCTTCATGACAGTCATAACCCATCTTTTCGTAAAGTTCCTATCAAGACAAATTAATCAAGCACAAACTCAAGGTAGCTGCTGTGAATAATTGAGGAGTTCCTTGACTTTCTCCCGGCTCCATCATCAGCTATACCAGACCTTTATCAAATTGTAGTTCTCTAAAATACTTAATGAAGATACTTAGAAATGCACTAGTCGCCCCTACGATTTTTGGAAGTTCCTCTTGATTTCTTTAGTCTTCCATCATCAGATCCTGACTATGGGACCATTTAGAAAGTTTACCTTTTCTAACATAAAAAGAATTTTGTAAATCGGTCTAGGCGTCTGAGATTTATCGGTGAACATACATAAAAAAGTAACTGCTGCTTATCCAATCGCTTCACGCCTTTGGCAAATGCTGCGCCCTGATTGGCCCATTTGAATTGGATCAACAACTGCTCAGACGCCAAAAAGGTGGATTTGTATAAAACAGCCCTTAATTATTGTTATTACTTATTATTATTCATCGTGACGCATGTGGATCCGAACGGAGCCACATATTTATGATCAGATGGCATCGGATCAAGAAAAGGCCCCCGGATCAACAAGTGAAAATGGATCAACAAATTACTACCTATACGGCACGTCTGATCAACAAAGTGCCCAAAGGGATATCTATATATATATATATATATATATATATATACAGACCAATCACACAGATTGAGCTAGTCCCAAAGTAAGTTCGAGACTTGTGTTATGGGATACTAACTCAACGATACTATATTTATAATAGATACATATATAGATAAACATCCAAGACCCAGGCCAATCAGGAAAAGATCGTTTTTCCATCATCACCTCGCCGGGGATCGAACCCGGGGCCTCCACATCGCAGGCAGGCGTGTTGACCGCTGCGCCACTGAGGCAGTCGTTTTGAGTGCCTCCGTGAACAGTGACATTGATTGGTGCTAAGACCAACCCGCACTGGGCCCGCGTGGTAGTTTACGGCCCACGCCCTCTCACTGAGAGGCCTGTTTCCCAGTAGTGGGTACATTATAGGCTGATTATGTATGTTATGTATGGTGCTAAGATGAATGCGACTGGATTTTTAATGTGTTTAATCTTTTTTTTAATTAGTAATTATAAACTAATGCTTGACTGCAATCCCGCCTGATGGTAAGCAGTGATGCAATCGTTGATGGTAAAGCGCACTAGTTTATTAATCCTATTCACTTAAAAACTTGGGAATAGGAAGGATGACGGCAGTTGAGCGAGGTAACGCAATGTTAAACCCAAGACCAATACGACCAAACGATGCTGCGCTAGAGGGAGATTGATCTAGAGACCCTTCACGACCAAACTCCCGACACAACAACATTTGGCGCATCGCACCCGCCACACATCGCAACACAACTGCTCAGACCCGTCCTCCGTACGGCTTCACCAGACATCATGCCGGAACACGACGAATCGCTTACCGGCAAGGCTTTGTCTGGTGGGTGGTGTTCTGCCGGCAGCCGATGTTATGACCTACCACCTACTTTCTTTCGTGTACGCTAGAAATATATCAACACTTACTGCATTGTCAGCAGGACATAAGTGGAGGTTTTATTTCCAAATGTGGGTGTTTCAGAATATAGTCAGAAAAAGTATGACACGCCCTCCTGCTCCACCCAGAGCGGGATGATAATTTCCCAAAAAAAAAGCTGCTAAGGCGCCCAAAAGTCAGATCCAAAATAATAGAGCAGGTAACGGAAACAAAAACTAATTAATTTTCCATCTATACAACAAACAATTAGGAAACTCCTGACTAATGTAATAAGTACATTAACTGTCTAACAGTCAGAAACATCGTTACAGAAGTTTCTCTAATGTCATTGGTCCCTCAGAACAACCGAGAAGGTCGGAATCATCCATATTTTCATAAGCTGCCTTTGCTACATACAAATAAAGCCGACATGTGTCTGTATTAATCTCCAGATGAAAGTTCTCCAAAGTTTGAATTAAAACGAATTAATATTTCTGCACGGTCTCCGTAACTACGTGAGGGGTATACTAATTTATACTCCTGATTACACCCGATCGTCAAAAAACAATAAAGTTAGGGCAAAAATCGTTATGGCAAAGCTTTAACGTCCATAAGTGCGAGGCTAACGAGCTGAGCGCGTAGGTCGTGATGAACATATAGATTTGATAAATGAAGGATGAGGATATCGTATGAAGAGAGCATAATAATATGAGCGTAAAAATTACTTCCTTCGTAAACAACAAAATAAACCCCCTTATTCATAAACGTTGCTTAAAGTCAACTAGTTAGCGATGATTTAACTATACCTACATTTTTGACCTTTTAACGTCACTTTAATCGTCGTTAATGAATAAACACCACAGTGTTTAAGGAGTTTATTCATAAACGATGATTAAAGTTAAGTGACGTGCAAACCTCTAAAATGTATGGTTAACTTTAAGCAACGCTTATGAATAAAGGGCATTATGTCTGTGGTAAGTAAATTCGAAAGAAGTTTGTTTACTTGAAGCACAGACGACAGCACATCAAGCTACTACAATCTGTCAGATTTCTTTATTGGATTTTCAACTTTATCTGTAAAGTATAAAGGCTGAAGGTTGATCGGGAAATATTTGGCAGTTTCGGGTAGCGTGGCCTGCTGTCGTCCGTACATATTGTAATTAATAGATCGCGAGCGAAATAGACGCTATTTAAAACAATACTATTCTGTATTTTGGACGTTTTAAACAACGACTCACGTTAATCCCCAGAGTATTTCTGCACTTGTATTAGCCGTCAGCCGTCACACATTGTGTTTACTGCGACCCCATTCAAACTACGCGTAAACCTACTAACGTCAACTGTAGATAAAAGTTTATGAAAATAATTTTTCAGCTAACATCGATTTTCAACTGACATTTTGCCCTGACTGCAACAAAATAAGATATAATAGCTCCTCCAGACTACTGATATTTTAAAATAGAATAAAACGATGCGACTATAAGTACCATTTTTATGTATACATTATTTCCTATTGTTCAGCAGCATGAGTGAGATTTAATTAAAAATATTCTGTTGAAAGCAAAGAAATCTGACACTTCTCAATTGCTTTTATAGCGATTGCAGACATTTCAATAGTTATTTAAACACGGCGTGTAGTAGCTTTAAATTATATTCATTTTAAAGGCGCTGGATTGAATAGAAATCCTAAGTCCTAGCAAAAGGCCGTCATAGGCCGTTATATATGTCTAACAAGTGATTATAAACGTTATTTAAGACTCATTACTAGGTTTCAAAAGCCAGAATACTATTACACAAGCATCATAATTTACTTAACAAAGTAACATCGGTGCGCAACACAAAAAGAGCATCGCCGAACGTATCCTCAACAATACGGAGGAGGTTGGTAACATTTCGCAACTTCTCACCATAGCCGGGTGCTCTTGCGCAAATCGTTGTGACGTCACCGCGTTTGGTTCCGGCTTCACTTTCGCGAAACACTTTCACCGGTCGGACGAGGCATGGCGCCGGCGGACGCCACGTGTGGCGGTGTGGCGCTGTCGGCAACACCGGCCCATTGTCATTCCGCTCGTGACTATCGATGACGGGTTAAAAATCAATACCATTATTAAAACACTATTCACGATGATACCATGTGTCAGATCGACAGGATTTATACTAAACACATGCATTAATAACCTCTTTTGATGATATGAGTGATTTTATAATTAAATGTTACTAGCTAGCTAAGGTAGATATTTATCATTTTTCAATAGGAATTATGTTGGTACTTTTATGAAACTAGAATCAAACTCATTTGAATAAAATCTTGAAGAACAGCACCAAAACACGGAACACTACGTTTTTAGATCTTTACGAGTTTTCCGAAAAACCAAGTTCTTAATCTTTAAACGTATTTTTTGCTAGACATGTTTGCCCTCGGACTCACAAAAAATTTCATCTCAATACCGTTTGTTTATTAGTCGTACGAGATCATCTTGGTCAGAACTGACAC
Organism: Sesamia nonagrioides; assembly: GCA_017933935.1. Lineage (NCBI taxonomy): Eukaryota > Metazoa > Arthropoda > Insecta > Lepidoptera > Noctuidae > Sesamia > Sesamia nonagrioides. Next base: position 760,279 of record JADWQK010001117.1, read on the forward strand.
AGTTGGGCTCTCTAATTTGGGAGCTCGCGAAAGGCGAATTTCACCTCACTCGTGTGCGTGAGCAATACATAAGAAACTGTTACATAACCGAGAAGTCGAATTTGTTTAGCTATTTTGATCACGTAAAGCAGTAACAGCAATCATTTTTTGTTTCACATTTATTACGTCTAACACAAATAGAGTGTGATTCGTTACCACCAGTCTTTTACAGTATTGGTGATTCGATGTTTACGAATCAGAAAGTTAATGACATCAAGAATAATAGAAAAGCTAAGATTAGAAGCTGTTGATTTTTACTATGTGAATGCAAAATCAATATAAATTGAGTGAAACATTAAGAATATGCTAAGCACTATAAAAGTAACGACGTGAAACTGCCATAAATGAGGCAATTTCACTTCACAAAAATCGACACTTTCAATGTCGTTTCAATATGATCCGAACAGACGAAATAAATTCGTGACATAGCAATCAGCGCCTTAACCGATTTGTCCGATAGACTTTCATAAATATCTCTCTAGTTTGACAAGTTCTAAGATAAATGTGTTAACACTGTTAACAGTAGGTACATTTGTTGTGAGAAATAAATAGCGAGAGTAAATAAACATAAATATCGAAAGTGCGGTCGTCATAATGAAGTGTTAAGTTATTCAACTAACAATTTCTTCTTTTCGGCGAATCTGCGGCTTCACAAGTAACTTTAAAATTAATCCTCTGCGGATTAAATTGATTGAGGGTCCAATGAGATTGTAATTTCTGAGAAAATAACGCTAGCCTACATTTAGAACTTAAGTCCGGAAATAAGAACCGAAATGTTTAGAAGAAATCCTCCTTATTCATAAAAGTTGCTTAAAGTTAACTAGTGATTAAACAGTCGCTAATCACTAGTAACTTTAAGCAACGTTTATGAATAAAGGGGACTACCATGTCGTGCTGGAGTAATCGTTCGTATAATAATTTATTTCAGGTAAGATACCCATAATTTCACATAAGTACATACAAATACACAGCAGACATGAAACACAAACTAATAAAAAAATAAATAAAAAATTATAAATACTACGGCGACACATAAATGAACAGTCATACACGTTTACAATGTAATGCACCCATCTTTCGAGTACATCTTTCTAGTACGCGGACATACAAAGTAATATAACCGGCTCACCCCGATAGTTCTAAGACCAGTAAAACAATTAATATTATCAGTCTTCTTCACACACTTTCTAGCTCCATTGTACCGCATTGAAACAATCGCATCTCTTCTATTAACTGTCGCACTTAATGAAATCACGACTGTATTATTTCTTGCAGAAATGTGTAATCTAGATATTGCACTTTCTTTCGTGTACGCTAGAAATATATCAACACTTACTGCATTGTCTGTAGGACATAAGTGGAGGTTTTATTTCGAAATGTGGGTGTTTCAAAATAAAAAGATAGTGTGCATACCAATAGGGATGTATCCAAGGTATAAAAATCAAAAAATAATCCGTCAGTCATATAAGATTATAAAAAAATTAAGACCCGTATTTTTTATTTTGTCGAAATTACCAAAAACTAGTGAGATATAGCATATTAAAGTTACGGAGTGGGGGCTAATTATGTCACGCCGTGGTATATTTTGTACCACGGCGTAACGTCATGCGACATTTCAAATCAATATATTATCTTCCTAAGTAAGGTCAACCGGGGCAATTGCGTCTAATCGAAATTATTTTAAATCTATTTGAAAACCTACTCTCCTGCCATCTTGTTTTGTTTACTTTGAATAAAAACCTATAACGTATAGATGGCAGGAGAGGGAGGTTTTCAAATAGATTTAAAATAATTTCGATTAGACGCAATTGCCCCGGTTGACCATACTTGAATGAAAGAAAAAATACGTGTTCAATATTTTTTATAAATCTATCTGATGGACATTAAATTATTTTTTAGGATACAACTCAATTGTGACATTTTTATAAGAACTTTTCTTTCATTTAAGCCACGTTGGTAAGATTTTGTATGCTCTCTGTCCCGTTTAAAAGGAGCAAGCCCAGTGTGGTTTTAGTTGGTAAGAATTTGACATAGCCTTTCGGCTAACGAAGGTAGGGCCCATCCATAAGGTTCCCGCATGTTAATAAAAGGTAAGAATTCTATAGAATGTGCTGAATCATCAAAGTGATGTTATTACGACCTCAGACAAGGACGGTCCATTCTTAATTTTATCGTCAAATAACTCTTAGACCATCCATACTAATATTATAAATGCGAAAATAACTCTGTCTGTTACGTTTTCCCGCTTAAATATCTCAGCCGATTTTGATGTAATTTGGCACAGACAATCTTTAGACCCTGAGAAAGGACATAGGCTACCTTTTATCCCGGAAAAAATTGATATTCCTGAGGGAAATCTAAAAAGCTCGATATAACCGAACTCCACGCGGGCGAAACCGCGGGCGTAAAGCTAGTTTAAAATACATAGGGATATTAAAATCTGAGCACAAAGGCGCGGCGTGGTGCTGGTGATGAGTTGGTGATGTGTTATTTAAACGGTTTTTTTAGCTAGCCTTTTCACTTTCTCTTACTGGATTTAAATATTATATGTAAATCAAGTTTTTTTGCAGTTATGCTACTAAATAACTTCAAAGACAACGTCGTTCAAAAACACTCGTATTATTTTTAAGTACAACAAGAAAAGATGCAAATGCAACTACGAAAGGCAACTTTCTGACTGGTACTGACATCAGGTTCTAAAGTATGTCGCGGTTATCAGTACCAGTTTCTTTTTATTTGGATGCGTCAATACCTACGGTATAACGATACTTATTTTAAGACGTCGTGTGGGTGTATATTGTATATCGTACCATAATGCAGACTAAACCAGTTTTATTTTCTTTCATTTTAGAGAGGAGATATTTAGGCAAACTAGAGCTCAGTTTTCTAGACATGATGGAGTCAAAATGGCTGGTTTCTATTTATTATTATGCAAGATTATAGTGACGACACGAGCTCGGTTTTACTTTTACACTCATCATCAACCTTTTAATCGTCCCACTGCTGGGCACAGGTCTCCTCTCATACAAAGAAAGAATTGAGCGTAATCACCACGCTTGCTCAATGCGGGTTGGCGATTTCAGACTTGAAAGTCCAGGTTTCCTCAAGATGTTTTCCTTCACCTTCAATCATTGGTGTCCAAGATATACTTAGAAAGTACATACAACTTTAGAAAAGTTACATTGGTACTTGCCTGACCTGGAATCGATCCCGCGCACTCATACTTGAGAGGCTGGTGTTTTAATCACTAGGCTATTTTACTTCTAGGATAGGATAGTTTTTACTACTAGGATATTTTTTTCAAATTGTTTAGAAAGCTTTCGTATACAGTCAACGTACGAATGTAAAACAATACTGGCGCCGAAGACAAGAGATAAATATTAGTTCAATCTATACATCTTTCCTCCAACCTTCCTCGCCGTCTCCATCCATCATCATATTTATTCATCTCTCTTTTAGCCACATGCGTTTGTCTCCTCCCTCCCCATCAGATACCCATAACAAGCCAAACGATTTAATGTCCACTTCTCGATTTTAGACTTAGATAAGCTTAGGTTTGAAAATACATTTTTTTTTAATAATTATAAATTAGTGCTTGACTGCAATCCCGCCTGATGGTAAGCAGTGATGCAATCGTTGATGGTAAAGCGTACTAGTTTATTAAGCCTATTTACTTAAAAAACTAAGGAATAAGAAGGATGACGGCAGTTGAGCGAGGTGATGCAATGTTAAGCCCAAGACCAACAGGACCAAACAATGCTGCGCTAGAGGGAGATTGATCTGGAGACTCTCCACGACCAAACTCCCGACACAATAACATTTGGCGCATCGTACCCGCCACACATCTCAACACAACTGCTCAGACCCGTCCTCCGTACAGCTTCACCAGACATCATGCCGGAACAAGACGAATCGCTGGGCGGCAAGACTTTGTCTGATGGGTGGTAACTTCTGCCGGCAGCCGATGTTATGGCCTACCACCGAGCATTCATTACCTATTCATTCAAATTCAGAGAATTCATTACCTATTTTGCAAAAAAGATGAATCATTGACGTCTGTTTATCTTGTTTTAAAGTTTTCTGTTCTGTTTCAGTTTTCTTTTGCCTGATAAAAACCTTTTCTGTCGACTAAAAACAATTTGTAATTCTTCCTGCGAGGTACCTATCACATGTATGATGCTATCGAATGTTTGCCCATACAATTATCACTAGTTAGCACCAAAGTTGATTGCACTTGGGTTTGCGTTTATTATGATTTTAGCTAATATTTCCTTAATTAGCGAACTTAACACGCTTCCTATTAACAAATATGAGGAAAGATCTTTTATCATTCGTTATAATATAATAACCACATTGTTTAATGCTTTTAGGTCAATTTGCCAATATTGCTTGGAGCGTTCTATGATGAAAGGTTTTTTGATATAAAAGGTCATTTATAAGTATGAATTATATTCGTGTATTGAGAAAAAATAGTAAGTTTTGTCACAACATGTAAACGTCTTATGATCAAAGACGGTAAATCGTATGTCTACTTACCTTTTAAAACTTACTAATGATGAACATGAAACCCACTTATGGGTGCTCGAAAGGGGACTAAACCCAGGCCAACTTGTCGCAAAAAGAGAACTTAATATTTGTTTGGAAGTCTTCGTGCGGTTTCTTTTTATATTATATTTTTTATTCCGAGTATAGTACAGTTCTTTATACCTAACACTTTAAGACGTTTGTTTACTGACCAGACACTTTAAGACGTTTGTTAGACAGTTTCTTTTAAAGAACTTTTACCTTGTTCTGACTAAGGTTTGAAATGTACCTACAGCTTGGCTCAAAGCTTCATAATGATAGTTCAACAATATTCATTGGTTTATTTACGTTTCTGAGCAGAGAATTTTTTAAAACATATGAAGTAATAGATTACCAATATCCTTCAGATTGGAGATGCTTTTGAATATAAACGATCATCTCAGCGCCAATCCCAGTCGCATCCGTAGCCTTTCAGCTTTGGAGTCTGGGGTCCGCTTTACCAGTCCAACTGCTGATTTTGGCTAAACTTCGATATTTTCCGTGAATCGACTGCCGTCTGACCTCCACAAGCCGAAAACGATATCTAAGCATTGCAGTTAGACAAATTGTTACTTTTGTGGGCTCCAACAAGCCGTAACGTCTGGCACTAGATGTTCGTATGGCAACCGGGACCAACGGCTTAATGTGCTTTCCGAGGCACGACAAGACCAGTGCATATATTAACACATTCATGCATACAAATATTTTCACTGTGCGGGGATCGAACGCGCGCCTCCTTGCGGAGCGGCCGTATTCGCTACCGCTACGCCACGGAGGCTGTCTGTTTTGAATATAAACGATAATATGTCTTAATCCAAAAAACATATAATTATATTAACAAATAAGTTTATTGGTATATCACAGTATCACCCAAACATACAGAAGTTATATTTATATTTTAAATAATCTGATTTCCTATTGTGATCATGTCTAAATATGGGGAGCACCAACGAACTCGTAAATTATTTTTATGGCAGATCGAAAACATTGCTTTGTATTGTATTTCATTTAGATCACTCACTAAAAATATTGGCAACTCATCGGATATGGTTTTTCACAAGTGCATGGTAAATTTTTTATTGTAGATTTGTCATATCTTGTCATCCAATATAGCTTTGGATAAGCTTATAAATTATCATACCAACCTACACAACATAGGCCAAAAAGTTAAGTCTAGAAAAATATATACGTCTTAAATGTTAGATAACAATTCGATTTCATTTTTATTCCATAAATTCTTTTCTAAGATACTTTCCACTATCATTTTTCGAATAAAGCACAAGACGAGTCTAGCCGTAGAATCATTTGGATATTCAAGAAAAGTTATTTAATCTAACATCAAATTGCCTCTCGGTCTTACAAAATTCTATGAATACATTTCCTGTTTGCATTAGAAAACCTTACGTAATCATAATTTAATCCAACTTTCTCTAAACCAAAATCTTTAAAGTGAAACTTTCAAACGAATTCGTGATTGTTTTAACCTATCCCACTCACTGTAACAATGAGCATAGCTTTCTGAAAACTGGGGCACGAATAAATAGAAACGCAACGCCATAACTTTTCTTCCGTGACAACCTTTTCAAAAGATTATTTATTGAAAACAACAAAGGAATTAGTCAATAAAAAAACCTGGCGTAACGGTGACCTTTTCACTTAAATTAACTTAACCCAGTAACAATTTACGGCAAATTCAAAGCTCTAGACGGAAATCCAGTTTTAATTTAGTAAGTAATTAGCTCTATAGCTATCTGTCCGAATAAAATTTGAAGACAACTCGTAGCGCCATCTATACGACGACAACACGAGCAATACAATAGTAGCCTCCTGAGTGGATAGATGGCGCTGACTGTAACAAAAGTGAAGCGGTAGAACAACTTCAAAATAAACAGATAAGAATTTGTTGAATGTTCTGTTTACAATAATATTGTAGGTACATATCTCATTTGAATAGATTAAATGTGTTCACACCTAGAGTTGTGAATTATATACTTTCAACGGAAGATTCTTCGCAAGGGTGTAAGTGTGCTGGTAGTGATTAGTAGGTATCCCAGGGGAGCAACCTGGATCACCATCGTGTCGTCTAATTTAAATTAAATGCTGTTCGTTTAGTTTCTTCTTGTAGGAGACTATTTACTCTGGACATGAACCCTAATTTACTCAAGACCTCTTTATCTGACCTAGGGATAGACCGGGTAAATTAATACTATGTGTTTTAAAATTAGGAGAATCACACGTGTAATTTAAGTAACATAATAATAAGTTTCGCACTGCTATACCTTTACAGTGTTAGTGGAACGATACTGGTTTTCACTGGTTATGCAGTTCATTTATTGTTTTTTAGACATTTGTACAACGTGTAACATAAAGGGTATATACATAACAAAGGCATGGCATCTTTACATGAAATCAAACGATATTGGAAGGGTTTTTTAATCCTATCTCTTTATGTTAGGAAGTCATGAGGAAAAACACCGCCTGTGATAGGCTACTATCATACTAGTCGTACAGAGATATTGAAGACATTTATCGGATTTTGGCAAGTAACGTGACGGGTAACGAGTAGTTATTAACGTATGTAGTGTGCTGCCACGTTTGTTATGATTTGATTTTAAGAAACACACGAAACCGAAATTTGGGTACCAATTTTTTTAGTATTTTATTTTGAGTTGAAACCCTTCCGATATCGTTTGATATCATCTAAAGATGCCATGCCCTTGGTATGTATATACCCTTTTTGTTACACGTTGTACAACAGTAGACAGACAGTAGTAAACAGAAAGGACGCATGTATTATTATGAACGTTAACACAGGAGAAGGTAAGGCCAGAACCTAGTACCTCTTTTACTGGGAGGAAAATCATCGATGTTCTTCTCCCACTTTGGGCGTAGCTGAAGGGCATGCTAAAACCTACCCGAATTCCTTAATTTACCCGTACCAGGGCCGGGGCCACAATGGCGCCGATTCTCTTCTTCACAAACTAATTTTAAATTAAGTGCATTTTTTTCCTTCTATTTCATTAAGAAAAGGATAGAAGATAACATTTTAATATAATCCTGTCAAATTAAGATATTCCATAGACAGTTTAGACGCGATTATAAACATGGCGACCAAAAATACATCAATTTACGTCAGACGCGAACTAATTTGACAGATCTAAACTGACTTAAGGTCAACCGGGGCAATTGCGTCTAATCGAAATTATGTTAAATCCTATTGGAAACCTACCTCTCCTCCATCTTGTTTTGTTTACTTTGAACAAAAAACTATAACGTATAGATGGCAGGAGAGGTAGGTTTTCAAATAGATTTAAAATAATTTCGATTAGACGCAATTGCCCCGGTTGACCTTATTAGGTTCTGTCCTTTTCTTAATAAAATAGAAAGATGCAGTGAACTTAAATTTAGTTTGTAAACGGCCCTGGCAGAAGAACGTAGTACCTTAAGTTCCAAAAATTGTCTAAACTTGATTCTACCCTAATAAAGCCGCAATTGCCCCGGTTGACCTTATTAGGTTCTATCCTTTTCTTAATAAAATAGAAAGATGCAGTGAACTTAAATTTAGTTTGTAAACGGCCCTGGCAAAAGAACGTAGTACCTTAAGTTCAAATTGTCTAAACTTGATTATACCCTAATAAAGCCACTTACCTTGTAAATTGTCGAGCATATACGTCAACAGCTTCGCGGTCCCGTTGTTGTCGTTATATATGGAGAGCATCTCCTTACTGAGCGGGTTGCCTCCTAATCCCAAGAGTTGAAGGTGAAACAGCTTGCCGAGCTCGTATGGAAGGACTCGGAGGTAATTGTTATGTAGATGCAGTTCTCTGGAACAAAAAGCGGTTGTTATTTTTGGAACAATACATCAGGTTGCAGCATTTAGGTCTGATACAAGTCCCATTCCGCAAAAGACACACATTCTCCTAAGAAACAGGCTATTCCCAGTTTAGGAGGCAGTATTTTTTTATATAGACTATTTTAGATTATTTTAATTTTTTCTCTCCCTTTGTGTCCATTGTTAGTTTATTAAGTTTTGGAATGCACAATTACAAATTTTGTCTATGTACATATCTTGTGGTTCACTAAACATATTATTATACAAATTAAAAAAAATCCTTTTCGTCGATAGGTAACATCAATGGTGCAGACAGTGTCACCATCATTTGAACAGGTTAGCAGTGTTTGTAAAAGAGAAAATGATGTTTTTTTTAAGTAAATATAAGCTAGTGCTTAACCGCAATCCTTCCTGATGGTAAGCAGTGATGCAATCGTTGATGGTAAAGCGCGCTAGTTTCTTAAGCCTGTTCACTCATAAAAACTAAGTGAATAGGAAGGAAGACGGCAGTTGAGCGAGGTTTATACATGTATAAAAAATCTTCAAAACAAAGTTATCGATCTGTAAGACCAACGTAACAATACCTATAAATTATGTCTAGGTGAGATTTGTACAGAATTGATGGGCAGGTTAGCAAAGTCGATCGGATGGATTTGTGCTACATTTGGAGCAAAACAAACTGCCTTCAAAATCAACGTTAGAGCATTTATTTCAAATTAACTAGTTACAGGCAGCAGGCCTTTTGAATTGTTTAAGTGTCGGTCAGTCAGTCAGCATTTGGACATTGGACAATTTTTTGGACCCTCATTTTTTATTAAGATTTTGATAAATATAGAGCATTCTGAGGAACTAATTTGAATATTTTTGAGATTTATGTGGTCATTATAATCTATTACTTATTTAAAATTAGGAGTAGCTTCGATACGTTTTCGCCATCATTGGTATAATATTAAGGTGCATTTGCCCAAAAACCTAAAATAATTTCTTTGACGTTAGATACATGTCAAGTATCACGCCACTGTCAGACATTAGCGTCTGAGCGTCATACAGATACAGTAAAGTAAACAATAAACAATCTCTTATAAATAAACACCACGCCATCATTTATCTTTCACGTAAATTAATAAAGGTTTAGATTTCATAAACTTACTGTTTTACTTTGTGAAAGCTGACTCTCGGAATCTACCAAAGGTAGAAAATGTTACACGATATTGGAGTACTTATGTGGCAACAAGTAGCCACCATAACTTGGGTGAAATAAGGGAAGCAAAAAGTATCTTTTACATTATATTTCTCGAGTGGCGACCACGCACCGGAAGACGTAGTGGGAGTAGGCCCCCGACAAGTTGGACCGACGACCTGGTGAAGGTCGCGGCAAACCGCTAAGATTCGGGAGGCACATGATCGGTCGTCGTAGAGATCCTTGGGGGAGCCTATGTCCAGCAGTGAACGTCTTGAAATGATGATGACAGGCAGCTCTCATGATAGGTAGCTCCAAGTAATATGCTGGTGTTCAACTTAACCCAGTCACACATACTATTCTACTGGAAGCCGACCCCAAAGGCTGGCAGTCTGGGCTTTAGACGTGTGAAGTTCGCGAACAAATCCTTCGCCTATTCACCATACCTACACATGTCTACTTAGCTCCAATGCAATAGTGTTAACGGAAGCGGTTTAACATAGGGATGTTTACTTCACTAAATGATTTCTGTGTCATTTTTAATCACTATTATATACTAAAGCATCTTTAATTTTTTTAGGCCATTTGAGATCCTTGCATCGTAGTCGTGGTGGCCTAGTGGTAAAAACACCAGCCCCTCAAGTATGAGTGCGCGGGTTCGATTCCAGGTCAGGCAAGTACCAATGTAACTTTTCTAAAGTTATATGTACTTTCTAAGTATATCTTGGACACCAATGACTGAAGGTGAAGGAAAACAGCTTGAGGAAACCTGGACTTTAAGTCTGAAATCGCCAACCCGCATTGAGCAAGCGTGGTGATTGCGCTCAATCCTTCTCTGTTGAGAGGAGACCTGTTCCCAGCAGTGGGACGATAAAAAAAAAAAAAGGTTGATGAAGAAGAAGATTTGAGATCCTTGCATCAATATAGCTGTGGACTACGTGAAAGTTAGTCGCACAGTCAGTGATTGCATAGTCAGTGCTAAAGTAGTGCTTGAACACAGGATAAGCAAGAAATTGCATACTGTCAATTGTAATATTGATGAACAGATTAATAGTATTATTATTGCGTCATGTGAAGATTGTCTATCATCTGCCGGTATTTTAATAACCAAAATTAAAAATAAATATGTAGGTACTAGGTACCATTAATTTAAACTTATGGTAACCAAGATTTTTACACGTCATCATCATCAACCTTTCAACGTCCCACTGCTGGGCACAGGTCTCATCTCATACAAAGAAGGATTAAGCATAATCTCCACACTTGCTCAATGCAGGTTGGCATTGCAGACTTCAAGTCCAGGTTTCCTCAAGCTGTATTGTTAATAAAGGTTTACATTTCATAAACTTACTGTTTTACTTTGTGAAAGCTGACTCTCGGAATCTACCAAAGGTGGAAAATGTTACACGATATTGGAGTACTTATGTGGCAACAAATAGCCACCATAACTTGGGTGAAATAAGGGGAGCAAAAAGTATCTTTTACATTATATTTCTCGAGTGGCGACCACGCACCGGAAGACGTAGTGGGAGTAGGCCCCGACAAGTTGGACCGACGACCTGGTGAAGGTCGCGGCAAACCGCTAAGATTCGGGAGGCACAGGATCGGTCGTCGTGGAGATCCTTGGAGGAGCCTATGTCCAGCAATGAACGTCTTGAAATGATGATGACAGGCAGCTCTCATTATAGGTAGTTCCAAGTAATATGCTGGTGTCTAACTTAACCCAGTCACACATACTATTCTACTGGAAGCCGACCCCAAAGGCTGGCAGTCTGGGCTTTAGACGTGTGAAGTTCGCGAACAAATCCTTCGCCTATTCACCATACCTACACATGTCTACTTAGCTCCAATGCAATAGTGTTAACGGAAGCGGTTTAACATAGGGATGTTTACTTCACTAAATGATTTCTGTCTCTGTGTCATTTTTAATTACTATTATATACTAAAGCGTCTTTAATTTTTTTAGGCCATTTGAGATTCTTGCATCAATATAGCTGTGGACTACGTGAAAGTTATTCGCACAGTCAGTGATTGCATAGTCAGTGCTAAAGTAGTGCCCGAACACAGGATAAGCAAGAAACATACTGTCAATTGTAATATTGATGAACAGATTAATAGTATTATTATTGCGTCATGTGAAGATTGTCTATCATCTGCGGGTATTTTAATAACCAAAATTAAAAATAAATATGTAGGTACTAGGTACCATTAATTGAAACTTATGGTAACCAAGATTTTTACAGGTCATCATCATCAACCTTTTCAACGTCCCACTGCTGGGCACAGGTCTCTTCTCATACAGAGAAGGATTAAGCATAATCTCCACACTTGCTCAATGCAGGTTGGCATTGCAGACTTCAAGTCCAGGTTTCCTCAAGCTGTATTGTGTGTGTGTTAATGTATTGTTTTCCTTCACTACATAATCGGTCATTGGTGTCTAAGATAGGTATACATAGAAGTCATTGATAAAATATTAAACTAAGGTAGATATGTCACTAGCGCACTAAAAATGAAGCATACAAAAGGAAGTAAGTCCTGTATCTCGCTTTAGTCACTCTCGATACACTCATAAAAACAAACGACAAACACTAACAGCGCAAACGACAAACACTAGCCATCTTTTTCTTCTCTATGCTTTAGATTGCGCCCCATCTCACTCACACTGTACCAATGTATGCCGAATAAAAATATGCATGTGTGCTGCTGCTGTGTTCGGCACATTTTTTTTTGTCAGTTTGTTAGAATATATCGTATCTGTTTAATATTTTATCAATGATAGAAGTACATATAACTTAGAAAAGTTGCATTGGTACTTGCCTGACCTGCCCCCTAATCGGCGAACGCATTTTTGTCAAATGATTGTGACTAGTTGGGATCAGTTGGTATCGTTCGGGCCGCCCATTGGTCCGTTCGGTCCAAACGATCCTAACTAGTCGCAATCATTTGGCAAATTGTGTTCGCCGATTAGGGGGCTGGAATCAAACCCACACACTCATACTTGGGAGGCTGGTATTTTAACCAATAGGCCACCACGACTTCAGCTGTTGTAAGCATTCCCTTTTGCTATTAATTTGGTTAGCAAAATATACTTCTGAATCATCATCAATTGCAGTTCTACATTACTGGAACAAGCCTTCCCTTACCAATGCAAGCACAGAGAAAGTTACAAGTCATTTTTCCAAAGGTTAAGATTCCAAAACTTATAAAGACACTACTGTCTTAACTGAGTTTCAGGAACAATCTCTTAGAAGGTATTTAAGTACCTCGTTCTGTGATGGTTTTAAAACAAACTCCAAAAATATATGTATTTGACATTATTTGGCGTTTCTTAATGATGAAACCATACATGATTACAGTAACTTTAGTAAGTATTCAAAAACTATTTTCAACAGTTATTGAAGAAATTAAAAACAAGGCGAGCTGATAGTAAATATTGGCATAATATACGGCAAGGAACATTAACAAGTTTTAAATTGCATGAAACTGCTCATTGCAGCAGATTGCTCCGAGGCAGGAGATAAGAAAGCAGAGTACTATAAAAAATTGAAGAAAAATTACAGGTCAAAATAAACCGGTCTGGGTGCATCCTCATTTTGGGAACATAATCGGATGGTATTGGAGAAGTCTTTGTAGAGATTAAGTGTTTATCGTCAGAGAAAGCTATTGAAACATATTATATTCAAAATGGATGTGATTACAGAAAAAAAATAAAACACAGATTATGTGCCAAATGATGGCCTGTAAAAAAAGGGCAATTCTGTGTCCTTCCTAATCCTTTATTTTAGACTACAAAGAATATTCATGTTGTTTGGGTGGACTATGATGAAGCCTACATAAAGGATATAATAAAAAAGCAGAAGTCTTTTGGAGTACATTTATATTTCCGAAGTTATTAGGAAGTGCAAGAAAATAACAAAATATTAATACATTTTAATAACTCTTTATTGTTTCTCATTGCAAATTAATTTAATTACAAACGATTAACACTATTTCATAAAGTAGGATACATATTTATAGTTAACAATTGAATGAGGTTTCAGTAGAGTATACTCTCTTACTCGTCTAATAACTCTCTCAATATGAACACGTAAACTTGCAATTATTTTACTCTGAAGTGGCAAGTTGTTTAGTGCTTGTGTTGTGAGTGTTGTTGTTGTTTGTATTGTGCCGTGGAGTTGTGTAATAGAGGCCTACCATTCCAGAGGATATGTACTTTTTATCCAGAAAATTTTTGGTATTCCCGAGGGAACTCTAAAGAGCGCGATAAAACCGAATTCGAATCGAAGCCGCGGGCGGTAAGCTAGTTCAATAAAGTAACAATAAACAGTAGGCCTAGTATGAGTTTTCATTACGAAACTTGATCGTCGATGTCGAGCGCGTTTGGCGCTCTCATTGGTTGAGAGTTCTTACAACCTTGAAGCGGGCCAATCGATGAGTCAAACGGCCTCGATATCGACGATCGAGTTTCTTAATGAAAACTCATACTAGGCCTACTGTCATATGTAGAAAATCTACTATTGCTGTACGTTTTTCTACTATATGATCAATAAGTCATATAAATTGTTTCGGTAACCCCAAATAGATCCTTGCATTATTTAATACTAAATCTAACATAATCTTCCTAGTTATAGACACCATCACACCACTACACTTGCATCAGTTTCTGATGTACAACCAAATAAGGATGGAGTGGCTGCCAAATATGTCTCTTGTGAAGATTGCAGTGCATTCTCCATTTTACTTCACCATTTCAATCTTTATTTCACGCCGAGTAGCAGCATCGATCTGAAAATAAATTAGTACTCAGTACATATATTTCAGTAGAAACACACTTTTTAAAATTCATCTCACATAATTCACTTACAGCTATTTTACTCTATAAAGATTAACATGGTCAACACGAAGATGTGTTACTTTTTTCAGTCAGAAATATGATGAAATACAAAATAAAACATAGAAAGTACCTACGTTTATAGGTAATGTAGAAGATGTACTGGGCAGAGCTATATCCTCACATCCGGCTCGAAGGACCATAAAGATGTATGCGCTGCTGAATGGTTCGCACACACCTTGGTTATTAACTTCAATAATAGTCACGGATAGCCAAATATGATGCTTTATTGATTATCTAAATAACTCGTAACTAACAATATATGAATGTGTAAATGAGTACAGTCTTTGAAGGCTGATCGTGTACTGTCGCCTTACACTATCATTTGTACAAGGCGACGAAATAGTGCTGATCTATGTAGGTAATGTGCGCGTGTCATGTACGATGGCTGACTCGTACATATCCCTTTAAATAGCATACTTTTGCGGGGACTATTGCTGGATTTTAATTTATTAAAATCACCGATTTCCTTTTCAATGGCTGATACTTGGAGGATGGAACAATAACTTATTTAGTTCTGATAGACATTCAGTCATATCTTGACTAATATTGAGCAACAAAGCCGAACGTTTTAATTTAGGTTCTTCGTTCTTTATCTTACATTGTTAATAATTAACCAAATCTTCCCTGGGCTAAAATACAAAATAATGAAAGGGGAATAAGTTGTGACAAGTATTAATGGCGATTAAACCCAAAAAAATGTACAGTATCGAGCATATGATATCAACAATCTTTACCTGCAAATGACACAGCAATACATTCTGTAAATTTTAAAATAGATACTCTGCCTTAGCTTCACGACACCATTTTTCTCGTAAGTCTACCCAAATTCGATTAAAAAATTTTACTGGACTATTTTTAAGTCGTTTTTACAGGTTGGAACGAAGCACCTCCTAGTAAGTAGGTATATTCCATCTCTATTTGGTGTGAATTTCGCTAGATTCGAAGCATAATGATGTAATTACAGTTTAAATAAAGGTTATTTACTTTTAGCGATAAATAACAATAATCCGTGAATATTTTACCTTTTTAAACGCACAAAAGTCAAGAATAACCCTATGTCCCAAAATGGATTTCATATTCACTCATTAAAAAATAATAACAATCCCCAATTGCTTTGGTATTCCAAACTTTTTCTACGCTTTACTTTCTACCTATAGAGAAACGGACAAGAAACTCCATTCCATATTTGAGTATGCATGACCTCAGGTTTAAACGGCGCTAACTACCATTACTTCGGCAATTCCATTTAACAACCCACTGCACATTTTAATAATAATAAAGGCTAGTAATATGTTGTGGTGTGGTACAAGAATTAATATACATATTAATTCCTGTTAATAAATTAATTCACGTCATATTTAGTATTTACTGATTTTATTATTGTTATTAAAATATGTAACGTATACGTAACGTGTACGTGTATAACGTAGCTGTAATAACAGCTACGTTAAATGGTTTCTACTTGTCTTAATTGTAAGATAATGTACCGTATTTAGCAATAGAGTACGGAGGCTGTCATTAGCTTTAAAGCTTCAATAGCTAGTTATATTGGTTATTATTGTTTATGTTAACATATTCAGTCAATGTTTTGTAAACCTACTACATATTGAGATTGGCTACATTTCAAATCCGGTTTTTAAGACATTTCCGTAATCTGTAAATCAGTCATGACAGATATGATACAGCAGAGATCATACAGCAATCAGCAGAGTAATTGCGTAAGATACTAACAGTTGCAAAATGTTTCATATTGACAGTTGAACAACAATTAGGCTGGAGATAATTCTGTAACTTGCTATCGTGTATGTATAGTTCTTGCTATCTTTAGGTCACAATTCACGACCAAAAAGCGTCGCATGTAGCTCCTTACTCTACCATATCTCCATGCGATCTTTAGTGTCAAGTACAACTGGCTTATGCCAGTTCTCTTTATCCAAGAAGAGCGGAGTGAGACCCTTATCAACCGCGACCACATCTCGATGTATTCCCACGTCGCGTCGGTTGTTAGGAAATATTCCCTGAGACTGCATATCTCGCTATTGTGGAGGGTCTTAGCGTTTAAAAAGCCTCGACCTCCACATTTTCGCGAGATATACAGCCTCATAAGCGATGACGCCAAAATCGTACATCAAAACCGGCATGACCCAACTGTTAAAAGCGCGCACCCTGTTTCCGCCTGATAGAAGACTATCAAGTATTTTTTTCAGGCGGCCAAAGAAGCGTTCCTTCAACGATTGCTTCATGTCAGTAACATTGATACCTAACACTTCCGACATACCCAAATACTTACAAGGTTTCGAATGCAGAGAGGGCTCTAAGGTTTATGGAACTCGTGAATTGGGTTCCCACGGATTCCACAATCTCTCCTCGCTTTACATGCATGACCGCGACATTTGTCCACACCAAATCCCATCCTGATGGCGCTACTGAAGGTTTATGATTTTCAGTAGACTCCTTCAGTTGTAAATTGTTGGGAGCAAAAAGTTTCAGGTCATCCATGTAGAGGAGGTGAGATACAACCTGACCACCTCTCCTTAACCGATAGTCTAGACCTAAATCCTCCAACAGTGTGCTTAGAGAACGCAATGCTAAGCAAAACCAAAGTGGACTCAAACTATCGCCCTGAAATATACCTCGCTCGATCCATATCGGTTCGCTATTATTATATATTTAATATATAATAATAGCGAACATAATATTTATGGTGCAGGTGGGTTATTCCAGAAGTTCGGAACTGAAGTAACGAACCAGACACTAAAGCAGTCTGAAATTGAGATGTCTACGTACTGCCCTCACATTTATCAACAAAAAAAAAAAAAAACTTTTGTAACATTTCGTATACTTCCCGGAATACTTTCCGGGTCAATTTAATTAATATTTTGGAACAAACGTGATGGATCAATTAAAACGAGTCAATTTCCGGACCGATAGCGATGGTAATAACCACCATATAAACATTAATTAATAACACATAAGGAATAGTTTCACGTTTGGGTTCAATGACTCGCCAGACGTTAATTATAGAAAATAATGGAAACAGTTTAAGTACAAAATCGTGTATTTTACCTAGCATACACCAGTAGCACTTGCACTACGAAAATCACCCTTACTGCTACGACATAAATATGCTGTCAATGTCAAATTGTTAAAACTGATGTGCGACTGGCTGATGTACGGACGACAGCAAGTCAAGCTACCCCAAACTATCAGATATTCCCAATCAACCTTTAGCTTTAATGCTTTAGAGATAAAGCTGAAAACCTAATAAAGAAATCTGACAGATTGTGGTAGCTTGACGTGCTGTATGTCGTCTGTACAGACGACAGCACATCAATTTACTACATACTACTATCTCAAGGCTCCAGGTTGATTGGGACTATTTGAGGGTTTCGGGTAGCTTGACCTGCTGTCAGGCTTACCTAATAAAAATATTTAATTACTTCTAATTATGTCCTGAAATTACAAACACGTGCTTGACCGCGATTCCACCTGATGGTAAGCACTGACGCAATCGTAGATGGTAAAGCGCACTAGTTTATTACATACATATTCACTCTAGCCTTGAAACCGCTATTGTAATCTGGTTATGAAACGATCTTACTAACTACTTACATACAGACTAACTGTCTAATTTGAGGCTTAGCAAATACCATATAGTAATCTAGCTGTAGGTAATATCTTAAGCCACTCAAGTCGTCGTAACGCGCTGTTAACCTGTGAACCTGCTTACTGTATCCATACTAATATTGTTACGGGCTAGGGGTACTAAAATGCCGGTTAAGGGTTACGAAGTTTATTGGCAACGAAGGTACAGTCGATTGTAGGCAATGACAAGTAGAACGTAGCTGATGTCGTACCGAAGTCTTCTCTTACGTCCACGAAGTCCGTGTTGTAAACACACAATAACGCTACAGATGTTTCTTCACGTAGTACTTACAGTTCTCGTTATAATTGTCGCAGTAGGTCTTCTTTAAGATTGCTTCTTAACTGTCGCTGTTTTCGTATCGCTAGTCGAGTGTAGACTGACTGTGCGCCGGCGTCGCGCCGCCTATATATAGGCCAGCTGATCGAACATTCCGGAATCCTCTAGACGTAATAATAATACTGCATAACTTCGAGGTCACCGGCCATGTAAGTACCTATGGTAATTCCCGGAAACGGGTTTCCAGAAATTTCGATGTCGACACTTTGTTGACAAAACTGTTGAGACCTGTACCATTCGATAGGCCGTCCTAAGTCTAGCAATGCGTTTTATTATTGTACCTAGAAAATGTCTAGATCTGCCGAAATAGGACTTAAAAGTGACACACTGCTTGTCACGCGATATTGAACCTTATGCCATCGACATAAGGTCCATTCGTAACATTGCCCCCTTCTTAGTCATGCTCGTCCCGAGCATGATTTGATCCATAATAGCGAGCTAGGCGGTCAACGTGTACGATCTTCTGCTTCCCTCTAGGTCCTTTCTTTATCCGGTAGGTGACATCGTTTATCCTGATTACTATCGTGTACGGACCCTCCCATTTGGTTTGAAATTTCGGACTCTTTCCTTTTCTCCTTATGGGATTATGTAACCATACCAGAGTTCCTTCTTCAAATCCGGGTACGTTAGCTTTGCGGTCGTATCGGATCTTCATTTTCTCGCTGGTTTTGAGACCATTCTCTCGCACTAGCTCATGTATTCCATCTAATTTACGCCGCAGGTCGGCCACATAGTCGACAGCTAGGATAGGAGTATCGGGAGGTGTTCCAGTTAGTGCATCTATGGGTAGTCTAATTTCTCGGCCGAAGTTGACTTTCGCCGGTGTGCAATTTGTGCTATCATGTGTTGCTGAGCGGTATGACATTAAAAAGAGTGGAATGTATTGGTCCCAATCCCTTTGATGTTCTTCCACTACTTTGGCCAAATGATTCTCCAACGTCTGATTGAATCTTTCGACCATTCCATCTGACTGTGGGTGATACGGTGTTGTACGAGTCTTATGTATCCCGAGTAGTTGGCAAACCTCTTGAAATAGTGAAGACTCGAAGTTTCTACCCTGGTCAGAGTGTAACTCCAAGGGAACGCCAAATCGACAGAACACCTCGTGAACTAGCTTTTTGGCGACTGTATGAGCTTCTTGGTTAGGCACTGCAAAAGCTTCTGGCCATTTGCTGAAATAGTCTTGCATGACGATGATATACCTATTCCCTTCTTCAGTAACAGGGAATGGCCCAGCTATATCGACAGCAACTCTTTCCCATGGTGCACCAACATTGTACACTTTCAGCCGACCTCTGGCCCTCGTTTGCGGTCCCTTTACTGAGGAGCAGGCTACACATTTTCTACACCAGTCCTCTACGTCTTCGCGGCAATGCACCCAATAGAATCTTTTTCTCACCTTCTCCAGGGTTTTCTTTACTCCTAGATGTCCTCCGGATACTCCGTCGTGCACCTGTCGTAGCACTGACGCGACTTTATCACCGGGAACTACTATCTGTAAGGTGACCTCCTGTCCACTGGGTGATTCCCATTTCCTCTTGAGAACTCCATTATCAATTATCAGGCTGTCCCATTGAGCCCAGTAACTTTTTGCTGTTGGGCTAAGCGCTGATATTTCACTCCAAGCGGGCCTTTGGCCACGTTCCTTCCATTCGATTACTGTCTTCAAGTCACTATCTTCCTTCTGTGCATCTTCCAATGATTGATTATCCCAGTCTTCATCCAAAGCGTTCACCTGGATAATGCGTACGTTCTCTTCCTGTTTGTCATAATGTCGGCCCTTACTTCCTGAAGTAACCTGGCGACGGCGGTCCTTTTGTCTTGCCTTTTTCTCGAGGCGCTTCTTCATACGGGCCTTGTCCTCGACTTCCTTGTCCCAGCTTCCGTCTGCCTCAGTCCACGACCTTCCGCGCGACCGCTCGCGCTCGTGTTCTTGCTTGCCGGAACGTTCGCGTTCCTGGTCTCGGTCTCGCTCGCGGTCCTTGACGCGTTCCTGGTCTCGGTCTCGCTCCCGGTCCTTGACGCGTTCCCGCTCTCGTTCAGCGGGTCGCTCGCGGTGCCCGCTCCGATCGCTCCGCTCGCGCCACTCGACTCGCTCGCACGGGCGCTCGGGCTCGACCTTCGCATCGCGCTTGCGCCACGCCATCACCGGGACCTCCTCACGTGACCAAGAAGTTCTTCTTCCCTTGGCCTTCCTGGGACAATCAATTCGAATGTGCCCCTTTTCGCCGCACTCATAGCAAGTTGGTCCTCGTCGGGCTTTTATATGTGCGGTCACTTCTCGAATACGGTCGTGTTGTGGGCCATCTTGACGTACTGCTTCCACCTCCAGAGCATGCGTCAAAGCTGCCTTCAGGGTCTGATGGTGACCCAGACGTACAGCAGCCCTGACTTCTGCATCTCGAATCCCATCAGTAAAGAATCGTAGAGTAGTAGCGCCAATCAATTCCGGTGTTGATGCATACGCCTTCCGAACCATACGTTCTATTTCCGTGGCCCATTGTTGCAAACCCTCGCTGTTCTTCTGTGTGCGTTCGCGGAGTTGAGCCCTGTAGACGTGTTCCAGGTGTTTCTCTCCATATCTAGTCTCCAACGCTTCTAACAGACAGGCTAGGGTATTGCAATCGCCGGAAATATTCTCGAGGATTCGTACGGCATCACCACGCAAAGCAAGCATAAGGGCTGTTAGAGCTTGATCGTCGTCCCAATTGTTGCCTTTTGCGACCTTTTCAAACTGTAGACGGAAGGCCACCCATGACGTTGTCCCGTCAAAATGAGGTACCTTGAAAGTCAGCAAAGCACTGGGTACCGGTATCACACCTTTGATACTTCCTTTCTGTACTCTTTCTATTTCTTTCCCAAACTCCAGTATGGTATTGTCTAGTTTCTCTATACGAGCATCTTGTTTGTCTATGCGCGTATCTTGCTGGTCCATACGCGCATCTTGTTTGTCTATGCGCGTATCTTGCTGGTCCAGACGGGCATCTTGTTGAGCTGTTTTTATTCTAAGTTCGTTGACCTCTTCGTTGGTTTTTTGCCATTTTTCGTTTAATTCTAATACCAGTTGCTGGGATTTTTCTATTTTTGCTTGAGTTGCTGCTTGGGATTGTTTTATTTGTGCCTGGGTTTCTGCCTGGGATTGTTTTATTTGTGCCTGGGATTCTGCTACACTTTTAATCTGTGCCTGGGTTGCTGCCTGGGATTCTGCCATACCTTTTATTTGCAGCGTCAAGTGAGCCAGCAACGCCGATAAATCGCATCCACTGCTTCCGGGAATAGTGCTGGTACTAGGCGCACTCACATTCGTCGGTGTTACGACGGCCGCATCTTCTACGGGTGCAGGGACACCAAGCGATTCTTCCTCTTGACGCGCCAAATCCATCGCTGCTTGTCGTCGCGTGCGAACTCTTTCGTCTTCCCTTGGTGTGACCAGCATGCCGCTTCTGACACCAATTGTTACGGGCTAGGGGTACTTAAACGCCGGTTAAGGGTTACGAAGTTTATTGGCAACGAAGGTACAGTCGATTGTAGGCAATGACAAGTAGAACGTAGCTGATGTCGTACCGAAGTCTTCTCTTATGTCCACGAAGTCCGTGTTGTAAACACACAATAACGCTACAGATGTT
The DNA here is from genome assembly GCA_017933935.1 of Sesamia nonagrioides. Lineage (NCBI taxonomy): Eukaryota > Metazoa > Arthropoda > Insecta > Lepidoptera > Noctuidae > Sesamia > Sesamia nonagrioides. The sequence goes on from JADWQK010001117.1 coordinate 782,395, forward strand.
TCTTCACGTAGTACTTACAGTTCTCGTTATAATTGTCGCAGTAGGTCTTCTTTAAGATTGCTTCTTAACTGTCGCTGTTTTCGTATCGCTAGTCGAGTGTAGACTGACTGTGCGCCGGGGTCGCGCCGCCTATATATAGGCCAGCTGATCGAACATTCCGGAATCCTCTAGACGTAATAATAATACTGCATAACTTCGAGGTCACCGGCCATGTAAGTACCTATGGTAATTCCCGGAAACGGGTTTCCAGAAATTTCGATGTCGACACTTTGTTGACAAAACTGTTGAGACCTGTACCATTCGATAGGCCGTCCTAAGTCTAGCAATGCGTTTTATTATTGTACCTAGAAAATGTCTAGATCTGCCGAAATAGGACTTAAAAGTGACACACTGCTTGTCACGCGATATTGAACCTTATGCCATCGACATAAGGTCCATTCGTAACAATATTATAAATGCGAAAGTATCTCTCTGTCTGTCCGGCTTTCACGCCAAAACTACTGAACCGATTATAATGAAATTTGGTACACAGATAGTCTAGAGCCTGAGAAAGGACATAGGCTATATAACATCCCGCTATGACCAATAGGAGCAGAGCAGGAACAAAAAATGTTGGGAAAATGGGAGAAAACGCGGACGTACATATTGCTCTCATTATTTTAACAGGCGCTTATTTTATATCAACTGAGCTCTTTCGGTTCGAAGCTTACGTGGGTGAAACCGCGGCACAGTTAGTTATCTATACATTAAATATTTTTCTATTTTCTAATAATATAAGTGAATGTATATTATGTATAGGTGACAGCTCAACAAGCTGCCACCATCTGTCAAATTCCTTTATTAGATATTCAACTTTATCGCTAAAGAATTAAGGTTCAAGTTTGATGGGGAATATTACTGTCGTCCGTACATGAACATTCACTTTGATTAGAATGTTCAATGATGAGATGGTTCATTTACATTATACATTTAATGAATGTAAATGGACATTCACTTTGTTTAGTGGGTCGATTTCAAATTTCGAATTAAATTTATACTTTTTTGATTGATTTCTTAAATATGCGTTTTTTGGGTAATTTATGGTATAAGCTCATTCTACGGGGTTATATTAACACAAGGTAAATAAAATATTAATGATTTTTTAAATAGAACTATTGAAAAATTGAAATTAGAGTGACACGAATGAGTGATGTTATTACACTAATGAAATTATCTAAAACACTAATGAGATTAGATGCCTACTAATGATAATTAAAAATAAAACAAGTGTAATCACTCATTATAGTAATTTTACGATCAACTCTATATGACTAAATTAAAATAAACCTAACCCAAATAGATTAAATCAGTTTAATGTCTCATAATAGTCATAAAAATATTATTTGGATGCACACAATTTTTCAGTCTTCTTAGAAAGGACCTTTTTTTTGTTGGGATGGGAAATCATCAAATGACTTCTCCCGCTCTGGGCAGAGCGGAAGGGCGTGTCAGACTTTTACTGACTAAAACCCACCCGTGTTTCTTTACTTGCCTGTGCGACGGCCAGGGCCATGGTTTCAATCAATATTTTTGTATTTATCTATTCATTATTTTACTGATTTAGGCTTTGATTTCCTTTGGTTTTTATCATTATTTATATAAAATTATCTTCTTTAATTTGTTTCTGACTTCTTTAATGATTTATTTACCAGAAATATTGTCTTAATATTTTAATTAATCTTTGGATGTCTGTTGTTAATTCAAAAACGTAAGAAATTCTTGTTGATGTTGTTGCCCAAATCCAGACGCCATTGCTTCTGTTTGAGTTACCATGAATGACTGATTATCTCAAGAACCTTTAACTTTAGAAAGTGGTGTAACATTCTCCTCTTCGCGAATTCGATGACTTGGAGCTTTATTTGGCTTATCAGCGTGTTTAATGGTGCTATCGCTCAATATTTTAAGTTTCTTATTAGGAGTTATGATTTTAATATTACCAACTTTTGAATCAATTGCACTTTTGTATATTTTATGCAATTGCATGTGCTTGTCGTGCTTACAAATGGCGTCAACACACTCATAAAAACTCAAGATTTGAGATCTCCAATTTATAGTTCCAAAGCACCTGGTGGGCTAACATAGTTCCTTTAAAAGGAGCTATGTTTTTGGGGATGATGAATTTCTTTTTCTATAATCTCATGTTCTATTGATATCATCTTCATAAAATCATTCACTATTTCTTAAAAACTTTCGCCTCCTCAAAACTTCTTTTGTAAACGGTTGCGTAGGCACTTCATATAGAGGTCGTAATTTTGTCTTGGAAATACAGTTTTCGACTTAATACAATCTTTTGCACCTTCTTTTAGGTCTGATTTTTCAGTATCCAGATTATTTTTCTCTCGAGAATTTTTCATAGTTTAATTTTTCGTAATTGAATTTTGCACCTTGTACTATTCGTATTTTTTTTACTAAACGTGACATTTCTTTTTTTTTTTTTGAAGAGGTGCTTTCGTTTTAAAGCTTTAATTTTGTTCTACAAGATTGTTTTTTATTTTATTTTGTCGTTCTGTATCAGGTGCATCCGTGCATCCAAAGAGTCACCAATTGTATCATCAACTGTATAATCTATTTCAGTTGTTTGTGGCACAATCACTTCTTGTACCTATATTTTTCTCTTTTAATTTCTTCTTGTGATATCGTTTGGAATTTTACTCCACTTTTTCTGTTGTAATCTTTGCTCTCTTGGAGACATTTGGTTGATAATTTTCACTTTTTTACTCTCTTTTCGTTTTAGATAAGCTTCTCTTTGTTTAGCTAGCTTTTTTTAACTTTGACTTTGACTTTGAGCTCTTTCAGTGGCATATTTTTCTCGGTCGTTTTTAATTTGTTTATATTTTTCTCTCCTTGCTATTCTTCTTCTTTCTAATTCATCTTTACTAACTTTTCTTATTCGGCATAATGCCCTAAAAATATTTTCGTAAATAAGAACCATTATTTCCTAACTTAATTATACCAAGTCACACTCAATCACAAAATATAAACACCGATAATAGTTTAACAAATTTCGTAGATAATAATGTAAATATGAGTATAACTATGGATTTTCATCATATCACATACAAAAAAGGAGAATAAAAGGAGGGAAATTTCTTTTTTAAAATTCATTATTATAATATTTCATTAGTGTTACATTTACTATCATTAGTGTTACTGGAAAAATTGACACAAATGACAGTAACACAAATGATATTTGGAACAAACTTAAAATTTTTAAGCATGTAGACCTTTCAAGGCGGCAATCGAATAAATTTAAAATATCCATGTTCCTGTTAGTTATTAGAATTACTGGGTTATAAATATTCAATTACAATACCCTTTGCAATTACACTTTAGAGACGAATGAGTCGAGTTTTGTCCAAAGCACGGAAATCGGTAGAAATATGAATATCTCGCAAAAAATACGTAACGCACCACCACTCCGAAGACACGCTGCAAGGCCACTGACCATGTTTCGGCGGATGAGGTGAGGCAAGGGTCCAGGACCTCCATGGATTAAATATTATGACTGTACTAACTTAAGCTGCACTAATGATAGTTAAACCATGATTCATGTTTAAAACACTAGGATAAGAGTATTCTATTATCCTCAAATTAAAAATATATTCTACGTTTGAAGGCTTACACATTATCATGATATGAAATATTAAATAAATAGAATTTCTATGAGTAACTTCGTTTTTATGCGACTTTATTTCAACGTAAACGGAAAATGAGCGCTATCTTCTTAAGGGACTCAATTTTAAAGCTTTCGTTTTCTCGCAAAAGGTACAGTTTTGGGTATTGTTTTGTTTTGGAACGTAAAAAGGTAAATGAAGACTATGATATTAAAAAAACAAAACAAAAACAACCAAAAAAAAATCAAAGTTATTAGAGATGACAGCATTTTTAGCTCTGTCTGAAATCGACCCTAGTAAGTGATAGAGGAGCTTGTATCTAAGTAATAACAGCCGTACGGGTTCATCGAACGAGTTAAGCTATGCTTGCCGCAGTTTATCCCTAGATGGGTGACCATTTTGACACAGCAAGACCCCTCTGTGCCTCGGAAGGCACGTTAAGCCTTTAATTCCGACTGTCATTAGTGGATCTTTGAATACCAATATGTATCGTTAGAAGCCCGAAAATCAGACAAGCATATTTACCAAGGGGTGTTGGCCGCAACTTACAAGCTGTAGGTCGTAGGTTCGGATCCCGCCAGGCACTTTCACCAACCATTAATCGTCCCACTGCTGGGCACAGGTCTCCTCTCGTACAGAGAAGGATTGAGCGTAATCACCACGCTTGCTTAATGTGGGTTGGCAGGTGCTTTACTTTGAGTAAATTATTTCATCACCACTGCTCTCAAAACGGTGAAGGTAAACATCGTGAGGAAACCGGAAAATGCTCTAGAAGCAAAAAACTTCTAAGACATGTTACATCTACTAGCCCAAACTGGGCCCGCGTGGTAGATTATGGCCCTCTCCTTCTCACCGAGAGGAGGCCTGTCCCCCAGGAGTGGGCACATTAGTGGCTGGTTATGTAATGTAATGTTATGTCGTATTATCCAATAATTGGGTTCTGTAGGTCAGACAGTCAGTCATTCACTGGTGTCCAGTTGAATCCGATCGGACTGGAAACCGGCCCTAACATAGTTGGGGAAAAGATTAGGCAAATAATATCTCTAATTAGATTATACAACATTATTATTTTGTTTATGCGAAACCCGAAACACGTATCCAGTATTTTTAAGTAAATAATCTATGTACAAAATTTCAAAAAGATATCATGAAAAACCACAAAGTTATGAGCCTGTTCTCCTACTTGGTTGTCCCAACAAATATATGGTCCACGCTCCGTTCAGGCGGGCTAGCCGGGAGCATTGACCTGTGGCGTCAGCTGAGCGCGGGCATGTGCCCGCGTAAACTGCGTAACGCGCTCACCGCAACAACTTTTAAATGTATTTGTGAAAAATATAACATGATGTAAAAATGATTGGAATCGATTCAGTTGCTTATTCTGAACAAACTACCTAATTCAGGTTTCGCTAAAACAAAAAATAACGTTGTACATTTTCAAGTGAATTACTTATTCATGAATTGTTATAGCGAGCAATCGAAAAGCGAATTTCTAAAAATAACCTTTATTTAACATATATTTATTTATTAACTTGTGCTTGACTGCAATCCCGCCTGATGATAAGCAGTGATGCAATCGTTAGTGGTAAAGCGCGCTAGTTTATTAAGAGCCTATTCACTCAAAAAAATTAAGTGAATAGGAAGGAAGATGGCAGTTGAGCGAGGAGATTCAATGTTAAGCCGAACAACACGATCAAAGATGCTGCGCCAGAGGGAGATTGATCTGGAGACACTCCACGACCAAACTCCCGACACAACTGCTCAGAACCGTCCTCCGTATGGCTTCAACAAACATCATGCCGGAAAACGACGAATCGCTTGGCGGCAAGACTTGTCTAGTGGTTGGTAACTTTTGCCGGCAGTCGATGTTATGGAATACCACCGAGAAGAGCAGAAGCAGCTAAAGAGAAGACCACAAATTTTATACAAATGTAATGTATTTTTGTGGTATAGAATAAAGTATACATAAATAAACAAATATTAAGCCTATTGGGAGTTTCAAAATGCTATATTCTATGAGACTAATCACTGCCAAACCATCATATTATAAAATACTCCAACATTTAAATTACTAATCAAAATGTAAACAGGCCTCCACTCAGTGTTTACTAATAAACGTCGACAGCAAAATACACGCGAAAGGTCAACGACCTTGAATCTTTACATATGTGTTCCACTATACATACCAATTCTACACACAACAAAGCTAAATGCAAATATACTTGTTTTTATAGTCACAAATATCAGTTGATAAAACCGAATGTATAAATAATATTATAATCTGTAGAAAGAGATAGTATGTTGTAAAAACATTAAGTCACATTGTGCTATCAGTTTGACTCTTAACATGATAACGAGATAGAAAGTACCTTAAGTAAAAAATATAATTTAAATAACATTACGCTTGTCATGAACTCGTGATCCCCAACCCTGGCAAAGGTTTGAACTACGGGTGGCAGGTACAGATGACAGCACATCAAGCTACTACAATCTGTCAGATTTCTTCATTGGATTTCCAATTTTATTTATAAAGCATTAAGGCTCAAGCGCAGGCCACGCCGCCAGCTGACGGACGGAACGGGCAAAGTGGACAACACCGTTTCACCTCTTTTCATACTTGGGTTCACACCGCCAACTAACGAGCTAAGCTACGGCTCGCCAATATTTCGCGTAGTTTCCTTCGTTCGCTTCGCGCGCTCCGTCCGTCAGCTGACGGAGTGGCCTGCTTTTTTTTGCAGTTTCGGGTAGGTTGACCTGCTGTCGTCCGCACCTCGACGCGCAAATTAAAACTACAAGCCTACGCTGTCAAAATGTATATGTATACCCATACACGGTCTTTTTTTAATAACCGTTGTAATTTTAACGCAAGTTTTTACCATGGGCCAAATTTATAATAACAGGTTGCGACAATTTATGGCATATAAGCAAAAATGCAACTTAGTAATTCATGGTCACTCTGAAATCGACTCAATATTCATTGAAATAAAGTCGATATTTGCTTAACTTTAAATAGGATTGTGGTGTGCAGCACCAGGCCTCCTTTCGGTTGTACCCTTCAGTCCCCGTGGTAGGTACGCCTACATTGCGCCAGCTTCGTTTAAGATGTAATACCGGACGAGCAATACATAGTTTGCTTAAACATTTTTCATAGATAGACAGAAAATGACATCTCAGAACATAAATATAAAGATTTTACAAAGGATGACAAATTGAGGATAGTTTACCAAGGCGAACGAGAGAAAAAAGTGTAGGTAGTCTGCGGCGCTAACTATTTACATATTACAATAAATATATTCATATCATACTAATTTAAATAAATACATAATTTAATTAATAAACATGAAACAACAGCATAGAAAATATAATGATAATGTTTAAAGAGAGAGGAAGTGGTTTACATACTTTTTTCACATTCAGTAAGAGCGAATATTTCTTTTAAATACTCATAAAATATAATCGTTGCCAGTTTTAAGTTAACTATGCTAACAAACATACATATGCCAATAAATCCGAATGTATGTTTGTTAGTCAATCATGTCGTTAACTGAGTAAGATTTGACCATGACACGAAGGAAATTTACATTGTAGAATACGAAATAAGATTATTTACCTATTTTATCCCCAATGGGTATATGACTTATCAAACGAGAATGTAAACCAAGAAAACGATGAAAGAACAGTGAGAGATGAGAAGTATGGTTAGAAAGGGGGGATGACCACCCAGCAGCCGATTATTACACACGCATGCACATGCACTCGCATATGCATGTACAGATACACCTTCCCCCATATACTCACACCTTACACTCCCCACTTGGTTGATCTTTTCTGGTTTATTTGCTTTTATTTTATTAATTACTTTCACTGTTATTAACCACCAATTTGCTTATTGTTAAATCGTCCCGATTGTATTAAAATTATGCCTTTGTATCTTCCGGAGAATCTCTGACTCCAAAGTCACAAGTCTCAACTATTTTAGGAGTACCTACCTATATATTGTTAATTTTTGATAAGCCTTATATTTACAAATACTCCTAATTATTGTTTACTAGCTGCGCCGCGCGGTTACACCCGCATAGGTGTCGATATTTTTTTTATATGTTCCGCTGCTTATTGGTCGCAGCGTGATGTTATACCTATAGCCTAAAACCTGCCCCCTAATCGGTGAACACATTTTTGTCAAATGATTGCGACTAGTTGGGATCTTTTAAACCGAACGGACCAATGGGCGGTCCGAACGATCCCAACTGATCTCAACTAGTCGCAATCATTTGACAAAAATGTGTTCGCCGATTAGGGGGCTGGATTAATCGGCTATCCAACTAATCCAACGCTACAATAATTTCAAATCAAATCGGTCCAGTAGTTCGTGAGATTAGCGCGTTCAAACAATCAAACTCTTCAGCTGTATTAGTATAGATAACAATACGATTTTTTTATAAAATGAGAAACAAATTTATTATTATTTTATAGTATTGATGAAAAACAAAACCGGCCAAGTGTGTCACTATACATACAGTGTAGATAGCAATACTTTTTACCATTTGGGTGCCCTAAATAGACATGTTACGCCGGCCCCAAATAAACAAGGATAAGCGCAGGTGATCAGTGTTGGCTAAAGTTGACTTATATACTATCTACGTGGTCCTTGTACGCAGTATTTTTGTGCCAATGTAAGTATAAAAGGACCAAACAAGGGAAGCATTCATTGAATTATGTTGGTTAATAACTTTTATTTTACAACTAAAAGCAAATTCATGGGTGAAAGAGTGGTGCGGGCGGTGAACAGTGGGCAGCTCGCCGCCCGGTAAGGACCAGGCCCGAGTCGATGGCGCGGCGCGGTGTGTTTCACGCGTGCCTCAAAGAGTCAGCACATCGTGACGGGGTCCACGAAGACCGATGCCTCCTGGGTCAGGTTCAGGGTTGATTAAAAAAGAAACCGTGGCCCTGGTTTTAGTCAGTAAAAGTCTGACACGCATTTCAGCTCCGCCCAGAGCAGGAGAAGTCATTTGATGAATTTCCATCCAAAACAAAAAAAAAATATGCTTGAAAGGGTGGCTGCGGAGTTTCTTGCCATTCTTCTTCATATGTACCTACGATTTGGAATAGGCAACCAGCTTAAACTTTCTGACTAACCAAACGGACCCTTGACAATTCGAAAGTGTGTGTTCATTTGGAATAAGTGCTTTGAGTTTTGAATTTAAAACATCCATTAAAAGTTTAGTCGTAAAAAAATATATAGAAAAGATGATAATAGGACCACATTCTTGCCCAAGTTTGGAAATACTAGATGCCTAACCGTATAAGAAAATAGCGCTATCTTCCAACTTTGGCACAACGCGATCAAATATGTATAATTATTTAAATCTACCAAACCGGTATTAAAAACATCAATGTTGCACCGAATTAGCATAAAGGTCGCCAGTTTGCAAGTTAATGAATACACACGTCGAACGTTTGAGATATCAAACGAGGTCAGCTGAGCTCGCTGATCGGAATTAATTCGTGTTAGGTATATACGCACAATCTCCTCTTTGTGACCATGAACGACAATAACAATGTTTAAGAAACCATAACAGTGTAAAAAGACCTTGATTTCCTGTTCTCTTGTAGGGTACCAAGTAACTAACCCCCTATTAGTTTAGAAAGCCTAGATTGTTTAGGATCCCGTACCCAAAGGAAGCAAACTGGATCGTAATACTAAAACTCTACCAAGCTGTATCTCATGAATCAGGATAGTTCGACAGTTGAGATTTTCACAGAAAATATATTTTTGTTGTAGCTATTAAAAAAATATAGTTTAAAAAACTAAAAATCATGCTTTTAAAAAATATCAAAGCAAAAAGGTAAAAATATTATTTTAAAAAGCGTGAGGCGCTTTGTGCCATAATTTTTGTATATTAAGCGCCTCACGCTTTTCCTAAAATTATTTTTAACTTTTTACTTTGATATTTTTTAAAAGCATGATTTTTAGTTTTTTAAACTATATTTATTTTCAACCTTTTAGTTCAATATTCTTAAAAAAAAAAAACGAACGCAGTCAAAATGGTGAGACATTTTAGAGTAATGAGCCGCTCACTCGTAGTCCAAAACATACAAGTGATTAGTGAAGCTAATAAAAAGCATGTAAAAATGTTAAAAACAGTTTCTTTTTTGTATTGTTTATGGTCGCACTTAGCCGGTTTTTTAAAATCGCATTTTTATTTTCATGACCGGTTTTTGTTTATTTTGATGTAAGTAGGTAGTAATCATATCAGCGATTATTGAGAAGCGATTTGAGGGTTCCGAGACTTTATCCAAAGGCTAATCCTGTAGTTAAATTAAAACATTTGTTCCCCAAATGGTTTTAATTTTATCCAAATCTAGACACAATCTCATCTCAGCGACGATTCAACGTCAAATACTTTTAAAAAAGAATTCTTTTTATGGCAAATATGCCGCAATATTAGTTTACCTAAATTGGGCAGTCTTAGAGGTAATCGCTATGCTCAATTTCTACACCAATTACATCACGAGTTTCTCTTCTCGTAATCAAATCAAACAAAGTCGACACATAATATTTCATATAGCTATGATGGTGTGCTTCTTACTGACTTGCATAATATTCCGAAGCGTGGAACAGCCAACAAAGCTCTTGACGTCTTCTTTGATCTTTCGAAGACGTTCGGTCATGTTAGGTATTCATATATTTATAGAGTTCGTAGTTTACTTAAGCTGCAATTGATATGGGTTGACATGGGAAAACCCCCGACTTACACTTGCCTCCGTTTATGACAACCTGGGTGGAAATCCTCGTATTTTCAGGTACACATTTAATCTCAGTCTAGGATAAAAAAACGCCACTAATTTACCTAAACGTTTTATGTGGCCACAAGGAAAAAACCACTACTTGATGCATCAGAGCCAAGCTGGCCAAAACCATTAGGGACGGTAAGCGAAAACGAACATACCAAGCTATCTTTAGATGTGACTGAGCAATAAATATCTTCGCATAGATCTGAAGGTCGCGGCACACAACATCGAATAAATGACAATCGTGTTTACAAAGACTTTCACGAACACTTGTGATTTTCGCTAAGACAATCGTCCATGAACATTTTTTCCCCAAACGTAACGGATTCGCAAGACCTTGATCTTAATTTTAAGTTTTTAACAATTATTTGCAGACTTACTTGAGTTGCTCAATTGATACTGAATAACTTGGTGGTTGCCATTACTCCCTATTTTCGATAGATAATAATGCTATAAGATGATGAGAGGGCTTTTAAAGTCCTCAAACGAACGATGAGTTAGGGTCTTAAAGTATATGAGACAGTATCTTAATCCTGACTTTTGAATAAGACAGGAGAGATCTAAATCAACGTATTTGTTAACCCTCATACCAACCGCAATAAACTTTATTTATAAAGCCCTTGGGTTTTGAAACGGTACACGTCAATGGTCGTTTATTCCGCTTTAGATAAAGTTATATCTGGCAAAACAAACAAATATCTCATTCTATACGTAGGTTATGATAACCTTTTATTAATAAGAATGAAGACTAAATCAGGTAAATGCACGTTCGATTCCAAAAGTCAAAAATTAATAACCGATTATCTGTTGTTTTCTTATGATAAAACCATACAAGACTTTATCAGCACAATATTTTACACACGCTAGATTTATAGCTTGCCAACAAAGAGCTCGACACCGCTATTAAAGTATTTCAGATTAAAAAATCATTGACCTACGGATATTGAAATAATCTGTCCTCTAAGACAAAGTCGTTGGTAATTTTAAAACGGTAATGACAAACAAATCACAGCGTTCATTACAAGAACTTTTCCTTAGAAATCGGTTCTTGAACGAAAGAGAAAGTTGAATAAAAATGGCAATACTATCATTCGTACCTATTGTCAGAGCAAATTTTCTTAAAATTTAGAAGAAACGCAAATATTCTTGAAAGGCAAATTCAACAAGTGTAGTATTTGTAATTTATCTTGTTAATGATACCCCGAGAAGCGGAATAACATTTCATGTAAATTATTTTTTTATTAATATTTTATTCAAAGCACCTAGTGACTAGAGAGACTGATAAATCCAACATCAATATGCCAGAAGGTGCATAAACATAACATAGGAAGTATTAATATCTAACAAATTTGTATAATGTGTGTAATCCATTATGACGCATAAGGATTGATTACGGCAGTGAGAAATGTAAACAATAAATGTGTCCCAAACTGCAATTTGGAACAGTAATCTACAACGTTGGTGGATCGCACCCTTGCGAATCATGATAAAGATAAAGATCATTTTATTTTGCAAACATGGGTAAAAAAGATGACAAACATTAAATGTATATATAATGACAGGTTCAGCCATGTTTTACCATTTAGGCACGCAAAAATTTTTTTTACAACATTCAACTTAAAACTAGAAATTAAGTTTAGGAAAATAATTCAAAACTACATTATTCTAAATTAAAAGAAAAATCTTTTTCAGTAAGGTACTCATTTATATTATAGTACGTTTTCAGGACTAAAAGGCTTCGAAGTCTTTTTTTAAATAATTTTAATGGAAGCTTTTTCCCGCTCTTTGGTAACTTATTATAAATAACTGGAGCCTTGCAGTAGACACTTTTGCGCAAGACAAGTGCTGTCTTAGCTGGCTCTCTTCCATGCAAACTAAAGAATTTGGAATATTTACCTGAGCTGTATAAGATCTCCAAGTTCAGCAGGAAGTGATCTCAGCTTGTTGTTAGATATATCTAGGGTGTGCAAGTTCACCAGCTGGTTAATGTCTGTAGGGATCCTCTGCAGCGAGTTGTCGTTGAGATACAAAGCTGTCAGGTGCGTCAGTTGGAACAGTTGGGGCGCTAAGGCGCGCACACCTCCTGTTACCTGAAAATGTTTAAATGGTTGTTAGAGAATCACACATATTATAAACTTAAACTTGCCTCTGGCAGCAGTTTCAAACACGGGAGAAAAGGAACTGAACAGAAACGGAAAGTCAAACTGAACGTCCTTTTTCCAAGGATTTTTTAAAATTTGGTTTGGACAACGTCTGTCGAGCCAGCTAGTTATAATACAAAATATAATTAATGACTATAGATGAAGAAAAAATCATCAGTAGATGCAATCTTACGGTGGACCCGATAATTCGAAGAACATTTTCCAGGGTAATGTCGAACTACCGAATTTGTAGAATTAGGTATAGAGTACTGCTTAAGAAGGAGGTAGGTATAGTCCGGTAGTCCGTAATTTGTAAACCGATAAAGTACACAAAGAAATACTCGGTAGGCAGCACCACTATCCTTATCACAAATAGTCAAATTCAAATTAAACAATCAGAATCAAAACAATACCCCATGCGTCTGCATTATAGTGGTGGTGCGTACATGTTGTAAAACATGCATTAGCGAAGATTAATATACTAATAGAACATATTGGATTACCGCGAGCCCACTATGGATTTTTTAAATCACTCGTTCAATATTTCGTGACGACAACGAAAACTTTTATTGTACATGTTGAGTAAACGCCATTTTGAGTGTAAAATGTCAGTTTCTGTGTGTTTCCATTGTATGTACTTGAGAGCATACAAAGAATGAACCATTACAAAATATTAAATTCAACCTAAAAGGCTATTTTTTTTTATTGAGGCCATCAAGTAAATAGTCACTGATTTTCCTTAAACACTTGGACAATTTAAACCATATTATATTACTTTCAATGTCATGAAAATTATAATTATCAATCATCTCGATCTAAAACGGCCTACAAACATAAATCTGAATAAATTATTTAATCATTAAAATAATTACAATTATAATTAAAAGAAAATGAACATTTAATAAGAAAAAAATACAATTGAATGTTTTATATTTCTAAACAATCAAAGCACCGCAAGGCTATTCAAGGACAAAATAATTACAAAAAAAAACAACATCCTTCCTATTCTGATATAGACAACGTAAAATTTTGTGATGAGGTTTTTAAAATGAGTACCTGGACATAGTCATTAGGTTGAAAAGGGTCAAGTACTTTGCACAAAGCTACCAAGAAGGGTTGTCTCTTGGGAGTTACCACCAGTACGAGCCATTACTACGGCCATGGTCATACCAATACTGGAGCTATTATAGAAGAATAGAGAGATCTTTTAAGCAAAAATATAGGAGCAGAAACGTTTGTACTTTGTTCGCCTTATTGTAATACATAATATAGTGCAGATCGATAAAAACTGCTAGGCTAAAGTGGGAGGGGGCTGGCAACGTTTCACGAATATGGCCCCAGAGAAATGGAGAAACATCGTTACTCACTGGAGCCCTGGAGGGCATCGCCGTCAAGACAGATAGCGGCCATCTTGGTGTGTTGATCTAAACACGTTTGCGAGATCACACATAAAAGTATCGAAGGAAGCTTTTAGAGTGGGTCAAAACATAGCCTAATCATTTTCCCGCTCAGTTTTAGTCCCGCTTATAGAAAAAACTTCCCCTCGATTTTTTCTATCTTTCACAAGCCCACGTAACCTCCTTCCAGTTTTAACGGCACCTATCCAGCTCGTCCAGTCACCTACGTAATAAGCCGCGACCTCGCTTAGCTATCTCAGGGCACCAATTCTGTGCAATTCGTTCTTACAGTTGGTCGGCAGACATGTCCAGTCTCATTAAAGTTGGGCAGCCTTTTGACCCACGTCTTTGTTTTGGATCGTAATATTGTGTTTCGAATACGATCCACTAATTTAATGCCTAGTATATTCCACAGCATTGTTGTCTTCACTTGAGAGTGGACTTCTTGATAATAGTCAAGACCAAGTTCGTACGCCATAGGTTAAAACGCGAAGGATATACATGTGCTTCAACAAGTCGAGCCAAAGGAACAATAGCTATTCCCAGCGTTTTCCGTACCGTCCGTTTTCTTTACTGTGCCTCGCCTGGAAAAAGTCTGCTTGGCCCAAGGTATTCCTGGACATGTATAATCTTCCCGTCCACTTTTATACTGATACTAGTTGCGCCCGCGGTTTCACCCGCATAAGTTTCCATCCCGTGGAAATATCGGGATTAAGTATTCTATATGTCATCGTGGTTACAGACCACCTCTGTGCCAAATCCCCAGTCATCATCCAAATCCGTTCAGTAGTTTAGGTGTGAAAGCGGAACAAACAAACTCACTTTCACATGTCGTAGGGAAAGTATGAATGTAGATGAAAGAGTAGGATAAGACAAAAGAAACGACTGGTGACTCCAGAGATGATGAGTAATAAGTGTGGAAGACCTGTTGCGCTGACCAAATTTATTTGCAGTTGGGAAAAGGATAAAAAAATTATGGTGACGCTAATATTTTCAAACATGTAGCAACAATACTATAGGACGACTTTTAGAAAGTGTATCAGCTATATTTTTGCCGATTAACGACCTGTTCATCATCAGTCGCGTTTGCGTCAGCATTTTAGCAAAAATATAGGAGCAGGGATGTTTGTACTTTGTTCGCCTTATTGTAATACATAATATAGTGCTGTTCGAGAAAAATCTGCTAGGCTGAAGTGGGAGGAGGCTGGCAACGTTTCACGAATATGGCCCCAGAGAAATGGAGAAACATCGGTACTCCAGAGATGATGACTACTAAGTGTGGAAGACCAAATTTATTTTAAGTTGGAATTAGGACAAGAAAATGATGGTAACGCTAATATTTTCAAACATGTAGCAAAAATACTATAGGATGACTTTTAGAAAGTGTATGAGCTATATTTTTGTAGATTAACGACCGATTCATCATCAGCCGTATTAACGTGGATAACTAGGTAACATAAAATATACAACATAATTTTTTGTTATATGAACCCCGAAACACGTGTCCAGTATTTTTAAGTAAAGAATCTATGCACAAAATTTCAAAAAGATAGAATGAAAAACCACAAAGTTATGAGCTTGCTATTCTACTTGGTTGTCTCAATAAAAATATGGCCAAAGCTCCGCTTGGGCGGGCGAGCGCGCTGCGTTGACCTCTGGCGTCAGCTGTGGCGCGAGCGCAATTACTATGATCTATCGTCATTGAGTAGGTAATCACACTGCAACAATTTCTAAAAGTATTTGGGAAAAAAATATAACATGGAGTAAAAATTATTGAAATCGATTCAGTTGCTTATTCTGAACGAACTATAAAGGTTTCGCATAAACAAATAATAACGTTGTCTATGGGTCCATCAATACAACCTACGAAAATGAAGATACTTAACCCTTTATAAGGCCGAGAAAACTAGAGGTAGTACAGAAATGAAATTTTGGTATGTTAATAAGGGTATTTTTATTTGATTTTTAAGATTTTTTTTAAATCGGAAATGTGTTGGGAAATGTGTGGAAAATTTGGTGGCAGTATATGTGCCACTGCCCATACTAGGAAATAGGTAATATTTTTATAAATTAAATAAATTATATTTTTTTCATCTTTCTAATTTTATGAAATTAGAAATAAAACCATGTGATAATTTTCAACACAAAAATATTTATTTTTAGAGGAGTTTTCTTTATAAAAATATGCTAATGTGAACCTTTGTGATCTTCGGAAACTTTATTTGTCTTTGTACTACACAAACGGCATTTACGCGGTGTGTCATCAAATGTTTTCCAACATCTTGGAAATGAATGTCATCATGCACTCCTACGACTTCTGGTAGTTGGTACTGCCTGTGTCTCTCTTCTTTGCAATAAAATTAGGTACGCTAGAAAGGGTCCTCTTTCTCGTTGTGTAGTTTCCGATAAGCGATCTAGCAATCTAGATGCGAAACTATAGCTTCGATGGAGTTCCAGGATTTCGCCGTGAAACAGATTATAATATGAAAGCATTTATGATACCAACATCGATTAGGAAATAAGAAATTCGGCACCACCAACGCCTATTCCGTCGTCCAACCTCATATGTGCCTGTTTTGATCGAATTTATCGACTCCTCCCATCCTCTTTACGTATTTAGTGATTGTCAATGGGCAAGGAAAATTCTTTTTTGTGCCATCCTTCATAGTTTTTTGACAAAAAGTTTGTGACGTTTTTTGTATTCTTTCAAATTATGAATCCAACATTATTCTTCATTCTCCATTAGTAGTTTCCTCGGTCAAGCTTTACTTTCCTTTTTTATCCCTTTTACGAATTTCGGCAAGTCTGCTCTATTTACATTTACGGTGGCAATTCCTAAAAACGCATCAATATCCGGTTTTCTAACTGTTTCCCAATTTTGGGTTTGTTTTTGAGAGGTATACAAATTTGTTTGCTCAATCAATTACTTCTTCACAAAAATATCTTGAAAAATAAGCCACTGCAGAAGTTCTACTCGGAAAGAAAACTTTAGGTTTCAAGGTGGCTTCGCCAAATTTTCAGCATTTGGCCTGTCCGATCACATACCTTTTTTCCAGCCATTGTCGTTCTCATCTTCTGAGGAAGAGTCTGCAGAATCTTCTGGAGAAGACTCCAAAATATGCCGAGAGCGCAGATTTGATAATCGTGAAGGCCTGACTGGTCGCAATTTTTCTTCGGGTTCGCTATTTTCAATATCAGGTACTCTTTTAGGATCAATATTTTCTATTTCATCTACATTAGGTGAAAGCAAACTCACATCTACTGGACTTGGGCGCTTTGGTGGCACAGGTGTTGGACTTCCTTGACTTGAACAATATCTTGGTCCTCTAACATCGCACGAATGTATTTCAAAATTGGTTTCTATACTATCTTCGCCCTCGTGCTCATCTTCTGAGTTGTCAGGATCTTCAGGAAGTCCAAACATCTGCTCGATTTCATTTTCAATATCTTCATCACGCAAGTATGCCTGCAATATAAACAGGCAATGGCATTTATACTGCCACCAGAACATGTCAGTGAGCAGGCAGTGGCATAGATACGGCCACCAATAAAATTTACAATAAAACAAATTTCAACACATTCATAGCCAAAATTACACGCAAGACATAATAAATAGAAACAAATTAATAAAATAAATTACTTTTCTTACCATTTTAGCCAAAATTTTAGAAGATGCAACTGGATGAAAAATTCTAACCGAAAAACACCACTTTCAAGCGATAATGAACGAATTCAAATTGACAGCTTTCAAGCATTTGTCAAAGGGACCCATAATTTTGACGTAAAAATCATTAATGCTGCCATCAATAAAAAATTCAATTCCGGTGAACGATACAGTCTGGAATAAAAAAATATTTTTTTTGGTGGCATGTATACTGCCTCTACCTTGAAAAGGGTTAAGTACCTACATCCTAACATTCTTTAGGGTCCTCGTATCAACCTGCCGACTATCTTTACGTACTAAGAACATGAGCTATTCTGATATAATTATCGTGCTGTCTCGAGAGAATAAGTAATTTAGTAAGTTGCGTGACTGTACAATCGAAATTCATATAAAAAAGCCAAAGTCCGCGTGTCTGGTACTCATCAAGTCTAAACGACTGTTCAGATTTAAAGAATTTTATGGTATTGACACATACTTAAAAACGCTTATCCTCACCAGCCTAACCATTTCCCAAGTATGTTGGGGTCGCCTTCCATGACAGACTCCGTGGCGTAGCGGTAGCGAACGCGGCCGCTGCGCAAGGAGGCGCGGGTTCGATCCCCGATTTGTACGCATGAATATGAATATTTGTACGCATGAATATGAATATTTGCACTGCTCTGGTCGTGCCTAGGAAAACACGTTAAGCCGTTGGTCCCGGTTGCCATACGAACATCTAATGGCAGTCGTTACGGGTTGTTGGAGCCCTCAAAAGTCCAACAATTGTTCTAACTGCAGTGCTTCGATATCGCCTTCGGATTGTGAAGTCGGACGGCAGTCGCTTCACGGAAAATATCGATGTTTAGCCAAAATCAGCAGTTAAGACTGGTAAAACGGACCCCAGACTCCAAAGCTGAAAAAGCTTCGGATGCAACTGGGATTAACATTGACATGATGATGAATGTGTTACGCAATTAGAGGGCTGGACCGTTTTGGGTTGTACTTACAGTCTTAACTAGATGGAGTCCAACTCCGTCATACCCTACCAGTATTGAAAATCTTACCTGCAGTAACTATGATAAAACAATTACCTCAAGCGTGGTCCACCCACCACGGCGACCCGAAGCCCGCTCCGCTTCCGACATGATGTGATAAGTGCGCCCGCTAGCGCTCTCATGCTTGTCTTTGTTGCGAGACATTCTGTCACCTGCAAGTGAATGAGGTTGTTATCATTGAGTATACATATAATGTTGAGGACAATCTACTTACGACTAAAAGAAGTAACCAGCCCCCTAATCGGCGAACACATTTTTGTCAAATGATTGCGACTAGCTAGGATCCATTGATAAAATATTAAACAGATACGATATATTCTAACAAACTGACCAAAAAAAATGTGCCGAACACAGCAGTAGCACACATGCATATTTTTATTCGGCATACATTGGTACAGAGTGAGATGGGGCGCAATCTAAAGCATATAGAAGAAAAAGATGGCTAGTGTTTGTCGTTTGTTTTACGAGTGTATCGAGAGTGACTAAAGCGAGATGCAGGACTTACTTCCTTTTGTACGCTTCATTTTTAGTGCGCTAGTGACATATCTACCTTAGTTTAATATTTTATCAATGCTAGGATCAGTTGGTAATGTTGGTATAGTTCGGGCCGCCCATTGGTCCGTTCGGTCCAAACGACCCCAACTAGTCGCAATCATTTGACAAAAATGTGTACGCCGATTAGGGGGCAGGTTAGCAAATGTACAGATGACAACACATCTAGCTACTACAACCTGTCAGATATCTTTATTAGATTTTCAATTCTATCCCTTTATTTTTCAAAATTTGGCACCACACTAGTAATTTCTCCTGTATCATGGGTGCGTTTACAAACATATAAACTCACATACACAAACAACCAGACCCGGAACAACTACTTGCAGGTCATGCAAGTATTTATTCCGTGCGGGAATGGAACCCGTGACACGCAGCGCAGTCAATGGCTCAACCACTGTGCTAACCGTGCAGTCAATATGTTAATATTATTTCTATTCCAGATCACAAAAAAACTCATTTTCAACAATAAACTATATACTGTTGGTGGGCTTAATAGACAAATCTGACAGAGAGTTTGGATAAAGTACATATTTAAAAATATAAATATTTTTTGTCAATGGAATGATGTTATTAACATGACTTTAGCTACTCATCTCTATTATTGGTTTTACAATAGAATACATTGATTGGAGAGGGCATGGGATTTTTGTTTAGCATAATTAAATCAGTTACTTTTTTTTAACTGTGGACAAACAACATTATTATTCACACAAATTTAAACAAATAATTACTAGAGACTAGCAATACATTAAGAATTATGATACAACTTACAGTACATATTAATCATCTAAATTTGAGCTTAATAATGACTATGAGGACCGTTCTAAGACATGTGACATCTGCCAACTTTCACTGGGCTTGTATAGTACACTAGCGGCTGTCCGTGACTTCATTAGAGTGGAGTTAGTTATTTGAACATTTAGTTTTAACTCCAAAATAGACAGCACACATTTTAAATGTTCGTTATGCTCCGCTCCTATTGGTCGCAGCGTGATGTTATATAGCCTAAAGCCTTGCTGCATTAATCCTGCGTTGGATACACACGCAAAAAAAAAAAAAACAAATTGGACAAGAAATTTCGGAGATTAGCGCATTCAAACAAACTATTCAGTCTTATATATACATATTTTTTTTATTAATAATTATAAACTAGTGCTTGACTGCAATCCCACCCGATGGTAAGCAGTGATGCAATCATTGATGGTAAAGCACACTAGTTTATTAAGCCTATTCACTTAAAAAACTCAGGAATAGGAAGGATGACGGCAGTTGAGTGAGGTGATGCAATGTTAAACCCAACACCAACACGACCAAACGATGCTGCACTAGAGGGAGATTGATCTGGAGAGACTCCACGACCAAACTCCCGACATATCAAATGTATGTATTTGTATGTTCACTCCCACTCACAGAGAGCCTTCATCCCAGTAGTGGAAACATTATAGGCTTATTATACTAAACAATGCGGTCATTAGTAAATAATCCATTGAAGAAAGAAGTAGAAAGTTATACATTTCATGGCATGTACTTTCCTTATTTCAGCTGCATATATTCCAGTAATTTTAATTTATAACATGCATCTTTTTGCATGAATAAATTATGTTTTTATGAAATACATTATACAATATGTTGTTTGTAAATAGTAAGAGATTCTGTAAATACTATTTTTAGGCTTCTTGGAAATGTATTAAGTATATTGAGATTTTCAACAAGAATAAAGTACATTTTAATATAAACTTAAATAAAATATCCTTGGTCTTAATGCAGATATTTATATTGTTACATGTATAAGTGCGCAAGATGTATTGGTTGATGAATAGAAACAGCCAGCTCTCAATGGAAAATAAACTTTTGTTATACAAGAGTATAATAAAGCCAATATGGACATACGGAATACAACTATGCAGCACGGCTGCCAACTCCAATTTGGAAATCCTACAAAGGTTTCAACCAAAAATGCTAAGGATGAAAGTAGACGCACCATGGTATGTCACTAACAAAAGACTTCACCGAGAGCTTGGCATCAAAAGTGTAAAAGAGGAAATAAAGGAGAGAGTCACAACATATAAAGACAGACTGCAGCAGCACCCTAACATATTGGCACACCACCTTATGGACAATTTACTTCCAAGTGCAAGGAGACTAAAGAAGAGAGTTCCTCAAGACTTAATTGTTTAGAACACCATTTGGAGGGCTTGTCATTGTACCTGTACCTCACATACCATACATCATTTCTGAAGTATTTGTGTAAGTATGCGTTTCTGAAGTATGTCGTCTACCAAGAGTTTTGATGAAGATGAAGAGTTGAGGTCGGCTTTAACTCTAACCAAAATCAGCATTATATTGTTACAACTTTATGGAGGTAGAATTTAATTTGTTAACCAACGCAATAGTGATTATTTCTGTCCATGAAACTAAAAACCTGTTTTAATAGTCAGACCTGAGTACAGTGACTCAATTTTAAAAGTTGTCCTAAAAACACATATTCAGGCTTGTGTGTGAAGCCTGAATATGTGTTTTTAGGACAACGCAAGATAATTAGCACAAAATAAAGCACCAAAGTGTAACCAGAATATGTAACTGCTAATTGGGCCAAAAATGTACCAAAAATAATGAAAAATCATTTAAATGTACACCAACAAGTAACCCAAGGCAAAAAATCTTGAACAATGATTATTTCCATGTAACTAGGTCAATTTCTAATCCATTCAAGTTGGACATAAAATAGCACTTTTGAATGGATAATGTGTTTGTTTCTTTTGTGCTAAGTTTAGCAGAAAATGTGGTATTTGGTTAGCTTTTATTGCCTATAGAACTGATAATGGGAAATTGAGTTCTGATATCACATAAAGTCAACTTTTTATTTTGCTAAATATGGCAGTAACTTGCCAAGTTGGGACCGGGATATATTTGTTATAACTCGCGCAGATAAAGAAAAGATCTGAAAATGGCGGCGGATACTTATGGTACGGTTGACAAAACATGCCATTGTTTAATCACAAACCAAATGCTAAGATAGTAAAATGTCAAATTTACGTTGTAAATATTGTTATTTACAACGTAAATTTGACATTTCACTTGTTTGTTGTTATGTTTGTTTTTATTGTTGTTTTTCTTGAGTTTGATTGTTCAAACTCAAAAAAAACAATAATATCAACAAAAACAACAAAATAACAGAGACTTTAACGGAACGAAATTAACGATAACTCGGAGTGCAATGAGTGCATCAAAGTAGCTTGGAAAGCGAATCCTGAATTCCTGATCGACGATTTTTTTTTTTGCAGCGCTTACTTCACTGTGTGAGTATAGACAGCGATAGGAGTGAGTGAGAACGCATGCGAGCGGACGCCATTTACAGATCTTTTCTTTATCTGCGCAAGTTATACTTAGTTGCACACACATACTGACATCCATAAAAAAATATTTTATAAATATTAATATACTATGTCCAATTGTGCACGAAAAGTTAAACTGTATGTATATATATGTATATCTGGAGTACAGCATAGTCTGTATGGGCACTATTGTTCAATTCACCTAACCGTAAATTATATTGAGGTTATATTTCAGTCTACCCGAGGCAGTTGAATGGGGTATTTTACATGAAGTAAGTCTTTAAGATCGCCATATCTCACTTACTGAGTAACACATAGAACACTATAATCACAGTACTGTAACATCATTGAATAGTCGTTTGGATATTATAAAAACATATTGATATTAAGTTGATATTATTACAATAACTAAATATATGACTTCCAAAAATGTTTTCTACAATCAGCTCATGTAAATTTCTGTGGTTATGGTTTATCAATTCAACCTTATTTCTCATGATAGAAGTAATAATAGCTATTTATTATAAACTTTACAATGAAGATATAGGCACATTATGGTTTTAAGGATGTCTAATAAGTAATAACTACACAAAAATCGTACTTTCACACTACTTTAACAGAAAGACATACAGAGTCCAGTGATTGCTGCACGGAAATTACATGTCATGAGGAGTATGCTAATTTACGATTACCACGAATATTGCTCAATGGGGTATAAATCTAAAACTGCAATGATTTTTCTGTAACGTCGACCTACACTTCCGCTAAAACAATCCATATTTCAAACTTATCTACGTAAACACGAATAGGATTGTTTTCATACAATAAGGACTCGAAACTATACACTCTAAGGGTACTTAGTGATGAAAATATACCTTTATACCACCGCGAGGGGTCATTAGGTGTGATAGAACGACTTTTTTCGATAAATTATCTTCTTTCGAAAAATAAGGACAACACAAGTCCATAACCTCCGTAGTACGGCGGATAAACCTAAAGAATACAGTTATTACACATGCTTATTAGACTCTTAACAACGAAACAGGGCCTATTTCCTGTAAAAAGTACTGATTTAATTCATTATTTCGTCGATTACTGTGTAAATGCGTAGCATCTTTGTGTACAGCTGACATGAAAGAGATGAATCGACTCGAACTGTAGTAGTCCCCAAGCGCCAATTCATTATTAACACTTCCAACCACTTTACTTACGAAATTACTGAACAACCAATATTTACACACCTTCATCTACTCCTTAAAACCTTTTACTTCAATTAGGATTATAGTTTTGGAAAATAATTCACTGTAAACAGACAATAGGACACTCTTGACAAACAACCACATCAAACGTCCATTTACCGACTGCAGCGACAATCGACATTAGCGGGAAATTCTAGAACTTTACTTTGTGTTGTGGCGACCATAGATAAAGTATTCTCTATGGCACAGGGTTTAAAATAATATACCCAATTTTAACACTTCGAAAGAACGAATTTTATTGTTTTACAATTTCAAGAGGCTTGATTTAAGAATTTGAGCTACAGATGCTTTTTTTTAAATGTGCGTCATAACTATAGTCTATGAATGTAACACTCAAATCATTTCTTTTAATAATAATTACCGTTACCATTTATAGGCACAATTTCAGGTGTCGCTACAATCACGTGTCCCAAAATACAGCCGCTATCAGTATCCATACATGTATTGTAAAAAAGAGTGCTTATACTGATATACTCTTTAATTGATATGTATCGTTGTGCAACTGAGGGGCCACATGTATGTGCCAAAGATTGGAAACCCGCAGGTAATTGCACAACATACCTACTACCGGTAGAAATGGGTTTCATATTGACAGATCAACAATATTCATTGCGTTGCGTTATTTATACGTTGTTGACCAGACACACTTTCCGAACAAATAGAGCAATTAATGTTATAGCAAATAGCTTCAGAATATTTCCAATTGGTATATATGGTATATGAGTAATAGAGTGTTACAAATAATGCAATTATGGTGTTTGTATTCCATCAACACTGTGTTATTCTTTTACCTGAAATGTTTTATGGTAGAAATATTATAAATGCGTAAGTAACTCTGTCTGCCTGTCTGTCGGTCTGTCTGTCTGTCTGTCTGTCGGTCTGTCTGTCTGTCTGTCTGTCTGTCTGTTACGCTTTCCCGCTTAAACCTCTCAACCGATTTTGATGAAATTTGGCACAGACAATCTTTAGACCCTGAGAAAGAACATACTAGGCTACCTTTTATCCCGGAAAAAATTGATATTCCCAAGGGAAATCTAAAAAGCGCGATATAACCGAACTCCACGCGGGCGAAGCCGCGGGCGGAAAGCTAGTAAGTAATATATAGGTTATGCTACCAAGAGAAAGCAAGTCAATTTAAGGGTAAATGCAATTGTGGTGATAAAATACGTAAATTATAGAAAAGTAATCAATTAAATGTGTATTTTATGAAGTCCATGTATCACTGGTTAGTTTATTTAAGCCTTCAGTTTATTTTAATTCGCCAGTTTCCTTGATTAGTAAGTTTCACAGATTCGTCAATTTTCCTATTAGACAGTTGTCACATCTAAATTATCTATGGAGTATCGTAATTTGACAGGACTAAACTAATAAGTAATATTTTATCTTCTGTCGTTTTCTCAATGAAATAGAAAAAGATGCACTAAACTTAAATTGTGTTTAGTTTGTGAACAAGGGACTGGGCGCCACTGTCGAATTGAATAAATTGACGACTGAGGAAAACTGGTCAATGATATGCGGACTCATTTTATATTTATGTTATCATAAAGGTCGAAACATACTATTAAAACGTGACACGACGCCACGCCACCCAACGCATGTCAGTATGTATCAATTCCATATATTTAATATGATCAGAAACACAGGCTATGCGACCACATGCCGCAGCCCGCAACATCCAACCGATTTGGATCAGCGTGTCGCCGGGAGAGGGGGGGTACACGCCACCCGACGAATCAGCACAATGTGTTTTAGTTAACACCCGACGTTTGTATG
Organism: Sesamia nonagrioides; assembly: GCA_017933935.1. NCBI lineage: Eukaryota > Metazoa > Arthropoda > Insecta > Lepidoptera > Noctuidae > Sesamia > Sesamia nonagrioides. The sequence continues at coordinate 807,995 of JADWQK010001117.1, forward strand.
ACGGTTATAATAAAAGATATTTATTGTTTAAAAATTGGTTTAAAATGTCGGATGAAGAATTAGTAAAAAGGTACTCAGGTCCCCGCAGTTTCACCCGCGTGGGTTTCGATACGTTTTTTTTATAAGCTCCGCTCCTATTGGTCGCAGCATGATGTTATATAGCCTAAAGTCTTCCTGGATTAATAGGCTATCCATCGCAAAAAGAATTTTTCAAATAGGAATAGTAGTTCCTGAGATTAACGTGTTCAAAGAAACAAACTCTTCAGCTTTATATAGTAGTATAGATGAGTACGTCTTTTTTATTTACTGTTTCTGTACAAAATATGTCCCCAAAATCTGCAATAAATTTTCTTCAAAATCATCATCTAGCTCGTCTTCAAGCAGAATCGAATCCATGGCCACGGGACACGTTAATACACTTCTGTCTTTCGTGAGAGATTACACTACACGGTACGTATTGTAGCATCGCGTGGCGTGTTGCCTATGTGCACGACGAGCGTCGGGTGTCGGCACAACATATCGCGTTGCGTTTTGATAGTAAGTACCTTTACGGTCAAAACTTACTATCAAAACGCAACGCTCGTCGTGCACATAGGCAACACGCCACGCGATGCTACAACACGTATCGTGTAGTTTAGTCTCGTAGTCTCTCACGAAAGACTGAAGTGTATTGACGTATCACGTCGCCATGGATTCGACTCTGCTTGAAGATATGAGAATTTTGAAGAAGATTTATTTATTGCAGATTTTGGGTATATATTTTGTACAGAAACAGTTAATAAAAAAGACTTACTCATCTATACTAATATATAAAGCTGAAGAGTTTGTTTGTTTGAACGCGCTAATCTCAGGGACTACTGTTCCGATTTGAAAAATTCTTTTTGCGATGGATAGCCTATTAATCCAGGAACACTTTAGGCTATATAACATCATGCTGCGACCAATAGGAGCGGAGCATTTAACAACAACAAAAAATTGGTTGCATGTAAAGCCGGTATACGGGCGAAAGTTTTACGTGACAACGACTTTGAGTGGTAAAATAATGATTGAAAACTACCACAACATTGTGATTACTACAACATAACCTATTCACTTATGTCTTAGTCATTTATTTCATCATGTTATATTATCAGTCTGAAATTATTTACCTTTGCTGTTTGAATTGTTGCGATGGACGAAACTACCTTCACATTATCCTTAGTCATTTATTTCATCATGTTATATTATCAGTCTGAAATTATTTACCTTTGCTGTTTGAATTGTTGCGATGGACGAAACTACCTTCACATTATCACTACACAATTGTTTTACAATTAACTGGCAACGTGTAAACTTGTATGCAGGCGCCTAAGCGAAATAGAAGCGCAAGACATGAACCGGTGTGTATGCCTATCTCTCTCACTCTCTCTCTCTCTCGCTCTGTCTCTCTCGCTCTTAGGCGGGCTAACTGTGCTCGAGTGGAAGGGACGCGTGCCTTTCACTTTTTATTTATGTCTGTCTCTCTCGCTCTTAGGCGGGCTAACCATGCCCGAGTGGAAGGGACGCGTGCCTCTCACTCGCTCTCATTGTGAGCGCATAACGTGAGCGGAGCGTAACGCAGTTTCTTGAAGTGTCACCCGGCAAACCAATTTTTATGACGTTCTCACGTCATAAAAACATATCGAAACCCACGAGGGTGAAACCGCGAGGACCTGAGTACCGTTGCAGTAATCCTTCATCCGACATTTTAAACCAATTTTCAAACAAAAAATATCTTTTATTATAACCGCCATAAAAACGTCGGGTGTTAACTAGAAGCACACTGCGCTGATTCGTTAGGTGGCGTGTCCCGCCCCTCTCCCGGCAACACGCTGATCTAAATCGGTTGGATGTTGCGGCGTGTGGTCACATAGCGTGTTGGCTATGCGCTTCTGGCCATATTAAATATATGGAATTGATACGTACTGACATGCGTCGGGTGGCGTGGCATCGTGTCACGTTTTGGTAGTATGTTTCAACCTTAATAGATTACTATTATGACGTATCATAACCATCGTTAAACAGTTGTGAAAAAGAAATAGCGCTATTCATCCTGTATAGCTCTATCTTTGTCTGACTCTGGAACCATGATTTATTATAGTTTTAACTATGGTTTAGCTTAGAATTAAGTGTATCAATGTATCATGTTATTTATTAATTTAGAATAAATATTATATTATAACATACACGCCTTCGGGTTGTGGAGGTCAGACGGCAGTCGCTTCACGGAAAATGTCGAAGTATAGCCATATCAGCAGTTGGACTGGTAAAGCGGACCCCAGACTCCAAAGCTGAAATGCGACTGGGATTCACGCTGGGATGATGATGATGATTATATTATAACATAGTAGTAACTCCTTTTTTGGTCATCACAGGTCATCTAATGACCTCTCCCGCTCTGGGCTGAGTAGAACGGATTGTCAAACTTTTACTGACTAAAACCCATCCGTGTTTCTTTACTTCCCTGTGCGCCACGGCCACGGTTTCTTTTTTAATCAACCCGCAATCTTGACCCAGGAGGACCATCTGGACCCCGTTACGATGTGCTGACATCTCTATGAGGCGCACGTGAAACACAACGCGCCGTCGACCCGTGCCTGGTCCTTACCGGGCGGCGAGCTGCCCACTGCTCACCGCCCGCAAGCCCGTACCTATGTTGACCGGGAGATCGATGTTGTCTCCCGACCAGGGCGTCTCCTGATCCCGTACGCGCTCCGCCTCCTCCTTTGTCAGCATCACTGCTTCGTCACCTTCTGACGACCTGTCATTCACTCTCGCTCCGGACCATGGCCTGGACCAGGGTCGGACACGAGAAATCACCGCCAATCGCCGCGCGCCGCCACAAGGACACGGCGATGCTCTACCCAAGCCGGGTAGACCTCCACCGTATGCTTCACCGTGTCCTCGGGGCGATCTCCACAGTGGCGCGTTTCCTCCCGCCTTATACGGAACAGGAACCCCCCGATACAGCCGTGTCTGGTTAGGACCTGCCTCAGGCGGAAGGTGAGGGCGCCGTGGCCCCTCTTTAGCCAATTCTTAAAGAGGGGAATTACCTCCGCTATTCGTCGCAGTCGTAGTAACCCCTTAGTGCTAGATTTGACATCTCTAGGTTTTTAGTCAGCAAGATCATACTCGATTTGCATTTCAAAACTTTCTATACTAGCTAATCTATACTAATATATAAAGCTGAAGAGTTTGTTTGTATGTTTGTTTGTTTGTGCGCGCTAATCTCGGGAACTAATGGTCCGATTTGAAAAATTATTTTTGCGTTGGAAGGCTTTAGGCTCTATGACATCACGCTGCGATCAATAGGAGTGGAGCATAACTAAACCACGCGAACGAAGTCGCTGGCGGCCGCTAGTAAATTATAAACCTTTCAGAAGTTATGTTTTCTCCACTGGAGTTATTTTTTTACATGTGCTCGATAAAGAATAGAGGTAAACACACCAAATTAGGGTTGTCACAACTCAGGTTTTACAAATCTCCTATTATTTACATGATTATTGCCTTTTACATACTAAATATTTATTAACAATTCCTATTGCAGCATATTTCAATAGAATCACTAAAATAACATGAATATTAATTTGATATTTCGAAAACCATTGAAAAGTCGACATTAATTCTATGTGAGAGCCCTAAAAAAAAGAAACATGGATGAACTCCAGGTATTAAACACATTTTGTGGAAGTCAACCAATGGATAAAGTTAAGGCATTCGTCAATTCAATTTTGCGTATTTTAATTACTTTCAAATCAATTGCAGAATACATGCATTGTGATACTTTCAAGTATGGACTAAGTATATTATACATGTATAAAAAATAATAACCTATCAGGAAATTAGCTTACATATGTGTCATATTTCATTCAAATTGGTTAAGCGTTCTTATTAGTTTTGTGAAAATCATCTATCTAGAAAATGTTGTCAACATCTGTCTTTTAGGTGTAAACAACTCGTTGCCTGGCAATGGTTTGTTTACCTCTATTTTTTTTTATCCAATTTGGCTTTTATATAGTTTTTATACAATTTGTGAGCAATATAGGTAGGTAAAAGTAAACATAAAAACAACAATGGTGATTTGGTCTTGGGTAACTATGATAGGGCTGCTATTTATGACGAGCTAGTAATGCGTTACCTCATTTTCAAGGAGTCCCTCAGTCATAAATATGAAGCTAGTTGCAATTGTAAAATTTTGAAGAAAGAACGCTAAGCGAAAACGAAGTAGTAAGACGAGCGACGCGATATGACGCGATGAACCGGAATATAACACCAACGAAGTCACGATCCTAAACTAGTTTCCAACTAATGCTTTCATATGTAAAACCTAGTGGCCCGCCCCGGATTCGCACGTGGACAAATGATATAGGTAGGTACCTGAACCTTCCTCAAGAAACGGTGGCCCTTCAATAAAAATAATGTCTACTGTACCGCCCATCAGCCGATATCTGACTCTGCAAGATACACCGACCTTATTGTCCATGGATAGCCAGTTTCAGGGACTTTTTCTGGTGTTTAGTTTTGAATAAATCGTGATATCTCCAGAATGAAACAACCCAATTCCAATCATTCAAAATTTGGATAAGGATTAATAATAAAGAACAAATAGTGAGTTCTGATTTCGACTGGCATTCTAATTAACTTTTCAAACACAAAAAAGTAGTCATAATGTAGAAACTATAGTAGGTAGATATATGGTGTCGCAGACATTTTTGTAGGCATTTTTAAGGTCTACAATACTGTAGTACATTATTTTGCTCTATCTCATAGGGTTCAGTCAGCGTTTGCAATGTAAGCTGAAAAAAAAGGGTTTACTTTGCGACATGTCAGAAACCTCAAAAATTATCAGTGTTCCTCTTATATAGGTAAATGCGTGTTATATACGTAAAAACCATCCTCCTGAATCAATCTATCTATTAAAAAAACCTATCAAAATCCTTTGCGTAGTTTTAAAGATTGAATCATACAAAGCGACATAGGGAAAGTAAAAGTGACTGTTTTATATTAAGTAGTGATAAAGTAAGTACTCTGTGACTAATGCTAAGAGATAGACATTGATTTTTTTTTGTACTTATAGCTGAAGCTATAAAATAAATAGTGAGTTGTCAATCGTCTTTCTCTTTGATAACTAAACGATTAATATTATGTAACCTACATTACAGTATGCCCCTACTGAACAGTAAGTTACCTATTGTTTCACTTGTTTCATTTTAAATTAAAATTTTACATGAACTTTGTCCTTTCAATATGGAACAGCAGCAGTGTACTATACGACCCATTTAGGGAACTCAAAGCACAGTTATACGCAATTCACAAGCCAACACTGTTCAAATATATCGTAGCAAAAAGTAAATAGTTTATTTATATATTTAGTGAAAATGGTTGAAATTAGCAAGTTAATGGTACAAAATTGTGAAATAACTCAATACACGTGTCATCAACTTTTGCATCCGTGGACAAATAGCTGCAGAGAAGCATTTTTCACCATGGTTAGGGACTGTGGGATAGGATCTACTATATTTTATGCACCGTATGTAGCATTATTTACAGTAAGTACGTTTATTTAAATTAAAATATGGGTGGGTAAACTATTCCCAACAGTGGCGGATTAATGGGAAGGGCGGCAATGACCGTAAAATAAATCAAATTTGTTTTTGTTTTTTTCTGATACACTGACAAAGTACCACTCGCCTGTTTCTGTATGAAAAGAAAATCACAATATTCTCTTACTCTATGGTCCCTTAGTCCCTATTCCGGAAGGAAACTCAAGCATTGATCTCAGCTTAAGCATTACTTAAAACTAGTTTCAACCAATCAAATGGGCTGAAACGATACTTAAGTAGAGCTTGAGTTTTGAGTGACGTTCTGTAATACGCACCTATGAATGTCCTTCCAGTTTTTTGTAAGTTTCAAAACGCATGTTGAAAATACACGAGCATTTTTTTGCTAGCTTTGGCTTTAGCGAGCATAATATAAATATAAACTCAGACTTAATAATATTAATTATCTCTAATTCACATTACTAGAACATGAAATGATTTATATTTAGAAAATACCTTCCCTATCTATATATATAAAAATGAATTGCTGTTCGTTAGTCTCGCTAAAACTCGAGAACGGCTGGGCCGATTGAGCTGATTTTGGTTTTAAAATATTTGTCGTAGTCCAGGGTAGGTCTAAACGGTGAGAAAGTAAGGAAAAAATGATTTAATAATAATGATGTATAATAAGCTTCATTGTTTTTACTTCTTCTCTACACTTTAGTGCTACCCTGGTACCCTGCACCTCCAAAAAGGAGACAAAATAAAACTCACTTACAAGAGCAATGGGAGAATGGCAATGATAAATGTCACAACAATACAATATTAGTTTGAAGTTGAAGTTGGCTTTGTGGCTTTTATTAGAAACTTTAAACCGGCAGAGAGTATTTCTTGCTTTAAACGAATGCATCAACGGCTGAGACTTTTTTTATGTACGGTGTATGGTACCAGGGTAGCACAAAAGTGTAGAGTCGAAACAATAAAGCTCATTCATCATTATTAATCTAATATTACATCGATGAAGTTATTTTGCCTACTTTGAGGAGTTGCAAGGTACCAGGATCGCAAAAAAGTGTAGGAGAAGTCGAAACAATGAAGTTCATTCATTCACACAGGAACAACGGGAACGGGATAAAAAAGGATATCCTATATCCTTCTCCCAGTTCTTAGCTACCTCCCTACCAATTTTCAGCCAAATTGGTTCAGCCGTTCTTAAGTTATAAATAGTGTAACTAACACGTCTTTCTTCTATATATATACAGATTATCCTAATTTAAAATAGTAGTTAGTAGTAAATAAGATCATGTCATATTGCCTTTAGGGCGGAACAAAGTTCGCCGGGCCACTTTTGTGCTACCCTGCTACATAGCACCTCTACAAACTAGGCACAATAAAAGTTCTTTGATGTAATTATTATGGTTTAATCATGAATGAGCTTCACTGTTTCGGCTTCTCCTACACTTTTGTGCTGCCCTGGTACCTTACACCTCCACAAAGTAGAGAAAATCAAATTTCTTCTATGTATGTATTAGTACTATTAGTGATTTAATGATGAATGCAAAGCCGATTACAAAGTGAAGGAAAACATTTTAAGGAAACCTGGCCTTTTGTAAGTCTGAAATCGCCAACCCGCATTGAGCAAGCGTGGTGATTACGCTCAGTCGTTCTCCTCTCTAGCTATCTCCAGCAGGGGGACGATAAAAAAAGGCTGATGATGATGATGATGAGCTTCATTGTTTCGATTTCTCCTACACTTTTGTGCTGCCCTAATTATCCTAATTTAAAAACTATTATATAAGATCATGTGATATTTATTGCCTTTAAGGCGGAACAAAGTTGGCCGGGTCAGCTAGCGGGTCTTCTAGCTGACCTTGCGAACTTTGTTCCGCCTTAAAAGCAATATGACATGATCTTATTTACTACTTTTTAAATTAGGATAATCTATACATATATATAAAAGAAGTCGTGTTAGTTACACCATTCATAACTCAAAAACGGCTGAACCGATTTGGCTGAAAATTGGTAGGGAGGTAGCCAAGAACTGGGAGAAGGACATAGGATATCCTTTTTAACCCGTTCCAGTCATTCCTGTGTGAATGAATGAACTTTATTGTTTCGGCTTCTCCTACATTTTTGTGCTACCCTGGTACCTTGCACCTCCTCAAAGTAGGCAAAATAAAACTTCATCCATGTAATATCAGATTAATAATGATGAATGAGCTTCATTGTTTCGACTTCTCCTACACTTTTGTGCTACCCTGGTACCATACACCGTACATCTTTAAAAAAAAAAGTCTCACCCGTTGATGCATTCGTTTAAAGCAAGAAATCCATACTATAAATTTATATTATAAATGCGAAAGTAACTCTGTCTGTCTGTCTGTCGGTCTGTCTGTCTGTCTGTCTGTCTGTCTGTTACGCTTTCCCGCTTAAACCTCTCAACCGATTTTGATGAAATTTGGCACAGACAATCTTTAGACCCTGAGAAAGAACATAGGCTACCTTTTATCCCGGAAAAATTTGATGTTCCCGAGGGAAATCTAAAAAGCGCGATATAACCGAACTCCACGCGGGCGAAGCCGCGGGCGGAAAGCTAGTTTAAATAATAAATATAATCGTTGTGATAATGGTTATTGATCTACAATTAAGTTATTCCACCTGCGCTCAGACTACAGACCATTTATTTTATATGGGTCAAAAGCAATGACGACGACGATGGTGACAATGGAGCACAGCATATGGGATATAAGAAGAAACTCAGTAACTGAAACGATATCATGAGACGTTTCAAAACAGATAAGATCGACCTAGGCTGAAATGAGATTTGTTAGGCCAAGTTTCGTGATCGCAATGCATCGGGACAGAAGGACCATAGTCGTAACACGACGCAGTCAGCCTTCTTGATCTCAATCCAGAAGACTGACTTCGTCTGCAAGGGAAGTCCGAGGAAATCCTAGCATTAGGACTTCGAGGCATTAATAGAATATAATATACCGGAGAAGGCAATTCACATGAATTAGTAGCAGCAGTGGGGCCGGTGGGATAATTCAGGCTTTAGAAATATATGGCTGCCCTGTAAATAAATAATGCCTGTTTGAGAATAATACGAATAAGGTATTGATTTGGTTTATACACGATCGATTTGACTGGAAGCCATTCTGCTCTTTGCGAAGGAGAGTTTTGATCGCCCTCGACTCGACAGCCTATATAGGATAATTTAAAAAAGCACCTTAGAAGGAATCGTGAGCAAAGTGATACTGCGATTCCCAACCTACCTGCCAAACGTGGTGATTATGGCAAACCCGCCCAAAGCAATGAAAGCTTTGGGAGAGGGCTTTGTCCAGTGGACTTCTATAGGCTGCAGAAGAAGGTGAATACAATCGCCACATCGTTGCTATTTGCCACACTCACTGAGGTCTTCCATCTTAGAAACGGTAAAATGGAGATTCTTATTCCATTCGTCGGGTAACTCTTCGGCTGATCAGATCAAGGGCCAGACCAAGACAGGTTCGCGGCTGAGGGCACGCCACGTTTTAGCATCTTTGCCATGGTGAGGTCGTCTCCTGGAGCCTTGCTATACCTGAGTGAGTGGATGGTTTCACTACTTTCTCTTGAGAGGCTGCTGACACTTTAATGTCTAGGCTTTGTGAGGGCAAACTGGCAGTAGATGTAGTCGCTGTAACGGGGTAAATTCGGACTCAGAAGACCTCCTCGAAGTGCTCACGCCAATACCGGAGCTGTCCCAATGTCACAATGAGATGGCCTTCGTTGTTCTTCAAGGGCATATTCCTTCAGTGACTTCTGTTTCCGGCCAACTTCTTCGTCGCCCTATACATTTCCCTGAGATTACCGGCATTGGCAGCTCTCTAAGCGCAGTTCGCTTAAATGTTCGCTCATACTCACCCAATACAGATGCGATTGAATTGAGACTGCGATGGATGGTCTTGCGTATCTGCCTGTATTGCAGTCTTACGTCTTGATCTCTCATCAGTGATTGCCAGAAGTCGATGATGAAGTTTGCGCCTTTCATTAATGAGGTTCCAGGTTTTCTGTGACATCCAGTCTTCGCGTGTAGGTGTTTTATGTCCAAGCCTGACGAAGCTAGTCTCTAAGTAGACCATTTTGATGCGATTCTACTCCACGTTGACAGAATTAGTAGAGTCCGTCTCGAAGGCGGAGAAGCTATTTTAGGGTTCCAATCTGAAGGTTTTGCTAGTATCTGGGTCTCGTAGCATCGTTACCATGTATGCGTGTAGCCTTACCTAGTCGATTGAGCAACGGCTACTTTGAGCCGCACTTCTGCTAAGACTAGACTTGGCAAGGGAAATGTATTTGACCTTCGTGAACTTCGATAAAGCTTTCGATACGCTGAGGTGGAGTTCTATATGCGACCAGCTGCGTGGTATTAGTGTCCCCGAGAAAATTTCTTTTTAGGGTTCCGTACCTCAAAAGGAAAAAACGGAACCCTTATAGGATCACTTTGTTGTCCGTCTGTCTGTCTGTCTGTCTGTCTGTCACCATCCTTTATCTCAAGAACGCGTGGACGTATCAAGCTGAAATTCACATGAAATACTCGGGTCTATTGTCCCTTTAAGCTGTAAAAATATCAAACTTCTAAGTCAAGCCAATCAAAAGATACAGCCGATTATGTCGATATTTTCAACAAATTTTCGACACTCGCAAAGGAATCAAAACCTACAGGATACTTCCCGTAAACTCAGAATCTTGAAATTTGGCATGAAGGATTGTCATATAATGCAAATATAGGAAAAATTGCGAAAATCACATTTTTTTAGTTATATAATATAATAAACATATTCTAATAAAATGGAACTTACTACCTTATTTCTCACGAACGAATAAAGTTATCAAATTGAAATTTATACCAAATACCTATGTCTATTGTACCTTTAAGCTGTGAAAATATCAAACTTCTAAGCCAAGCCAATCAAAAGATACAGCCGATATGTCGATATTTTCAACAAATTTTCGACACTCGCAAAGGAATCAAAACCTACAGGATACTTTCCGTAAACTCAGAATCTTGAAATTTGGCATGAAGGATCGTCATATAATGCAAATATAGGAAAAATTGCGAAAATCACATTTTTTTAGTTATATAATATAATAAACATATTTTAATAAAATAGAACTTACTACCTTATTTCTCACGAACGAATAAAGTTATCAAATTGAAATTTATACCAAATACCTAGGTCTATTGTCCCTTTATGCAGTGAAAAAATCAAACTTCTAAGTTAAAGCGATCAAAAGATACAGCAGTTTATACCGACACCTTAGACGAATTTCCGTCACACGCTAGGGAATCAAAACCTACAAGCAAAGACATTAAAATTATATTTACAATAGACAGGACATCACGAACAAAATCGTAAGCCAATACTTTTATCGACTTGGTTAAAAGTCGCTCAGTCTAGTCTGCGCGTCCGGACGTAATTTGTGTCCACTAAGAATAAACATTTTCTAAGGAAATATGCCATGTTGCGCTTTGTGTTATTGTACATCTCGTTAGAGTAAAACGACTGGACCTAACTTCGGAATGTTTTTCTATGAATTATTTATATTTCGTCTGCAATTCAAATTTTAAAAAAATCTTAGTTCTAGAAAATTTTCCATTATTGTAATAAGCGCCCTCTATTGTTGAGTAGTTTTACTATTTTCTTGTAGAGATGTAGTAATGTTGTTTATCGATTTAGTTATCGATAATACTTATTAAGATGAATACATTTTGTTGTATTTTATTGACATTTAAAATATAGCTAAATAAACTTAAAATATTACTATATTTCAAGTTTATTTATTATTAACTCTATTTAAACATAATCATATCATATTAATAAACAAAATTGAATGAACAATTACTATTCATTTACCTAGGTTTTTGTTATTTTTGGTTTCCGAATAAAAATAATGTCGTAGGGAAAAAGTGGATACGATTTGCCCAGATAGACCGTAGAGAAGAAAATTGGCTTCCGTCTCATTCGTCGAAATTATGCTCAATGCATTTTAAAAGAGAAGTTATCTACTTTGGAAAGACTTGTCGATCAAATTTAAAAAAAAAAAGAATCGGTACCTTGTATTAGAAATGAAATAGTAAGTTATTAATTTCAGTACTTTTCTACTTAACCGTAAAAATTGGGATAAAATTTACGGTTAAGTGGATAAATAAGTACATAGATTACATAATTTATTTATAATGAAATATATTCATATAATAAAAAGTTAAAAAACTAAAACCCAACTACGACAAAAAACGACGCTGAAAAAGTATAAAACAAGATTTTCAGAATACTGAACTGAACAAAGTTGCTAATATAGTTGCAAGTAAATGGACACAGTAGACTCTACCAAGATGCCTTCGTTGTAAATTGACAATAATGTCTTACGATACTATTCTGAAGTATGCAATATTCACTATTTAGAGATAAATTTTCATGTTTGGAAAACCGCAGTCACACGTTATCAAAGTGCTACGGTAGGTATATATGTAACGTGTGACTACGCCTTTCCAAACATGAAAATTTATCTCTACATAGTGAATATTGCATACTTCAGAATCACATGCACGCATCTTGGTAGAGTCTACTGTGTCCATTTACTTGCAACTATATTAGCAACTTTGTTCAGTTCAGTATTCTGAAAATCTTGTTTTATACTTTTTCAGCGTCGTTTTTTGTCGTAGTTGGGTTTTAGTTTTTTTTACTTTTTATTATTTGTACTATTTTGGTGTTAAAGTGTATTTGTGGCGCATAATATTAACAAAAGTTAAATTGACGAACTAAAAACTAGGTAGTTAACATACGACATCTCTTTGATAAATTTTCATGTTTGGAAAACCGCAGTCACACGTTATGAAAGTGCTACGGTAGGTATATGTAACGTGTGACTACGCCTTTCCAAACATGAAAATTTATCTCTAAATAGTGAATATTGCATACTTCAGAATAGTATCGTAAGACATTATTTTCAATTTACAACGAAGGCATCTTGGTAGAGTCTACTGTGTCCATTTACTTGCAACTATATTAGCAACTTTGTTCAGTTCAGTATTCTGAAAATCTTGTTTTATACATTTTCAGCGTCGTTTTTTGTCGTAGTTGGGTTTCAGTTTTTTAACTTTTTATTATTTGTACTATTTTGGTGTTACAGTGTATTTGTGGCGCATAATATTAACAAAAGTTAAATTGACGAACTAATAACTAGGTAGTTAACATACGACATCTCTTTTGACTTATGTATCGGCGTATAGTAATATGTAGAGATGTCCTATTTTACTATTTCGTAGCGTTTGGATCGTAGCGCGTATAGCAACAGTTTCCTCGTATGAAGCTCCCGGTTTTTCGTAGTAGCGACGCACATTTGCGTCGATGGCACCGAATGGGTCATGAATTAGTGGATGAGGTCGTTAGTATAAATAGATTGGATGTTTTTCTAACGGTGGTAGGCCATAACATCGGCTGCCTGCAGAAGTTACCACCCACCAGACAAAGTCTTGCCGCCAAGCGATTCGTCGTGTTCCAGCATGATGTCTGGTGAAGCCGTACGGAGGACGCGTCTGAGCACTTTGTGTTGCGTTGTGTGGCAAGTACGATGCGCCAAATGTTGTTGTGTCGGGAGTTTGTTCGTGGAGAGTCTCCAGATCAATCTCCCTCTGGCGCAGCATGGTTGGTCGTGTTGCTCTTGGATTTAACATTGCATCACCTGGCTCAACGGCCGTCATCCTTGCTATTCCTAAGTTTTTTAAGTGAATAGGCTTAATAAACTAGTGCGCAGGCATCAAGGATTGCGTCACTGCTTACCATCAGGCGGGATTGCAGTCAAGCGCTAGTTTATAATTATTAAAAAAAAACATATATTAAGAGGACCTGGGAAGATTTCTTAATCTATCTAATTCTGCTAACGATCGACTGTCATGTGGATTTTTAAGTAATTTATTATGATCCAAGGCACTTATAAATAATCCCTCTATGGTTTTAACTCTACTGAGAGCGACATAGGCCTGTCCTTTAGCAAACAATGACTTTCCTAGATCTGTAACTTTTTTATCTAGAGTACAACCTTGTAATTTATGTACAGTACAACCCCAAGAAAGAATCAGCGGGAGCATTTTACGCTGAATTTGCCCAGAACCCCTCAAGCCGTCAAATTCAGTGAGGCAAGGCTCGATTTTGATAAGTCCGTTAGTATCTGCTTTTATGGATGCGTCGTCAAATTGTATGAGAACAGCGCTTGGCTGTTCTCCTGTTCCAACTGATCGCGCCGAAGAGCAGGCCATTCGAAGGCCTTCACCACTCCCATCGCTCCGTTTACCAAACCCTGGTTTACATTCAAATTTCTACGAAGCATTACTAGGGATTATGTACAAACATAAAGTACTCGTGAAGCTCTTTGAGATGATACCAAATACGGTATATTTATTTTAATTTTGTATTAACATAGAACTTTTTGTCCGCTAGAGGGCGTAATACTAAATTTAGTGACAAGCTTTATAGCTCATAACCAACAGAATATCAAGGCCCTTCTAATGGTTCTACAGTGGTCTTATTCTGATAAGTAGTAAAGAAGCTATCTATGAACGAAAAGATGTGAATTATATGCAATCAGCCCATGAATACAGGTAAAGTCACAAGAAAATGCTAGTAATATATACATATTTAAAATGTACAAGTTAAGCCCTTTCAAATGATACCAAACACGGCATATTTATCTTAACTTTATTTTTTTACTCTGTATATTTTGTCCGCTAGAGGGCGCCACGTTAGATTTTGTGAAACTCCATATAGCCTATAACCAGCAGACAATTAAGACGCTTCTAATGATATATCATTTATCGAATTCGAATAAGTAGTTTAGAAGTTACGAGGGAACAGATGAACATACATACATACATACATACATACATACATAGCCTGTCAAAATCATAACCCTCCTTTTGCTTTGCCGTAGTCGGGTAAAAATATGTAGGTACGTATATGTAGTACAATGATTGCGAGCTACTTTGTGATTTTGAGGATTCCGTACCTAAAAGGTAAAACGAACCCTATTCATGAGACTTCTCTGTTCGTCTGTCCGTCTGTCACCAGGCTGTATCTCATAAACCGTAATAGCGAGACAGTTGTAATTTCCAGAGATTGTGTTAGTATTTCTGTTGCCGCTATAACAACAAGTACTAAGAATAAAAATAATAAAATATTTAAGGGGGCTCCCATACAACAAACGTGATTTTTTGCCGTTTTTGCTCCATATTAATAACGGAAACAGATAGACGCTTAAAATGTTCACAGAATATTTGGTTATATATTCAAATTACAAATAAATAATTAAAATAAAATAAATACTGAAGGCGGGCTCCCATACAATAACCGTGATTTTTTTGCCGTTTCTAAAGATAATGGCGTACGAATCTTGTAAAGGTCTTGCTCCAGCAGACTACCATTTTTGTTGTGATTTGGACAATTATCAACGTGAAAAGAAGTTTTCTTCCCAGGAGGCAGTTCTGCTTTCACACAGTTTGTGCAGTCTAGATCCTCAGAGTTCTATCACAAAGGCATAAACGACCTTCCTATATATTGATTATAAATGAATTATTTAAAAATTAAAAAATAAGCAATTATTTAGATTTTCAGTACTAATCGGCAATTTTAAACTTTAACGCCTATTATATTAAAAGAATTATATAAATAAGAAACTTGTAAACTTGAAATTACCCATAATTATTCTGCTTCCTATTTTTTTTTTAAAGCTATCATAATGCGAAAAAACATCGTCGTAGTAACTTCTTTGAATATTATCGATAACTTTATATCGAAATGATACAAACCCTACCACAGTTTTTTGCATTGCCATTTAAAAATATTTGCAAACAAACGTGTATAAAGAATAATTTTGCTAAAAATGAAATGCAAACGAAAATTGCAAAACAGATTGCGCTTTATGGCCTAAAAGGTCTATTACACTCAAAAATCGCAATAAACTGAGCGTTAAAATAATTCGTAAGCATAAAACATCTAAAATGCCAATAGACGGTGTCACGGTAAATGAATAGTAGCGAATAAAATTCTAAAACAGTTTTTGTTTGTACAAGACAAGTTTCACTTAATTTGTTTACTTTTCAATATTTATTTACCCGATTTGAACTATACTAGGGTATTAAATCAGA
This sequence comes from Sesamia nonagrioides, assembly GCA_017933935.1. Taxonomy (NCBI): domain Eukaryota; kingdom Metazoa; phylum Arthropoda; class Insecta; order Lepidoptera; family Noctuidae; genus Sesamia; species Sesamia nonagrioides. The sequence goes on from JADWQK010001117.1 coordinate 823,733, forward strand.
TCTGGCAACATAGACCACACTGGCCACCTACCGGGCAATAGCTGAATATATTTTATATAAACTTATTTCATTTTTACTATTTGATGTCTCCAATTGTCCATCTAATTTTGCTATATTGTACTAGATGGCGGAACTGAGCCATCGGATCACAGTTTTTCTATGCCATTTTGACACATGCCCTCTCCGTGCACTCAGAATCTTGAAATTCGGCACGAAGCAACGTTATATTATAGTACAGACAGATAAAGGAAAAATTGTGAAAATGATAAATTTGAAGTTACATAAAATATTAAAATATTATTTTTGCTTACATGACATAAAATATTTTTTTAATAATTATAACCTTACTACCTACCCTTTTTCACATGAACGCGTAGAGATATTAAAGTTGAAATTCATATCAAACACTTCTTAAATCTAATTGCCTCTAAACTGTGAAAAATTCTAAATCAATGCTAGTATTATAAATGCGAAAATAACTCTGTCTGTCTGTTACGCTTTCCCGCCTAAACCTCTCAACCGATTTTGATGAAGTTTGGCACAGACAATCTTTAGACCCTGAGAAAGAACATAGGCTACCTTTTATCCCGGAAAAATTTGATGTTCCCGAGGGGAATTTAAACAGCGCGATATAACCGAACTCCACGCGGGCGAAGCCGCTGGCGGAAAGCTAGTACGTCATAAATTGTAAACCGCTACGTTTGTACAGCGGAACCCTCGGTGTGCGAGTCCGACTCGCATTTGGCCGGTTTTTTTTTTTTTATTCTACGTTTTTTTAGGGACATTTATAATCGCAATGCGCAATGCACTCCCATCGTACCCCGAATTCACATTATCAGATTTGAGGCATGAACGTGAATAGACTCTTCGCATGATTTGGTTGAGCCAGGATTTTATGGAATGTACCCAGATCCAAGTCTATGAGCCGAAACAACCATTCAGAGCCAACCAAACCAAGAGCAATTCTTCAATTCCTGAATTAAGTTTATACTTAATTGAGATAATGTACAAGAATTGCTCATATAGAGTGACACACGATGGCCTCGTCTCGGAGGATGTACTGGTGCATGCAGGAGTACGAAAAGGGTGCTTTTTTTTACCTCTCCTATTTTTTGTTGTTCTGGATGGTATCATGGGCAACGTAATCGTAATCAACACCAAAGCACCCGGAAGACCCAGGAAATGAAATGCGGGGCGTTGTAAATCGCATAAGACTCTTATTTAAAAGAAGACTTTATTGCAAGAGCAATAAGGTCGATCGGAAATAAAACCTTATTTGAAGAGAACACGATCCGAGGGAGAAAGTGCCCCAGTAGCCCTCTGTCTCTTTCTAAGTGTTACCCGTATTTATTTTTCGTAATTTTGTTTGAAACCAACAATTACGGTTAGAAAAGATGGTGACAAATGGTTCCATTAAAGGCTGCAATAGTAAGTCATACCCTGAATGCGCAATATCATTTTTTTAAGTAAGTTTTTTGCGGTACTCATATACAAGTTATTTTGTTTATATGTAGGGTGACCATGCATTTCGGAATAATTAATAAATATGCACTTAGTCATAGTGTGTATTCAGTATTCATAATGACATTAAATTATGCTTTCTTGTAAATATTTTATTTATATTATTTATTTAGGTAGAGACGACAGGTACTACAATCTGTCAGATTTCCTTATTAGATTTCAACATTATTTCTAAATTGTTAAGGTTCAAGATTGATTAGGAATATTTGACAGTTTCGGGTAAATTGACCAGCTGTCGTCCGTACATCATCAATTTGTTCATCCATATTTAGAATAATAAAATTGAAAACTTCGTTTCCGTACCTAAATATTCATACAAAACTCAGGTAATATAAATAAAAAGAAATATTTTACGTACATTCCTTATAAATTACATTATAATAGTCACCCTACAGAACAAGGAGAGAGGGTTACTGTGAAGCTATCTCCCTCGGACCGCGTTTTGATCGATAGTGCAAATCCCATGTCTATATACCCACATTTTTGCGATGTTCCGAGTACGGTTTGACTCGAGTCAGACTCGATTCCTGCTTTGACTCGCCTACTCAATGCCAATTTATTTTGATTAGAGTACGCCGGACTCGATTCCGGTAGTCGAGTCTAGAAGATTGATTCGTACTTGCTAATTAACTCGATTCTATTTATGCGAGTCCAACTGTCTAGAGTCTAGTAGGTATAAGAGTTTTGTTAACTCGCTCGTACTCGCAAACTGTTTACTTATGCAATGAAGTGGCACGGGTCTAACAATACAAACAAGTTTGAACCTGCAACTTTTTGGTTTTATTTGTTTGTCTTGTCTCAGTTAGTTAAGTTTGGTGTTTCTTCTTATTTGGATATGAGCAATATTTCTTTTGAGGTCGATGCCAACCGCAACATTAGGAAGAAAGGACACGGTAGTGAGGGTAGATTCGAGTCCAGCCGGAATTCAAATATTGACTCGAGTCCAACCGGACTCGAGTCAGTATTCGAATACCAAACATAGAACTAGAGAGGAAGGAAGAGAAGAGTAGAGGGAATCGAGTCATGATTCGTATACCGTGTAAACTGACTCGAACCGACTCGATCCACCAAAACGGCGACTCGGCACATCACACCGACGACGGTACATCTCAGCTGAACTGCTGACGTCTGCACGGACGGCAGCAGGTCAAGCTACCCCAAACTGTCAGATATTCCCAATGAACCTTGAGTCTTTGAAATAAAGTTGAACATCTAATGAGGAAAGCTGACAGAATGTGGTAGCTTGATGTGCTGTCGTACATTATAATATACATATGTATAAAACTGTCTACGCCATGGAGTCACGAACTCACGACCATAGAGTAAAGTCACGACCAAGGAAATTATACCTAAACAGGAATGTGAACTTGCATAAGACTCTTATTTAAAAGAACTATCACTAGAGCAATAAGGTCGATCGGAAATAAAATCTTATTTAAAGAGAACGCGGTCCGAGGGAGAAAGCGTCCCAGTAGCCCTCTGTCCCTTTCTAAGTGCTATCCGTGTTTATTTGTATTAATTTTGTTTGAAACTAACAATTTCGATTAGAAAAGGGTGGTGAAAAAGAGTGCCATTAATGACTGCGATAGTGAGTTATACCCTGGATGCATCTGAATGCATCATTCTTTAAGTAAGTTTTTTTTTGCGGTAATCATGTACAACTTATTTTGTTTGTATGTAGGGTGACCATAAGTTTCGGAATAATTAATAAATTTGCACTTAGTCATTGTGTACATAACAAGTAAGTGGTTTTTATTAGGTATTTACAATGAAAATAAATTCTCTTTATTGCTAAATTGTTAAAGTTCAAGATTGATTAGGAATATTTCACAGTTTCGGGTTGATTGACCTGCTGTCGCGGGTCAGTGTCACCCTTCCACGACCCATCACCTTGGACGGTCCGCGCTCGCGTCGCGCCGCCTTCGCTCTAGGTCCACTCCACCCCGTCCTCAACCCGCGTAGCAAGCTGTCGCTCAGGTGCAAAGTGCGCTTGTACAAAGCTTGCATACGCCCGATTATGCCTTACGCTTGTCCAGTCTTTGCACATGCCAAGCCACGTCATATCCATAGGACGCAAGTAGTCCAATACCGATTCCTCCGTAAAGCAACAAACGCCCCTTGGTTCGTCCGAAATGAGATCCTCCATCTTGATCTCAAAATTCCCACCATCCAGCAGTTCATGAAACGCCTTTCCAAGCGTTTCTTTGACACTGCTGCCAATCACCGCAATCCTCTTATAGCAGCGGCCGCCAATTACACTACCTCCACCATCTCTCGACTTCGCTGCCCTCGGCATGCTCTCTCGGACCCGATGACCCCATTACCCTCCCCCAAGAGGCCAATAGGGCCACCAGTACATTACACAAACACAGACCGACCTACCGACCTCGCCGCCGAGGTCCACCGCGACGCGCTCCACGTAGTAATCCCCTCCCCGTCCCTTGTCCGATGAAGGCCAGCCCGCGCCGCAGCTGAGCCAGTAATATCATAATGTCCCAACAATAAGCTCTGAGTTTGTTTCGGCGTTTCTTCTCAGAGCTAGTACTAGGAAACGCCGCGGTCATCAAACCATTAAGTATAACTTTCGATCCAGCCGTCCTCTGCTGTCCTCTCTAGCGACGCCCTAAGCCGAGGTTTGTACCCCACAGGGGGTGCCCTTAGTGCGTAGTCGCCTAATTTCAAGTTAGTTCTAAGTGCCCCTGGCTAGAGGCTTTAATTTTTAATTAAGGCATCCACAGGAAAGTCCGGTTAAGTAGTTACGGCCTCTAATGGCCACCTACGAGATGGCATATCAAAAAAAAAAAAAAAAAATTGACCTGCTGTCGTCCATACATCATTTATTTTTTCATCTATTTTTAGAATTATAAAATTAAAAAGTTCGCTTCCATACCTAAATATTCATAAAAACTCAGGTGGTATAACTTAAAAAAATATATTTCTTGCATTCCTTATAAATTCCATTATAATAGTCACTCTACACAACAAGGACAGAGGGCTACTGTGAAGCTATCTCCCTCGGATCGCGTTTTGATCGTTAGTGCACATTCCAGTTCATGTATAAATTCCTTGGTCAAGCGTCTAGCCTGACAGACTGTGTGTGACACAACTAGAGGTGGTTAATATAGCGCATAGCGCCATTTTATAGCACGCTATTTTTTCATAGCGCATAGCGCACGCTATGTAGGTGGACGTTAAGACGCTATAACGCTATTTACGCTATGAATGAAATTGATCTAACGACTCGCACAGCGCGCGCCGTCCGCGGGCGCTGCCCGCTATCTGCGCTATGCGCTGTGAAAAAATAGCGTGCTATAGAATGGCGCTATGCGCTATACGGGCAGTCAGTAATCGCGTGAGCGCTGTGGACTATAAATGTATGTTTGTTGTCGCAGCACGCTATTTTCATCGCGCGCGATCTTAATTGTTAGTGTAAATATTAGTATAAAGTTCCGTTGAAAAACGAACTAGTGACGATTATTTAGTGTCTGCAAAGGTATTATTAGTGTGTGTAAATATTAATATGAAATTCTGTTGCAAAATGAACTAGTGAATATTATTTGTGTGTACTCTATGTAAAAATGTCTAATCGCAAAGGTGGTGGTTTGCCAATCTGGAACTTTTTTGCAAAATCTGCAGACGGCAGCAAGACTGCTATTTGTAATTATTGTCACTGACAGTTGTCCTTTAAATTTATTTTTTGAAATCAGGATATACTATCAGTAATCGAGGAACACGGTTGTCTACTACAAAAGTAGTTCAACTAATGTTTTTAAATGTAAATAAAATATAAATTAAGGAAGAACTGTATATATCTGTATATAATGTAAATAGTTGTTTTTTGTATACTTATTGTATACAATCAATGAACTTTTAAATACTCCTATATTTGATTTACGATTTATTAAAATTAATGTTAGAATAACCTTTACCAATTATAGACAGTCCTAAGCCTGAAAAGTTTGAAAGAGAGTTCATTGATATCTTTCTATATTGCTTTTTTTAGCGTTCCGTTATAGCATGCGGTCGATGTACTTATCGAAGAATGCTATGTAAAGTAACGCGCTACGAAATGTAGCGTATTGCAATAATTATCGCGCCTACTGGACGTCCACGTGCTTTCTTATTTATAGCGCGCTATAACATAGCGCATTTAATAGCGCGCTATAAATTAATAGTTTATAGTCTGTAGCGTGCTATTTTTTTATAGCCGTTTTGAACAACTCTAGACACAACTGTTTACTGTGACATCGGAAGGTTTGGCGGGAATGTCAAGATGAGTGTCACGCTCATTTTTCATTGGACTTTTAAAATTATTTATAGTGTCGTTTACTAAATAAAAACGCGTGATTTATGTAGTAAAAAGTGCATTCAGTGAATAATTCAAAAGAACAGTGAAATATTGTAGCATAGTGGCCTCATCATGTCTTTACGCTAAACCGCTCCTTATCGTCCAAACGCGTAAAACGAAAGGAGTTAGTTTAGGTTAAGTTATGCTAGGATAAGTTAGGATAAATAAGGAAAAGTTAGGATAGATATTTAATGAAGAAAAAAAATTACTGAAGACTTGGCTGTATGGCGTACTATGCCTTTGCCTTTTCCATTCGCCCGAACGGAAAGAAATGAACCAAAAAAAAATTACTGTGACATCAACAGTCATCAACTTGTCATAATTCTTATTTGTCATATTAATAATGAGAGAGTGCATGATGTTGTTCAGCACGACACGGTTGAATATTTTTTCTAATTCTTAGTTCATTTACGTTTGTATTCGTATAAAGACCGTACATTCCATATAAAAAAACCGTTACTTTTTATGAGGTCAAACAAATATTTTTATGTGAACTACGCCAATAATCATCCGTATTTGCGTCTTCCAAAATATATTTCCTATTAATTATTTTAATAGTGTTTAATTGTGTATAAATCTGAAAATGGTTGAAGCTAGTAAACTTTGGTTTGAAGCTGCGTGCAGTGATTGTAGATGCCATGAACTCATACACCCGTGGACGTATCGTTGTTCTGATGCTACCAGAACCATGTTGATAGGTTGTATTAGGGGGAGTTATAAATTCTATGCTATGGTCTATCTTGTGAGTATTTGCGGAACTACATAATAATGTTTACATTACCCTGATGTTTAGTTATAAGTACTATACATGTATAATTGATGAAACTTGCCCATTAGACAGGTTTCATACTTTTGGCCCAACATTTTTTTTAACCAGTCATAATCTAAACAGATGGCGAACTTTGAACCTGACCATATTGATAACCCATAAAATGTAATTTATCTTCTCTGTGACATCGAAGAATTTAAGTAATTGTAAGTCTTATCAGAAAAAAAAAAATATTTCTAATCATCGACCCAAACCACACTGGGCTCAAGTGGTGGTTCATGGTTACCTGACTTATAGTCCTTTATAAGTCAGGTAACCACGAACCTGTACCTGAGCTGGGACATAGACCTCCTGGTTTATGTCCCAGTTCTAGTTTAGTTTTCTGTTCTATGTTTATTGTTATAGGGTTTGGTTTCTGCATTCAGTCCAACCAGCTTTTAATATACGCAATGGTCTCCTTGAAGGATCAAGGCGACAATTGCTAGAGAGTATTAAAGGCTATTTAAGGTTATACTTTTTACTTAGCAAGGATCACCTTACCACTTAAAAAGCATCACCATAATAATGAATAAGAAAATGAATATATGGTGGACTACCACCAAGTGGTTCACCACATATTCATTTCCTTATTAGGTATATTCAAATCAAATCAAATCAAATCATTTATTTCAAATAAACCAGTTACAGGCACTTTTGAATTGTCAGAAGGTCGGTCAGTCATTAAGATGAAGCTAGTCGCCCATTCCAAAGAGTAGGTACCTATGGAGAAGAACGGGCAAGAAACTCCATGGACACTCTTTTAAATTTTTAAGCTATTGTTACAAATATTTGATTACATCATTCATGTTGAAATCAACCGCGTGAGAACGATGCAGAAATATATTGTACGCTGAGAGCGTCCATTATGGAAAACATACAAAAATCAATTCAGAAATTAAAATACGCCGTGGCAGCTAAGAGATGACCAGTCCCCTCCGACGGCGTCCGTTCACGAACATGACGTATGGATCAGCATCATTCAGCTCAACCATATCGAAGGGAACCCAATGACCCAAAACACACGCCACCATCAGCGAGACATTTGAGTGAGCATGACATACTCTCAACAGCTAGAGCACAATTAAGTCAATAAAAAACACTAACCCAACAAATAAATGCCTTACAGCACATTCGTACATTGTGCTCACACGTTTGCCATGCAATTATACAATACTAAGAAATTGAATCTACACAATGCTAAGATAGTTTTCTCCAAGGTTCAGCAGCTCCAACAGTGTTCCCGAATCTGTGGAAAGTTTAGCTCCTGTGCAGCTGTACAAGTGCCGAACACCTCTGTCAGCGATACAATTCCGTAACGTACAATATGCTTGGCTACATAGTGTGTAATGCAGGCTTTGAATAAATAACATAAACAATTACATATTAAAACTACAAGAGGAAAAATCAAAGAACAATCATTGTATAGAAATCGGACGCAGCTCAAGCCCAAGCCTTTTTGTCCTCAATATAATCCTTCACACTATAAAATGCTTTCTGACACAACTTACGTTTAATGAAGGATTTGAATTTATTCAGGCTCAGATCTTGAACCACCTCTGGGAGTCCATTGTAAAAATGTATACATTGGCATCTGAAAGAGCCACCTATCTTCTTGAGCCTTGTTGTAGGTACAATAAATTTGTGCCTGTTCCTAGTATTTATATCATGGACATCACTGTATTTTTTAAACAATTTTATATTTTTATGAGCATACAAAAGATTTTCATAAATATATTGAGACGGCACGGTCAGTACATTAATCTCTTTAAATTTTTCTCTGAGAGAGTGTCTCGGACTTAATTTATAAATTGCACGAACAGCTCGTTTCTGCAAAACAAATATTGTTTGAATATCGGCGGCATTTCCCCACAACAGAATGCCGTACGACATTACGCTGTGGAAATAGCCAAAGTACACTAAACGGGCCGTCTCAACATCAGTCAAATTACGAATTGTTCTAACTGCGTATGCAGCAGAACTTAGCTTTTTTGACAATTTATTAAGAACTTAACCTGTAAGTACAGATGTAGTTCATTATTACCTCATATTATATATTATAGATGGAATTGATTATAGATGGATTGAAATGTTAGTAGGTAACCATATACCACTAATAGGATTATTCCTAACCTTTCCTTAAACTGTAGATTTCCTCTTCCTCTTTGGTATGAATAATACTGATAGGCACTCATATAAAATATGTTATTCGTTAAAATAATTACTCAGAGGTGGTTTCCACCCCTTGTAAAGCCTCTCAAAAGTTGCATCCTAAATGTCAGGGGACATAAATAATGTCTTTTGTACATGTTATTAAAATGTTTTGTACTTATTTTTTATTTCACAATTATTTTAATTGTGATTTATATGTACTTAAAATTTAATAAAAATTAAATGCTGACTGTGAATGACTCTTCTTCAGCATGAACCCACAATCTTCATCAGTGTCCTTTCTATTCTGCCAATTTGTGAAAATCTGGTTGCCTTTCAATCTGAGGGCTAGATCTGCCTATAAAAAATAATATTGATCATTAAGTGCTCTGAATGAATTATCTAAAATCTTTTTAATTTATGAAGTGAGTAGGATGTCCCATAAATTATCAGTCAGTAGATAATTTGGTAAACTTTTAAATAAGCATTGGAAGACAAAAATAATATTTAAATTGTGTTCTTTACTAATACATAACTTTTTTCAGATACAATTGTTAATGAGAGGGAAAAAACTAGGGAAGAAGGAAATAGTGGAACAATTCAAGCTGTATTTAAAGTCAGGCATCTTTGGATTGACTGTGGGAAGTTCATTTGTCACATTAAACTGCATATTCAGGTAAATTATGAATCTTTTATGCAACAACATTCAATCAATAGCCAGTTACTACAGGAAATCAATTCTACTAAACTATGACTTGACATGAATGAAGTCATGGTATCCTAGTGGTTAAAACACCAGCCTCTCAAGTATGAGTGTGCGGGTTCGATTCTACGTCAGGCAAGTACCAATGTAACTTGTCTAAAGTTATATGTACTCTCTAAGTATATCTTGAACACCAATGACTAAAGGTGAAGGAAAACATCTTGGGGAAACCTGGGCTTTAAGTCTAAAATCACCAAGCCGCATTGAGCAAGCGTGGTGATTACCCTCAATCCTTCTCTGTATGAAAGGAGACCTGTGCCCAGCAGTGGGACGATAAAAGGTTGTTGAAGAAACCATGACGTGTTGATATTGTGTATTTTCAGAAATTCACTGCTTCTGTGTCCGCTTATAGTTTTGTCATAGCTTCATCAGATATACAACATTGTTTATGTGAAACCCGAAACATGAGTCCAGTATTTTTAAGTAAAGAATCTATGTACAAAATTTCAAAAAGATACAATGAAAAAACCACAAAGAGATGAGCTTGCTATTTCACTTGGTTGTCCCAACAAAAATATGGTCCAAGCTGCGCTCGGGCGGGCGAGCACGGTGCGTTGACCTCTGGCGTCAGCTAAATTTGCACGTGCACAATTACAATGATCTATCGTAAGCTGCGTGCGCGCGCTGGGTATGCACACTGCAACAGTTTCTAAATGTATTTGGGAAAAAATATAACATTGTGTAAAAATGATTGGAATCGATTCAGCTGGTTATTCTGAACAAACTGTATTCAGGTTGCGCATAAACAAAAAAAAAAAAATGTTGTACATTTCGCTGCCCGACTGTGCCGAACAGTGTGGACGACAGCAGGTCAAGCTACCCGAGCCTGTCCCAAATTCGCAATTAACCTTGAGCCTTTGTGATAAAGTTGAAAATTTAATAAAGAAATCTGACAGATTGTAGTAGCTTGATGTGCTCTCCTCTGTACAAGCACACCAAAGAGACTGATATTGAGAACATAGATAGATGTTTAAATGAGGATTTTTTTTTGACTTCTGTTTGTTATGCAGAGATAGTGTACTCCGCCGTCATAAGGAAAAAAGACTCATCTAACATTTTTTTTATGCGAAATATAAAAATGTTGGTGTATGCCATTTTTTTTACTGATTTAGAATATGCATGTACTTAACTCAATTTGGAAAAAAAATGTTAGATGCGTCTTTTTTCCTTATGACGGCAGTACTGCTGTAGGCATATTCTTTATTATACAGTTTGACGGGTAACCGTGGGCAGTCTTTGCCCAAGAACGGGAATGTACAGGCTTGTTACCAACTTTTATTGACTTGTTGATTAGACAGTGAAACTCCTCAACGATCTTAACACAGGTTTATTATATGGCTGTAAAACATGCCAGACTAAAAGGCAGTGACAGCTTTGGTATTAAAACTTAACTAATTATTATTAATTTATTAAATTTATAACTAATATTTAAAATATAACTAACTTAATCCATACTAATATTATAAATGCGAAAGTAACTCTGTCTGTTTGTCAGTTACGCTTTCCCGCTTAAACCTCTCAAACGATTTTGATGAAATTTGGCTCAGACAATTTTTAGACCCCGAGAACGGACATAGGCTACATTTTATTGAAAAAAAAAAAAAATTATATTCTCGAGGGAAATCTAAAAAGCGCGGTATAACTGAAATCCACGCGGGCGAATCCGCGGGCGGAAAGCTAAGTAGTACTAAAGAAACGGGTGCCAGGAGATCCAGTCCTCGATATTGCTAGCTGGCGTGAGTCTTCCCCACCGAAGTGGTAAGCAAGGTCGTAATAGATAAAAAAATGAGAAATTGCACATAATGGCTTTACAAGTTTACTTAGAGAAATTTCATCTAGAGTTTTCCAACAATAAAAGTGATGGTAGTCTGTATAATTGACACAAATACGTAAACTCAAAAGAAACTCCCCGATTAGGTTAACACAATTAGTAGGTAATAATCACAGTATAAAAATCATACAGTAGGTCGACGCCTTTGATCTAGTGTAAAATGCCGACATCGTCTAGACAGTAAAAAATCGGTCAGGCTTGTCACAAATAAACAATAGATATAATAGGAAATCATTTATTTATTAAAGATCAACATCGATAGCTGTATTATATTTAATTAATTTGCTATTTTTACTAAGGGAATAACTCGAGACAGATTTAAGTTATTTAGATGGCATTTTCGTAACCAGCACCCCAATCGACCTCGGAATTAACACCCATATCAACCATCATATCATTTAAATTCTGTGTTTCAGAAAGGATAGCTTTTTCGTAACAAGCACACAATTATATTTACTTAATTGACACCCATATTAAATTATAAAAAAATAACGTCCGCCATTTTGGATGTCAAAAAGGATGGCTTCTTCGTTACAAGCACCCCAATTGTACTCAAAATTGACATCATATCAAATTATAAAACAAACAAATAAAAAAACAAACACGTGTTAGCCCTTAATGATAGATACCGAGCTACGAACATCGTTTTGTTCGCAGCTCGGGAGCCGCTTACACGCGTTTCGTCCCTCACACCCCGCACGATTACTCTGTGTAGAGGTCTTCGTCGGACGACTGTATGATTTTTAGACTGTGGTAATAATGTAAGTCTTACTATGGCGCTTCCGCCGGGCCGGAAAAAGCGGGGTAGATCAAAGAAGTGCTGGCTTGACATTGTAAGAGATGACATGCATGCCAACAATCTTTCACTACAGGATAGTAAAGATCGCGCGAAATGGAGGAGAATGGGTAGGAAAGCGGACCCCGGGCTCCAACGCGAAAGCCGCGGATGCAACCGGGATAAACGCCGAGATGATGACGATGATGAGTCTGTATCATCATCATCATCATCATCAACCTTTTTACCATCCCACTGCTGGGCGCACAGGTCTCCTCTCATACAGAGAAGGATTGAGTGTAATCACCACGCTTGCTCAATGCGGGTTGGCGATTTCAGACTTAAAAGTGCAGGTTTCCTCAAGATGTTTTCCTTCACCTTCAGTCATTGGTGTCCAAGATATACTTAGAAAGTAAGAGAGAGTCTGAGTCTGTATAATTGACACAAATACGTAAACTCAAAAGAAACTCGCCGATTAGGTTAACACAATTAGTAGGTAATAAAGTAGGTAAGTGAATTAAATGAATATATTTTGCTTTCAGGAAATTATTTTTCAACGAGTTCTCATATTATAAAACAGTACTGTTACCATGCACAGTCAGTGGATTAGCCGTGTATTTCGAGCCACCTTACAGAAGAGTAATGGTTGTCAACCTGTTTGTAAATCTGGTAAGTCGAATTATCCTGTTATATTAATGCCATATACTAGTCGTGGTGGCCTAGTGGTTAAAACACCAGCCTCTCAAGTATGAGTGCGCGGATTCGATTCCAGGCCAGGCAAGTACCGAAATGCGAAATGCCCATGGTTTTCACATACATAACACTGCACAGACGTAGCTGGACACGAGCCCGGCTCCGTACATTGACCTCCACACCTGAGACAGTGGCCCGATGCGCCCGCCTGCCGCACCGCACTGCTGCCGGAGGCGGCCCCGGCCGCACCGCGTGCTTGGCGGCCACCGTGCCCGCGCCAGCTTGCTCGGTTGCCTGCGCCGCGCACGCCAACCACGTTAACGTGCGCCGACGACGTTGACTCCCCGGCGCCTACCCCACCGCGGGTCTCCAACAAGCGACCGCTGTCTGTTGATATTTCATTGACTTGTACGATCTTAATAGCTTATTCCAATGTGAGATCTTCTGTTCTCAGCAATCGATCACGTACAATCGAACTTGCTATGCCACAAACAATGCGGTCACGTATAAGCTCCTCTTCTAAATCTTTGAAATGAAATGAAATGAAATGAAATGAAATGAAATCGTTTATTAAGCAAGTAGGATCACTGATCACTTTTACACGTCATGTTTATTTTTTATTTTATTTTTTTAACTAGATGAAGCCGGCATTTCCTAACTGACTACCTCTGAGAAGAAATGGCCGAAACAAACTCAGGGATCATCGTCTTTTTCAAGTCCAGACATTAAAAATGAAAATGTTTACAATAATTTACCTTATAATTACGCATATTGCTTAATAAAAATTAACAATGCTTAACAGAGCGAGCAGCTCAATCCCAAGCTTTTTTGTCTTCTAAATAATCTGTGATTTTATAATACCCCTTTTTGCAAAGTTTGGCCTTTATATGGTTCTTAAATCGTTTAATGGGTAAGTTTCGAACGTCCATGGGAAGCTTGTTGTAAAAGTGTATACATTGACCCATGAACGAGTTGCCTACTCTGTGGAGACGAGTGTGATGTAAAGCAAGATTGTGTTTGTTCCTGGTATTTACATTATGAATATCGCTTATCTTCTTAAAATTCGAGATATTTTTATGAACATACATAAGATTTTCAAATATATATTGTGAAGCTACAGTCAGAATGTTCACCTCTTTGAACTTTTCTCTAAGAGATTCTCTAGGACCAAGGTTATAAATGGCTCGAACAGCCCTCTTCTGTAAAACAAAGATGGTATTGATGTCCGCACAAGTTCCCCAGAGAAGAATCCCATAAGTCATAAGACTATGAAAATAACTAAAATAAACAATTCTGGCTGTATCCACATCAGTTATCTGTCTAATTTTCTTAACAGCAAAGGCGGCAGAACTGAGTCTACCCGACAGCTTCTCAATGTGAGGACCCCATTGTAACTTGGCGTCAATAGTTAATCCAAGAAAAACTGTCGACTCGACAGGGATCAACTCTACTCCATTCAGTTGAACATTGGTACTTAGCTGCCTGACATTTGGCGTAGAAAATTTAATGACTTTAGTTTTTTTTTTCATTTAAAAGGAGGTTATTTACATTAAACCAATGGACAACTTTAGAGAGTGCATTGTTAACTTCGTCAAAGTTTGTTAGCTGACGCTTGACTTTAAAAATAAGAGAAGTGTCATCCGCGAACAATACTATGTTGTGATTATCCCTCACGTGATGAGGTAAGTCATTAATATAAATTAAAAACAAGAATGGACCTAGAATTGAGCCCTGCGGAACGCCCATGGTGACCACAGATCCTGCAGATCACTTGCCATTAACATCAACCCTCTGAATTCGATTATTCAGATAAGAAGTCAGAAGGTCGAGAGCTCTGTCCCTCAAACCATAATGGTACAATTTCCTGATAAGAGTATCATGATGTACGCAATCAAAGGCCTTGGACAAATCACAAAAATACCAAGAGCATCTTGCGATTCCTCCCAGGCCCCAAATATGTTCTTTAGCAACGCCACGCCCGCATCCGTAGTTGAACGACCCTTTGTAAAACCAAATTGTTTCACGTGCAATAAATTGTATAAGTTAAAGTGCCTCAACAATTGTTTCAAAATTAATTTTTCAAAAATTTTGCTCAAAGTTGGTAATATCGATATTGGCCGAAAATTCGTGGGATCAGTTGTACTACCAGATTTGAACAGTGGAATTACTTTGCTTAGTTTCATCAAATCAGGAAATACACCAGATGTGACACAAGAATTAAAAACAATTGCTAAGAAAGGTGCGATAACATCTATTATTGAAGCTACAGTGTATACTGACAAACCCCAATGATCGGCGGTTTTTTTTACATCAAGATCCTTAAAAGATTCTATAATGTCTTTAGCAGTCACAAATGTAAATTCAAAGTGATTGTCACATTCTGGAACACATTCTTTTAGTATGGCATATGCAGAAGTGGAGGAAGAAGACAAAGTTTTTGTTGTCATTATTGGAATATTAGTAAAAAAATTCTCAAACTCAGTTGCTACCTCCAAGTCCGCCTTTATATCTTCATCGTTAATTTTAAGATGGAAATCGCGGTTCTGTACTTTGGTTCTTCCAGTTTCAGAATTTATAATTCCCCAAGTTGTTTTGATTTTATTGCCAGAAGATTTTATTTTATTTTTAATGTGTATGGCTTTTGCTGAGGAACAGGCTCTTTTAAAAGTTTTTGAATAATTTTTAACAAAATCTTGAAAAGCTTCATCATGGTTAAATGTTTTTTCCTGATATAATTCATACATTTTTTCCCTGCTTTTATAAATACCTGGGGTTGCCCAGTCACTACATATAATACGGTCGCTAACAGGCAATGTTTTTTTTGTGAAAACTTTCATAAATTCACAATTAATGAGGTTAAATAGTACACTATACGCATGATCCGGATTGGCGTGATAAGGCAAGTCCGGTAGCCTTTCAATTAAATTATTTTTAAATTGTCCTAAACGATTTTCATTTATAGGAACAAAACTCACAAGTTTTCTTTGAGCTCTGACTTCACTTTTCTGAGTAAAAATAACTAACTGGCCACAGTGATCAGAGTCTAACTCGTTTATAATTAAATGGTCAGAAGGTCTTGAGTTAGTAAAGATGTTGTCTAAACAGGTGGCACTCGTGGCAGTTATTCTAGTCGGCTCAAAGAATCTTGCGTACAAGTTATAAGACTTAAATAATGACATAAATTTATTAACTGTAGCTGATTTCTCTAGAACATTAATGTTGAAGTCTCCACAAACAACAACTGTTTTGTTACTGCGACAAGTCTTTAATAAAACTTCCTCCATATATTTCTCAAAAATATCATAGGAAGCACATGGGGGCCTGTAGACACTTATTACAATGAACCGCTCAAGCTCGATGCAAGCAATTTCAATAACCCGCTCAACAGAGAGGCTTACAATATCAGTCCTTTCTTTAAATTTGAAATTGTTACGAACAATTATTAGGGAGCCACCCCTTATCATATTCACTCTGCTGAACGAGCTAGCAATCTGATGGTTATTAAAGCTGAACATGAACTGATGGGCTTTTAACCAATGTTCAGTAAGACAAACAATATCAATGTAATTACAGTTCATGAACAACTCCAATTCTAATTGTTTATTTATCACACCCTGTATATTTTGATGAACAATTTTAAGGTTATTATTATTCATTTTATTTTGAAAATTATTTGATGGGTGTGATATTATTATATCTTGGTTTACGGTTATGCTAGAGTTTAACTCTGTTGTCTCAATGTCCCTTGATAATGGGTACAAGTCTAACTTGGTATTTAAAATAGTGCTAGAGGTTGACTCTATTGTCTCAAGTTGTAATTTAAATAGCTTGGAACATATTCCAAGCTCTGCTCATTACCACTAAGTGTATTACTTAACTGCTCAATAGAAGCAGTATAGTTAGCCAAACACTTGGCTGACTTATATATATAGTATGATAGCGATTCTGCTACCTGTCCTTTATAAAAATTACAAAGATAATAGTTATCTTTGGTCATAAAATAATTTTGACTAATAAGTACATTAGAGTCAATAAATTCAAATTTTTCATTATATAATGTCATAGTTTGTAATGTCATATTACATCTATATCTAATTTTGTTTTCCGTCTGTGACAGGCCATTGCCATAAGGAAAGGCAAACAAAACTATTTTATTTACATTTAAGGAAGCTAGACTTTCAAAATATTTCTTAATTTTTACACTGTTTGCATTTCCCCTTCTCCCAATCAAAATAACAATGGTTGTGGATGGACTGTAATTACCACTTATAACTTTTTCTATAATTTTACTGTAAGATGCTTCAGGCATACAATAATTAATTACTTGGTCATTTAAATGGTGTTGTAGTGTATGACCCATATTTTTACCCATTTCATCGCAGTACATCAATATTTTATTTCTATTGTTTAACAATTTATTTGTTATTATTAATTCTTCTGTGTTTGGTGTGGCGAGGGAAGTACTGCTGAGACTGTCAAACAACTCCACAGTATGAGTCACTGATGGTGCAGACTCATTAGAGACAGCTGACCGTGAACAGCCCGATGGACCAAGATTACAATCAGGTGTTAGATTGTTCGTTAAAGAGTTTAACATTCTCTCGTTCTCACTACACAGGTCCACCAGACCATTCATTGCCAGAATATACTCTCCCATTTCCTTTTGAGAAATCTCATATCTTTAAAACAGCAATATTTACAATGCTGTTACATATTGATCGATCGATTCGCCAGTCTCTTGATTCCTAGTAAAAAAAATTGTACCTGGCCAGTGTAATATTTTGTCTCACGCCAAAATATTCATCAAACTTCTTTATTAAAAAAGTGACGTCATCCTTGTCACTTTCTTGAACGAAGGTAAAAGTCTCATACACATCGAACCCCTCGGATCCAATAAGATTGATCAGTAAACTGGCCTGTACACCATCTTCTTCTTTATGCACCCCAGATGCTTTTAGAAACAACATAAATTGCGTTTTCGATTTCTTCCACGCGTCAGCCCGGCTGACGGAGCTGCCTTGCAAACATAATTCCGACAGTGGTCGCGCGTGTTCCATACTTTATTAACACTACTAAATATAATTTGATTATATTACGACACTGATAATAGATTAAGTACGAGCTATTATTTGTTTTAACCGCTGTCACCATGTAACGTATTGAAACACCGCGATCAAGATGGCAACTACTTTATTATCTAATGTTGGTAGGTGAACATTACTTACTACACATTACAAACATATACCCACAACAGACACCAATGACTGAAGGCGAAGGAAAACATCTTGAGGAAACCTGGACCTTTAAGTCTGAAATCGCCAACCCGCATTGAGCAAGCGTGGTGA
This sequence comes from Sesamia nonagrioides, assembly GCA_017933935.1. Classification (NCBI taxonomy): domain Eukaryota; kingdom Metazoa; phylum Arthropoda; class Insecta; order Lepidoptera; family Noctuidae; genus Sesamia; species Sesamia nonagrioides. Next base: position 841,965 of record JADWQK010001117.1, read on the forward strand.
TTACGCTCAATCCTTCTCTGTATGAGAGGAGACCTGTGCCCAGCAGTGGGACGATAAAAAGGTTGATGATGATGATGATGATTAATGCATTACTTAATATAATTACACAATTTGAATGTCTTCAAGGCTAGAGTGAATAGGCTCTTAATAAACTAGTGCCCTTTACCATCAACGATTGTGTCACTGCTTACCATCAGGCGGGATTGCGGTCAAGCACTAGTTTACACTTTATATAAAAAAAACAAAATCAGTTGCAGAAAATAAAATAATAAAAATAATAAAATATTTTCATACATTGTCTTACGGACGGAAGTTGCTTGTGGGCGCCTTCAACAAATAGCTCTTGCTAATTTGTCTCTCAGATCGAGTCTCTAAGGCGCAGGCCAGACAGAAAAGACGTTAGACTAACCGCGTGGCTGACAGGGCCGACACAAAAGCTTATATCCTTTTCTGTATGTGAGGAGACATGTGTCCAGCAGTGGAACAATAAAAGGGTGATGATTAAACCACACATGATTTATACCATGTTTCTAACAAATAAAATAATAAATAGAATCTATATTCTATTACCCTAAAATAACATCAATTTTGTCGACACGATTGGTGCAGCGGCTGAGCGATCGACTGCTGCGCCGCGTGTCGTGGGTTCGATTTCAGCACGGACCAAATATTGATATGGCCTACAATTAGTTGATCCGGGTCTGGCTTTTTGTGTATGTGAATTTATATGTTTGTAAACGCACCCACGAACATGGAGAAATTCCTAGTGTAGGGCAACATTCTAAATTAGAATGTTGCCCTACATTAGGAATTTCTAGGAACTTGTTTCATTTTTTTTTTATTTTATTAGAATTTCTAATAAAATAAAATAAAATTGAAACAAGTTTCACCAAGTCTATTGAAACTTGTTTCAATTTTTAGGGTTCCGTACCTCAAAAGGAGAAAACGGAACCCTTATAGGATCACTTTGTTGTCCGTCTGTCTGTCTGTCTGTCTGTCTGTCTGTCAAGACCCTTTATCTCAAGAACGCGTGGACGTATCAAGCTGAAATTCACACGAAATACTCGGATCTATTGCCCCTTTAAGCTGTGAAAATATCAAACTTCTAAGCCAAGCCAATCAAAAGATACAGCCGATTATGTCGATATTTTCAACAAATTTTCGACACTCGCAAAGGAATCAAAACCTACAGGATACTTCCCGTAAACTCAGAATCTTGAAAATTGGCATGAAGCATTGTCATATAATGCAAATATAGGAAAAATTGCGAAAATCACATTTTTTTAGTTATATAATATAATAAACATATTTTAATAAAATGGAACTTACTACCTTATTTCTCACGAACGAATAAAGTTATCAAATTGAAATTTATACCAAATACCTAAGTCTATTGTCCCTTTAACCTGTGAAAATTTCAAACTTCTAAGCCAAGCCAATCAAAAGATACAGCCGATATGTCGATATTTTCAACAAATTTTCGACACTCGCAAAGGAATCAAAACCTACAGGATACTTCCCGTAAACTCAGAATCTTGAAATTTGGCATGAAGGATTGTCATATAATGCAAATATAGGTAAAATTGCGAAAATCTCATTTTTTTAGTTATATAATATAATAAACATATTTTAATAAAATGGAACTTACTACCTTATTTCTCACGAACGAATAAACTTATCAAATTGAAATTTATACCAAATACCTAGGTCTATTGTTCCTTTAAGCTGTGAAAATATCAAAATTCTAAGCCATGCCAATCAAAAGATACAGCCGATATGTCGATATTTTCAACAAATTTTCGACACTCGCAAAGGAATTAAAACCTACAGGATACTTCCCGTAAACTCAGAATCTTGAAATTTGGCATGAAGGATTTTCATATAATGCAAATATAGGAAAAATTGCGAAAATCAAATTTTTTTTTTAGTTATATAATATAATAAACATATTTTAATAAAACGAAACTTACTACCTTATTTATCACGAACTAATAAAGGTATCAAATTGAAATTTATACCAAATACCTAGGTCTATTGTCCCTTTAAGCAGTGAAAAAATCAAACTTCTACGTTAAAGCGATCAAAAGATACAGCAGTTTATACCGACACCTTAGACGAATTTCCGTCACACGCTAGGGAATCAAATCCTACAAGCAAAGACATTAAAATTATATTTACAATAGATAGGACATCACGAACAAAATCGTAAGCCAATACATTTATCGACTTGGTTAAAAGGCGCTCAGTCTAGTCTGCGCGTCAGGACGTAATTTGTGTCCACCAAGAATAAACATTTTCTAAGAAAATAATATGCCATGTTGCGCTTTGTGTTACTGTACATCTCGTTATAGTAAAACGACTGGACCTAACTTCGGAATGTTTTTCTATGAATTATTTATATTTCGTCTGCAATTCAAATTTAAAAAAAAATCTTAAATAGTTCTAGAAAATTTTCCATTATTGTAATAAGCGCCCTCTATTGTTGAGTAGTTTTACTATTTTCTTGTAGAGATGTAGTAATGTTGTTTATCGATTTAGTTATCGATAATACTTATTAAGATGAATACATTTTGTTGTATTTTATTGACATTTAAAATATAGCTAAATAAACTTAAAATATTACTATATTTCAAGTTTATTTATTATTAACTCTATTTAAACATAATCATATCATATTAATAAACAAAATTGAATGAACAATTACTATTCATTTATCTAGGTTTTTGTTATTTTTGGTTTCCGAATAAAAATAATGTTGTAGGGAAAAAGTGGATACGATTTGTCCAGATAGACCGTAGAGAAGAAAATTGGCTTCCGTCTCATTCGTCGAAATTATGCTCAATGCATTTTAAAAGAGAAGTTATCTACTTTGGAAAGACTTGTCGATCAAATTAAAAAAAAAAGAATCGGTACCTTGTATTAGAAATGAAATAGTAAGTTATTAATTTCAGTACTTTTCTACTTAACCGTAAAAATTGGAATAAAATTTACGGTTAAGTGGATAAGTACATAGATTACATAACTTATTTATAATGAAATATATTCATAAAATATGTAGGTACGTATATGTAGTACAATGATTGCGAGCTACTTTGTGATTTTGAGGATTCCGTACCTAAAAGGTAAAACGAACCCTAATCATGAGACTTCTCTGTTCGTCTGTCCGTCTGTCACCAGGGTTCCCATACAAAAAACGTGAATTTTTGCCGTTTTTTGCTCCATATTAATAACGGAAACAGATAGACACTTAAAATGTTCACAGAATATTTGGTTATATATTCAAATTACAAATAAATAATTAAAATAAAATAAATACTGAAGGCGGGCTCCCATACAATAACCGTGATTTTTTTGCCGTTTTTAAAGATAATGGCGTACGTATCTGGTAAAGGTCTTGCTCCAGCAGACTACCATTTTTGTCGTGATTTGGACAATTATCTACATGACAAGAAGTTTTCTTCCCAGGAGGCAGTTCTGCTTTCACACAGTTTGTGCAGTCTAGATCCTCAGAGTTCTACCACAAAGGCATAAACGACCTTCCTATATATTGATTATAAATGAATTATTTAAAAATTAAAAAATAAGCAATTATTTAGATTTTCAATACTAATCGGCAATTTTAAACTTTAACGCCTATTATATTAAAAGAATTATATAAATAACAAACTTGTAAACTTAAAATTACCCATAATTATTCTGCTTCCTAATTTTTTGTTTCAAGCTATCATAATGCGACAAAACATCGTCGTAGTAACTTCTTTGAATATTATCGATAACTTTATATCGAAATGATACAAACCCTACCACAGTTTTTTGCATTGCCATTTAAAAATATTTGCAAACAAACGTGTAAAAAGAATAATTTTGCTAAAAACGAAATGCAAACGAAAATTGCAAAACAAAATGCGCTTTATGGCCTAAAAGGTCTATTACACTCAAAAATCGCAATAAACTGAGCGTTAAAATAATTCGTAAGCATAAAACATCTAAAATGCCAATAGACGGTGTCACGGTAAATGAATAGTAGCGAATAAAATTCTAAAACAGTTTTTGTTTGTACAAGACAAGTTTCACTTAATTTGTTTACTTTTCAATATTTATTTACCCGATTTGAACTATACTAGGGTATTAAATCGGATGTGGCAACATAGACCACACTGGCCACCTACCGGGCAATAGCTGAATATATTTTATATAAACTTATTTCATTTTTACTATTTGATGTCTCCAATTGTCGATCTAACTTTGCTATATTGTACTAGATGGCGGAACTGAGCCATGGGATCACAGTTTTTCTATGCCATTTTGATACATGCCCTCTCTATAATATATCTTAAATCTCTTTGCCTACAAGGTACTTCCCGTGAACTCAGAATCTTGAAATTCGGCACGAAGCAACGTTATATTATAGTACAGACAGATAAAGGAAAAATTGTGAAAATGCTAAATTTGAAGTTACATAAAATACTAAAATATTATTTTTGCTTACATGACATGAAATATTTTTTTAATAATTATAAACTTACTACCTACCCTTTTTCACATGAACGCGTAGAGATATTAAAGTTGAAATTCATATCAAACACTTCTTAAATCTAATTGCCTCTAAACTGTGAAAAATTCTAAATCAATGCTAGTATTATAAATGCGAAAATAACTCTGTCTGTCTGTTACGCTTTCCCGCCTAAACCTCTCAACCGATTTTGATGAAGTTTGGCGCAGACAATCTTTAGACCCTGAGAAAGAACATAGGCTACCTTTTATCCCGGAAAAATTTGATGTTCCCGAGGGGAATTTAAACAGCGCGATATAACCGAACTCCACGCGGGCGAAGCCGCTGGCGGAAAGCTAGTACGTCATAAATAGTAAACCGCTACGTTTGTACGGCGGAACCCTCGGTGTGCGAGTCCGACTCGCATTTGGCCGGTTTTTTTTAAACCATGCATCTCACCTTGTCATTTACGCATCGATACACATCAAGGTACAAGCTGACTTCTGATTGTATGCTAAACATACAGCCTTGGCCAAAAGTATTGAGCACCCTAGAAATTTCGCAGTTGCACGGCAAGTATGCTAAAAAAAGCAAAACTGTTGTTTAAGGATTCTTTTATCGACATCTAAAATGGATTAAAAATAATCACTTATGCCGTAAAATGAATTAAAACACCTGGCTTCCAAAAAGTTTGGTATTTTTGCAAATTTTGTCTATACAACATTATTTTTTGTATATGCGAAACCCGAAACATGTGTCCAGTATTTTTAAGTAAAAAATCTTTGTACAAAATTTCAAACAGATGTAATGAAAACCATCAAGTTAAGAGCTTGCTATTCTACTTGGTTGTCCCAACAAAAATATGGTCACAGTTGAGCGCGGTGAATTTGAACGTGCACAAGTACTATGATCTATCGTAAGCTGCGTGCGCGCTGGGTATACACACTGCAACAGTTTTTAAATGTATTTGGGAAAAAATATAACATTGTGTAAAAATGATTGGAATCGATTCAGTTGTTTATTCTGAACAAACTGTATTCAGGTTTCACATAAAACATAACGTTGTGTGTATCAGTTCGCTACTGCCATTCGTTGTGGACACATCCGGTATTGCGATGGTATAGCGTGCTTTTGGTGATTGTTTTCGGAAGATGCCAAAAAGAAAAGAACTTTAATTAGAAAAATGTGTGCAGATACTGATACAGCCACGCTCAGCAAGGAAAATTACAAGTAGAGATTCCCAAAACTCAAATGTTCGCGTCGATCCGTGCAATATGCTATTGAGCGAATCTCTGCTACCGGATTTCATCAGAATAGGCCAAAAACAGGGCGCGAAGGTATCACTACACGCCATCAAGAAGTATATGTACAGACGACGGCAGGTCAAGCTACCTCAAACTGTCAGATATTCCCAATCAACCTTGAGCCTTAATTCTTTAGAGATAAAGTTGTCAATCTAATAAGGAAATCTGACTGATTATGGTAGCTTGATGTGCTGTCATCTGTACAGTGTGAGGACAGCTAGAGCTGGAAATATACCTATAGCTTGATGTGTTGCCGTGTATGAACAGTTCAGCCTAACGGGGAATAGAGGTCTAAACCGGTTCAAATAACGTTTACGCCTATTACTCTTTAGTTATATTTCCTTACTTTGTCAGTATTTTATTCGAAACTTGCTTGCCAACCGGCCAATTGTATAAACCTCATAAAAGAAGTTTATCATGTATTTCCAGAAGAAAATACGTTTAAGGTGAAGCCTATTCCCAATTTTTCAAATTGATGTTATTTCAATTTAAACAAATGCACATTTTATTTATTTAAATAAAATGTACATTATTTTGTTTATATTATGGATTATTATGGATTGTTTATATTTAGAGTGACCAGTCAAATTAGCCTCAAAAGTACCTATATTTATTAGCACTAAGCTGAAAATTAGCATAAAATATTGGAAACACTATTTCAATTTGTCAAAATTCCCAATCGATCCGACGATGTGTGTAAAAAAAATATATTCAAGGTATTAAAGTACTGTAAATAAAAATGCAAATAATCGTATTTGCTGTTTTTTTTTTAGCTAAACCTTACGTTTAGTTGAAATGAGTTATCAAATACAAATAATTATTGGGACAAAAAATACATTTTTCAATTTTTTTGTATGTACATTAATAATGCATTACAATGCTTTTCTAAAGTTATATGTACTTTCTAAAGTGTATCTTGGACACCAATGACTGAAGTTTTCCTTCAAAACATCTAGAGGAAACCTGAGCCTGTAGCCAATGTAACATCGCTTCGTAGCGAAGCGAAATCGAATACCAAACCAACCAACGGCGGGAACGATTGACCACGTGCTTTATCGCGTCGCGTGGTCTACCGTTCCCGTTGGTTGGTTTGGTATTCGATTTCGCTTCGCTACGAAGCGATGTTACATTGGCTACAGACCCTGGACTGAAATCGCCAACCCGCATTGAGCAAGCGTGGTGATTACGCTCAATCCTTCTCTCTATGAGAGGAGACCTGTGCCCAGCAGTGGGACGATAAAAAATGGTTGATGATGACGATGACAATAGGTACAATAGGTTTAGGTATCCCTGTCCCCTAAATTAGGCTAGGCCTGTATCTCACGGGGCAGTGTCCTGCTATAGAGTATGCTATACAACGTGTAACAAAAAGGGTATATTGTAACGCTTTATGTTACAGTGGATTTAATTATGTTAATAAATACTTGGTAGCTAGGAGCATTAAATAAAACAATAAACGGATACAATTACAAATTTATTTTATAATTACCCTGTGTCATAAATATATGACAAAACAAACTCCTAACTTACCTAGACGATTTCCTGACTCACTCCGTCTCGGGTCGGAGTGGGACAGGGAATCCACATGAGACAATTCAGCAAGCTCAGGGTCGCTTGATGAGGATTCGTGAGGTGAACCGTTGTGATCACGGCTCAGTCGTTACCAAAGTATCTCAGGTTATGCACACAATATCAAGCCAATAGCCTACTTAAATGCAACCTGTCGGAAAGCCACTCTCAATCGCTAGATACATCAAAATAAAGAAACAAGGACAGGGAGTCTACGTTTCAGATTAGCTCTCCTGCCTAACGCCTCTGGATTACGCCTCCAGATTACACTTCTAGATTACGTTACTGGATTACTCTTCTAGACTGCGGTACAAAGACCCTTGGCTTCACTAACTGACGGGTGTCAGATTAATGCACGGTTGAACGCGGCCTGCGGGATTAGGTATCTCGGGAACACCAGGAGCAAAATAATCATGACAGCTTATACCTGTCTAGTCGTCGTCGAAAGAGAACTTGATGTGCCGTACCATCAGGGTTCAGCCACATCCACTCCAACAAGCCTGATCCAATGGGAATCAAGGCCACCAAAGATAAATTAACGCGACGCCTCCCAAAACGGGTTCCCACCCTAGGCCCGCCAATAGAGCCAAATCTAGAACAACATTTAACCTAATTCAGTACCTACTACAGAACAAGAAAACACGTGGAGAAAATATTCCGGGTACAGAAACGAATACTCACAGAGAGATGAGCCAGACTTCATATGCACCGCCCCATGGGGCTTATTGCACCAAACGCCAGCCTTGGGTACCGGCTATTTCCACAAAAGAACTCGCGACACCACGCAAGCTTCGGTCATTCTTTTTCTTTCTCGAAGCTTCCCTCCGTTCCGACCGACCGCTCCCAATTGTCTTTTCCTGAACCATAGACTCGTGCGTTCCGCGACTTGTATTTTTAACTCAGACTCATGAGTTGGTTCTTAATTTTTTAATATCTTTATTTTAAGTCCTTCTTTTATATTATATTATTTAACCCGGTCGTTCTTTATTTAAATTTATTTATTATCTTAACGACCGTCCTTTCGCGCAACGCCATCTCTCGGCTCGATGTAAAATATGTGACCCGAGTTCAGCCCTAGTCCACGAGATGTCGCCTGCTGCTACATTTTGCTACGTGACAATATACATACCAAGTGGACGGCCTCTTGATAAGATAAGAAACGATACGGGAAGGGTTCTCTAACCTTATGTTTACATGGTAGGAAGTTATGAATTATTCCAATACATATGATACCAGAAACCGCAGTTTCAAACTGAAATCAATACAACACTAGCAAAAAGCCAGCTGATCGGGATCATTGAACAGTTCATCAATAAAAACAAACCTCTTACTACTAGTATTTCTTCAAACAGTGGATAAAGGGTTCCGGATGTTTATTTTTCTTAACATTTTTTTTTTCGGAAAAATAATTTTACGTACAAATAAGTTTTTTCTACAAAAGCTAACTTTATGTTTGTGAACAACAAACCAAGTCATAAAATAGGGCGAGTGCGTGCGCTGGAAATCGAAAAACGTCTAGCGGCTTTAGTCACCTACGTAAAACAATAAAAAAACGCAATTTATTTTATAAATGAGTAAACTTATCTAACAAATCGATAGAACCGAGTTGGTAACTCTCTCTCATCTAAAGCGCATTTCCCGGTTGTATCCGCGGCTTTCGCTTTGGAGCCCGGGATCCGCCTCCAGTCCAACCGGGTTCGGCTGAATACCAGTATTTTACATGGAGCGAGTGCCATCTAACCTCCACAATCCAGTTTTTTTTTTTATTAGTTATAAACTAGTGCTTAACTGCAATCCCGCCTGATGGTAAGCAGTGATGCAATCGTTGATGGTAAAGCGCACTAGCTTATTAAGCCTATTTATTCACTAAAAAAAAAACTGAGTGAATAGGAAGGAAGACGGCAGTTGAGCGAGGTGATGCAATGTTTAACCCAACAACACGACCAACGATGCTGCGCCAGAGGATGATCTAGAAACCCTCCACGACCAAACTCCCGACACAACAACATTAGGCACTTCGTACCCGGCAAACATCGCAACACAACTGCTCAGACCCGTCCACCGTACGGCACGGTACTGGGCAGTTACTGGGTAATACGATATCCCTTGGTAAGACTGGTTGTCTCACAGATCTACGAATGACAGCCGGGACCAACGGCTTAACTAACGTGTTTTCCGAAGCACGGAGGATACACACAAACACCCAAAGCTGGAACAACTACTTGTAGGTCATACAAATATTTGTTCCGCGTGGGAATCGAACCCGCGACACGCTGTGCAACAGTCAATCGCTTAACCACTACGTCAATCGTGCAGTCAACTACCTGCAATTCATTCAGTAGCTACTCAATCCTACTTCCTACTAATAAAATGCGAAAGTTTGTAAAAATGTTTGGAGGAATGGATGGATGTATCCATACATACATTCTTACAAATTTTCGCATTTAAATACTAGCTACTCCCTGCGGATTCACCCGCGTAAGTTTCGATCCCCTGGGAATATCGAGATAAAAAGTGTCCTTTATGTTAATCCTGGTTATAAACCATATCTTTGCCAAATTTTATCCAAATCAGTTCAGTAGTTTTTGAGAATCGAGTTGGTAACTACAACACACTAAATAATACCCAATCTATTAACTACATTCCTATAAATTTCCTTACGTAACTAATTCTTTTCATGTCGGTTGCCATTTGCCATACATAGGTAGGTACTTAGTTTATGAAAAATTAATTACTTAGATAAACGTGCGAAAGAGACTACGAAAAAGGATTTCATATCTGTTCAAATGAACCCAAAATATCATTTCTAAACAACTTATGCGTGTCCTAGTACAAAAAAGGTCCCCATGAGTTCCGTAGATAAATTAAATTTTAGGTAGTCTTTGCGTATTTACTTCTGCGACATAAAAGTTTTTGCCTTTTGCAAAAATATTATAGCTTAAAACTCAGCAGTAGATAGATAGAGTACAGTACAGTCATAATTTACCTTTTCAAAATAAATAAAAAATACGCAAATGTACTAGGAGTGCAACAGATACGAGGATTGTTATCGCTAAATTAAACAGCGGTTCCGCAATCACAGAACCCTAATTGAATGTCCTAGCTCAAACATATGAAATTGAATACGATAAAATATTATCTCTCAGTCGCGTACGCCGACGGCGTGCATTTTGTGAGAGAGATGACAATATTTCCGTTATTTTTATCCGTTATTCCACACATATATTATTGTTGTATCAGTGACTTTAGAACGCGCCGAAAGCAATCATGTTGAACATGATAAAATATTGTGTCTCGGTCGCGCGCGCCGTCTGCGTGAATATTTTAAGAGAGATGACAATGTTTTGTTCCATTTGTCTACTATCTTTGGCGAAATATTTGAAAACGCCGAAAGTGAAATTAAGTACCTAAATAAATAAAGTTCAATTTTTCATAATTCCTATTAGTTCAGTACACTAATAAGAATCGAACTTGAGAAGTCGCGTGCGCGCTCTGCGATTTTTGTGTTGTGAAGTTGTGACGTGTACAATCATGGCGTTAAACAATACTGAATACTTTGAGATGATCATGTGTATCGGAAGACAGGACGGTAATGTGCGAGCTGCTCGCGAACTTTATCGTCAGCGATTTATCGATGGTAGGGCAGAAGGTGAGCGTCGACAGCTCCCTTCGGTGGCGTGTTTCCATAGAATGGTACATCGTCTGCACCAAACTGGTTCTTTTCACGCTCCTGGATTAGGGGGTCGCCCGAACACTACCGATCCAGATTTAGAGGAAGCCGTACTCGAACATTTCGAAAATAACCCACGTACTAGTACTCGGCGAGCTGCATTAGCGCTGGGTGTGTCTAACCATATGCAAGTATGGCGAGTGTTGAACAATGACGGTCAGCACCCATACCACTTCCGTCGCACCCAGGAACTGACACCTGCAGATTTTTTGCCTCGCGTGACCTTCTGCGAGTGGTACTGCGGTCAGGTAGCAGCTTCGCCAGATTTTGGCTCAAGAGTACTGTGGACAGATGAAGCGTCATTCACGAGAGCAGGGATAAGCAACATACACAATGACCATGTTTGGTCTCACGCTAACCCGCATGCTTCTACGGAATCGTCGTTTCAACACCAATGGCGACTAAACGTGTGGGCTGGTATTTAACAATTTAATCTTCCAACACGATGGCGCTCCAGCACACTATGCACGTGATGTTCGGGAGCATTTAGATATGCGTTTTCGTCAGTGGATTGGGCGCGGTAGCAGACATGTACCTTGGCCACCGCGGTCTCCAGACCTAACTCCATTAGACTTCTTTTTGTGGGGGTATATTAAAAACATAGTGTACGCAATGCCGTGTGACATAGCAGAGCAAATGAGAGAGCGAATCGAAGCCGCTTTCAGGACAGTGACACCAGGGCCTGTAGACAAAGTAACATCGCTTCATAGCGAAGCGAAATCGAATACCAAACCAACCAATGGCGGGAACGATAGACCACGCGACGCGATAAATCACGTGGTCAATCGTTCCCGCCATTAGCTGGTTTGATATTCGATTTCGTTTCGCTATGAAGCGATGTTACATTGGCTACAGGGGCAGACATGCTACGGAATGTCCAGGTGTCGATACACAAACGAGCGACCTTGTGTGTACAGTACCAAGGGCGTCACATCGAACCACATCTCTAAAAAAATGTAAGTTAATTAAATTATTATTTTTAATTTTCATATTTATTTTGCTAATTGTTCGGACTATGTTGAGCTATTTTTGAGGCAAAATTTAAGTAGGCAGGTAGGTAGGTAGGTACAAAGTACCGGGCGGGCCACTGTCAGCATCTCATGGACGCGCGCGTCGCAGCCGCGCGTTTCAACAATAGGTAGGCAGATAGGTACTAGGCGATCAGAATTACAGAAGAAATGTTTTGTAATATTAGCAAGTGACTTGGAATGTTGTTGACCCTCCGTAGTGTTGTTACACGTTTGTTAATATTTGAATTCAAGAATCATGCGATACCAAGGATACCAAGAATTTGGTATCAATTCTTCGAGTAATTTATTTTGAGCTGAAACTTTGTGTAGAGTTTCTATACCACCTATAATCTTCAGGGGTTCTTGATGTATATACCCTTTTTGTTACACGCTGTATAAAACAATTTTGGGAGATGTGATAAAAAAAATAAGTGAGACAAAAATTATTAATCTAAAAATACTTTATAATAATTATTAATTTCGGAGTTATAGTGATGCGATTTTATTTCTCATGATGGTTACAATCAATCCTGTCATTGCCGATTCGGCTTGAGATAGAGTTCTGGGACATGTCTTTGTTTTAAGCGGGAAAGCGTAATAGACATACAGACTGACAGAGTTACTTTCGCATTTATAATATTAGTTTGGATGTCGACTTCAAATCATTTAGTCCAAATGGGCACATAAAAGGACATACTTTTAGTTTGGACATCAATATCTACAAAAAAAAAAAAAATGGTTCTAGTCTTCCCTTACAATAGGTAAGTATTGAGAAGAACAGGCAAGAAACTCCACCCCTTAAATTGTTTTGCTGTATTTATTTACATTGGATAAATAAGTTTATGTACTTATATTTCTTATAAAGTTGCCCCACAATATTATTTATTTATTTTATTTTCTTGTACCGTTTTCACGGTTTGTCTGTGGGAACGAAACAAACAGTGCATCAGCAATAATTAATTATTACTAGCAAAAAAGTTACATCAACAATATCAGGTCTTACAGAATTGCTTACAGACTACTGAGTAAGAACATTTTGAGTGACCTGGCAAATTTTCTTTTTGGAATTACTCCTCTGTCGTGGGTGCGTTCACAAACATTTAAACCCACGTACACCAACAGCCAGATCCGGAACAAGTACTTGTAGGCCATACAAATATTTGCTCCGTGCGGGAATCGAACCCGCGACACGCAGCGCACAGTGGATCGCTCAGCCGCTGCGCCAATCCTGTCGTCGAAAAAGTTGTGTTCTTCATAATACCGTCAGCAATAATTTTCTGCTTTGTGCGAATTAATATAACCTTGAATGTTCATTTTGACCGGGCTATTAGCACTCTTGAAAATGTTATAAATATGTCTTAAGATGTAGTGTAAACTGGCCTTTATTATGCGGGAGTTAAAGATATTTTTCCATAAACTTTATTTCTTTTTTCTATAACAGTCCGAACGGCTCAGATAATGTGTACCTTTGGAATCTTATCAAATTTTCGATGTTTAATTTAATATAAATATTAGATTTTCTGAGTACTCGGCTGGTGCGGCGTGTGAATATGTGGAAGGACTCGCTCGAGAACGGAGGTCTGAAACTCAATGTGGCGAAGACCGTGTATATGGCTAGCAACACAACAGTCCCCATGTCTGTGCGCATAGGCGGTGACAAGGTCGAGTGCACAGACCAGTTTAAATACTTGGGGTCTGTACTCCACGCGTCCGGCGACATTGATTGCGATGTCAGGGCACGTATTTCCGCAGCTTGGGCAAAATGGCGTGAGGTGACGGGTGTTATTTGTGACCCCAAAATGCCGGTTAAGCTTAAGGGGCAGGTCTATAAGACCATCATTAGACCTGTTCTCCTCTATGGCAGTGAGGCGTGGCCTGTGCTTGAGCGACACAAGCAGGAGCTGCGTGTCACGGAGATGAATATACTGCGGTGGATGTGTGGAGTTACGCGGAAGGACCGCATCAGGAACTCCCGCATCCGTGGCAGTCTTCATGTCCGTGACATAGCGGACAAACTGCAGGAGGGTCGCCTACGTTGGTACGGTCACGTCTTACGAAAACCGGTATGTTACGTGGGTCACAAATGTTTTGCCATGGCGCCTCCGCCGGGCCGGAGCAAGCGGGGTAGACCAAAGAAGTGCTGGCTTGACGTTGTAAGAGATGACATGCGTGCCAACAATCTCACACCACAGGATGCTAAAGATCGCGCGAAATGGAGGAAATTAAGCAAGAAAGCGGACCCCGGGCTCCAACGCGAAAGCCGCGGATGCAACCGGGATAAACGCTGAGATAATGATGATGATGATTAGTTTTTCTGAGTACATCCTTGATAAGTGACATCATTGCTCACTTAATGCATGAGTCAACGCTATTACCATATCTAACTCTTTGAGTCAACAATCAAGCACAAGCATAACATAAATGCGCTCTTTCCCTTTTTTGCGTACGCCTATACCCGCGAGGCGCGACCCAGCTGTGCTACTTTTACCTGTGCAAATTATGTATTTACCTACCTTGCTGGTTTCAATTAACTCTATAAAAGAATAGTAATCCAGATAGCATTCGACCTTTGAGGAGTTGCTAGAACCTTCCGTCTGACGCAGGTCCTCACCGGACACGACTGTATCGGGAGGCTCCTGTTCTGTATAAGCCGGGAGGAGACGCCAGGGTGTCACCACTGTGTGGATCGGTCTGAGGACACGGTGGAGGTCTACCCGGCTTGGGCAGTGCACCGCCGTGTCCTGGAGTGGCGGCGATCGGCGGTGATCTCCCGCGTCCGACCCTGGTCCAGGCCATGGTCCGGAGTGAGAGTGCATGGCAGGCCGTCACCTCCTGCGAAGCAGTAATGCTGGCAAGGTAGGAGGGGGAACGCGTGAAGGAGCGGAAATCCCAGCGCATTCACGCCTCTTGTGGGAGATAACATAGAACTCCCGGTCACCATAGGCGCGGGTTTGCGGGCGGTGAGCAGTGGGCAGCTCGCCGCTCGGTAAGGACCAGGCCCGAGTCGACGCGCACCTCAAAGGATGTCAGCACACCGATGCCTCCTGGGTCAGGGTTGCGGGCTGGTTAAAAAAAAACCATGGCCCTGGCCTACAGGCAATTGAAGGGACACAGGTGGGTTTTAGTCAATAAAAGTCTGACACGCCCTTCCGCTCCGCCCGGAGCGGGAGAGGTCATCTGATGATTTCCCAACCCAAACAAACAAAAAAAAAATCAAAGGTAGCATTCAATGCGGTAGCCTAGTATTCAGCGATAGGCGGTAGCCTAGTTGACCGGCCCGGACTTGTAAGTTGTAGGTCGTAGGTTCGAACCCAGCAGGCGCTTTACTTTGTGTAAATATGGTAGATTATGGCCTACTCCCTCTCACCGAGAGGAGGCCTGAGTCCCAGGCGTAGGAACATTATAGGCTGAATATATGTATGTAGACGCTCAAGAGTGCGCTCACTCTACGGTCGCTCTATCCAGCATGAGTCGAGAGAAATCGCAGGACCGAATCTATGTTCCTAACTTCGGACTGTCACTGTGAAATTCTTAATGAAAAAACCAAATAATATTTTGACCAACCTGAGAATCGAACTAGGACTACTCGCTCAGCGGTCGTACTTGCGATCACTACGTCAACGGGGTAGTTACTCTACAATACCATAATAATAGCATTCAAATGAACCTGAAGTCTGAGCAGTGCATTTACAAAGCCCTAGCCGTTACAGTGGAAGTCCGCTTCTCCCAGTACGGTAGAGTCCCATCTAAAAACAAAAGTAGGAACACCTTAATATCTGTAATATCATCTAAAAAAGAAAACCAACCAAACGTTAATATGTAAATCAAAACATAGCTGTTTAATTAAGCGTTATTCGTGAATAAAATATGGAGTTAAGTGGGGTTTATGAAAAATAAGATATGTATAAAGATTCGAATTGAGAACGTCCTCCTTTTTTTGAAGACGCTAAAATAAATGAGCCAATAAAAAGAAACTTACTAAGATTAAGAAACCTAAAATTACGCGTTGGTAACATGTATAAAAAAACCGAGAAACGAGTTTTTTATTTACCAATAGAGTCACAACATGTTCGACGTTGACTTAAAGCATCTGCGACATTTGATGTAAGCGTAGTAAGATTTGTGTAGTTTCTTGTAAACAACTCCGTTGGTATAGGTGGTTAATATTAGTAAACAATCAAAAAAAAACCTGATCCATATGTTTTTTCCGCAAGGAGGTCGAAAGTTTTCATACGGAAAAGTCAAATAACAAAGAAATTGCTACTATATCTCAAAGAGCAGTTGAAGGCTGTTGTTGTCTTGGAGTTCTTGGTCACCAATGGCTGATTACAAGGTGAAGGAAAACATCTTGAGGAAACCTGGACTTTCGAGTCTGAAATCGCCAACCCGCATTGAGCAAGCGTGGTGATTACGCTCAATCCTTGTGCCCAGTAGTGGGACGATAGAAAGGTTAATGATGATACATACAGTCTACTGCTTCTAACTTCTTAGGTCGAGAAATGTATATTAAACTATCTTAATTCTTCAACTTTTAGAATCGCGATATCTCAGGAATGGTAATTCTTAGAAAGAAAGTATAGGGTAGGTACTATTTAAGTAGATAACAAATATTTGTCTAGGCTACTTTAAAAAGAATATCCAAAATGCCTTTTTTGACCTTTGATCCGAATAATATTTTAAACATACATGTGAGCGATGGAGACTTTCAACCTTAAGTCCCCAAAGTCTCCACCAAAATTGACCTCTGTCGGAATTTTAGTATTTTTTTAAATTTAAAAGCTAGCGCTTGACCGCAATCCCGCCTGATGGTAAGCAGTGCTGCGATATTTTGACCGGAATAAAAGTTGGTTTATATTTGAATTATGATTCGATAGACGAAGCGAAACAGCGTGTATTTTTCCTATTCGTAGTGTTATTTAACTCGGGAACATTTTTTTTCTATAATGCCTAATGGATGTACCATTAGGCATTATAGAAAAAAGCTATACATTACCAGTTTGAGCTGAACTTGCATTTTATAGGTTTTTCGTAAAATCAGAAATCAGCTTGTTTTCGTTATGGTTGCCTTGATGTGTAGCCATGTGAGCCCATGTGCAGTCTTTTCGTCCGCGTCCGACTCAGTCGCACTTGGCCTTGGATTTATGAGATATATTTACTTTTAGTTATTTTTTTAAACCAATGGAGTGTGTACCAATAGCTTATGCACAAATCGACTCTGTACATATTTAATGGCAATAGGTTCGCCCACTTCTATATGGAACTTAAACAGTACTGCCTAAATGTGGGTGGTACTACATTTTTTTGCGGACGAAAAATTATCAAATGACCTCTCCCGTTCTGGGTGGAGCGGAAGGGCGCTTCTACTGACTAAAACCCACCCGTATTCCTTTTATCTATTCACTTGCCTGTGCGCCAGGGCCATGATTTCTTTATTGAACAAACCACAGCTGCTTTCTACCTAACCATCATCATCTCAGAGTTAATCCCAGTCGCATCCGAAGCTTTTTCAGCTTTGAAGTCTGGGGTCCGCTTTACCAGTCTAATTGCTGATATTGGCTAAACTTCGATATTTTCCGTGAAGCGACTACCGTCTGACCTCCACAACCCGAAGGCGATATCGAAGCATTGCAGTTAGACCAATTGTTGGACTTTTGAGGGCTCGCAACAACCCGTAACGACTGCCGTTAGATGTTCGTATGGCAACCGGGAGCAACGGCTCAACGTGATTTCCGAAGCACGACCAGACCAGCCCCCTAATCGGCGAACACAATTTTGTCAAATGATTGCAAATAGTTGGGATCGTTAGGACCAAACGGACCAATGGGCGGTCCAAACGATCGCAACTGATCCCAACTAGTGGCAATCATTTGCCAAAAATGTGTTCGCCGATTAGGGGCCAGTGCAAATATTCATATTCATGCATACTAATATTTGCACTGCACGGGGATCCCGCGCCTTCTTGCACAGCGGCCGCGTTCGCTACCGCTACGCCACGGAGGCTGTCTGCCTAACCATTCGGGATAATCTGGCGTGATTTTATATTATGCGATTTTGTGTTCTACTTAAAAGATGTGTTAGTATGTCAGGGAGTAATCCCATAGTGAATCACATTGTCACAGTGTTGTTTGAACAGCCCAAGGACTGACTGACATACTTAAGGTCTGGCAGTCTTTTGAATAACCTTTCATAAAATAAATTTAAATAGTTGATAATTTCCTTTCTAGGTATTCGAGTACTGGGTACGGACATTAGAAATGAAAGGCTGGCTTCGGCGGTCTCCCGGCAAGGAGACCCTAACCTTCATGATAGGAAGCGCCATCTTCTTCTATCTTATGCGATTAGATAGAGATAATGACAAACGGACGCCTCTGTTCTGGTATGTATGGTTTAATCATCCTCTCCCTTTTTTTACCATGCTGAAGTTGGTTTTCAGTCTAGCTGGATGCTGCGTGATTACCTACCGATTTGTTCTGTATTCTGTATAGTGGTAGCCTAGTAGTATCGGCTGTGATTTACAAGTTGTAGGTCGTAGGTTCGAACCCTGAAAGTGGCCCGGTCTGAGGATCCTCCCTTTTCTATGGATGATGAGTGAGCTTTACACGCTGCTTCTCATATCTCCACAAATTTATCTGTATATTCGTATGTATATAAAGTTGCTTAAATCAGTTCTATATTTTAAAAGGATGTTACGGACAGTGTTTATGTTCTTCAACATTATTTCAGCCGAAAGATGTCCACTGTTGGACACAGGCTTACCTACCTGCAATTCCGACTGTTTCTACGCTTCCCGCTTTGAGCTTTTTTGCTCTGCTAGTGTTTCGAATCCCGCACGTGTACAGGCGACAGTAGGCTTAGTACGGGTTTTCATTACGAAACTCGATTGTCGATATCGAGCGCGTTTGACTCATCGATTGACCCGCTTCAAGGTTGTAAGAATTCTCAACCAATGAGAGCGCCAAACGCGCTCGATGTCGACGATCGACTCTCGTAATGAAAACTCATACTAGGCATACTGCACATCTACTACATCTGCTACTACATTTTCTTAGATTTCTCTATTAGATTTTCAACTTTCATTTGTAAAGCATTAAGGCTCAAGTTTGATTGGGAATATTTGACAGTTTTGGGTAGCTTGACCTGCTGTCCTCCGTACATTAGCTGTAGTTATGTTATATGTATAGTATTTTAAGTTTTTATGTTGATATAGTATTGTATATGTTTATATAGGCCTTGATGCCAGAAATAAACGGATAAATAAATAATTGAATATTTGACCTACAAGTAGTTGTTCCGGGTCTGGCTCTTATGATTTTAAATGTTTCCAAACGCATCCACGACACAGTATCCTAGAGTGGGACAAAGTTTAATCTAAAAATAAAAAAAAATAAAAAAAAAAACTGGCCCATACTTTGCCACTTCAAACAGTAAATATTATTATTTACTTAAAGGTTCTTCACACCTCCGCGGGTATCTAAAGAAGTTGGTGAGCCAGTAACAGGGATTGAGGGCAGAAGTCCCGCGTGCCCACACAAGGGACCGTGCATCAATTATATTTTAAAGGTATGTTATGGCATGGTGGAACCAAAGTCACCGACATAGCTCTTCGAGTCGCTAAAATTAAGTGGCACTGAGCGGAGCACATTGCTCGTAGAACCGATGGCCGATGGGGCAGTAAGGTTCTGGAGTGGCGGCCACGTAACGGAAGACGCAGCGTAGGGCGGCCCCCAACAAGGTGGACTGATGACGTGGTGAAGGTCGCGGGAAGCCGATGGATGCGGGCAGCACAAGACCGGTCATCGTGGAAAGCCTTGGGGGAGGCCTTTGTCCAGTAGTGGACATCTATAGGCTGAAGAAGAAGAAGAAGATGGCATGGTGTAAGACTTACACCATTTACTTACTCTGTAAGTTGTCAGTACGTCTGATTAATTGCGATCAGCTCGCCTATGACATGTTGAAACTATCGTTGTTCTAGTGACAGAGATGGAGCTATACTTCATGAATAGCGTTATCCCATTTTCATATCGGCATAAGGATGGCGTCCTCCCATGGGTGTCGTAGGAGGCGACTAAGGGACCTCTCGCCAGGGAAGCGGGCAGCAGCGCTTCTTCTGTGGCATATGAAATTTCTGCAATCCCCAACTCGCCTGCCAAGCGTGGGGATTATGGCGAACCAAATGCAATGAAAGCCTTGAAGGAGGCCTATGTCCAGTAGTGGACTTCTGTAGGCTAAAGAAGAAGATAATGGTGGTGTTAACACGTCATAGTACGGCTTCTGTTCTTTTGTTTTGATTGGCGTATGGGGACTTAAACAATGATGGCACATCGACGCACAATTTTTTACCATGGACAGCAAGTATGTTGACGACCGTGTTCGGTAATAAAGTAAAGACTAAGGAGTAAGTAGCAGACGGCGATCACCCCGCTGCCGCTGTGACGCCACGCGCGTCTCCTAGCGACCTTTGTATTCTTGAACAGTTACTAACTCCATTTTAAAGAGTCATGAAGATATTTGTAGTATTTACCCTATTTAGATCAATTTCTCATTTAACATTACAGGGCACGGCGCAACTCTTGGGCGTAGGCTGCGCTATGACGATGCTAAGGACATTAATACCTAAAATATTGACTCCTGCCAAAGCTTTCAAGTCTTTGAGATTATCACATATGAAGTTAGGGCTATTCTTTGGTGGATACATCGGGATTTATAGGGTGAGTTTATAGTTACATTCTTTTTGCAATGAGTTACCTTTTCCAGTAGACACCTGCCAATAGTTTCTGCATAAGGCTAAGAACTCACGGAGCGGATTTCAGCCACATCCGCAGGGGTTGCGGGC
This sequence comes from Sesamia nonagrioides, assembly GCA_017933935.1. Taxonomy (NCBI): domain Eukaryota; kingdom Metazoa; phylum Arthropoda; class Insecta; order Lepidoptera; family Noctuidae; genus Sesamia; species Sesamia nonagrioides. Next base: position 862,903 of record JADWQK010001117.1, read on the forward strand.
CCGCAGCTTCTGTAGAACGATTTAGATGTAAAAAATTAAAGCATATTTCACGACGCGTTTTACGCCCGCGGTGTGCGCGGTTGTTTGCGGGTCCCGCTACACCGGCGGATATCTTGTATCGGCGGGCGCGGGCCGGGACACCTGCCAATAGTTTCTGCATAAGGCTACGAACTCACGGAGCGGATTTCAGCCGCATCCGCCGGGGTTGCGGGCCCGCAGCTTCTGTAGAACGATTTAGATGTAAAAAATTAAAGCATATTTCACGACGCGTTTTACGCCCGCGGTGTGCGCGGTTGTTTGCGGGTCCCGCTACACCGGCGGATATCTTGTATCGGCGGGCGCGGGCCCCGGTCCCGCAGCCGCGGCGGTTTGCTCCCGCGCGTTCTACAACCGCCCATCTTGCGATAATCAACCGCCAAGTTTGCGGGTGATAATCGCTACCGCGACGGCTTCTTAACTTTTTTTGTTTTGAAAATAAAACTACATTCCGCCACCGCGGCGGGTGCGGGTGAATACTGCTTCGTGAGTCCTTAGCCTAAATCTCACCGTAAAAAGTTGGGTGAAGTGAGTTCAGAGTGAGATGTCAATAGTGTCAATTCTTTAGCAATAGTTAGAATGACAGGTCACTTTATGCTCACTGCAGTTCTCACGGTGTTACAGAATAGCTGAACGGCTGAACTGGTTTCTTGTTGGAGGCTTAAATACCTACAATATTGGTACTGTAGGCATTTAAGCCTCCTGGGGGAACAAACGACCATTAGATTCGTTTAGATTATAATAATATTACTTTCCTTCACCATTTTCCTTTCTTAAAACGGCGAAGGAAAACATCCTGAGGTTAGTGAGAGTGAGGGCCCAGTGCGGGTACGGCCCACTCCCTCTTACCGAGAGGAGTCCTGTGTCCCAACAGTGGGAACATTATAGGCTGATTATGATGATAATAATAATAGTGACTAAAGTAGTTATTATGAACACAAATCCTAATAAAACTATTTGACGAGTATCTTTCTTCACTCGTATTCGCACAGGACATATTTAGGGTATCTCCTTTATTAGCACGCCAGGAAGGCTCCACCTGTAAGCGGACGGACGATTTTAAGTATCACCGTAAAAGTATTAATTTTATTATTTATAATTTCAGCATAAGGTAAGCAGTTGGGGAAATGTTCAGTGTTAAAAGAAACTTTTAATTATATAAAGCCCAAATATTGATTATAACCTTCCAATTATTATTATCTTAGACAGATTGTAAATTATAAAAAAAAAGTACAGGTCTCCCAAAGTGATAATGCACATAGAAAATTTTGAATACGACCGTTCGGCAACGTTCGTATTCCCTAGAGTGGTTAAGTGCATTTTCAACAAAGCAACAATTGGCAAAGATCTGCGTGAGCATAATTAATTTGGGAATACTGTACAACCTTGTTATCAAAAAGACCATCCCTTGACTTTCCTTTAAAAAAATATATGTATTTATGTTTTTAGTTGCTCAAAATAAACTAGTGCGTTTTACCATTAACACATCAGGCAGGATCACGGGCAAGCACTAGTTTATAGAATAAAAAAATAGTGTGTAGACCAAGCCAGACTACCTGAAACTTTAAAATTTTCGCAATTAATCTTGAGCAATAAAGTTGAAAATGTATTATAGTACATTACGATATTAGTGCATGTTATAACCAATACGCACGTATATCGTACGACGTTTTTTAACACACTTGCGAGGAAACAGAAAAAAAGTATTTTATATTTTGTTCATTTTAAATAAACTCAATCTGTAAATGCACACTGTTGCTTTCCCGCCATTAGTATTATTATTTGCCATTTCAAATATGGAACAGCGCGCAGCGCGAGCCGTGCGGCGGCGATCAGTTCCATATTTACTTGAAATGGAAAATAATGCTGTTATGGAATTTGTATGGACTATAACTTAACTATTTGCTTTGATAACACGCGTTTGTTATGGCCTGCTTTACATATTTAAAACCATCATTACGCACTAATATCGTAATGTACTATAACTTGACATATTGTAGTAGTTTGATGTGCTGGCATGGCATCTAATAATTCTACCATTAACCTACTTATAGATGACCATTCTAAATTAATGTAATTGATTCTCGTTTTAGTTAGTGGTCTGCATACTCTGTCGGGCGCAGGGCAAGGACAGCGCGTTGTATGCGATACCAGCGGGCTTCCTCTCTGGGCTCGCGTTCAGAGCCTCGCCGTCGCTGCCCATCGCGCTGGCGCCTCTTACTTCTGCGTTACAGGTAATAAATGCTACGTGAAAATTTGGATGTATTTTGGGCAAACATGTGGTATAAAACCGAGATTAACAAACAGGTTATTTTCATTACGATATTTTCACGGGATCTTTACGGGAAACTTATGCGGGTGAAACGGGGGGTCAGCTAGTGATTATTATTAACAAATTTTAATATTACGTGTACAAATAACTTTCGGCCGTTTAACAAAAGATGTCCTCACTAAGAGGTTTCGTTGAAATTGTCAGGTGTATATTGTGATATCGTAAGATCGGACATCTGGTAAAAGCATACACTAATGCGCGTATTTCAGAACGTTACTCAAGACTCAAGTATTACTTAAGACTAGTTTCAACCAATGAAAAGGCTTCAAACGAGACTTACATAATGCTTGAGTCTTGAGTAGCGTTCTGTAATACCAAGACCTTAGAGTATTAGTGACTCTGTATCATATATTTATTTTTCTGAAAAATGTTAAGTTTAATTTGCGGGAAATCATGTTACTTCTTTAATTTGAACAAATCCGTAGCTGGGGCCTATCGATTGCTTGTAGAAGCTTATGGTGAAGCTGTTTTAAGAGAGAGAAGTTGTCGCAAGTGGTTTCAAAAGTGTAGAAACTGTGACTTTGATGTGAGAGACAAAGAAAGTAATGGTAACCAAAATTGTAGGAAGACACGCAATTGGAAGCATTATTGGAGGAGGATAGAAGGAAGACGAAATACGCGCCCATTAATACTCCAGATATGACAAAATTATTCTCCTACGTGATAATGCTCGTCCGCATGTTCAAAAAACGGCGGAATCTTATTTGTACTCCTATTAAAATGCATTTGAACTAGTTAATATTGAGTTCATCGGTAGCCATAAGAACGCGGGGTATATGAGGGCATCAACACAGGCGTTTTGGGAGTAAGTTAACTGTGAAGCTCTCCACGTTGTAGCAAGTTTATCGTGTATTAAATAGATGTGCAAATAAGAAATAGTTCCGAGCTGCAGGCAATCCGAGGAAGCTATGCCATCCCTGGATGACAGGCTAACCAAAAAACTATTGCACCTCAATAGGAAAGGCCTGCGGTTGATTACGGGGATCATCACGCGTCCCGGCTCGCTAAATGAACATTCCCACACAATAGGCATAACAGACAGCCCTCTGTGCAGAGCCTGCACGGAGGCTGACGAGACAATTGCGCATGTATTCTTTGAATATACAGGCGTCACCCAAATTAGAAGTAAATAAATAAATATATACAGACAAATCACACATATTGAGCTAGCCCCAAAGTAAGTTCGAGACTTGTGTTATGGGATACTAACTCAACGATACTATATTTTATAATAGATACATATATAGATAAACATCCAAGACCCAGGACAATTAGGAAAAGATCGTTTCCCATCATGACCTGGCCGGGGATTGAACCCGGGGCCTCCACGTCGCAGGCAGGCGTGTTGACCGCTGCGCCACGGAGACCGCAAAAGTAAACCCATAGCCCCTTGGTTGTCCGGAGTCACGTGACACGCCCACTTGAAGTGTTCGTAATTTATTACCCACTTAACGACCGCCCGGCGCGCCGGCTCAAGTGAAACCCGTAAAATAGAGAACATAGAGATTGCGTAATGAGATTATTGACACCATTCTATAATGGCATAAAATCGCGTCACGTTTGCAGTTTGCTTATCGTGCATGCACGGTTGTCATGCTGCATGCCACGGTCAGCAATAAAAGTCGTTTAACATGATATGATTCGATAATGTACTTTATGGCATTTTAAATAGAAGCTAAGAGTTAAAAAGGAGGAAGAATCAGAGTGCCGTTCTTTTACGGTATCTATTTTAATAAAATATTTTGCTAACTAATTAAGATTTCGAAAATAATAGTGTAAATCGACTTTTTTGCTGATTATACTATGAATCATCGAGCTAGAAATACGCTGGCCAATCATCGGCGTGACAAGGGCTATACAAACTGACAGTTTGGGCTCTGTTTCCATAACCAATTCTACGTTTGGCTGAGAAATGAGTTTCTCCGCCTTTGCTTCTCCAATCCACTTTTGACATTGGCAGAATAGTCGACATCGGCTTCACTTGCCATAAATAAAACAGAGCGTTTAAAATTAACAAAAATGTTCCTAAATCATCCAAACCTTTTGCCCATTCCAGATCATAGGCTCATGGGGTTACCAGAAAGGCATTATTCCCGCCAACTGGCCACTCATCGAGATCCTCTACTGCCTCTGCCAAGGTCTGTTGTTCCACGCGCGAGTGATGCACGAAGACGTTTGTCCCAGATACATCATCAACTTGATGCATACCGTTACTAGTAACAAGTAAGTTTAAAATATATTTTTTAAAAGAGTTGATGTAATTGTCCGCGGGAGGGGGGAGGGAGAAGGGGGTTGTTGCTATAGACTATAATTTCATTCACCTCTGTCGCTAAGTGGCCCGTTCCGTGAGGCCCACTGGAAGCCGGCACGACAAGAGATTTTTAAGCGACGAAACGAAAATATAACTTAATAGTATGACAATAATGTCGAAATTTCAGTGATGCCGTCCGTGATATAGCTAGACGAAATAAGCTCTATACGAGGATACCAAATTCCAATATAAGCTTACCGAAAGCGAAACAAGGAAAATATATTTAGTCGTGAATGCGTACGTAAACTCTAATAGACTTGCTTCACGTCTAGTGCCTAGCGAGTAGCGAACTGAAAGAAACATTTTTCAATTTTTCTGTCCGTTCGCGATTTAGTTGCCAAAAATATAAACAAGTATGAATTAATGGAAAAGTAACATTAATTGTTACACAATAAAGTTCAGTTTACGCTCCAACTTCAAACCATGTTATAACTAACAACTAACAGCGCTAGTCACTTAGAAATCAATTTAATCTTCATTGAAATAAAGTTGATATTTATTTAGCATGAAATACGATGGAGTGTGCAAAACCAGGCCTCCTTTTTTTTTTCAGTCAGTCGTACCTTACGTACCACATAGGTTGATACTCGCATATTATTGGTGGAACAGACATAATTTGTTACTAAAGAGGCAGGCTATGCATTAAAATTGTATTTGAGTAATGAAAAATGCTCTCGGGCTGCGTTTTCAGAGGACACAACTTCAAACATTGTTATAACTTCTTCATCAGTCTGAAATCAATTTTATTGTCATGGCAACAAAATTCATATTTGTTTAACTCTTAATAGGGTGGAGTGTTGCAGCACTGCGTACTTTTATTTTACAAACATTTGAATGACACTGTTTATTTTTCACATACGGTTTTATTGACACATCAATATTTTTTTCTTTCAGGGCCGATGAAATCCAGTCAGCATTTGTAAAGAAAATGCTAAAGTTCAGTAGCATTTAGACCAATTAATTTTTGTATAAAAATATTATTATTTTTTTATTATCATTATTTATGAATCATTGTTTTTTATGAGGCGGGAGTACTTGAGTTGTTCAAATGATATTAATCGTCCTAAGTGCTTACCTGTAGTGATGTACTGATATTTCTCTAATAATATAAAAAAACTCTAATAATAACTAAAGAGATCTATGTATATTTAAATAAGCCTAGCTTTTAAAATAAACATCACAATGATTTTAACAGATTTTTATCAGTAGCATACCAATAGCTACCTTATTGCATTGCGAATAGAGGTTATTCTGTTTTGACAGTGATGTAAACTCAAGATGTGAAATACTCTGAACGCACTTGATACCCCCATGCAACTTTCCTTGAGTATTCCCGCCTAATTATTTTAATTAGGTGCAAGTCTGTGATTTATTTTAAACGGATGTTTGTGGTACAGGGTTTATTTTAAAAGGGTATTTAATTAAAGGGTTGGTGTTTACTTTGTAAAGATTTCCAGTACTTTAGACAACTTATCCGCAATAGTGCAAAATAAAGAGGTAAAGAAACTTAACAAAGAACGAAGGAAGAACTCAACATCTACCTAAAAATCAGCGTTTAGTAACGGCGCTTTGTTACCTGCGCCTGCGCATCGTAGAACACATTGTATAGCTAACATATGATTTGTTTTGAAAATCGAATATTCTGAGTCTCATCTCTAATTATAGCTGATCTAATCTCTTATTTCTTTATATTCTAGCATTTATTATACCATTGTGTTTCGGCGGTAGTGCCCACCAGCCAAGTATCGCTTCAGAGCAAGATTGTGGCTTAGTTTAAAGTAATTTTAAACTGCAGGGTGACAGGACCACTCTAACGGTAACCTTATTCAGGACATGATTCTAGAGCCTGTTATATTTTTCATTGGTTATCAATAGTTATCAAGTGATTTCTTTTTTAAAACAGGCTACGCGGCTATAAAGAACGAAACAACGTTTAAGCGACAACTTCTTTAGCGTATCGTGATTTGAAATTCGATAAAACGAAAAAGCGGAAGTAATTTGCCAGTGGCTGTGTTTCCGTGTGACTACAATTTAAGTATCTTCAAGGCTGGAGTGAATAGGCTCTTAATAAACTAGCGCGCTTTACCATCACTGCCTACCATCAGGCGGGATTACGGTCAAACGCTAGTTTATAATTATAAAAAAAAGTAAAAACAGACAGACACCCAAATTTTATATTTGTCTTATAATCTTGAAACCAAAATTTTTGAAGGTTTCACTTCATACATGATCAACCTACAAAGTTCTCATTCCTGGGACACAGGAGAGAGCCCACTCCCTCTCACGGTGAGAGGGAGTTGGCCATAATCTACCACGCTGGCCTAGGGCGAGTTGGTTTCACTTCTACCACGTGTAAAATGCACACGTTTCTTTTATCTATCCTCTATACTAATATATAAAGCTGAAGAGTTTGTTTGTATGTTTGTTTCTTCGCGCTAATCTCGGGAATTACTGGTCCGATTTGAAAAATTCTTTTTGCGTTAGATAGCCCATTAATCCAGGAAGGCTTTATTTAGGCTATATAACATCACGCTGCGACCAATAGGAGCGGAGAATAACTAACTCCATGCGAACGAAGTCGCTGGCGGCCGCTAGTTTCAAATAAAAGTTTAAAATTGCCCAGTATGGGGAGTTCAGGATCATGTACTGAATTTAAGACGGGTCTCTCGCTGGTGCGCCGAAGCGCGGACGGCTGTACTTCATACATATTAATTATGTAAATACGAATGCGCTCAAAATCAAAGTCAAAATGGTGGAGGAATCGTAGTCGGCCATAGCGTAAGGCTAGTAGTAAGCAAGCATTCCTTAGAAGCCTAGCGTCTCTTTTACGTCTGTGCTTTGACGCCGCCTCTACTCTAGCTCTTGTGAGCGACATGCTTAAGATTGTGCGATTGTCTTGTGAAGCCGTACGGAGGACCAGTCTGAGCAGCTGTGTTGCGACGTGTGCCGGGTACGATGCGCCAAATATTGTTGTTTCGGGAGTTTGGTCGTGGAGGGTTTCCAGATCAATCTGGCGCAGCATCGTTGGTCGTGTTGTTTGGTTTAACATTGCATCACCTCGCTCAACTGCCGTCTTCCTTCTCATATTCACTCAGTTTTTGAATGTATAGGCTCTTAATAAACTAGCTCGCTTAATTACCATTAACGATTGCATCACTGCTTACCATCAGGCGGGATTGCAGTCAAGCACTAGTTTATAATTACATATAAAAATAAAGCTGTGGTCCTGTCCATCCTGCAGACTTGTGATTTCTTAACACACTATCAATACCAATGGGTTGCATTTTGACAGTTTAACAACTTTCATTGCGTTATTTACGTTGTTGAGCAAACACATTTCTCGAACATATGGAGAAATGGATTAGCATTATGCTTCAAAATGATTCTAATTTATTGTAATAGTGTGATGCGTAATCAAGGTCTTTCAGCTTAGTGTAAAATGTGCGAAACCTGAAGGTTTATTTATAGAGAGACTCTTTTAAAAGATACGTTTCGAAAGGATGACAATATAGGTATAACTTGCGCAGATAAAGAAAAGATCTGTAAATGGCGTCCGCTCGCATGCGTTCTCACTCACTCCCTATCGCTGTCTATACTCACACAGTGAAGTAAGCGCTGCAAAAAAAAATCGTCGATCAGGAATTCAGGATTCGCTTTCCAAGCTACTTTGATGCACTCATTGCACTCCGAGTTATCGTTAATTTCGTTCCGTTAAAGTCTCTGTTATTTTGTTGTTTTTGTTGATATTATTGTTTTTGTTGAGTTTGAACAATCAAACTCAAGAAAAACAACAATAAAAACAAACATAACAACAAACAAGTGAAATGTCAAATTTACGTTGTAAATAACAATATTTACAACGTAAATTTGACATTTTACTATCTTAGCATTTGGTTTGTGATTAAACAATGGCATGTTTTGTCAACCGTACCATAAGTATCCGCCGCCATTTTCAGATCTTTTCTTTATCTGCGCGAGTTATATAAAGCCGAACTTTTTATGTAAATTGGTGGGCACATTTATACGGCCGGGTACTGTACCTATCTTACACAGATTACCCGTGTTCCAGCAATGGGGACATTGTAACTTGATTATAATATAAATCCGGACACGCCCCCTAATCGGCGAGCACATTTTTGTCAAATGATTGCGACTAGTTGAGATCGTTTGGGCCGAATGAACCAATGGGCGATCCGAACGATCTCAACTGATCCCAACTAGTCGCAATCATTTGACAAAAATGTGTTCGCCGATTAGGGGGCAGGTCTGAGGCACTGACACCGAAACACTGACATTTGTGTGTCTACATGCATGTTAATGAGCAACGAGAAACATATTTTATTAATTGCACTATGTAAATATTTAAGTAGAATGTCGACATCACAAACAGGAGAATAATTGCGTAACACTAACAGTAGCAATAGCTTTAATTTTGACAGTTCAACAACATTCATTGCGTAATTTATGTAGTTGATTGGAAAAAGTTTTCTAATCAATGTTGCAATAAATAAAAATCCAAAATTATTTGTATTATTACTTGTTACGCAATTAGAATGCGGCTCGAATAAAATCATTATGAGTAATTTTATGATCAAACCAGCGAATCGTTCCATCAAATATAAGTACTTATAGAAGAATTATACTCGGCAAATATTTACTTAGAAGTAGCAATACCAAGTGTATTTAGAATTTACAGCTGTTAATACTCTGTCAAACTTCAGTCTGTCTAGAACAAATGAATAAACAAATATTTATTAACGCATTTAAACCTAAAACTAAACTTCCAGGCGAAGCCACGATCAGAAGCTAATTTGAACCTTTAAAGTATAAGAATTAAGATGTAAAGTCAAGCAAGAATAGTGCTTATAAATCAGTGCCTGGGTGATAGGATTAGCGATCACTTTAAGAAAATGTTACATTAACATCGAATATTAGTGAATGTAAGGATATTTATTTTCCTTCTATACCTGTGAAAATTATATAATACTAATATAAACCACAAAAAAATTTGAAAGTTTTTCATACTGAATCTACAGTAAAAACCGCTGCACAATATGTATTGTACGCTGTACATATTGTACTGCGTACAATAAACCGCTGTACAATATGTATTGTACGCTGTACAATATGACAAAAAAAAAACCAGCTGTACCATATGTATTGTACGCTGTACATATTGTACTGCGTACAATAAACCGCTGTACAATATGTATTGTACGCTGTAAAATATGACAAAAAAACAGCTGTACAATATGTATTGTACGCTGTACATATTGTACTGCGTACAATAAACCGCTTTACAATATGTATTGTACGCTGTACAATATGACAAAAAACCGCTGCACAATATGTATTGTACGCTGTACATATTGTACTGCGTACAATATGTATTGTACGCTGTACAATATGACAAAAAAACAGCTGTACAATATGTATTGTACGCTGTACATATTGTACTGCGTACAATAAACCGCTGTACAATATGTATTGTACGCTGTACAATATGACAAAAAACCGCTGCACAATATGTATTTTACGCTGTACAATATGACAAAAAAAACCGCTGTACAATATGTATTGTACGCTGTACATATTGTACTGCGAACAGTAAACCGCTGTACAATATGTATTGTACGCTGTACAATATGACAAAAAAAACCTCTGTACAATATGTATTGTACGCTGTACAATATGACAAAAAAAACCTCTGTACAATATGTATTGTACGCTGTACAATATGACAAAAAAACCTCTGTACAATATGACAAAAAAAACCTCTGTACAATATGTATTGTACGCTATACAATATGACAAAAAGCCGCTGTACAATATGACAAAAAAACCGCTGTACAATATGTACAGCGGTTTTGCAAGATTGTTGTCTGTAGATAGAGTATGAAAATTTTTCTCAATTTTTATTACTAACTGTTATAATGAGATTTGGCACGAAGATAAATCAGTAGGATAGTTGTGTAACACAATTGATCCAAATGGGTGACATTTTGACAGTTAATAATACATGTTCATTGCATTATTTGCATTGTGGAGCAGATGACTTGCTCAAACCTATGGAGTAATGGTTTAGCAATATCCTTCAAACCTTACCAATGATGAGCGCAATTAGGCTGCTGGAACATCATTAAGAGGTCACAAAGAAATCATGACAAATCCCCACATGTATTTGCCAAATATGACTTTCACAAGTATGGAGAGGTATATTATTTTAAGCACAATGTATCATAGTTAATCTCTGAATTTCCTTATAAAAATTAATATCACTAAGATAATTTTATTATTTATTAGCTTTGTGGAGCTTTATTCAATTATTTGTAAATCCAATATTCTACCACAGTCAGTCGTAATTAGCAGTTTTCCAAGAGCTTTTCTATAACTTGCTAGATGGCGCCGCCGGCACTTTTGGTAATAGAACGAGTGTTGCATGACATCTGGTGTACCCTTATTTGTGGAAAAATCAATCAAAATATGATTTATGACATGCTGTCACTTTCTTTCTTGCCACAGATTAAATTAACCGCAACAAATAAAAAATAGTTATGGTAGCGCCTTCTCTTGATGGTTTTTGAAACTAACCTATCTGAAAACTGCTCATTGTGGACTACTAACTAAATAGATGTTTTCTTATTTTCGCAATTAAGCATGAGTTCGTAAATGAGTTATGTATGACAAAAGGGAGAGTAGTGTTGCCTCCGATAATATTTATGTTGGTGTTACCTTGCGTAAAAACTAAGCAGCGCATTGTATCTTAATGAAATATCTTGTTATCAAAGAACGGGTGCCTTCATATGCAAGCATATTTCAGACAATACGATGCGATGCTTAGCAGAACCTGAGGCCCAACCCAGAGATTTTGTTTGTGACATCGGATAATACACCTTATTGTCAGTTTTGCAAAGTGTTAAATGCAAATGCACTAGGATTCCTTTAATTCCAGTACTCATTTTCAGACGACTTTTCACGTTTCGCTTTTATGTCAATGATAATAAAGTGTATTTTTCTGTGTCTCCGTGAAGCCTCTGCTCTATTTAAGAAATAGTTTTCCTATTTTTTTTTAATCTGTGGTGAGTGGTTTTTGTTAATTGTATGTGATTTAGAGGATGATATTAAATATTGATTTCTTCAGGAATTTACGTTTGATTTTCCGACATATACCTTTATTAGAGCACAAATTATATGATTCCTATTAAAAATAAAATGCACTATTTTTGCACTGCAAAAATTAGTTGGTTAATTCGTCAATAAGAACGTCAAAGAGTTCTATTTGAAAATAGAATTCTAAATAAGTGTGGCAACACAGAAAATTTAAAATCTCCCTGCTAACTGTGGAGTTATTTGTTTTTTCATTTCCATAGGAATTCTCCTTTGGAATGTGCAAATAGCTTTATCTTACTGACTGAACGACCCTTTGACAATTCAAATGTGCGTGTGAATTTCTTATTTGAACCAAATGCTTTGATTTGATTCAAATCCAATGATTAAATTGACCCTTGGAGGCAAAAAGTGTTTACGAAATTAACTGATTGCAAAACGAATACATATTCGTATTCGACTAATGACAATGGCGCCGATTCTCTTGATCACACACTAAACTAATTTTAAGTTAGAGCATCTTTTCTTTCCATTTTGTTAAGAAAAGGATAGAAGATAACATTTTAGTTTAATCCTGTCAAATTAAGATACTCCATAGACAGTTTAGAAGCGATTATAAACATGGCGACTAAAATACGCCAGTTTACGTCAGGAGCGCACTAATTTGACAGGTCTAAACTGACATTTTATCTTCTGTCCTTTTCTTAATGAGATAGAAAGAAAAAGATGCATTGAACTTAAATTTAATTTAGTTTGTAAACAAGGGCATCGGTCATTATATTATTATCTTAAAAGTTTCACTTTAGAAAGATTAATTTACCAAAACACATCAACGAACCAACCGACATCGCCGCAATTATCGTTGCTATAAACAATTGACACCAAATTTACTTTTCACTGCACTTCATATTTGACGAAAACATCTAAATGTATTATTGTGTAGCAGCTGTCCACGCGGACGCATCGCTCACTCAAGTAGGTGAGAGATAGATGTCGAACGCTGCCGAACGCGGAGGCCGATTGTGCGTCTTTGTCGCTCGTTCCGCGCTCTCGCTTGCACTTCAAGCCTTAAATGGAACGGGGTAACGTCACATGCGTCATGTTTTTTCGTGCATATACCCATCGAATTATAAGACGTTATCACGTCAAAAAATAGTGTCCTATTTTTACACATCAAGTGAATATAATTGATGTCTCGCTGATGGTGGCGTGTGTGTTGGGTTATTGGGTTCCCTTCAATATGGTTGAGCTGAATGATGCTGATCCATACGTCATGTTCGTGAACGGACGCCGTCAGTGGTGACTGATCATCTCTTAGCTGCCATGGCGTATTTTAATTTCTGAATTGTGTTTTGTGTGTTTTCTATGGACGGTCTCAGCGTACAATATGTTTCTGCATCGTTCTCACACGGTTGATTTCAACATGAATGATGTTATCAAATATTTGTAACAATAGCTTGAAAATTTAAAAGAGTGTCCATGGAGTTTCTTGCCCGTTCTTCTCCATAGGTACCTACTCTTTGGAATGGGCGACTAACTTCATCTTATTGACTGACCGACCTTCTGACAATTCAAAAGTGCCTGTAACTGGTTTATTTGAAATAAATGATTTGATTTGATTTGACCAAAAACCATTGTTGTTAGCAAAATTATGGTGTCTCTTCCACAAGGGCCATTGATCAAGAGTTGAAGTTGAATATGATTTGAATGCTTCACACTGTTATATTTTTGTAATAAATTAGTATATATTATACAAACCGTATCGTTTTAATAAAACAAAATTTACGTGTAGGTATCTATAGTTTACTTTACATTATCATGATAGTGATTTGCATCGAACCTAATTAAATTCTTCTATAAAATAATACCTATTAGGACTGTAATATTACAATAAATTGAGAACCCTAATATTTTAAACTTATTAAATTTGATTTATCCTGAACATGAATAGGTATTGAAATCAGGTTTGGTCGCATTTGATTCCAAATTTTAACACATCAAAAATGCATGGGATATACTGAATTCGATTATATAACTGTAGAAAGATCGTTTGGTATGAGGCTAAAATCTGAACAATACCGCCGCGGTTTTTCGGTGCATTTCACAAAACCACATTTGTGCAAATGTCAACGTCATTCGAGTGTCAAATTCTTTGCAGCAGTCTAAACACTATTTCAACATGAAACTGACTTTAGTCAATTTCTTCAACCCTCGGACCTCCTGGGCTTTGAGCGCGCAAATTGCTAGGCCCACCGGAGCTACCGGCCCCCACGCCATGTAGTTTCATCATAGATGGCTGGCAGACCGCTTGGGTGTTCTTCAGACGTTTCTCTAGCTCGTCATTGGACGCGTCACTTTGAGTCTCGAGCCATTGTAGTTGGTTGTTACATTCAGTACGGACTATATTCTTTTCTTCTTCTGTCAGCCTAGTACCGGCGTTGTCTACTGCCTGTAAAAAGAAGAAAAAAAAAGAAAAGAATTTTTATTTCGTTTGTTGAAAAGAACATTTAAGATAAATTCAAGGTCGTAGAACATTCGTGAACACCCATTTGTAAAATATATTTGAAATAATATATAAATTATGTATAACACTCAGTTTTTTCGCACATGAACCGTACAGAGGCGGCCTTGGTGCTTTAGTTGAAAAAAATATAAAGTAAAAAACTTAACACTATTTAAACAAATACTTAAATAAGCTATATACACATACATACTATTACCAAATTATATCCATACTAATATTATAAATGCGAAAGTAACTCTGTCTGTCTGTCTGTCTGTTACGCTTTCCCGCCTAAACCTCTCAACCGATTTAGATGAAATTTGGCACAGACAATCTTTGGACCCTGAGAAAAAACATAGGCTACCTGTTATCCCGGAAAAATTTGATATTCCCGAGGGAAATCTAAAAAGCGCGATATAACCGAACACCACACGGGCGAAGACGCGGGCGGAAAGCACACAATCTTTAGACCCTGAGATAGGACATAGGCTACCTTTCATCCCGGAAAAATTTGATGTTCCCGAGGGAAATCTCAAAAGCGCGATATAACCGAAATTTACGCGGGCGAAGCCGCGGGCGGAAAGCTAGTACATAATATATACAAAACTAAAACACAGAAACCTATATCAGTAATACAGCAACACCCACATGACGAGAATAAAAACTGAAATGATTATGACAGATCTTGATCTGGCAGCAACCCAACAGCAACGTTATTAGAATGACAATAACGATCACTGTGATTTGCACATTGATGCAAATTCAGATGTAAAAAAAATTGTATTCACGTCACCTATGTTTCTGCCAAAAGATCCAAGCGTTTTTATTTTTGTAACCAAGTTATCAATCAGTTAGAGAAGCAAAGTTTACGGAACATAAATTAAAATTTATAAATACAAACCGTCTTGCATCCAAAACAATAACCCTCCAACTGGTTCCTCAATTCCACTCTTTTCTTCGAGGCTTCATCTTCTGCTTTAAATCGCTCGGCGTCGCTTAACATCTTCTCTATGTCCCTCTTGGACAAGCGACCCTTGTCGTTGGAAATTGTGATGTGTTCTGATCTGCCGGTGCTTTTATCTTCGGCGTTGACATTCAAAATTCCATTGGCGTCAACGTCAAATGTCACCTGTGCATTTTAGTTGTAATTTTTAGTTGTGTGGTCAGTGGCTCTATCTATACCTTGTTGCTCCGTGTTTCTTATTGCATAATTAGATATTGTCCCAAAAACGGGTGAAGACTCTGACTCCTGTAACACAGGTATCATCTAGCAAGGGAGTCAGGGCTTCAAATTAAATGCAGCTAGCTCCTTTTTATGTCAATAAACTTTTTATTATTATTTCTTTTCAGGTAGCCGTATAGGTTTCGCTTTGCATGTAAATCAGTGTGTTGATTGTTTGTTGTCCACGAGTCAGAATTGGACTAAAAATTGGTCCATCATTTTAAGAACGAAAGGAAAATGTATAAACATTTATTTAGGACGAGTATGGTTAGTTAGATGACGACTCTAATGGTGACTGATATAACTCACTTCGATTTGGGGCACGCCTCTGGGGGCTGGCGGTATGCCGGACAAGTTGAAAGTGCCCAGCAAATTATTGTCTCTTGTCATCGCTCTTTCACCTTCGTATATCTGTACAAGACAAAAATAATGTTCTAAAGAATTGTAGGATTTGAGCCCAGGAACTTTTGTCCAGCTCTGTATAGGACACAATCAAGCTGAAGAAAATTAAAGTAGAAATAGAAAATTGCGTATTTTGTCCTTCAGTGTGTCGCACGTACTGATTTCGTTTTATGGTTGACCCACTGCCGTTTGTACTTCTCATTATATTTTTCTAAAATGCCTGTTACAAAAAATTATAGTAAGAACAAAGCAGCCGTCTTTTACTCACCTGGATAGTGACGGCAGGTTGATTATCTGAGTAAGTCGTGAAAACCTGCTTCTGGGCTATTGGGATACGGGAGTTTCTCTCTACCAAGCGGGTCATTATTCCTCCAGCAGTCTCAATGCCAAGAGACAGTGGAGTTACGTCAACTAATAATACATCCACAATTCGCTCGTCTTTAGACCCACTGAGAATAGCTGCCTGCACCGCAGCACCATAAGCTACAGCTTCATCAGGATTAATAGATAAATTAAGAGATTTGCCACCAAAGAATTCCTGCAATGCAGCGATATAGTAGAATCAACGAAATATCAGTATGAATTCTTATAAATAATTTTAAGTTATACTAGCTGTTGCCCGCGAGTCCGTCCGCGTGTTGATATAAAATAAGCACCTGTTAAAATAATGGGTGCAATATGAACGTCCGCGTTTGCCCCCGTTTTCGCAACATATTCTGTTATTGCTCTGCTCCTATTAGTCATAGCAAGATGTTATATAGCCTATGTCTTTTCTCAGGCTCTAGACTATCTGTGTACCAAATTTCATTACAATCGGTTCAGTAGTTTCGGCGTGAAAGCCGGATAGACAGACAGACAGACAGAGATACTTTCACATTTATAATATTAGTATGGAAGTATGGATTAGCTACCTGTAACAACCTTTGGATCTTTGGTATCCTAATGGAACCGCCAACCATGACAACATCATGTATTTCTCTTGTGTTTAAATTAGCATCCTTTAACGCTCTTTCAACTGGAACTAGGGTTGACCGAAAAAGATCGGAACATAATTCTTCGAAACGTGCTCTCGTGACTTTTGAGTAAAAATCGATACCTTCGAACAATGCATCTATTTCGATACTGGCTTCCGTGCTCGAGGACAACGTTCTTTTGGCTCTTTCACAAGCTGTTCGAAGTCTCCTCATTGCCTTTGCATTAGTCCTGAGATTTTTCTTAAACTTCCTTTCAAATTCTGCACTGAAGTGATTGACCATTCTGCTATCAAAGTCTTCTCCGCCCAAATGGGTGTCGCCTGCTGTAGATAAAACTTCGAAAAGCGATCCTTCAGCAATTTGTAGAATGGAAACATCGAACGTTCCGCCACCCAGATCAAAAATAAGTACGTTTTTTTCGCCAGTAAGATTTTTATCGAGACCATAAGCTAAAGCAGCTGCTGTGGGTTCGTTAATGATTCTGAGGACATTGAGCCCGGCTATCACTCCTGCGTCTTTTGTCGCCTGGCGCTGTGAGTCATTAAAATAAGCTGGTACAGTTATGACAGCGTCTTTTACCGTCCCGCCTAGATATGTTTCGGCGATTTCCCGCATTTTGCTAACAATCATAGACGAGATTTCTTCGGGAGTAAATTGTTTCTTCTCATTTTTGTATTCAACGACAATTTTTGGCTTTCCGCCATCGGAAATAACTTGAAAGGGCCAATGTTTAATATCTTCCTGTACTTTGGGGTCATCAAATTTTCTTCCAATCAGACGCTTAGCATCAAACACTGTGTTAAGTGGGTTAATCGCTACCTGTAGTTTAAAAAATATATAAAATGCCTCGCATAACATGATCAATGCCTTTAATGTTCCCACTGCTGGGACACAGGTCTCTCTCTGAGGGAGTGGGCCGTAATTTTTATATTATTATTATATTATACTATCATGAGGACCCAGTGCGCGTTGGCAGATGTAACATACCTATCTTCGATTTTTTGAGTCTAGGACATGCCGGATTCCTCGCGATGTTTTCATTCACCGTTATCAGAGCAGCAGTGTTGAAATAATTTACACAAAGAGAAACTTATGTCTGGGTTCAAACTTTGCATCTACAATTAGTAAGTCACGCCCGTTGCCACTGGGCTGCCGCTTCTCCCGTTTACATCCTTACATGCTACGTTATGTACCTGATTTTTGGCAGAATCTCCGATCAGCCTCTCAGTATCAGTAAAGGCGACGTAGGAAGGTGTTGTTCGGTTACCCTGTTCATTCGCAATGATTTCCACTTTACCATTCTGAAACACTCCCACGACGGAGTACGTGGTTCCAAGGTCTATACCCACTGCTGGCACCATCGTCAGGTACTGAGGAAATCAAATGTATTATTAAAAAAAAAAAAAAACTGTTAAGCGCGAGTCAGATTACGCACAAAAATTAAAACAACAGAAATACGAGTACATTATGTGTCATAATTGTAACTGTACCTATAGGTATTATATCACTGGTGATAGACAGAGGAGTCTTTTATGGATAAGGAACTCTAAAAAGGAAAATATTATAGGTGTGCATGTGCATTGAAAATGGGGTCCGAAAAAAAACCTCGCGTGGACTCGTGTTACCAAACTAGTGCGTGAACAAGCTGTCACCTCACTGGTGACGTATTAACATTTAACAGAGAGCAGTCGTCCAGCTGGATAATTGCGTAACACTATCAGCAGCAATGGGGTTTCATTTTGATAGTTCCACAATATTCATTGCGTTATTTAAGTTTTTGAGCAGACACATTTTTGGTACTTCTTGAGTAATGGTCTTTTTTTTAGTAATTATAAACTAGTGCTTGACTGCATTCCCGCCTGATGGTAAGCAGTGATGCAATCGTTGATGGTAAAGCGCACTAGTTTATTAAGCCTATTCACTTAAAAAACTAAGGAATAGGAAGGTTGACGGCAGTTGAGCGAGGTGATGCAATGTTAAACCCAAGACCAACACGACCAAACGATGCTGCGCTAGAGGGAGATTGATCTGGAGACTCTCCACGACCAAACTCACGACACAACAACATTTGGCGCATCGTACCCGCCACACATCGCAACACAACTGCTCAGACCCGTCCTCCGTACGGCTTCACCAGACATCATGCCGGAACACGACGAATCGCTTGGCGGCAAGACTTTGTCTGGTGGGTGGTAACTTCTGCCGGCAGCCGATGTTATGGCCTACCACCGAGAAAGGATTAGCAATATGCTTCAAAATTATTCAAATTGATAGTAATAGTGTGTTACGCCATTAGGGTTCTGCTGACTGCGCGTTGACGACAATCGGGTGGGTATTTTCCCAAATTCCATTCGGATTAAGCATTTAAACCAACCCGTTTTAGCACCCATTCAACCAATTTTGACTTCAATCGCGTTGGTGGCGTGACAAAAGGTAGCTGCAGTAAATAGTTGGCATTGCAACTTTTTTTCTTTTAATTGCCATCCTTATGCCTATTGAATAGAAGTCAAAATCGGTTGAACGGATGATAAAAAAAATGATTGTTTAAATGACTTATCTTAAAAGTCAACTGAAGATAATACATTTAATGCAGTAAACATGACGCAAAACACGAAAAACCCAAAAAATTGCGTTGTTGTTAAACCAAAAACTATCACGGTGTCAGGTCGGTCACGCTCACGTTAATTCAATGCTTTTCCTATACGTTGCGTAAATGTGACGCTTATGGGAAACAAGCATCATATGTACGCAAAACACCTATCGCACAGCATTATGTTGCAACCATATGCAAGATACATAGAGCCCCAGCGCTGGCTCTTAGTGACAGCCAGTAAGTTTTTCCTTTCTTAGGTATTAGTACTAATTGAGGGATCGGCCTTCCACCAAACGTAACCAGTCATCATTATCATCATCAGTTCAGCCGAAAGCCGTCCACTGCTGGACATAGGCCCCCCCTAGGATCTCCACGACGACCGATCCTGCGCCTGCCGCATCCAGCGGTTTCCCGCGACCTTCACCAACCAGGTCATCGGTCCACCTTGTACTACGTACTTGTACGTGGCTAATTATGTTACAGTTCATGAAGGATCACTGGTGGTTTGTCTATCGAATCTTGTTTGGACAACTATATTTGAAAGTCGAGAGAATTTATCGGCATTAGTCGAGCTAATAACCTGGAATTTAAATTGCATACCTAAGACACATTTTTACACACTGTTTGATAGCTTAACGAAACGCATAGCGTTATTTAAGTAGTTGAGCAGACGAAATTTTCAAACAAATGTAGTACCTAATCGATTAGTAGTTTTTTTTTCAAAATCCGTCGTCTTGTCTTATTTAACCGATTCATGGACAATTACGTCTTAGGCGCAGCATAAGCAAACAAGTGAGGCCACTGACTCATGAGCACGCACACAATAGCGGCAGTAAATCTCCTCTTTGAAGAGTAGCTAGAGAAGCGCATCGGCGTCGTCACCTTCCGCCTGACGCAGGTCCTCACCGGACACGGCTGTTTTTGAAGGTTATTGTTCCGGATAAGGCGGGAGGAAATGCCAGGGTGTCACCACTGTGGGGATGGGGGCACTGAGGACACGGTGGAGCATGCGGTGGAGGTGTGCACGGCTACGGCTTGGGCGGAGCCCCGCCGTGTCCTCGTGGCGGCGATAGGTGCCTATCTCTTGTGACCGGCCCTGGTCCACGCCATGGTTCGAAACGAGAGTGTATGGCAGGCCATCAGCTCCTTCTGCGAAGCAGTGTAGTGATGCTGGCAAAGGAGGAGGCATAACGCGCGAAGGAGCGGAAATCTCAGCGCCCTTACGCCTCTAACCGCCACAGGAGACGACCTGGTCGGGAGACAACATCGAAA
This sequence comes from Sesamia nonagrioides, assembly GCA_017933935.1. Taxonomy (NCBI): domain Eukaryota; kingdom Metazoa; phylum Arthropoda; class Insecta; order Lepidoptera; family Noctuidae; genus Sesamia; species Sesamia nonagrioides. The sequence continues at coordinate 883,655 of JADWQK010001117.1, forward strand.
TCCCGGCTATCGTAGGCGCAACCTAACTAAGGTCCAGACACGGGTCGAGCGCGCGTTGTGGCCTTGTGTTTCAAGACCGCCTCAAAGAGATGTCAGCACTTCGTGACGAGGTCCACGAAGACCGATGCCTGGGTCAGGGTTGTGGGTTGGTAGAAAGAGAAACCTTGGCCCTAGCGCACAGGCAAGTGAAGGAACACAGGTGAGTTTTAGTCAGGTAAAAGTCTGACGAGCCCTTCCGCTCCGCCCGGGCTGGAGAGGTCATTTGATGATTTCCCATCCACAACAAAAAAAAAAAGCCACTGACGCACCTGGCGCGTCAAATGTTCGGAGCCTGTCATCATCTTCTCCAAGCTTAAGTTTAGCAAAGAGGATCGACTAGGTTATTGACTATATCACTGTCATAATCCTTATTATTATTATAAATCGGAAAGTGAGTTTGTTTGTTTGCAACCGAATATGCACATGTAAACATAGAAGCTAAATGATAAGATAATGAATCCCCGAAAATAAAGAATTCCTTATCTTATCATTTAGCTTCTATGTTTACATGTGCATATTCGGTTGCAATCAAACAAACTCACTTTGTTAAAACAAATTGTACGTCATCCCTAGAATCGTGATAGATTGAGTTAATATTTATGTTGTTGATCAGACACATTTTCCAAACTTGTGAAGCTATTCATTAGCAAAACTATCTTTCAAAAAAAGTGGTCCAGGCAGCTTAGAGTAATCAGTGTTGATAGTGTATCAAATATTGATAGTGTGTTGTTCCTACCTGAAGCTCATCACCTTTCCGACAACCACAATAAAACGATCCAATCGGCCTGACCTTTGCAGAGAAACTGTCTGGTATTGTGTAACCTTAGAGGCCCACCACGCCCACTAAATAACAGAATGAACTAAATGAGATACGGGTTATTCTTTGCCATGACAATGTCTCGTAATAACAAAAAAAAAACGAGATACCTTCACGGTAGACGGCAAATGACCTGGAAACACGACGAGAAATATGTCTAAACGTCAAAATAATGATGGTAAAGATTTTAGTAACTGAATTTATTATGTATCGTATCAGTGGTTTGTAGACAGTTACTTAAGAAGACGCATAAATGAAATACATACATCTTAGACATCGATCGAAGTTAATTGCGAACCCGCTAACTCCATATAAGCAATTTTTCAAGAGATGTTTAAAATTGAACATTTTGAAAAAATCTAAATTCGTAAAGAAGTGCTTTTCCATGGTTACAAAGACGAGAGGGAGGGGAAGGCCTAAGCACATGGCCAACTACATGGATGACGAATGTCCGCAAAGATATGAAGTAGTAGTGCGTTGGGGCTTCCGATGAAGGCGCATACCAGCGGAAAAAGTGGCGCCTCATCAAAAGGAAAGCCGGATCTGCGTATCCGGAAAAGGCTAGGCCAAAGAAGAAGAAGACATAAGGAAAAATCTAAAATACTGTTGTGATCATACCGTAAAGTAGTATTTTTAACAATGTAGACTCTATCGTGTTTTTAGGAGTTAAAAAAAGAAATTAATGTGGAGTTAGCCGACTTGCGAATTAAGGTATCGTTATATAATACCTACGTTAGTTACACTTATCATCTTTCTGTTGTCATTACCCTAATTTATTTGTAGTCTGTGCAACATGTTCTTCTATCTACTCCTCTATTAGGTACATACATAGCCGTCATCTCGGTAAAGATGCCCTGGGTAGTTAAATCATTATTCACACGGTGCATTTATCATTTCTTTAGTCTTCCTCAACTGTTATAGCCATCAATATTCATAAACAAAACTTTTCCAATGACATTTTCCTCATTCCTCCGTAATTTATGTCCATACCATGACAACTGATTTCCACACATTTTTCAGTTCTGTTATCACATATTACTATGTCGTGGATAACGATATCATTTTAATAAAAGTTGCTAATTTAATTTATGTAGTAGTGGGGTAAACGCTGTGACGTTATTTTGTAATGGCGGCACGTAGTAGAGTCGTTATGGAAAGTGGGATTGTCGAACGGTCACTTTGCTTTGAGGCGCGGACTAGGACATTTCTCCGGGGCGAAACTGTAGGTTTGCCTATTTGAATTGTTATTTGCCAATTAATTATAAGTAAAAAAATAATTAATTGGAGGGTACTGATACTTTGTGCTTTAATTCAAAACTTCCCCTGCGAAATGGAGCCTTTATAACCACACCAAGATGGTGACGATCCTACCGCTCCGCCATCCCTGACGTCGTCATATGTATATTTGGAATAAATCTACTTATGAGGAAAATTTAAATTAGGGTGTTTATTGAAAATTATTTTACTCTTTTTAGAGTAAAATTATAAAATTCATGCTGTAAACGTAGGTGTAACTCATAGATTGTCAACCGAACTGTTATCGCAAATCTCCTTAACACAAAACCAATAAAAGGGGCCAAATTGTAAACGTCATTAGGGAGAGACGAGCAATAAACCTCAGAGAAAGTTATCTTCCTTTTAATAGCCCCAATGATTCGCCTAATCAAACCAGTCGGTAACAATGCGTGAAATACAAAACCAATGTATTTTCGTTGAAGACCATAGAACGTTTATTTTGGAACACAATTTAAAATCAATTGCTGTTCAAGTTAGTCGGTTGAATTGGCAAAACGACTTGAAAGAAAAAACTTTGGCAGGGTTATAGGTACGCATGACAGCGGGTCAAGCTACCCGAAACTGTCAAATATTCCCAATCAACTTTGAGTTTTAATTATTTAGCGATAAAGTTGAAAATGTAATAAAGAAATTTTACAGTTTATAGTAGTTTGAGGTGCTGTCGTATGTACATGGATGCATGTGATGCACTTAGAAAACACAGCTTGATACCTTTCGACCGAGGTTTGTGTATCACAAGACGCCTTTCTGATAGAGTCTGTAAAGTTATGCCCTGTAAAGCGATGGCAGCGAGGAGACACTTTACATTCGTGAGCTCTAAAATTTATAATAAAATAAACAGGATTATGAACATTTATAGCTTAACGAGAATGGAGTTAAAAAGGAAGTTGCCCGAGTGGTTGAAAACCCTTTCATATGACGAAACAGAGAAGATTGTAGAAGTATAATCAGTTAAACAGTACACCCGTACATCCACACACACTCACACCCCACACCCTCATACACACACACCCCACACTTACATGCACACACACTCCCATACGCATATACAAATACATACAGTTTCTCACATACACTTTCATACACCCACACTTTCACCCTACATCTGTTCAAAATACACTTCTGCATGCCATTATTTTTATTTTAAATTATATTTTATTTTTAATTCTTTAGTTATTTATGTTCTTTATGTCTGGAACAAAAATTTTCTTAATGTTAAAACGGGCGTTGATAGCTGCGACACAGTTTTAACTTTTGCAGCTATCACCGTTTCTCCCTTCATCTATTCATATGTTTATGTTCCAAAAATAAACCTTTTTATTTATTTTTATTTTTTTTATGTATGGGGCAAACGCAAACAAGGATTGATGCTGGTGATTTTTTTTTTTCGATAAGTTAAATGGATATAGATTTTTTTAGATTATAATGGGCACTATACATATATGTACATTGAACATACCTACTCAGTCGATACAGGCCGGGCGTTAAAATCGAATGTTTATTATGCCACTTGTAAGTGCTGAATCGTACGGAATAACGTATAATCCACCCCAACAATTGCGTAGCGTGCCTCAGGCAGCATTGTATTCCTGCTGATTGATTCTTTAGAAACCTCAACGGTAAACATTAGGTGAAATGAGCTTGCTGGGTCATCAATAGTGTAAATCACTAGGATTTGGAATGACAGATCACTCCATGCTCAATTTATCTTAGGTTTAGGGTGAGATGATTACGGAATCAGCCTGCTGATTGATACCATTGGCATTGATGAGATTTCTTGTTTCTCAACCGAATAACTAATGTCAGTCACGCCTAGGGTTTATCTAATAATAAAATGATCCGATCTTTACGGATAACTTTGCACTAAAGTTATCCCTAAAGATCAGTAAAAATGAGTATTTTTTTTATTTTAAACTACACGAATACTTTAATAACGTCTTGTCTTTATCTGTGGTTCGAAAGGCGTGTTGATATCTGAAATTCTATTCTGTAAAAATGTCACCATGGTGAAATGAGCTGAGTGTTGAAGTGAGTAGTGGTGGCCTGGAGAGCAGTGGTGGCCCGGAGAGCTGTGGTGGCCTGGAGAGCAGTGGTGGCCTGGAGAGCAGTGGTGGCCTGGAGAGCAGTGGTCGCCTGGAGAGCAGTGGTGGCCTGGAGAGCAGTGATGGCCTAATGGTATCAACCGCAACTTACAAAATATAGGTCGTAAGTTCGAACCCCGCAAGGCGCTTTACTTTGTGTAAATTATTTCTTCACCACTGCTCTCAAAATGGCGGGAAAACATTGTGAGACAACCGGCATGTCCTAGAAGAAAAATTTCGAAGACATGTGATATCTACCAACCCGCACTGGGCCCGTGTGGTAGATCACGGCCCACTACCTCTCACCGAGAGGAGGCCTGTGTCCCAGAAGTGGGAAAAAAGCTAATTATGTATGTACTATCAGCTGTAGAAGTCCATTCCCACCTTAAAGACTACTGTCGCCTGCGCTAAACCGGCCACGCACACTAGCGCATTATTTTTTTATCGCAGTCTTCGTCTTTCTTTAAAGTAGTGCAAAATTTCGTTACTTCATTTGAAGTTAAGTTAGCGGCCGCACTTAACAATGGTGCTATTATAAGCGAGCGATTGTGGGTTCGATCCTTAATAAAGGCAAATGTTTTTGTTGTTTCATATAATTTAAAATTATGATAATTGATTTGTATTTTAAAGTAAAAATGTTTGCAAATAATATTTAAACGAATAGGAAAATTTATTGAATATTTATACCAAAAAAAGGTTTTTATTATATGTTTTAGTTTACTATAGATGTAAAATTATAAAAAAAATATATAAAAATAAAACAATAGGCATATTATAATGCAATATATTATAAAGTTATATATTATTCGGTATATATATACTTATACTAACAAATGAAACAAACGTTGAAACGGTAGCATTGTAATATTTTATATAAAAGTAATCCTTGACAAACTTATGATATTGTTATGGTAACAAATACAAAAAACATTTTTGTTGTTAGATATGAAAATTATAATATTCTACATATATTATGATTAAAGAGGTTATAGCTTAATTATTCATTTTCTTAAAGAAAAGAGGATTGAAGCTTAACCTGAATATTATTACAATCATAAAATAATCTATACTTAGAACACAAAATAGTGCTTATTACATTTACAATTTTTTTGCGTGTATAGCATGGTACTAGTGCTGCCAACCTGCAGTGACTTTTTTCGGAGTTTGATGGCTTGAGATTATAATCTTCAAGCGCTTTCTTAGTTGAAAAGTTAACGAACTTATTTCTTATCGAATTCCGAAATTATTGTTTTTATAATTTAACAAAAGTAATTGGTATTTAAATTGCAAAAGGCGACATCTGTTAGCCATTAAGCCAACCGAACATAATATATTACTGTCAGCTAAATTACTTTAGAGATGGTTTAGAGTCCGTTATTAAGATATATAATGGTATATATTTAAAACACTCTGTAGGACACTTCTGCACTGTGATTGTTATAAATAGTTTTTTTTTATGCAACCTCCCTTCTTCGCACGATTCAAAAGTTTATTCAACGGTAAATATTGTCGTTTCGTTTCACTTGTCTCGACAGCTACCTTCGTCCTCCAACCTCTTGACCTTAACCTCCAACGGCTTACAGTATTTCTCTAAAACAATAACAATTTTATTACACACTTGCAACAAGCGATTGGGTTGCAACTTACACAAATAATAATAAAAACAACTTACACAAAAGCCGGTTTCATATGATATTTGCGATATATTGCTGCATAATCCTGCATATTGATTAAAAAAGTAAAACTAATAACATAAACTGGTAACTATATGTTCACCAAGTAACAACAGCTATCATAAGTAATATTATTTGAGTTATTGTAGCTAATAATAGTTATTGTAGGTAGCGGAATATTTTTTGTGAAGTAGTGATTGAGATTCTTTCCAAGTCTACCGTCATCTTTTTATAATGACTCTAATATAGAAAAAAACTTTGTTGTTGCAGATCGGTATTTTTAGATATTTTTGTTGTCAGCATTCATAACTCACCAATAAACATTTAAAAAATATTTTGTAAGTTATTAGATTTGAACTCGAACCACCTTGAACGCCTATCAAGACGAAAACCGCTAGGCCATTGAAACACTTACTGTGAACGTTGAAATTAGTAAGTAGTACCTAACAATCATAAGCGGGCAGCAAGTTGTCAAAGTGTGTGAGTGTGTATCAAACTTTATTATAGAAGAAGGTCGTAACTACAACTAGTATTGCTTGGCCATAGTTTTGTGAGATTGCAACTCGACTTTTGGTCTTGACTGTACTTCATACATATTGTATACCTAATCAGCTTTTTTTATAATTGTAAACCAGTGCTTGACCGCAATGCTGCCTGATGGTAAGCAGTGATGCAATCGTTGATGGTAAAGTGCGCTAGATCGTTACGAACCTCTTCACTCAAAAGAAAAAAATGATACTGCTCCAGAGCATCGGTAGCTCCGGGGTTTAGTCGTGAAGGGTCTCCCGATCAATCTCCCGATCGGGAGAGCCTCCATGACCAAACCCCGCAACAACAACATTTGGCATCGTATCCAGCACACGTCGCAACACAACTGCTCAGACCCGTCCTCCGTACGGCATCACCAGACATCAAGCCGGAACACGACGAATCGCTTGGCGGCAAGACTTTGTCTGGTGGGTGATAACTTCTGCCGGCAGCCAATGTTATGGCCTACCACCAAGCTCGATGTTAGGAACATGTTAATTCCTAACATCAAGTAGAACTACAGTTTACTTCTCGTTCGTGAAAATCTTATTCCAATAAACTACTTTTACAATCCAATAAATAAGGGGAAATAAATGAGGTCGGAATATAGTCTGACTGAATGTTTTATTATATATTTTATTGAGTCGTAAATAGTAATGTATCTAAAAACCTTACTTACGACCAGAAGATGTACCAGGCAATCATGAAGAAACAGACACTCATAAAACCATTGTGAGAAGAATGGATAGTCAGTAATAGTATCTCAAACAATGCTGTATATGGTCCACGTATCTATTGAGCAATCACAGTTTGTTATGCTTTTATTTTAGACTAGCTGTGCCCCGCGGTTTCACTCGCGTAAGCTTCGAACCGAAAGAGCTCATTTGATATAAAATAAGCGCCTGTTAAAATAATGGGAGCAATATGTACGTCCGCGTTTGCTCCCGTTTTCACAACATTTTTTGTTCCTGCTCTGCTCCTATTTGTCATAGCGGGATGTTTTATAGCCTATGTCCTTTCTCAGGCTCTAGACTATCTGTGTTCTAAATTTCATTACAATCGGTTCAGTAGTTTTGGCGTGAAAGCCGGACAGACAGACAGACAGACAGAGATAATTTCGCATTTATAATCTTTATAATCTTCTTTATATATATAATTCTGCTGTACGTGTGTATGTCATTGAACTCCTCCTAAACGGCTTGACCGATTTTAATGAATTTTTCTGTATGCGTTTGAGTGGCGCCCTGAATGGTTTAGATTCACAAATCAGCCCGGCAGATGGCGCTGATTGCTTGAAAAAGCATGTGATCTCGGAAACGGCCCTAACGATTTCGCTGAAATTTGATATCTGGGGGTTTTCAGGGACGAGAAATCGATCTAGACGGGTCTTATCTCTGGGTAAGGGCATGTTTTCGAGTTTTCTCTTTCGCAATATTTCCCGCATAATATGGGCGCTAATTTCGCGCGGCTTGACATAGCCCCTATGGCACAGTCGATAGTGGTATGGTCTATTCGCGATGGCTGGTGTTCCTCGGTTCAATCCCGGGCAATCACAAGTCTTTTTTTTTTTTGTTTTAGACAAGTTTATAGTTTTTTTTTTTAATTTTTGTAATTACTTACTAAACTACTAAAGAACTAAAAGTAGAAAAAATAAACAAAAATATTAAAATTTTTTTTATTTAATAAAATTGTACTTATGAACTAAAAGAGAAACAAATAATTAGAAATAAATAAATATTTAAGATTTTTTTTTATTTAACTTAAAGAGACAGAAACAAGAGCTCTAGGGGTAGAGAGAGGTATGATATCTTTTTAGGGTACGCCGTCATAGCGGCGGTAAGACCCTGCATGGAAGAGTGGATCGACCGGAGACGGCATGGGGCGCTCACCTTCCGTGCGACGCAGGTGTTGACCGGACACGGGTGTTTCGGCAGTTACCTGTGTCGTATCGGTCGGGAGCCGACACCGGCGTGCCATCATTGCGGTGGCGGGGCAGAGGACACGGCGCGGCACACCCTAGAGGAGTGTCCAGCGTGGGACGAGCAGCGCCGTGCGCTCACCGCAGCGATCGGCGGAAACGACCTCTCGCTGCCGGCCGTGGTCAGAGCCATGATCGACAGCGAGGAGTCATGGGACGCGGTTGTCTCCTTCTGCGAGGAGGTAATCTCCGCGAAGGAGACGGTCGAACGGGCGAGGGAGGCACTGAGCACTCTCCCGTCCCGCCGACGGCGCGCTAGCCGGAGGAGGAGGGAAGCCGAGGTCGATCCGCTTCCTCCATAACGAGAGACCGACGGGCCGAGGACCGGGGGAGTCCGACGCCCGTCGCTAGAGCCGGAGTAGGCGTGTATTGGCTGTTCCTACACGCCTACCTGATGGAAGGAGGGGGGGAAGAGGGACCCGCCGATCTCGCGCGATGCGGGATGCGGCGTTATGGCAAACTAGAACCCGCACCCCTGGCCATAGGCAAGAAGAGGAACGCTCCAGTGGTTTTAGCCAGTGAGAGCCCGGCACACCCTCCGTCGACCCCCAGACGGAGAACGGTCTGGTAGAGATTTCCAATGGGTGAACAAAAAAAAAAAAAGGTATGATATCTTTGTTACAAATGTAGAAGACAATGCTTTCCATGGGTATATTCCTAAATCTGCTGTACGTGTGTACGTCACTGAATTTCTCCTAGGCTGGTCCGATTTGAATGAACTCTATGTATATAAATGAAAGTCGTGTTAGTTACTCTATTTATAACTCAAGAACCGCTTAACCAGTATGGCTCAAAATTGGTAGAGAGGTAGATAAGAACTGGGAGAAGGACATATCACATAGGATACTTTTTATCCCGTTCCCGTTGTTCCCGTCGTTCCCGTGTGACGTGACATAAGACATGGTATAACAAAACGCAACTGACATGGAATAACAAAACAACTCAGTCAAAATATAAGTTAGCGGTTCATTTGTTAAAAATGGTACAAACACACTCCTACACTACTCAGCATATTAAAAAAAAGTCTTACCGGTTGAATGTTGATGCATTTATTTAAAGCAAGGAATATAAATGCTCTCTGCCGGTTTAATTTTTTTAATAAAAGCCCCAAATCAACCTTCAACTTCAAAATTTCTAATATTGTATTGCTGTGCCATTTACCACTTCACTACATACTATAAAACAAAGTTACTTTCTCTTTCCCTATGTTCCTTTGTATGATTAAATCTTTAAAACTCCGGCGGGGTCTCATGGCGACATGGAAAGTGTGATTGTCGCAATCCAGCACTGAGCACGCCGCAATAGCGGCGGTAAGTCCTCTCTTTGAGGAGTAGCTAGAGAGGCACCACGGCGTCCTCACCTTCCGACTGACGTAGGTCCTCACCGGACACGGCTGTTTCGGGAGGTTCCTGTTCCGTACAAGGCGGGAGGAAACGCCAGGGTGACCACTGTATGCATCGCCCTGAGGACACGGTGGAGCATATGGTGGAGGTCTGAGAGAGCACAGCCGTGTCCTTGTGGCGGCGGTCGGCAGCGATCTCTCGCGTCCGACCCTGGTCCGGGCCATAGTCCGGAGCAAGAGTGCATGGCAAGCTTCCACCTCCTTCTGTGAAGCAGTGATGCTGGCAAAGGAGGAGGAGGAGCGCATGACGGAGCGGAAGCGCAAACCGCCGCAGGAAGCGCCCTGGTCGGGAGGCAACATCGGACTCCCGACCGCCGTAGGCGCGGGCTTGCGGGCAGCGAGCGATAGGTAGCTCGCCTCCTGGTAAGAACCAGGCCCGGGTTGACGTTGCGTTGTGTTTTACACGCGCCGCAAAGAGATGTCAGCACACCTTGACGGGGTTCACGAGGACTGGTCCACAAGGGTTGCGGGTTGGTTAAAAAAGAAACCATGGCACTGGGCGTGGGTTTTAGTCAATAAAAGTCTAACAAGCCCTTCCGCTCTGCCCAGAGTGGGAGAGGTCATTTGATGATTTCCCACCCAAAACAAAAAAAAAAGAACTGAAGAAGAGCAAGAAATTGCACTTGAAGAGCGCAGCCTTAGTATGGCTCGACTTCGTGCTTCTCACTCACCAGAACAAAGGGAGGCAGCCCATGAAACGGCTCAGTTGGCAATGCGAAATCGTCGAGCAAACCTCAGAGATCAAGCGCTAGATAATTTACGAAGCACAAGAAGAAATTCATCAAATACTGATTTGAATCGGGCAGCGTTTCAATACGCATATAATATAGCGCAATGGCGTTCGCATTGGGCCAATGGATGTTGTTTACGAGTATTGTAGCACATTAAAGATTTCCGGAGAACCGCCAGGATTGTGCTCCTAAATAAAGAATCATTGAATAATAATATTTATTTATTTAAAATTATCCTCATTTAAAATGTAGTCATAAACGTCTTTAAAGCGAAACGAAGTTCGCCGGGTCAGCTAGTAATATTATAAATGTGAAAACGGATTTGGATGAAATTTGGCAATCAGGTAGTTTATAACCAGGATATATAGGGTAGTTTATCCGGATATTCCCACGGAACCGGAAATTATGCGGATGAAACCGCGGGGAGCAGCTAGTATTACAACTATAAATGCAAAACTAAAATTGTTTGTTGCCTTTTCTTGCTCTTCTTCAGTTTAATTTTTTTTTTGTTTTGGGTGGGAAATCATCAAATGACCTCTCCCACTCTGGGCAGAGCGGAAGGGCTTGTTAGACTTTTATTGACTAAAACCCACGCCCAGTGCCATGGTTTCTTTTTTAACCAACCCGCAACCCTGTGGACCAGTCCTCGTGAACCCCGTCAAGGTGTGCTGACATCTCTTTGCGGCGCGTGTAAAACACAACGCAACGTCAACCCGGGCCTGGTTCTTACCAGGAGGCGAGCTACCTATCGCTCGCTGCCCGCAAGCCCGCGCCTACGGCGGTCGGGAGTCCGATGTTGCCTCCCGACCAGGGCGCTTCCTGCGGCGGTTTGAGGCGTGAGTGTGGTGGGATTTCCGCTCCGTCATGCGCTCCTCCTCCTCCTTTGCCAGCATCACTGCTTCACAGAAGGAGGTGGAAGCTTGCCATGCACTCTTGCTCCGGACTATGGCCCGGACCAGGGTCGGACGCGAGAGATCGCTGCCGACCGCCGCCACAAGGACACGGCTGTGCTCTCTCAGACCTCCACCATATGCTCCACCGTGCGCACAGTGGTCACCCTGGCGTTTCCTCCCGCCTTGTACGGAACAGGAACCTCCCGAAACAGCCGTGTCCGGTGAGGACCTACGTCAGTCGGAAGGTGAGGACGCCGTGGCACCTCTCTAGCTACTCCTCAAAGAGAGGACTTACCGCCGCAATTGTGTCGTGATCAGTGCTGGATTGCGACAATCACACTTTCCATGGCGCCATGAGATCCCGCCGGAGCTCTGTCCGCTGTACTGCGATTTTTCGCGGCAACAGCCGGTAAATGCCTCCTCTCGTCACTCCCACATGTGGGCGAGGGATAGTGTTTCTCCACAATTTAATGGATGTTATTATACATATAAACGTTTCTTTTTAATTACTCTATCTATTAAAAGAAACCTCATCAAAATCTGTTTCGCAGTTTTAAAGATTTAATCATACAAAGGAACATAGGGAAAGAGAAAGTAACTTTGTTTTATAGTATGTAGTGAAGTGGTAAATGGCACAACAATACAATATTAGAAATTTTTAAGTTGAAGTTTGCTTTGGGGCTTTTATTTAAAAAATTAAACCGGCAGAGAGCATTTATTATATTCCTTGCTTTAAATAAATGCATCAACATTCAACCGGTAAGACTTTTTTTTTTAATATGCTGAGTAGTGTAGGAGTGTGTTTGTACCATTTTTAACAAATGAACCGCTAACTTATACTTTGACTGAGTTGTTTTGTTATTCCATGTCAGTTGCGTTTTGTTAAACCATGTCTTTCACACGGGAACGACAGGAACCGCGGAAACAGGATAAAAAGTATCCTATGTGATATGTCCTTCTCCCAGTTCGTATCTACCTCTCTACCAATTTTGAGCCATACTGGTTAAGCGGTTCTTGAGTTATAAATAGAGTAACTAACACGACTTTCATTTATATACATAGAGTTCATTCAAATCGGACCAGCCTAGGAGAAATTCAGTGACGTACACACGTACAGCAGATTTAGGAATATACCCATGGAAAGCATTGTCTTCTACATTTGTAACAAAGATATCATACCTTTTTTTTTTTTTTTGTTCACCCAGTGGAAATCTCTACCAGACCGTTCTCCGTCTGGGGGTCGACGGAGGGTGTGCCGGGCTCTCACTGGCTAAAACCACTGGAGCGTTCCTCTTCTTGCCTATGGCCAGGGGTGCGGGTTCTAGTTTGCCATAACGCCGCATCCCGCATCGCGCGAGATCGGCGGGTCCCTCTTCCCCCCCTCCTTCCATCAGGTAGGCGTGTAGGAACAGCCAATACACGCCTACTCCGGCTCTAGCGACGGGCGTCGGACTCCCCCGGTCCTCGGCCCGTCGGTCTCTCGTTATGGAGGAAGCGGATCGACCTCGGCTTCCCTCCTCCTCCGGCTAGCGCGCCGTCGGCGGGACGGGAGAGTGCTCAGTGCCTCCCTCGCCCGTTCGACCGTCTCCTTCGCGGAGATTACCTCCTCGCAGAAGGAGACAACCGCGTCCCATGACTCCTCGCTGTCGATCATGGCTCTGACCACGGCCGGCAGCGAGAGGTCGTTTCCGCCGATCGCTGCGGTGAGCGCACGGCGCTGCTCGTCCCACGCTGGACACTCCTCTAGGGAGTGCTGCGCCGTGTCCTCTGCCCCGCCACCGCAATGATGGCACGCCGGTGTCGGCTCCCGACCGATACGACACAGGTAACTGCCGAAACACCCGTGTCCGGTCAACACCTGCGTCGCACGGAAGGTGAGCGCCCCATGCCGTCTCCGGTCGATCCACTCTTCCATGCAGGGTCTTACCGCCGCTATGACGGCGTACCCTAAAAAGATATCATACCTCTCTCTACCCCTAGAGCTCTTGTTTCTGTCTCTTTAAGTTAAATAAAAAAAAATCTTAAATATTTATTTATTTCTAATTATTTGTTTCTCTTTTAGTTCATAAGTACAATTTTATTAAATAAAAAAAATTTTAATATTTTTGTTTATTTTTTCTACTTTTAGTTCTTTAGTAGTTTAGTAAGTAATTACAAAAATTAAAAAAAAAAACTATAAACTTGTCTAAAACAAAAAAAAAAAAGACTTGTGATTGCCCGGGATTGAACCGAGGAACACCAGCCATCGCGAATAGACCATACCACTATCGACTGTGCCATAGGGGCTATGTCAAGCCGCGCGAAATTAGCGCCCATATTATGCGGGAAATATTGCGAAAGAGAAAACTCGAAAACATGCCCTTACCCAGAGATAAGACCCGTCTAGATCGATTTCTCGTCCCTGAAAACCCCCAGATATCAAATTTTAGCGAAATCGTTAGGGCCGTTTCCGAGATCACATGCTTTTTCAAGCAATCAGCGCCATCTGCCGGGCTGATTTGTGAATCTAAACCATTCAGGGCGCCACTCAAACGCATACAGAAAAATTCATTAAAATCGGTCAAGCCGTTTAGGAGGAGTTCAATGACATACACACGTACAGCAGAATTATATATATAAAGACTAGCTTTCCGCCCGCGGCTTCGCCCGCATGGAATATGGTTTTAGCGCGCTTTTTAGATTTCTCATTTTCGGGGATTAATTATCGTATAATTTAGCTTCTACGTTTACATGTGCATATTCGTTTGCAATATATTATATTGTTTTAAACGACACACAGAGCCATCTATCACCGAACTGGTATGAAGCTAACAATATTTTTATTTTCCTTCGGGAATATAAAATGTTCCGGTATAAAAAGTACCCTAATATTTAATCCGGGTTTCTAACTTTACGTCTGCAATTTCAAAGTATTCGGTTCAGTTACGGCGTGAAAGTGGAACGAACAAACAAACTGTTTCCGATTTATATTAGTAAGGATAGTTAAAATCCGCTTTCTAGTCAATATCGCCCACCCGTTTGGGAAAAACAGGTGTGATTTTATATTGCCAAATACGTGCGGAGAGAGCTTTTACGAGGGTTGCAGCGGAGGTTTCCATTTAAAGTGCTTGCATTTGATTGCAGAGATCCTTATAACAGCTTACCTTAACTACTTGGCATCACAACATTCATTCATATCACTGTTTCATGAACTTGATCAATCAATAACGAAATATGAACACAAGATCTTTTTCTAAGGAAGGGATAGCACATATTTGTTTGTTATCAATCACGTACATTTTATTATATTTTCATTTACATTTTTGTGAACTGAAATTGACCGAGGATTTTGACATTACTGATGTGAGCGATGACATTCAGTTTTTCTGCAAGTTTATTTGGTTCGCTAGTAGTGTCGCTAGTAGTGAACAAAAATTACAATACTTGTCATATTTTACAGTGTTTTCGATAGTTCCATTTATGGCCACCGGGCCAGATAAATTTGATGTACCGCAAGTTTTATTGACGTTAAAGAATTTAGCCAGTATTTTTTTTTACTGAAGAGTTTGTAGCTTTCTTCCGTTCAAGGGCAGATCTTTACTTGACAGGTATATGGCACTGCCGCCAGTGTTTTGGTTACGGACGACAGCAGTTCAGCTTTTAGGAGTAGAGATTTCCTCGAACCTAAATTTTGAGTGGTTCATTGGGTCCAAGCCCAAGGTGGCTGCCAGGAGACTTGGCGTCATATAAAGGTCCGGCGGTACTTCACACCAGGGTAACTTCTAATTTTGTATAAAGCACAGGTCCGTTCGTGTGTGGAGTACTGCAGCCCCATTTGGGCTGGTGCTGCGAAATGTCACCTGGCCAATTTGGATTCAGTGGAGATTCGTGCGAAGAGGCTTTCCAGATTTAACTCAAAACGGTCTCCAAATCCTACAGCACAGGCGTAGAGTAGCCAGCCTTTCGGTATTCTATAAGTTACATTTTGGTGAATGTGGGAGGGAATTGCATGATTTAATTCCCCCATCTCCGTTCCACCATCGGACGACCCGTCGTACGGTGAGTTTCGACCCTTACGTTGTTAACACCACTACGGTCCGGACGAAGAGTTTCGCCTCCTCTTTTATACCGCGTACATCGAGGGACTAGAACTATTTGCCAGCCGCGGTGTTTTCGTCGGACTACAATTTGAGTGTCTTCTATGCTAGAGTGAATAGGCTCATAATAAACTAGTGCGCTTTACCATAAACGATTGTGTCACTACCTAGGCGGGATTGTTTTATTTTTATTTTAATGATTTAGTATTAGCATTTTGAAATATGCTCAGGAAATTAGTATATAGGTAGATATTAGGTATCTACTGAATAAAACCCAAATAGACACAATGTAATTATTTACCTAGTAATAGTTATTATCTAAAGGGTGTATCTGACATCGACGCACAAACGAGTACCATGGATCCAGTACATGATTCTGAGCCCCCCAGTGGTGGAATTTTTCGTCGGCTTTTTCATGATTTAAAAAAATATATGTAGTTTTTTTTTCACTTCAGACCGTTCACAATTGCTATACTTTTATAACCCAATAATATTTTAAAGTAAAAATTAAATAATTCGCTAATTACCTACATAAAAAAGCGCAATGAAAACAAAACTCGAGAAACTATCTTATCAGCTGATTTAATAGAGTTCACATTAGGGATCAACGTCATACCTACAAACCCGCACGGCGGCACGCTTGCAACGTTCAAAAGCCAAGCCAACACTTTTTTTTTTAAACAGTGTGTATTCTTTAACCGTTCATTAACGACATCAATGACTATCATAATTTTATTAGTGGCATGCGGTCTAGCCTTTTCGCGAAGTTTGCGTTACGATGGCAGATACACCCTGTATACTAATCTATGGTAATATATAAAGCTGAAGAGTTTGTTTGTTTGAACGCGCTAATCTCAGGAACTACTGGTCCGATTAGAAAAAATATATTTTTGTGTTGGATAGCCCATTAATCCAGGAAATCTATAGGCTATATAGCATCACGCTCCGACCAATAGGAGCGGAGCATATAAAAAAACATATCGAAACTTACGCGGGTAAAACCGCAATGTGCAGCTAGTCATTTATAAATTGTAAAATCTTTATCTTTATAAAATAAACACACATTCAAATCGAATCAAATCAAATTTATTAGAAATCCATATTATTTTACATTAGTTGGTGGTTGGAGCCAACCCGCTATTCTACAGCATTATACAACTTTTTCAAAATCTTATGTATAATCAGCATAGTATGTGTGTGTGTGAAATCTTTAAACTCTATTGAAACGACTAAATGAAATCTACCTTTCTCTTCAAGCCATTCATTTCCAAATCTATAAGAACATTACTATTATTATGTAGCCTTTATCGTTTCTTTCTTCTTCTTTACAAAGTCTGGTGGAAGGAACACTTTTGCAGCAAGCAGCTCCTGGACATTATGGCATTCATCATCGTTACATTTAATTATATTCTTTCCCTTCTTCTTAGATTATTCTCTTCTATCTTGCAGTCATCATCGTCTTCATCTTTCCTTTGTTTGCCAGCTACGAACTTATGTAAGCAAACAAAACTTACCATCTTTAAATACAGTTGCGGAACACAGAGTACTTATTCAAGCTTTTCATTTGCAAATTTTCAAGAACGCCTGACGCTGGTAGCATGTGATCACTTTTATTGGTATATATTATCGTTTCTTCTTCTTCTTAACAAAGTCTGGTGGATGGAACCCCCTTGCAGCAAGCAGCTCTTGCACATTGTGGCACCCATAGTACACATTATCCATTGCCGCCGCAGTAAGCATGTCCACGTTACATTTTCCTTTATTCTTTCCTTTCTTCTTCGACTTTTTTTCTTCTTTCTTACTATCACCGTCGTCATCATCTCCCTTCGGTCCAGCCATTTTTTTCAGTGTTTTTGTTTCAGGTTAAGTAACGTTAGCAACGGTTGGAGGAATTTATTGATTTAACAAAGGCTTTTCCGTTTCTGCTGACAACAGCATACACTGTGGCATTTAGGAAGATAAACAGCATTGATATTTAATCTATTTTATGTTTGGTAGGTAAAAATCATAGCATACCGTAGTATGTTAGTTTTTGAAGTTGCCTTGTAACCTACCAAATCTGTTAATAATTCTTTCCATGGGGTATTGTATACCTTTGGCAAAACTGCAACCTTATTGCGTAAAACAAATAGGTACTTTCAATATGAATAATATTGAAGCAAATATCTTAATAGTCGTATATCGTCCTCCGTGGCGCAGCGGTGAACACGCCTGCCTGCGACGTGGAGGCCCCGGGTTCGATCCCCGGCCAGGTCATAATGGAAAACGATCTTTTCTTGATTGGCCTGGGTCTTGGGTATTTATCTATATATTATGTATCTAGTTATCGAGTTAGTATCCCATAACACTAGTCTCGAACTTACTTGGGGGCTAGCTTAATCTGTGTGTTTGTCAAAAAAAAAAAAAATGCTTCAAAATTATTCGCATTGCTAATCAATTGATATCCTTTTTTTTATACGAGTGAAAATGCGTTACGCACCGTACCCGCCGCTAGCTAGGCGACAGGCGTGTGTGGGACTCGCCCGGCCGGAGCCGGGAATACCCACTAAAAACACTCGGTTCCCTCGAGCCCTGCGTTAAGAGTGACCCGGGCTCGGCCCGAAGATCTGACTCCGGGCCACTTACAGGGCTTACCGGCCTGATTTAGGCCGGTTTCCGTGCCTAGGGAGGATTACCCGGGAACGGATAATCCCCAGACGTGGTGACCAGTGCAATGCGCGTGCGGGAGCTACCCACACACGCTGGTCACACTCGGGGGCTAAAGGAGACGGGGGTTCGTCCCCCGCCTTCTTCGCCCCGCCCGTCTACGCCGGATGGGAGCGGCAAGAGCATTCTCTTCCCGCTCCCTCTCCGCTGCCTCCTTCTGCAAGAGGACGGTCTCGCAGAAGGAGGCGGCAGCCTCCCATGCACTCTCTCTTTCAACCATGGCTCGCACCATGGTTGCCAGGGAGAGGCTTCCGCCTCCGAGCGCCGCAACGAGGTCGCGGCGCTCGTTTCGCCATGCCGGGCACTCCACCAAGGTGTGCTCGGCCAATCAATTGCTATCCTATGATGGAAACGTGTTTGCTCAAATACGTAAACAACGCAGTGAATGTTGTTTAACTGTCAAAATTTAACCCAATACTACTGATAATGTAATGTACATTTTTGTTAACATTATAAACTTGTGCCTGACCGCGATCCCGCCTGATGGTAAGTGATGATGATTGTTAATGGTAAAGCGCACTAGTTTATTAAGAGTTTTAAGAGCCTATTCGCTCTAGCCTTGAAGATACTTAAATTGTAGTTGGACGGGAAGACCGCCGCAGGCAAATTATTTGCAGTCCATTTGATGTACGTGGTATAAAAAAAAAAATAAAAAAAAAAAAAATAAAAGACGAGGCGAAACGCTTCGTCCGGATCGTAGGGATGTTAACAACGCGGTCGCCGTGCGACGGGTCATCTGATGATGGAATGGCGATGGCGGAATTCATGTAAGTAATACCCGTGCACACTCTAAAATGCATCCTATAGAAAACCGACAGGCTGACTACCTTACACTAGTAAAACGATTGGGCAATGAATGTGCAGTAGTGAGTAGGTAGAGTAGTTGTAGAACACACTATTGTAATGTAATCTAATATATAAAATTCTCGTGTCGCGGTGTTTGTGGTTAAACTCCTCCGAAACGGCTTTCTGTCTGAGAATCGGACAACATCTATTTTTTATCCCCCTAAATGTTACGGCTAATCCACTCCATTTTTTTAAAATATAGATCTATATCGCCCTTTACAGCACATGATTTAAATAAATAGTTTCGAATATATAAATTGTGGGGCGTCGCATTTGTGGCGGTACCAGCCGGTTGGGCGGCGGGCCGCTATGTTTTTTATACAACGTTAACAGTTTATTTGTAATGTATTTAGTATAAGCATTGCACCCGTGCGGAGCCGGGCGGGTCGCTAGTGTACACATATATCCATACATTGAAGGGTCAGAGTAATAAGCATTCTATTTTCAAACATTTACGATGTTACAGATGACTCTCAATTCAAAAATCGAATTCAGCAAGCGTTGATTAATAGATAAAAGTAATTCAAAATAACTTTTCTCGGCATAGTATAGGATTACATTACTAATTAAAGTTTACAATTTAATCATTCAAGTAGACCGACAACAGAGACCACATCAAACTTCAGCATTTCCGAAAACTAATCTATGTACTTACCTTGTTTGGGAACTATGAGTATTCATAGCTACACATCAAGCTATAACCAGTATAACTGCCTTATAATTGTAGGAAAGACCTATACAACATGAGGTCAGTTATAACTGGACATTCATAGCTTAATGTGTGTTGAATACTTAGAATATAGGAACATATCTAATCCTGTGTCCCTTTCCGACGAAGGAGGAGGAGAGGTACTCAACTCCTCATATGCCGCTTTCTGAATGGTAATGGGAAGACTGTTGGCTTGTTTCCAGCTAGTCTGCTCACCTCTGCAGATCATATATTACCCATAAATTGCCATTGGGATGTCCTTGCTCTTAACGGGTTCAGCTTTTGCATAACGATGCGAAAAATGGGGGAAACTGAAGCAGTTACTTTTCTTTTGTATTTATAAGTATGAATACATATTCGTAGTTTTTATTGGTTGCGGTAGGTATACATATCGCAGGCATCTAGCTTAATCAGCATTCTAGTTAACAGGCGAGCTTTTCTACTAAACGGTGCCGTTTAACTAGCGGACTGAAGGTGTAGTATTCTTGAACAATGTTTGAATAAAACAAGGAGTGCTCATTACAAAGTTTAATGGCCGATCGCAGACTGATAGACATTCGTAAAACAAGTACCGACACATTATAATAAATCATAATCCCTCCACCACTAATTCAAACATATAACTCTTAAAAACTAAGTCTTATCATTTATAATTTACAATTTTTTTCCTAGCTGCCCTAACTGGCCGTTGGTATGTACTCAGTGGCTCCGTGCTCGGTTGCTGAGGTTGATAGGTCACCAAAGGTATATCGATCCTTTCGCAATCCTTTCTCCCTTCTTCTTCGGAACTATTATTTGACGTCTGATCTGTTTGTTGAATCGTAGGTGGAGTCTCGAGGACAGAACAAAACGAACTATCACTCTCCTCTCCCTCCAACTCAACTTGGGCCGTGAGGTCATGTTTCACGGGCGTATCAGCGGAATCAGTTACTGTTCCCTGTGGTAGGAAGTCGCCTACCTCCTCACACTCGGATGATTGCGATTTTGTCCCTTTGTAGCTAACGATATGGTCTAAATGTTTTTTTTTAGTACAGCTTTTAACACTGGAACGTAAATACAATAGAAGGATATTCAGTTATTTATCAAACAGTACCCACATCGCGTAAGACACTACTAGGTCGGTAGTTGTGTTGCGTTGTGTGGCGGGAGTTTGGTCGTGGAGAGTCTCCAGATCGATCTCCCTCTAGCGCAGCATCGTTTGGTCGTGTTGGTCTTGGGTTTAACATTGCATCACCTTTTTTTTTTCTTTTTTTTTTGCCGGCTCGCTCAACTGCCGTCATTTTTCCTATTCCTAAGTTTTTTAAGTGAATAGGCTTAATAAACTAGTGCGCTTTACCATCAACGATTGCATCACTGCTTACCATCAGGCGGGATTGCAGTCAAGCACTAATTTATAATTTAAAAAAAAAATGTAGTCATTTTGAGGCATATTGCTAATCCATTGCTCTATATGTTCGAAAAGTGTGTCTCCTCAACGTGGTAAATAACGTAATGAATGCTATTTGTGTGAGCATTAACTATCCTAATAATCTATCCAGGCATTTCCATTTCCCATCCTTGTTGCGTCAACGACGATTTAAATAAGCGCGGGCTTCTCTTGGCTCGTGCTGGTGGCGCCCTCTCTCAAGAGTGCCAAGAAAAAGAACTGAAAATTAAGTATGGCGGACTCAGCGCATACGACGCCGCGTGTATTCTAAATAATTCCGAATATCTGACTTTCTAAGGGCTTCACTGGCCAAATAAACCCTCAGTTTCCATATTGGTGGTGTGTCTGTGCTTGACGAGTGTAGGCAGTGAACAAGCAGCATCAAGTCCACATAAAGAAGATAGCTGACCGGCCGGCGCCAGCCCCGTCGTTGGCGATTCCTCTTTTCCTGTCCTGTTGGATCCAGGTTAGTGCTTTGCATGTTTGTTTTCCCTGCTTTGAGATCCTGGGGTTGATAGGAGAATGCAGTGACCCTTCCAGAAAGCATCAACATTAATTATGGTGCCTCCTGTGAGGTATCTTCCTCGCGTAGTTATTTCAAAAATACCTACTATCGGAAATTAAATCTTTCCATTCTCGTTATTACGTTAAATACGTAATCCCAATTATAATTTATTTGTATACTTACCTACTTAAGGCAATTTCAATTTGCCTTTCAAGTTCTAAGTGTCTAAATAAAACCTAGGTCATTCCATGATACCTAGTTATTGTTTCTTATTTGAGACCGATTGACTATTCAATCGTACATTCATACCTCGTTAATTCCCTTGTAATAAGCTGCATTTATTTGTATTAAATAACAAATTGCATAAATTACTTTTAAAAAACGTGAGTTCGAAGTTTCTCGAATTTAGTACCGAGGTACCTACACTCGTAGTACTTGTCTCCGGCGGGAGACGGATTAGCTTTGAACTACCTCAAAGTCAAAACTTATATTCTAACAAATAACTTTGAGACGTGTGTGCTTGTATTTCATTCAATACGTTCGCGCGTGCATTGCTGCCTACCTACCGGCTTACGTTTTTTCCGTTTTACCTACTTTTATAACTTTTATCTTTTGAGCGTGCGGATATCGTATACCAAGTGAACTATGAGCGAAGTGGAATTAATAACCGCTATTAAAAGGCGGGAATATGAGTTTACAAGTATGCAGATACTTTACGATTTAGCCAAAACAGTTAAAGAAACTAAAACTAAATTTGCAGCTTTTCGAGCTAGGTACAAAAAGATTGACGAGATTCGTAATAGATTTTTGGAATGCAACGATGATGTTAACCAGTTGCAATTAAAGCTTAACCCTTCGTTTGTTATCGATCATAAAGTGTTACTGTCATTCGATGAATTGTATTACTGTGTTATTGAGTTTGCGGATTCTCCCGATGCGAGCGCAGGTAGCGACTGTCGCCCGGAATTAGGTCAAGGTCACGTGCGTTCGCAAGTGAAGTTGCCTAAGCTGGAACTTCCAAAGTTTGATGGTAATATAGAAAAGTGGCAAACATTTAAAGATAGTTATACAGCACTTGTTCATAATAATAGTTCATTATCCGACACTGAGAAATTTCACTATTTGCTGTCATGTTTATCTGGTTATGCACTGACATTAGCGAAGGGCGTGCCTGTGACATCGGCAAATTATTCAGTGGTTTTTGCAACTTTACTGGACAGATATGACAACAAGCGTATTCTTGCAACAGCTTATTTAGAAAAAATAATTAAAATTAATCCCATACAAAAACCATCTTTGTCTAACTTATCTGAGTTATCTAACACACTTTATGAATGCGTTAGTGCCTTGCGCGGTTTGTGTATTGATGATTTATGCGAATTTATTTTATTCTATATTGCGTCTAGGCCTTTAGATACAGAAACAAAAAAAAGGTTTGAATTACAAAACACTGAAGAAATTCCGAAATTTAATAACTTCATTACTTATTTACAAAATTACATAAAAGTATTAGAAGTTAGCCAACCAGTTAATATTCCATCATCAAATTCTACAAGTACACAAAATCGGCCTAATACAAATAAAGATTATTTATCGCGTCAACCAAAATCATCTCTAATTTCTTCCAACAATAATAATAAAGTTAGTCAGTTTGTTTGTGTGTGTTGTAATGAAAATCATTCAATCTACCGTTGTAGTAAATTGCATTCTATGAATATGACACAGCGACAACAATTAGTTAAAGATTTAAAATTATGTCAAAACTGCTTAAGGCCGGGTCACACTGTTACCGATTGTAAATCTAAGTCAACATGTTTCATTTGTAATGCAAAGCATAATACTTTGTTACATGAAGAGCATAAGAGTTTACTGTCTCATACTAGTGAACTGGATTCATCCCAGCATCCCGATATGAACACTACTCTAACTAGTGCTACCCAGTCAAACATTTCAAATCAACCTATTAGCACAAAAATTCTTGGTACAGCAGTAGTTCGTTTGAAGCGATCGGATGGTTCGTGGCAGTATGTCCGTACAATTATCGACAGTGGCTCGATGGATTCATGTATTACAAGTAGCTGTGCGCGACAATTAGGTTTACATATCAAGAAATGTAAATTAAATGTAAGTGGCATCGGTCAAAATTATGTGTGTAGCATTAAAGGTCACACCTTCGGTTCAGTAATACCTCGATTGAGTGACACTCCTCAGTTTGATATTCCATTAGTGGTTCTACCTAAAATCACATCCCTGATTCCTTCGGTGTCGTTGCCGACAATCGTCAAGGATAAGTTTACACATCTGGATCTCGCCGACCAGGACTTTGATAAATCCGGTCCGATCGATCTGTTGTTAGGAGTAGACTGTTTTGACCAGATATATACTGGCTCACGTTTCAGTCCAGGCCCGGGCTTTCCATGCGCACTCTCTAGTGTATTCGGCTGGGTGATAAGTGGTCAGTTTCTTCAAAACGTGGTAGCTAAAACTCCGGCTACACCCGTTACGCTCCTCGTCGCGTCTTCTAGTGCGCTCGACGAGATCGTTCAACGGTTTTGGGAGTCCGAGGAGCCGCCGAAATGTAAAATTTCCGGCCCCGAGGATGAAATATGCGAACAAAAATATAAAGAAGGCACGTATTGCACCTCCGATGGGCGTTATGTTGTCCCAATTATGCTTAAAGATGATGCTCCAGCCTTAGGAAAATCATATAAACAAGCGTTTAATCGTTTTCTAAATTTGGAAAAAAGACTTGCTAGTCAAAATGAGTTAAAAACTGAATATAAAGAATTCATGCAACAGTACGAGGATCTCGGACATATGCAGCCAGTGCAGTCCTCGTCTACTGACTGTTATATAATTCCCCACCATTGTGTAATCCGACCTGAGAGTACCACGACACGTTTACGAGTGGTCTTCGATGCTAGTAGTCGGACTTCGAGTGACCTGTCACTAAATAATATTGTTCATGTGGGTCCAAAACTTCAAGTAGACATCGTTGATCTAATCACAAAATTCAGAATTCACAAAGTTGTTTTTACTGCGGATATTCGTCGCATGTATAGACAAATATTGATAAGACCGCAAGAAAGATGTTATCAACACGTTCTTTGGCGTAATGACCCAACTGAGGTGTTAAAGGAATACGAACTCAATACCGTTACGTACGGAGTTAGTAGTTCTCCTTACTTAGCCATTCGAACACTTCATCAACTTGCTGAAGACCACGGTGCTGAGTATTCTAGTCGTGCAGCACAGGTTATCCGAGAGGAGACATTTATGGACGATATCACCTCTGGCGGATCTTCTCTCGAAGAAACTATTGCATTAAAAAACGATATTATATCGTTACTATCAAAGGCTCATAATGAACCCGGTAATGTAACCACGACCAGTTTGTTAATAGGGAAATCTAGAGTTGCCCCCTTAAAACCAACAACGGTGAATCGACTTGAGCTAAGCGCAGCTGTGCTTCTAGCAAAGGTTCTATCACACATGTATAATTTACTTAAAGATAAAATTTCCATCGATTCCATTCGAGCTTATTCAGACAGCAGCACTACCTTGTCTTGGCTTAACACTGACCCTCATTTACTAAAAATGTATGTAGCCAATCGTGCGGTTCAGACAACTGATTTAATTAGTCGAGATCGCTGGTACTATGTATCAACAAATGATAACCCCGCCGACTGTTGTAGCCGCGGAGTAACATGTCCAGAGATTCTAGATCACCCGCTTTGGTGGACAGGGCCTTCTTGGCTGAAAGAATCACCTGAGCAATGGCCTAAAAGGCAGGTATTACTTCCGAAGGAGAACTTGCCTGAACTTAAATCAATAGAAAGTAAAAGTCTTCTTGTTACGGATGTTGAGAATCCACTTTTGAACTTAATTTCTAAACATTCTTCATTTACAAAAATTCAAAGAATGGTGGCATGGTGTAATCGTTTTGTTTCTAACTCTAAAACGGCCAGGCAAGACCGAAATCTCTCTCCTCTTAGTAGTGCTGAGCTTGAAAAAGCAATGAAAGTGCTGGTTAAATTCAGTCAAGATAATTACATGACTTCGGAAGTTGACCGGGTGCGTAAAAATGAACCTTGTGTAAAATCTATTCAAAAGCTGTCACCTTTCCTAGACGATGATGGTATTTTGCGAGTAGGTGGACGCATCGATGAGGCTCAACTGTCGCCATCTGCGTTACACCCTTTCTTGTTACTTAAACAATGTCCTATCTCTCGAAAGATAGTCGAATATTTCCATATAAAATATTTGCATTGTGGCCCTCGCTCTTTATAATCTTTTATTCAAAGAAAATTTTGGATAACCGGATTAAGGCTCCTGATACGGACCGTGTTATCCAAATGTGTCAAATGTTTTAAAGTGAATCCAGTTGCTTGTCAACCAATGATGGGCAAGCTACCTGCAGCCAGGATTCAACCAGCTCGCTGCTTTAGTACCACGGGAATAGATCTGGGGGGTCCCTTTATCATTAAAGAGAGTCGCCGTCGTGGCGCAAAAACTCAAAGCTTTTGGCGCGTATGGCAACGCGATTATCTTCACACATTGCAACAAAAGAGCAAATGGTTCTTGCCTGAACCAAATATCAAAGTCAATGACATAGTTATAGTTAACGAACCTAATACTCCGCCGATGTTTTGGAAAATGGCTCGTATCGTGCAAGTGCATGCAGGTTCAGACCAGGTAGTTAGAGTCGTTACTCTCCAAACTGCTAACGGAAAGACGTTTCGTAGGCCGGTGGTAAAGGTTTGTCCCTTACCAAATAATTAGTTTATTTTCCTTTTATATACCTAACTAGAATATAAGTACACACTGTCTTTAGGTTATTTAAAATAAGCCACCAATTATTTACACTTATTAACTAGAATTTTATGCATTTTTTCGGCAGTAGCTCATAGTCCAGCTATTGCTGATTTCACTCTTAATTTTTCGCATTCTTCTTGAAACCCTTGTGGATTTCAGGTGGGGGGAAATGTGTGAGCATTAACTATCCTAATAATCTATCCAGGCATTTCCATTTCCCATCCTTGTTGCGTCAACGACGATTTAAATAAGCGCGGGCTTCTCTTGGCTCGTGCTGGTGGCGCCCTCTCTCAAGAGTGCCAAGAAAAAGAACTGAAAATTAAGTATGGCGGACTCAGCGCATACGACGCCGCGTGTATTCTAAATAATTCCGAATATCTGACTTTCTAAGGGCTTCACTGGCCAAATAAACCCTCAGTTTCCATATTGGTGGTGTGTCTGTGCTTGACGAGTGTAGGCAGTGAACAAGCAGCATCAAGTCCACATAAAGAAGATAGCTGACCGGCCGGCGCCAGCCCCGTCGTTGGCGATTCCTCTTTTCCTGTCCTGTGGGATCCAGGTTAGTGCTTTGCATGTTTGTTTTCCCTGCTTTGAGATCCTGGGGTTGATAGGAGAATGCAGTGACCCTTCCAGAAAGCATCAACACTATTAAACTGTCAAAATGAAACCCATTGCTACTGATAGGATGTTACGCAATAGGGATGCATCCAAGGTATGAAAATAAAAAAAATAATTAGTCCGTCTTACAGATAATAAATAAAATTAAGACCCGTATTTTTTATTTTGTCGAAAGTACAAAAAACTACTGAAATATAGCGTATTAAAGTTACGGAGTGGGGGCTAAGTACGTCTCGCCGGGGTATATTTTGTACCACGGCGTGACGTCATGCGACATTTCAAATCAATATATCTTCCTAAGTATTTGAATCAAAGAAAAAATAAAAAATACGTTTTCAATATATTTTATAAATCTATCTGATGGAAATTAAATTCTTTTTTAGGATACAACCCAATTGTCCTACAGTTAAATGATTTGGATCGCTAACGTTTAACCACTTGCTTAGCTCAGACATATAAAATGTATAATTTATTGATTTAAAATGGATGATTAAGGTGATTGGCAGCGTCATAGACACAACTTTAGAAGAATTACTACAGGTAGTTGTTCCGGGTCTGGTTGTTTGTGTATGTGAGTTTAAATGCTTGTAAACGCACCCACATACCTACTAGAGAAATTCCAAGATTCCAAATTGAAAGAAATAAAATAAGTCATAGTATCAGAACTAACGATTTAATACATTTGCTAATAAATACATTTATTTACAATGAAACTTTATCCTATAACTAATTCGGTAGTTATTTGCTTAAAGGTTAATATTTCAATCGGCTGATATTTTTTTTATTCGCGGCAGAAAATTGAATGAAAGAACTGTTACAAAAGAAACATAGGGAAAATAGGGCCGCGAGCACAACTGAGTTCAGCTATCATTATTCATTGTTTTTAAAAATTTATTTTATTATTTAGAAAATATCTGAAGAGTCTGTTTGTTTGGACGCACTAATCTCAGAAACTACTGACCCAATATGAAAAAATATTTTTGCGTTGGATAGTCCAATAATCCAGGAAGGCTTTAGGATAACATCATGCTGCGTTCAACAGGAGCGGAGAATATAACAAAAAAAAAAAAAACGCGGTCGAAGTCGTGTGCGGCCGCTTGTCTTAAAATATATTTGTAAATGCACAATACAAAAATACATTAATTTGTTATACTATTGTATTTAATTTAATATTATAAAGTGGTTCTTTCAATACGTGTTCTACTTCAACTCTGTGTAGCACTGAAGCGCCAACGGCAGGTGTTGGAGCCTCCGCCCTGCCGGCGTACACCAACTGAAACAGAAGAAAAATATCTTTTATTTTAGGACACCAACTGAAGTGTAGATACACGTTTTATTTTAGTACTGTACGAGCCAATAATGCTCATACAGCAAAATGCTATTTTATTACCCGACTACGGCAAAGCAAAAGGAGGGTTATGATTTTGACAGGCTATGTATGTATGTATGTATGTATATTGTATGTTCATCTGTTCCCTCGTAACTTCAAAACTACTCATCAGAATTCGACAAATGACATATCATTAGAAGCGTCTTAATTGTCCCCTGGTTATAGGCTATATGGGGTTTCACAAAATCTAATGTGGCGCCCTCTAGCGGACAAAACATACAGAGTAAAAAAATAATCATACAGCAAAATGCTATTTTATAAAGAATGAACTTGAACACAATGTAATCAGTCGTAAATATACCTCCGTCACGCGGTCAGGTGTAAATAAAACAAGTGCGGCTCAATACAGGTGCTTTTAGTGTTACTCGTTAATTACCTACAACAACTCTGGGGAATCGTCAACGGTGAAAAACCCCAACAAGTACAGACGACTGCAAGCTACTAAAATCTGTCAGATTTCTTTAATAGATTTTCAATTTTATCTCTAAAGCATTAAGGCTCAAGGTTGATTGGGAATATTTGACCGTTTTGGGTATCTTGCTTGCTGACGTCCGCACTTAGAAACGTACACCAGCTAATTAATCTGCCAACTGTGAAATATTTTCCACCGAGTTTTACCCCCATCGCCTGCTTAGGTGTCGGAAAATAATCCATGGGGACATAGGTACTACCGGGATTAATGTAACCATGTGTTCGTCCAGTAGGGTAATTGCGTAATACACTATCAGTAGTACTGGTAGTACTGTGTATCTTTTTGACAGTTCAACAACATTCATTGCGTTATTTACGTTTTTGAGCATACACGTTTCGATCATAGGATAGCAATAGATTAGGAATGCGAATAATATCAGTCGTGGTGGCCTAGTGGAAGACGTGGTGGCCTAGTGAAAGTCGTGGTGGGCTAGTGGTTAAAACACCAGCCACTCAAGTATGAGTGCGCGGGTTCGATTCCAGGTCAGGCAAGTACCAATGCAACTTTTCTAAAGTTATATGTACTGTCTAAGTATATCTTGGACACCAATGACTGAAGGTGAAGGAAAACATCTTGAGGAAACCTGGACTTTAAGTCCGAAATCGCCAACCCGCATTGAGCAAGCGTGGTGGTTACGCTCAATCCTTTCCTGTATGAGAGGAGACCTGTGCCCAGCAGTGGGACGATAAAAAGGTTGATAATGATGTATGCTGGTTACGTCATTAGGGTGCTGGTTATAAACTGTCTCTTTGCCGATTGTTATCTAAAACCGTTCAGTAGTTTTTGCGTGAAAGATTAAGAAATATTTTTCCATACAAACTTTTATGTATATGAATAATATCTTTTCTATTATTATTATAAACTAGTGCAAACCGAAATCCCGCCTGAAAGTAAGTAGTGACGCAATCATTGATGGTTAAGTTTTCACATCATTTTACAATACAAAATCCTATGTTCCCCGATGGTTAGGATTGAATAGAGTTACCTTTCGTCCTAGAAGGTTTTCGAATCGAAGCTTGACGAAACTCCAGGCCCCCATATTCCTATGTTCTTCTTGACTCCATATGAATTCTGGAAAAAATATTTCAGGTTTTGAAATATTACGCGCAAGTGAAACAAAACTCGTTAATAATTATGACCAAGGGTGTAAGGGGGGCAAGCCAGGGCTAGGGAGGGGGGCAAGTCAGATTTTTATGATCGAATCATCCCCGGCTATGTTGTCTCATAATCTACATAAGCACATCTACATGAAACATTTGGTATTTGTAGTGTAGTATGTAGGCCAAATAAATAAATATAAATATGTACGGACAAATCACATAGATTGAGTTAGCCCCAAAGTAAGTTCGAGACTTGTGTTATGGGATACTAACTCAACGATACTATACGGTCTTGGATGTTTATATAGATAAAAATCCAAGACCCAGGCCAATCAGGAAAAGAACGTTTTCCATCATAACCTGGCCGGGGTTCGAACCCGGGGCCTCCACGGCGTGTTGACCAGTGCGTCACGGAGGACGACACAGAAGAAATAGATCAAATAGATGCAAATGATCCTGTATAAGTCCCTGTTTATACTTTATAGCGGCCGCCAGCGACTTCGTTCGCGTGTAGTTAATTATGCTCAGCTCCTATTGGTCTCAGCGTGATGTTATAGCCTAAAGCCTTCCTGGATTAATGGGCTATCAAACGCAAAAATATTTCTTTAAATTGGACAAGTAGTTCCTGAGATTAGCGCGTTCAAACAAACAAACAAACTCTTCAGCTTTATATATTAGTAAAGATTAGTGATTAGGGTAGTTCATACATGTTCTGCGGGATTTCCAGCGCGGGCAACAGCCCCTGCCCCGCCCCTGAGTATGCCCATGGTTATGACATTAATAAACTAAAAGTCATTTATTCAAATTAGACTGCGAATCAACACTTTTTGAACTTTAATACATAGGTAATCACCCTATATTGTTCCCACTGCAGGGACGCGGCCTCCTCTCCAGGAGAGAGTGTGGGCTATAATCCACCATGCAGGCCCAATGTTTTTTTTGGTTTTAAAACATGCTGGTTTCCTCACGCTCTTTTCTTTTACCGTTTCAAGAGCAGTGGTTTTAGAATTATTTACACAAAGTAAAACGCCTGTCTGGTCCCGAACTCGTGACCTCTAATTTGGCAACTCAGAGTCGATACCACTGAGTCACACCTTTTTTTTTTTGTTCCGGGGTGGAAAATCCTCAATGGATGTCCATGAATGGAAAAACCACCCCGGTGTCTCTCCGGCCACGTACTGAGTCAAACCTACGCTAGCACGAACTTCATTACACGCATGTGAACAAAACTCGTTACAATGTGGGACGCATTAATATTTATGCTCATATCTCAAACTATGCCAAACATGCATGTTTGTAGATATTCAGCTTTGAAAGCAATAAGGGGGGTTACAATGACGTGTTCAAACGTTCCAGTGCCAGACAAAGATGGAGCTATACAGGATCAATAGTGCTATTTCTTTTTCACAATGATTTATTGACGGTTTTAACACGTCGTAGTAGAGCCTCAGTACAGAATGTAGAGCTGTCATTCAGGACCTTAATGGATTTCGTCATAGTCTTGGTTTTAGGGTTCTGTATGCAAAGGATGAAAACGGGACTCTATTACTAAGAATCCACTGTCTGTCTGTCTGTCTGTAACCAGGCTGTATATCAAGAACCGCGATAATTGGACTGTTGTATTTATATTACTGCTATACCTAACAACAAACACTAAAAATCCTTTTTTAATTTTTTGTTTTCTATTGACAATGGAAACTGTCAGATATTCCCTATCAACTTTGAGCCTTAATGCTTTAGCGATAGGGTTGAAAATGAAATGAAAACATTTGATAAAATGTATTTGTAGTAGCTGGGCCTGTAGTCAATGTAACATCGCTTCGTAGCGAAGCGAAATCGAATACCAAACCAACCAATCCCGGGCACGATTGACCACGTGATTTATCGCATCGCGTGGTCAATCGTTCCCGCCATTGGTTGGTTTGGTATTCGCTTTCGCTTCGCTACGAAGCGATGTTACATTGGCCCTTGATTGTAGTGCTGTCGTTTGTACCGTTCGTCCGCGAGTCTACCTCGCTCATGGCCGGGTTGGCTGTTGTTTATGGAGTTTGCAGCGAATGTTATTGATATTATGGTTTTTTTCGAACCTCCACAGTAGGTAATATTCTATTTTTAAAAGGTACCCCACTCTAAGAATTTCTCCTGTATCGTGCGTGCGTCTGTTGGATACACAAATGGAATAACTATTAGTGAGTGTAGGTTATGCAAATATTTGTCCATGGAGTACCTAATTGAACTTACGACACGCAACCCAGCAGTCAATCCCTTAACTATTGCGCCAACCGTGTAGCAAAAGGTTGGTATGTCTTAGAACCAAAAATTTGAATACATGTGACATTTAGCATTCCACACTGGTCTCGCGTGGTAGATTAACTACGCCTAAGCCTACTCCCTCTCACTGAGAGGGGCCTGACGAGAACATCAGAGGGTGATTATGCTTTTCACTTATAGTTTTAACTAAGAAAACACTGTTATCACACTGATTTATTAGTTTCGAATAAAAATAAATAACACGAGCAATCTTATGAACTAGAAGACCAGAGGTCTCGAAATTTTAAGAACGTTCGGTTTGATATCAGTCTTAATCTACCAAAAAATCCTCAAAACCTGCATTTTTTCAAGTTTTTAACATTACATAGGCACTGAAATGAGACTGCGACCAAATTGTAAACGTTTTAAATTAGCCACTCCTCAAAGTATATAAATATAAAAAAATATAAAAATCCTTTTATTTCCTGCCAAATTTTACATTAGGTAGGTTAGGTTTTAACCTAACACCAGTTAACACCAATAACCACCACCAGTTAACACCAGTTAACTCCAGTTTGTTTAAATTAGTAGGTACCTACTTTAGTAGGTACCTACTAATTTAAACAAACTGGAGTTTCTACCTCTTAAATCTATTACATTATTTTTCAAAATTTTTGAGTAGTAATTTGTATTGATGCTTAAGATTAACTTCTATTATATAATTAAATAACAAAGTAAAATTTGTTATGCTAATTGCTAGGTTAGTGAGCAGGAACCCTTTCTGAGGTGAAGGCCTCCTCCAGAGATTGCCATACTTTTCTGTCTTTCGCGACAGTTGCCCAGTTTCTACCTGCTATGTGTGTTATGTCGTCTACCCATCTTGATAGTGGTCTGCCTCTTTTTCTGTAGCCGGCTGGGCCTCGCCATAGTGTAGTTCGTATGGTCCGCCTTTTGTAGGTCATTCTGGCTACGTGACCTGCCCATTGCCATTTTAATTTCTGGGCATGACTAAGGGCATCTGTAATAGCTGACTTCTCTCGGATAATTTTGTGTGGTATCTTCTGTAGTTTGCTAATTTTTATCAAAGTATAGGCACGCCTTAATAGTCTACTACTACTAGCTACCGTGGCCTGCCCAGCACTAGGTTGCGACAATCGCACATGAGATCCCGCCTCTGTGCTCTCTTCGCTATACCGCGCCTTACGAGAAATGCCTCTCTCCTCTCAGATAAAATAAGTTAGTATACAACGTTATTTTTTGTTTATGTGAGACCTGAATACAGTTTGTTCAGAATAAACAACTGAATCGATTCCAATCATTTTTACGCACTGTTATATTTTTTCTCAAATGCATTTAGAAATTGTTGCAGTATGGTTACCGAGCGCGCACGGTAGATTATAGTACTCCGCGCTCGCGCAACAGCTGATGCCAGAGATCAACGCACCGCGCTTGCCCGCCCGAGTGGATCGTGGATCATATTTGTTTTTTTCATTGTTGGGGCAGCCAAGTAGGATAACAAGCTCATAATTTTGTGGTTTTTCATGATATCTTTTTGGAATTTTGTACATAGGTTCTTTACTTAAAAATACTGGACACGTGTTTCGAGTTTCGCATAATCAAAAAATAATCTTGTATATTCATAATAACACCCAACGAAAATCCCTAAATGGATTAAGTGCAAATCCATATAAACCCTGTGTTACAAAAGCAACGTGGATATCAATCCACGTTGCTTTCGAATCGAGCCACCACGCACGTGACATGGAGCCGCCACGAACGTGACATCGAGCCGCTATTTGTACGGTATATTTGCGTGTTACGTTTACTCGGAATTGGTGACGATTTCCGTGTTCACAGACTAAACTTATAAGTTCCATGCATTGTTTTTTCTATTTCGTTAAAAAAGGACAGAAGATAAAATATTAATATACAAAGACCGTCTGGTCGGAAGATCCTCGCTATTCTATAAATAAAATAAATAATAAACGTTTATTTGGAA
The DNA here is from genome assembly GCA_017933935.1 of Sesamia nonagrioides. Classification (NCBI taxonomy): domain Eukaryota; kingdom Metazoa; phylum Arthropoda; class Insecta; order Lepidoptera; family Noctuidae; genus Sesamia; species Sesamia nonagrioides. The sequence continues at coordinate 918,005 of JADWQK010001117.1, forward strand.
CAAGTTTTAGGACATAAGTTTACAAATTGAAACGAAGATAGCTACAAAAGTTAAAACTGTGGCGCAGCTATCGACGCCTAGCTAAACAATAAGTTACATTGTAGTTCCAGACTAGTAATAAAGTTAATAATTAATTAAACTACTTCCCTATGTGTGTATGTGTATGCGTGTGTGTGTGGGTGTGTAGGGGTGTGTGTGTTTGTGTGTGTAGAACGCGTAAGTGGAGGGGTGGAAGGTATTCAAGTAATAAGAATGATGTTATGGGAATCAGGAATGTAAGTATTATGTTAGTATTATGTCACCACAAGTTGTTCTGTTGCTTCGTAGGAGAAGGATTTAAGCAATTCTGACAGTTCTATGGAGAATGAGTAAACTTTAAATTATATTCCTTAAGCTTATTAGTATAAAAGGTAATTTCAATTATTACACTTACTCCTAGCATTCTTGTATCTGGCAAGCTCAGTCTGCAGTTCATACAGAGGGAACGGCGCGAGGGCCTCAACCCTTATAATGGCGACGTCATCTATTTTAGCACGAACCCTCTCCTTGTGTAGCTCGTAGTAATGCTTGCCGCTCACAAGTATCACTCGCTTGATCTTCAATGGGTCGGCTATGGTGTCACCTGGAAAGAATCAATGAAGGTTATTGTCACGAATGGATCTTATACAATATGTAAAGAAAACCCCACCCGACCCATAAGGATATTAAAGGCTAAGTAAACAAATGGCCATATAAAATATGAAATTTTACATAATCATCATAGTGACAATACTGTTACGAATGCACCTTATATCGATGGCGTAAGGTTCAATATCGCGTGATTTGCAGCGCGTATATTTTAAGCCCTATAATTCGAAATCTAGACATTATAAGGGTACATTATAAAAATGCATTGCTAGACCTATGATCGGATGGTACAGGTCTCAACAATTTTGTCAACGAAGTGACGACATCGAAATTTCTAGCAACTCGTTTCCGGGAAATACTGTAGGTACCTACTGAATGTACTCGAAGTTATGCGCTATTATTATAACGTCTAGACGAATCTGGAATGTGCGATCAACTGATCTATATAAAGGCCCGTGACGCCAGCCCGCAGTCAGTCTGCATTCGACTAGCGATACAACAACAAGCGACAGTTAAGAAGCGATCTTTGAGAAGACCTACTGCGACAACTATAAAGAGAACTTTGAGTACTACGTCAAGTAACATCTGTAGTGTTATTGTGTGTTCACGACACGGACTTCGTGGACGTACCTAAGGGAAGACTTCGGTGCAACGTCAGCTACATTCTACTTGTCATTGCCTACTACCGTCTGTACCCTCGTCGTCAATAAACTTCGTAGCCTTAACCGGCGTTTTAGTACCCTAAGCCCGTAACAATTGGTGTCAGAAGCGGAATGCCGGTCACGCCAAGGGAAGACGAAAGAGTTCGCACGCGACGACAAGCAGCGATTGATTTGGCGCGTCAAGAGGAAGAATCACTTGGTGTCCCTGCATCCGTAGAAGATGCGGCCGTCGTAACACCGACGAATGCGAGTGCGCGTAGTTCCACCACTATTCCCGGAACCAGCGGATGCGACTTATCGGCGTTACTAGCTCACTTGACGGCGCAAATAAAAGGCATAGTAGCAGTAGTAAAAGAATCTCAGGCGCAAATAAAACAATCCCAGGCATAATCCCAGGCAGAAATCTAGGCACAAATTAAAATTGTAGCAGAACCCCAGGCGGTAATCCAGGCACAAATAAAGGAATCCCAGCAGCTGGTATTAGAATTAAAGGAAAAATGGAAAAAACCAAAGAAGAGGTCAACGAGCTTAGAGTAAAAACAGCACAACAAGATGCACGTATGGACCAGCAAGATACGCGCATAGAAAAACAAGAAGCGTGTATGGACCATCAAGATACGCGTATAGACAAACACGATGCTCGTATAGACAAACATGATGCGCGTTTAGAGAAACTAGACAATACCATCCTGTATCAAATCCTGTATCCAATACCATCCAATGACAGCCTCCGTGGCGTAGCGGTAGCGGACGCGGCCGCTGCGTAAGGTGGCGCGGGTTCGATCCCCGCACAGTGCAAGTACTTATTTGTATGCATGAATATGAATATTTGTACTGGTCTGGTCGTGCTTCGGAAAGCACGTTAAGCCGTTGGTCCCGGTTGCCCTACGAACATCTAGTGGCAGTCGTTACGGGTTGTTGGAGCCCTCAAAAGTCCTACAATTGTCTAACTGCAATGCTTCGATGTCGCCTTCGGGTTGTGGAGGTCAGACGGCAGTCGCTTCATGGAAAATGTCGAAGTTTAGCCATATCAGCAGTTGGACTGGTAAAGCGAACCCCAGACTCCAAAGCTGAAAAGGCTTCGGATGCGACTGGGATTAACACTGGGATGATGATGATGACCATCCTGTAGTTTGGGAAAGAAATAGAAAGAGTGCAAAAAGGAGGTATCAAAGGAGTGATACCTGTACCTAGTGCTTTGCCGAAGTTCCAAGTACCTCATTTTGACGGAACAACGTCATGGGTGGCCTTTCGCTTTCAATTTGAAAAAGTCGCAAAAGGCAACAATTGGGACGACGATCAAGAACCCTTACCGCCCTTACGCTTGCTCTGCGTGGTGAGGCGGTACAAATCCTCGAGAATATTTCCGGCGATTGCAATACCCTAGCCTGTTTGTTAGAAGCGTTGGAGTCTAGATATGGAGAGAAACACCTCGAACATGTCTAGAGGGCTCAACTCCGCGACCGCACACAGAAATGGGCAACGGAAATAGAACGTGTTGTTCGGAGGACGTATGCATCAACACCGGGATTAATTGCTGTTACTACGGTGCAAGCTTTTACTGATGGAATCCGAGATGCGAGTATCCACCCTTACGTTGTTGACACCACTACAATTCGGACGAAGCGTTTCGCCTCCTCCTTTATACCGCGTACATCGAGGGACTGGAACAATTTGCCAGCGGCGGTGTTTCCGCCGGACTACAATTTAAGTGTCTTCAAGGCTAGAGTGAATAGGCTCTTAATGAACTAGTGCGCTTTACCATCAACGATTGCGTCACTGCTTACCATCAGGCAGGATTGCGGTCAAGCGCTGGTTTATAATATGTAAAAAAAAAAAAAAAACGCCACTACGGTCCGGACGAAGCGTTTCGCCTCGTCTTACAGTGTACACCGAGGGACTGGAAGAATTTGCCTGCGGCAGTGTTTCCGTTTCAATACAATTTAAGTATCTTCAAGGCTAGAGTGAATAGGCTCTTAATAAACCAGCGCGCTTTACTATCAACGATTGCATCACTCCTTGCCATCAGGCGGGATTGCGTTCAAGCACTAAGTAGTTAATAATTATAAAAAAAACAGCTTTTGCGGCTGTTTTTATTTAGTCACAAGCGTCTAGAAAATGTCTCTTAATGGATATAATTTCTTGTTATTTTTCCGTTTCTACTAAACACACACCGTACGAATTGTAATAAGATAAATGGGTTACTTCCTTTTTCTTTACCTATGTGCTCTATATGTTTGCAAGCATAAAACAACTTGTTTATTTGGTTGTAATATAATTAACTGCTTCGTTTAGCTGTAGGGACAGCTAAACGAAATACAAACACCCCTTTAGTTGGCGGATATTCACTGAAACGTAACAAGGGAACATTTTCCTCCGTATCTCTGAGTATTTTCGTGTTTGCTATTTCATGTTTACCTGTTTTTTGAGTACTAAGTTCAGTTCAGTTAAATACTCTAGTTCACTGTAGGTACCTACATAAAAAGAAATTAGTAAAATTTTGCCCAACGACCACCACTGTTTCGTATTACTTGTAAAATAATTGGTTGTGGTGGCCTAGTGGTTAAAACACCAGCCTCTCAAGTATGAGTGTTCGGATTCGATTCCAGGTCAGGCAAGTACCAATGTAACTTTTGGAAGTTATATGTACTTTCTAAGTGTATCTCGGACACCAATGACTGATTATAAGGTGAAGGAAAATATCTTGAGGAAACCTGGACTTTAAGTCTGAAATTGCCAACCCGCATTGAGTCTCCTCTCATACAGAGAAGGATTGAGCGTAATGCTCAATCCTTCTCTGTATGAGAGGAGACTTGCGCCCAGCAGTGGTACGATAAAAGGTTGATGATGATGATGATGATGATAGGCAAGTGAAGAAACATGCATGGGTGGGTTTTAATCAGTAAAAGTCTGACACGCCCTTTCACTCCGCCCAGAGCGGGAGAGGTCATTTGATGATTTCCCATTCAAAAGAAAATAAAGATATGTGGATACTCGCCGTACGACGGGTATTCCCATGATGGAACGTAGTTGGAGGAATTAAGTCATGCAATTCCCTCGCACATTCTCCAGAATGCATCCTATAGAACACCGACAGGCTGGCTAATCGACGCCTAATCATTGCGTTATTTACTTTAGTGAGCAGACAATATTTTCGAACATAATTGACGCAATGAATAAGCACTACCTATGTTATACAAATAAAATTGAGTTTGATTTTTGATTTTGATATCCTTCAAAATGATTTAAGATTGTGATAAGGGTGCTGGTTAGATAAGTTTTAAGCCTAACGACTAAGGGTAGGGTAGGGTGTCGACGCACGCCTCTGAGGCGATGCACGGGGTAGTTTAACACCCCACTACCCGCTGCAGGAGACGAGGCCCGGACAGACCGGGCCAGCACGAGAGTGTGGGGCCGTGGAAGAATTTAGACTCCCACGGTCCCACGCGCGCTCGTGATAGAAGAAGCACCGGGGTGGTTTTAGTCAGTAAAAGTCTGACAGACCCCGTCGCCTATCCCAGGGCGGCGGACATCCTATGAGGATTTCCACCCCGAAAAAAAAAAAAAATCATAACACTTTCCACTGTGTACTTACCAATACGCCAACCCGGATTGAGCAAGCGGGTGATTACGCTCAATCCTTCTCTGTATGAGAGGAGACCTGTGCCCAGCAGTGGGACGATAAAAGGTTGGTGATGATGACTTACCAATAACGTTCTTGAAATGTGTTCCTGGCGCAAGCTCTGACATCGGTGACACTGCGTCTCCTAATCGAAGGAGCAGCTTCGGAGCCACTACCACCAAAGGCTTCCTGTAATTTCTTGCTACCTGAAAACGATGAAAAAATAACCAATTTATAACAGTTATCATTTTCAGTAGCGTGCCTTTGATTTACAAACGTATGGGAAGTCACCATAAAGTGTCAACTGTCAACATTATATGTAGATCTATCATGGTTCTATCGACCAAATACCTACAAACCTACTGAAAGGTTTAATACTATGATGATGATGACGCAAGATTTTTTTTTTGTAGTAGGTACGGATGACAGCGGTCAAGCTACCCGAAACTGTCAAATATTCCCAATCAACCTTGAGCTTCAATGCTTTGGAGATAAAGTTGGAAATCTAATAAAGAAATCTGACATATTGTAGTAGCTTCAATGCTGTCGTCTGTATCTACCTAATTCATTTCCCAGTTTAATCGATTTTCATCAAAAGCAATGCTTATTTATTCATATATATTTTATTGTACACCAAAAACATATATTACATAAAACATACATTCACCTCTACAAAATATGCAATAAAGCTAATGCAATCTATTCAAAGAGCATATGAGTACTAACTTTTAAACTTTGTAAGTAAATCTATTCCAGGTAACATTTGAATGCACAGAGCTTTTCCTGTATATAAAATGGAACTGTCATTGGTGCAAATATTATACATACAATACACATAAGGTCAACCGTGGCAATTGCGTCTTTGGGGGCAATTGCGTCTTTGGGGGAAATTGCGTCTAATCGAAATAGTTTTAAATCTGTTTGAAAACCTACTCTCCTGCCATCTATACGTTATAGTATTTTATTCAAAGTAAATAAAACAAGATGGCAGGAGAGGTAGGTTTTCAAATAGATTTAAAATTATTTCGATTAGACGCAATTGCTCCGGTTAACCTTATATAATAAATAGATACACAGATACATTAATTTCCAAAATTATACATACATAAATAAACAAAAACATACTGAATATATAGGTCATCATCATCATCATCCCAGCGTTAATCCCAGTCGCATCCGAAGCCTTTTCAGCTTTGGAGTCTGGGGTCCGCTTTACCAGTCCAACTGCTGATATGGCTAAACTGCGACATTTTCCGTGAAGCGACTGCCGTCTGACCTCCACAACCCGAAGGCGACATCGAAGCATTGCAGTTAGACCAATTGTTGGACTTTGAGGGCTCCAACAACCCGTAACGACTGCCACTAGATGTTCGTATGGCAACCGGGACCAACGGCTTACGTGCTTTCCGAGGCACGACCAGACCAGTGCAAATATTCATATTCATGCATACAAATACTTGCACTGTGCGGGGATCGAACCCGCGCCACCTTGCGCAGCAGCCGCGTCTGCTACCGCTACGCCACGGAGGCTGTCGACTGAATATATAGGTAAGCAACGAAAACTACGACGAACGATTTTACTTAATTTTAGACAGCAATATCACAACGACAAGTAGTGTTACTTCACGAGTCATTTGGACAGCTGTTACGATGCGCCCGTTTTATTTCTGCTGGCAATGCATTTCACAAACGAGGGCCTAATGATTTATGAAGGAACGTTCAAGTTATCTGATGACCTTAAAGATTTTGTGAACTGGAAACGTTTCTTGACATAGAGAACGGTAGATGGGTTTGTATGTTTGTATTTCTGAAATCCATAGCAAAGCGTTCTTAACAGAACCGTTTTATTTTTACCAGCCTTTCCCATTTCTGAGAAAAGGCCACCTAACATTTCTTCCATTTTTCACGAGTGCATGCATTCTCTTTCACGTTTTCATGTCTCCACAATCCTGCCTCATTGTCTTAGGGCGCTGGGTAGCTGTTATTTGGGCTCGCGTTTTAAACCGCATGCGGCAGACATACAATATCCAGTCTCATTGAAGTTGGGCAACAATTTGAGCCACGTCAGAAAAATAAGAAAGAAATAATCCATCTAATATTATTAATGGGAAAGTGTATAGGTATGTATGTTTTTCACAACCAAATGGTGTGACGAATTGATGTGGTTTATGTAGGGATGGAGCAAGGAAAGACTACTTTTTGTCTCATTCTAACCTCGCAGTTTCCTAAAATAGGAGGTGGGAATTTGTATGGAGCATTCCACAATTTTCAAGGTAGAAAGCTAAAAATTCAACTCCTTTATAAAGCCGTCTACAGTACGGTATTAAAATAACATTCTGTTCCGAGTTCTCTTCTGTGTTCTCAATCAGGAAAGGGGAACCATGTTACCCGAATTTACCGAGAGCGAAGCCGCGGGCAAAAGCTAGTCCATACTAATATTATAAATGCGAAAGTAACTCTGTCTGTCTGTCTGTTACGCTTTCCCGCTTAAACCTCTCAACCGATTTTGATGAAATTTGGCACAGACAATCTTTAGACGCTGAGAAAGGACATAGGATACATTTTATTGAAAAAAGTTATATTCCCGAGGGAAATATAAAAAGCGCGATACAACCGAATTCTACGCGGGCGAAGCCGCTGCTGGCGGAAAGCTACTAGAATAATAATTATTTGTAAGCTATGCTATTTAGGAGAGAGATATATTATTGAGAGACTTAAGTAAATGAAGCAAAGTTACATTCATTAAGTCAGAATTCTTCTTGTTTTGTTGTTGTTTCTACTTTCACACTTTCAAAGACATAGCAGCGAAAGTTTTATCGGGTTTTCGTTGAGCGAAGCGATCTCATTTCTTCTCTTTTTGGATGTTTTCTCAAATAGATGAAGTTATCTTTGCTATATGTCTGTATGTCATTTCTGTATTCTTTTACAGCTACATATAATTTTGAAGCCAGGGAGGTGCAAGTGCTTCCTTTGCACCCCGCTCCCGGCGCTCATTAGTTACCTATTTATACCACATTCCATCTTGACGGATTTCACGGAAATTGCGAGGCCTACTAATTGAAGGTTTTGTAAGTAATATTGCACATTTTATAAGTCTTCAGCTTAATCTTACGATCAATTAATTAAGATACATACTGGGTTCTTTATAGATATAAAACAATATTGTGAGAAAATTGCATAAATGATAATTATTTTTCCACCTTCAAGGCAAGTTCATCATCAACCGTTTTTTTTTATCATCCCACTGCTGGGCACAGGTCTCCTCTCATACAGAGAAGGATTGAGCGTAATCACCACGCTTTCTCAATGCGGATTGGCGATTTCAGACTTAGAGTCCAGGTTTCCTCAAGATGTTTTCCTTCACCTTCAGTCATTGGTGTCCAAGATATACTTAGAAAGTACATATAACTTTAGAAAGTTACATTGGTGCTTGCCTGACCTGGAATCGAACCCGCGCCCTCATACTTGAGAGGCTGGTGTTTTAACCACTAGGCCACCACGACTTGTTCAAGGCAAGTTAAACTTCCAAAACTGTTAAGACAGTTATTTTAGTATATTTCCTATTTGACGAGAGCAAAAAAATCGAACTCACCTGCCTCCTCAATAAATGGAAGTACTGTGCAGGCGTAGTCGGGTTTGCCACATGTAGGCAGACATTTTCGGAGTCAGGTGCTGCCTCCTTGCTGTCTGTGAGCTGCAGGAACCTCTCCATCCTGCAGGAGGAGTGCTCCGACGCCGCTCCGTCGTATCCATGCGGAAGGAGCATTACTAAGCCGTTGCTGCGAACCCATTTGGCTAAACAGAAAATGAAAAATTTTAAAGGGGTTTGGTAATATTTAGTGTCTTGAAACGTAATGTGTAACAAGCAGATTTCTTATTTTTTGACCCACCCCATCGCATCGCATCGCCTGCGCCGCGGTATACTCCATTCTCATAAATTTATAATTAACAAATAATTATCCCTGCGCTTTGGCCTTTTTTTTATAAATTATGCCCAATCAAGCCCAGCGCTTGACCGTATCCCCCCTGATGGTAAGCAGTGACGCAATCGTTGATGGTGAAGCGCACTAGTTTATTAAGAGGCTATTCACTCTAGCCTTAAAGACACTCAAAATGTAGTCCGACGGAAACACCGCTGCTGGCAAAATGTTCCAGTGCCTCGATGTACGCGGTGTAATGGAGGAGGCAAAACGCTTCGTCCGGATCGTAGTGGTGTTAACAACGTAAGGGTGGAAACTCGCCGTACGACGGGTCGTCCGATGGTGGAACGGAGATGGGGGAATTAAATTAAACTTTGGGAAGTGACTTCAGAGGCCCCACGGCGCCCTCACCTTCTGCCTGACGCAGCTCCTCACAGGACACGGTTGTTTAGGGAGATTCCTGTTCCGGATAAGGCGGGAGGAAACGCCAGGGTGTCACCATTGTGTGGATCGCCCTGAGGACACGGTGGAGCATACGGTGGAGGTCTGCCCGGCTTGGGTAGAGCCCCGTCGTGTCCTCGTAGCGGTGATCGGCAGCGATCTTTCGCGTCCGACCCTGGTCCAGGCCAGGGTCCGGAGCGAGAGTGCTTGGCAGGCCGTCACTTCCTTCTGCGAAGCAGTGATGCTGGCAAAGGAGAAAGAGGAGCGCGTGAGGCAGCGGGAATCCCAGCGCCCTCACGCCACTAGCCGCCGCAGGAGACGCCCTGGTCGGGAGACAACATCGAACCCCGGCCACCGTAGGCGCGGGCTTGCGGGCGGTGAGCTGTGGACAGCTCGCCGCCCAGTAAGGACCAGGCCCGAGTCGACGGTGCGTCGTGTTTTACGCGCGCATCAAAGAGTTGTCAGCAAATCGTGACGGGGTCCACGAACACCGATGCCTCCTGCGTCAGGGTTGCGGATTGTTTAAAAAAGTAACCGGGGCCCTGGCGCACAGGCAAGTGAAGAAACAATGGTGGGTTTTAGTCAGAAAAAGTCTGACACGCCCTTCCGCTTCGCCCAGAGCGGGAGAGGTCATTTGATGCCACAACTTAGTAGAGTAGTGGCATCAAATGCGAAAAGTATTCCGCACCCTAATTGCGTAAAACACTATTACTATCAGTAGAAATAATTTCGAATCATATTGCTAATCCATTACCCCTTATGTTCGGAAAATGTGTCTGCTCAACAACGTAATAACGCAATGAATATTGTTGAACTGTCAAAATGAAACCCATTGCTACCAATAGTCTGTTACGCAATTAACCTGCAGTTCTAATCCGACTGGTTGTTCCGGAGATTAATGCGCTCAAACAAACACAAAAACAACGAAGTTTTCCAAAGCTTTATAGGTGTGAAAGTTGGTTCAGACTAAGTACCAATAACTCTCTGCATCAGCCGGATTTATTACTTTATTTTTATTACTTTTCTTTCACACTCACGTCAATGCACTATGAAACGGTTCGTAATGTGTCAAAGACTTAATCCATCACAGACGAGTTGCCAGCTGAAGAAAACATCAAATCGATTTGATTGAAATTTTCGCTTACGTTAGAATTACGACAACTACTTGGAAACAAGATACTTGAACTATAAAAACAGATTCTAATATTCCTCAAATATTTTACGTTTGGATATAGTATATGTCCTCGAGACACCGACTTCTAGAGCCATGATAAAAGTAAAATTATTTTGCTGTTCTAACAATTATAATATGATATGTATTTTTTATTTTTGTTTCATTCCTCTAAAGTGACTCAAAGGGCAATGGAGAGGGCTATGCTTGGGATTTCACTGCGCGATCGAATCAGGAATGAGGAGATCCGCAGAAGAACGAGAGTAAACGACATAGCCAAAAAAAATGCAACACTAAAGTGGCAGTGGGCTGGACACATTGCCCGCAGGAGCGATGCCCAAGGGGCCGACGGGTTCTCGAGTGGCGACCACGCACCGGAAGACGTAGTGTGGGTAGGCCTCCGACAAGGTGGACCGACGACATGGTGAAGGTCGCGGGAAACCGCTGAATGCGGGAGGCGCAGGACCGGTCGTCGTGGAGAACCTTGGGGGAGGCCTATGTTCAGCAATGGACGTCTTTCTGCTGAAATGATGATGATGATGATTTTTTTGTTTTCATTATAAGCATGTTTTTTTAGTTTTTTAAACTAAATTTATTTTCAACTTTTTAGTTCGATATTCTTTAAAAAAAAAAAAAAACGATCGCACGAACGTATTGAAAACGGTGGGACATTTTACATTAATGAGCCGCCACTCGTAATCCAAAGAGTTAGAGACGGATAAACAAACAAACAAACAAACCAGCAAGCAAACATACAAGTGAAGCTAATAAAAAGCATGTAATAAAAAGGTCCAATGCAGCATCGTCATTTTTTAATATTATTGATTACGTACACTCTTGCTCTTCAATTACACGCTTGACACAATGTCAGTAGCAATGCGTTTTATTTTGTCAGTTTAACAACATTAATTGCGTTATTTACGTTAGAGTCAGACATATTTTTCCAACATATGGAGCAATGGATTAAAGATAGGTAAGCTTCAAAATTATTCCAATTGAAAGTTATTAGTGTGTTACACAATGGTGCTGATTTAGGCGTGGCAACACAAGAATTTTTAATGTTATTACTGTGAATAGTCTTATATAAAGTTGAAAGATTTATTGCCTGCGAATCTTTGATGAAAAATTGTAGATTGTTAACCTAGCGTCGAAAGAATCAATGTCCGAGGTATTTAAACTATTTTTTTAACTTTCGTAACAGATTAGTATCCCGCCAATAAATGTCGTCTTTTTAAATTTTAAATAAGGAACACCATATCACGGCGAAATTGTTGCGGCTTATTCCGCTCAAGGAAGTTTGCTTTAAGTTCACACTGGCTGTTTAGAAATACACATGGCCGCAGCATTAATTTTAATTAGTTTTTTTTTTTTTACATAAAACAAATCACAGCTGACAGCAGTTCTATTTTTAAAGTTCATTCCAGCCCTTATGTAAGAAGCGATTGGTATGAATTTTTCCCTCTCTAGGGAGGGAAGCAGCATTTTCAACCCAATAATCAGATCAACACAACACTACTTTCCGAGTATAAGAAATGAAATAGTAGATTGTTAACCGAGGGTGGAAAGAATCAATTCAAGAGGTATTTAGACGCCCGAGCGTAGCGAGGGCGTCTATAGTCCGAGTAGGAATTGATTCTTTTACCCGTGTTAAACACTACTTTTCATTTCGATAAGAGGAAAATAAAACTAGTTGTTTATCTGAACTTTTTATGGATAACACTATATGTAATGTTAGTCCTAATTTGACTATTTTAAATAGGTACTCTATTTAACTAAGTGTATTCTTGAGCATTGAATATCGGCTCCATAGCGTAAAAGGTTGTAGTTTGCTAGACAGTCCATTAAAATATGTAAGAAATACACTTTCGGAAAATGTTTTTATAAGTATTCTTCTCTGCTCGCCACTTCATAAAATCATTGTATGTGTTTATATATCTGTCTTTTGAGATTTCTGGTAAAAGATTTTTAATAACACAATTTGCCTCGTCTTTAATTGAATCTGGTGTCAGTATTTCAGAATCGCTTGAACTCATTTTTAAATTAAAATCTTAGTATAAAAGATTTATTAAACTTTTTTTTTAATTCCGTCACAGATACATAACAGATTAGTATCCCGCTAATTTATGTCGAATTTTTTACTTTTAATTATGGAACTCACTACGTTATTGTTGCGACCATAGAATTAAGAAGTAGGTACTATCGTACTTCTTAATTCTATGGTTGCGACCTATTTCGCTAAATGAAGATTGCGCTAAGCTCACACTGGCTGTTTAGAAACTCATATTGCCGCTGCATTTTTTTTATTAGATTTTTATTACACAAATTTCTTCACTACTAACAGCAGTTCTATTTTTAAAGTTCATTCCGACCCTTAGGTGGGAAGTAATTTGTATGAGTTTTTCCCGCTCTAGGGAGGGAAATAGCACTTTCTACCCAATAATCAGATCAAGAAAATACTACTTTCCGAATATGAGAAATGAAAAAATACTTACATTCACCAGAAGCAATAAAAGCATCCACAATTATTTGTGCCCCGTTATAGAAGTCTCCAAACTGGGCTTCCCAAAGGCATAGGGCATCCGGGGAATCGTATGCCATCCCGTATTCAAAGCCCAACACCGCTTCTTCAGATAAAATCGAATTGGCCACCTGAAACGGGAACACTTATGATAATGAAATGGCTTTATACTAGCCGATGGAGGCAAAGAATACTGATTGTATCTTGCATTATTTTTATTCATTTTCTTTTTTCATTTCAGCTGGCACTTCACAGACACACGTCTGCAAAAATTATGATTTTTTACTTGTTTATATCGGTATATACAATATGTAAAGAAAACCCTGTCCGATCCGTGAAGGTATTGTTAGGTATTGATAACTGATTCTACTAATGGATACAAAGCCGGGTTAAACTTAGAAAAAAAAATCCCCCTAAAAAAATAAATATTATTTCGCAAAAAGAGGTAACTTAATACATGTGCGGTAAGCGGTAAGCAACCCTTCCGCGGGTGGCGGGGGGCAGAGCACGCGGCACCTGTGACGTGGTCGCGTCGCTATTGTCTCATAATAATACCAGTGTCGTCACTTTTTAAAAATTACCAAATTACAGGGAAATTGGAATTAATTCCCGGGAAAAAAGGATTATTTCAAAATTGTAGGTTAGGTAAACACTTGACCAAATATAATATAAAATTTTACACAATCATCATAGTAACAATACTAATCAATTTTGAAATAATCCTTTTTTCCCGGGAATTAATTCCAATTTCCCTGTAATTTGGTAATTTTTAAAAAGTGACGACACTGGTATTATTATGAGACAATAGCGACGCGACCACGTCACAGGTGCCGCGTGCTCTGCCCCCCGCCACCCGCGGAAGGGTTGCTTACCGCTTACCGCACATGTATTAAGTTACCTCTTTTTGCGAAATAATATTTATTTTTTTAGGGGGATTTCTTTTTCTAAGTTTAACCCGGCTTTGTATCCATTAGTAGAATCAGTTATCAATACCTAACAATACCTTCACGGATCGGACAGGGTTTTCTTTACATATTGTATATACAGGTATTTTTATACAGATTTAAACCATTTTAGAAATGCATTTTAGTTCTTTGTATAAAAATGTCAGTTTAGTTCGGTACTAACTTGTAAGGTGTCACTTTTGTATTAAGAAGTTTGACTTAACCTCAATAAAGTTCGAAACACAAATATTGACTCAAAGGAACGTTTTGGAATGTTTTGTAATACAGGGGTTTACGTGTGTAGATATGTACCTAAACTCATGACCTGAACTATTATTTTTATTATTTATTTATTAATAAAGGACAGGTACACCAACAGCTTCTATATAAAAAAATTACAAATAGAGTAGATATGAGTAAAAGGCTTATACAGTTGCCAATAAAAGGTGAACCAACATTCACCAACATAAGTGATAACTTAAACTAAATAAATGTAAGTACTATTAATTGGATATAAAAACAATAATACAAAGACAATAACAAGGTTAGACTTGTACTTAAGTAAAAAAAAAAGGAATACAAAGCTAAAATTAAACATGAGATCAAAAATTAGAATAAAAGTTAAAAAACTTAAATTAAGAAGCTTACAAAATTAAATACAGAGAATAACTTAAAATATACAAGAAAAAGATTGCAAATGTATAGGAACAAACAGACAAAACTATTATTTAAGAGCTTTTTGACTTAGAATAAAACGCAAACTATACCCTTTATGCATGAAACTGATATGTCTACCTGTGATTCATTTGATTTTATTTATTTATATACACATATACTTTGTTGTACACCAAAAACATAAATCGATCAAAATACATTCAACACAATAAAACATACAATGGGATGGGCGGCCTTATCGATAAAGCAATCTTCCAGGCAACCAATGAATGGACAGAGATTCTCCTGAACCACAAATGGGCTGTGGCTGTCGTTGGTGCAAATATTATAAATACAATATACTAAAATAGATACACAAATACATACATAAATAAATACATAAACACTGAACATTACAAGTAAGCAAATAAGTTAGCTAAAAAGTGTTTGATAACGAAAAGTAGTAGGCCTTCACAAGTCTCTTGAATTCCTGCAACGACTGCGCGCGTTTTATTTCAATTGGCAATTATTCCACAAATGAGGGGCCTGAATAGTGAATAGTGAAAGATTTATCAAGGAACGCTGTGGAATGCATAGCCATTTTGAGTTATATGATGACTTTAAAGATTTAGTATGTGAATTGCAAAGAAATTTAAATCGATTCTTGAGATAAAGAAAAAAATGCACATTATATAGAAGGGAATGAATATGAGTATTCCGACGAAGGCGAATTGGTAACCACTTGAGCTTCACACGATATTCGGATAGATGGTCATATTTGCGCAGACCGAATATGAACCTTCTTCTTCAGCCTACAGATGTCCACTGCTGGAGAAAGGCCTCCCCCAAGGCTTTCCACGCTGACCGGTCTTGTGATGCCCGCATCCATCGGCTTCCCGCGACCTTCACCAGGTCATCGGTCCACCTTGTTGGGGCCCTTGCATCTTCTCGTCGTCCAAGATACCACAGTGTCTCAAGACTAAAGTCTTTGACCAGTGTGTGTTGCCAGTGATGACTTACGGAACTGAAACGTGGTCGCTCACAATGGGCCTCATACGAAGGCTCAGAGTCACACAAAGGGCAATGGAAAGAGCTATGCTAGGAGTTTCTCTGCGTGATCGAATCAGAAATGAGGAGATCCGCAGCAGAACCAAAGTCACCGACATAGCTCTGCGAGTCGCTAAACTTAAGTGGCAGTGGGCAGGGCACATTGCTCGTAGAACCGATGGCCGATGGGGCAGTAAGGTTCTGGACTGGCGGCCGCGTACTGGAAGACGCAGCGTAGGGAGGCCCATAACAAGATGGACCGACGACCTGGTGAAGGTCGCGAGAAACAGCTGGATGCGGGTGGCGCAGGACCGGTCGTCTTGGAGAACCTTGGGGGAGGCCTATGTCCAGCAGTCGGTTTGAAATAATGATGATGATGATATGTATTTTTGTATGTAGCTGCTGGGAAGATGTGGTACAATAGCGAACATAACTAAACTTACTTCTATAAATCCCTTCTGTTTTTCATGTATGTGGTTGAGAGGAATACGAATAGCTTCTGTCTGCTGGTCTACCATCATCACATGACGATGTGAGAAAGTGCCTCTGCCGACATCCTCGCCACTCAAGCGCACATGACGACCCTCCATAAGAAGGGAACCTGTTGAGAAAACGACATTTTTTTATTTTTTTTATTATAAAAAGATAAAATCTGTGCTTGACCGCAATTCCGCAAGATAGTAAGCAGTGACGCATTGATGATAAAGCGCGCTGGTATAGTTTATACATATAATAGGCTCTTAATAAACTAGCGCGCTTTACCATCAACAAATTGTATCACTGCTTACCATTGCACGTTTCTCTTTTTTTTAAATAAACCCTTAAAGGCCATGGCGCACAGGCAAGTGAAGAAACACTGGTGAGTTTTAGTCAGTAAAAGTCTGACACGCCCTTTCACTCCGCCCAGAGCGGGAGAGGTTATTTGATGATTTCCCATACAGAACAAAAAAGAGGGGTAAAACGGGGGTGCAAAAGTTAGTATGAAACTTTGTCGATTTGAAGTTATTCAAATGAAATTCAGTATGAAGGTTCCTTATTGAAAGCTATTAAAACTTATTAAACATTTTTTCGAAAATCATTTCTTAGATGGTAAAGGGGGTTTGGAAGTTTGTATCAAAGTCCTATGTTTTTGAACTAAGAGAATTGTAATTTAATATGTATGCTGTATATTATGATCTAGAAGTGTAATAATGTATCTATATAACGCTACTTTTTGGGGATAAAATAAAAAATTCAAATAACTAACTCCACGCGCACAAAGTCGCGGGCGGCCGCTATTATTAATTTATAAAACCCCCTGCGAAGCTGTGGGAACATTATATTAACTTTAATATTAACTTTAACATTAACCCTAAAAAAAAATTCTATTTAGTCCGTCATTCAGATTATTGGACTCGTATATTTTGTTTTATCAAATCAATAAAAAATGACAAATATAAAAGGCATCAAAGATCAGGAGTGGGGGCTAAGGACGTCACTCGTTGCTAAAAAGTGTAGCAAGTAGTGACGTCACACAAGTTTTCAACGTACTGTATCGTAACAGTAGACAGGACAGTAAAATATCTTCATACAAACGAGCCGCTCTCTGTTTGAATGTTTGTTACGTGCGCGCCGTGCGCCGTGTCGGTACGCGATTTCACGCACACGCTGGCATAATATAGTTGGGAAATAACATGGCGGCACTGCGGCAGTACGGGCTGTGTCGTGTGACTATGAGTACGCGTGTAAATTACTAGACCGCTCGCGTTCGTCAACTCTCGCCGGCTTCTTACCATAATATTAATTATTACGAGTGTCATGACTAGAAAAAGGGGAAAAACAATATTGTAGTGTTTTCGGGTGCCTCAATAACGATTTCGCAAACCCGGACTTATCATTCTTCATAATACCTACTGAACCAGAAATATAAGTACCTACTTATACTTAAATCTTATTAGAAAATATTAGTATTGTTTATTTCACAGTTTCTTTGCTTTATTAAGAGCGTACCCGAGTCGCATTTTTCCATATAAACGTATTCCCAAATTTACTTCCTGAATACTATGTAGAGCTAAAGTTTATTTTAAGTAGCCTAGTTTTCTTATAAAACAGAGGATTGAGAACGTTGATATCGTTCAGGTAAACTTATTTGTGGCGTTTATAATGGCAATTTCACCATATATTTTTTAATAATTTTACCTACTACTGCAAATTACTATTTTTTTTCTATTGTCTTACGTATTGTTTGATACAAATATGGCGTCTTAATCATAATATTAACTCAATAAAATTATAGTAAGATGTGACCGACTAACGCTTAAGGTTACCACCACTTTTACTTTTAGCTAAATGGGACATAAAGCTAAATAGACAACCCTGGGCATCAACGCAAGAGTAGGCAAATAACTCGGCGGGCGGCTTAAGATACCCTACTGTTCTGTCTACTGTGGCATCGTCTTAATTTTTTATTTATCTGAAAAAAGAAAATAATACATGCCTAGCTTTTTTTTGGAAATCTGACTGAAAAACTAATAAGTTTTTTTTAGTCAACTACCCTAATGAATACGAATTCATTTGCGAAATTAAATGTTGTTCATTACTGCTTCTATGAACCTCTCTTGTCTAAAGTTAAAGCGAAGGGAGTAAAAACAAATAATAGCGAGTTTAAAACAATCACGGGAAAATTCAAACTAAGCTTTACTAGATTGAAACGTTCGTTCAGATACGATTTAATTCAACTGAAAAGCTACAAAGTTTCAATTAAACGGACTATTTAACTGCAATCCCTTGTGGTCTGAGTCGTTCACATTAATTACTAAAGGTTTCAGGGAATTAATTACTAAGACCTTTCTACAACTCTGGGACAACATAATTAGAAAAAAAAAAGCTGAAGTTTGAGCGATGTTCTATTAGCAATTTTAATAAAGTATATATTAGTGGCGTAAATTTTATTCCACTTCAGGAACTTTTGTACCTATAAAAAAACTGTTAAAACTTAGAATTTTTAATTCCTCAGAGAAAATTAATTATCAGTCGTTGGCAATTAGGATTTGTCAAGCTAAACAGCAGGGATAATCGTGACCATTGTGATGTGACGCGGTAAGGGTTGGGGGGGACTCCATTAAAGCTTCGTCTACAGATGCATGTGTAGACGCCATTTTCAAATGCGTCCGTCGTCGTATATATTGTAAGGGGTAATTTGAGAGTCTGTTGGTGTTTATTTAACATCCGCAGATGGTTTCGCCTCGGATCGGATTGTTTTCTGTTTTTTGGCACGGCCCAAAGAGTTTCGGTATGAACGTCCGTAGTTTGTCCAGACGTCTGATGACGCATCAATTTGACCGGAATTGCTATTGCGCTCACGCGTGTTTATTGCGATTTAGTATTTATACCTACTTTGCGAAAATTTTATTTCATTTGTAAAAACGCTTGAAATGGCTAATAATATGAGTACCAGTGAAACCAAGGAGATTTGGATCGGACTGTAAATCTGAGCTTTATTTAACATCCGCAAATGGTTTCGCCTCGGATCGGATTGTTTTCTGTTCTTTTGGCACGGACCAAAAAGTTTCGAACGTCCGTTGTCTGTCCAGACGTGTGATGACGCATCAATTTGATTGGAATTGCTATTGAGAGCACGCGTGCTTATTGCGATTTAGTAGCATTATTAGTAGTGTTTAGATTTTTTTTTATACCTTCTTTGCGCAAATTTCATTTCATTTGTTAAAACGCTTGTAATGGCTAACAGTATGAGCACCAATGAAACCAAGGAGATTTGGATCGGACTGTAAATCTGAGCTATATTATTAGCGACATTATCTGATGTTCATCAATCAGTTTGTTACTAGACCAATTTTATTCCAATATCTAGGGTTTGCCTGGGAAAGCATTTTGATCCGGTCCTGCGGTCGGCCATCGAAATGTGAGGGAGAGCAATGAGAGAGTTCACCTTTGTCTGCGAACACACTTGTGTACTACAATATCTTCTTCGCAGATAGCTAGTCCGAAGGATAGTCATCTGTCGAGGTACTAAACTAGTTTGCTTACATAATGGCTGAGGCTTCAGATAATACTGCTACTTATATTCTATTACCAAAACTTGGTCCCTCACTATGTGCCTCATAAGAAACTCAAGGTCGTATAGAGAGCTGTGGAGAGGGCTATGCTAGGTGTTACTCTACGTGATCGAATTAGGAATGAGGATATCCGTAGAAGAACTAAAGTCGCCGACATAGCCCAGCGGATTAGCTCTCTGAATTGGCAGTGGGCGGAGCACATAGCTCGTAGAGCCGATGGCCGATGGGGCAGAAAGGCTCATAAATGGCGACCACGTACCGGCAAGCGCAGCGTCGGATACCCACCGACTAGGTGGTCGGATGATCTGACCAAAATCGCAGGGAAGCGCTGGATGCAGGCCGCGTCCAACCGTTCTTTTTGGAAATCCTTGGGGGAGGCCTATGTCCAGCAGTGGACTTCATGTGGCTGAGATGATGATGATGATGACACACTTTTTTATTCTAATTTAAATGTGTGTTACATTTATTGTTATGTCACGTCGACATTTAAGAAGGGAAGAGAAGATTAGAGCTGTGGGCATGTTAGAAGCTGGCGCTATACAACACGTGGTTGTTGGAACTCTCAAACCTACCAAAATGCAATATCCAGGTTATGGTCATATTATCGTGGCGATGTTGTTGAATGCCATCCCTAGACACCACTTCTAGACAGGAACATTTTATTCAAAATATCGTTAGGAGACAACCCTAACCCCGTGGGGTTGCCATAATCCCCACGCTTGGCGTTTGCCAGAAGGGTTGGGGATCGCAGTAATTTGATATTCCACAGGAGAAGCGCTGTTGCCCACTTCCCTGGTGAGAGTTCCCTTAGTCGTCTCTTACGACACCCACGGGAGAATATGGCTTGGTACTATTCTAAGCCCGGTACCACACGGGAACCACAAACGCACAACACGCAACGCAAATACGTAATGTATTATCCTTGTCTAAACTTACCGAAAGCTAACGCCTCGGCAGTCGCCCAATCAATATCCTTTCCTTCCGCCAGCTTCGTCAAGCGATTCTTTACATGTGTCTTAGCCAGATGAGGGTGAACATTCTGCAAACAAGAAGTAAACGGTTATATTTGATTGATGTTTCAGGAAAATTGTTGCAAGACATATTTGGTGAAGTCTGTAAAGAGATTAAGTTTAAAACATAGTATTTAAAAAACAGAGAGGGATGTAGAATGTAGATAGATATCTTCTTCAGTCTATAGTGGCAATGGGAGGGGCACATTGCTCGAACCGATGGCCGATGGCTACGTACCGGAACATGCAGCGTAGGGAGGCCCCCAACAAAGTGGACCGACGACCTGGTGAAGATCGCCCCCGTCTAATGGTACGCAGTGATGCAATCGTTGATGGTGAAGCGCGCTAGTTTATTAAGAGACTATTCACTCAAAAAAAAAAAATGACTGAATAGGAAGGAACGGCAGTTGAGCGAGGTGTTGCAATATTAAATCCAACAATACGTCCAACAATGCTCGACCAGAGTGAGATTCATCTGGAGACCCTCAACGACCAAACTCCCGACAATACAATAATTGGCGCATCGAACCCGGTACACATCGCAAAACAACTGCTCAGACCCGTTCTCCTTACGGCTTCACCAGACATCATGCCCGGAACATGATAAATCGCTTGGCAGCAACATTTTGCCTGGTGGGTGCTAACTTCTACCGGCAGCTGATGTTGTGGCCTGCCACCGAGTAAACTACTTCGTCTAAATTATCACAGTGTTAAGATGTTTAGTTCCCTGTACATACAACGTTCATCGTTCAATCGTTCTTACGAATTGTTCATAGGTCAAACAATCATTCAAAAGCGACCTTTGGGCAATTTGAGAATGTATAACGCACTCGTGTCTAGGGCTATACAGAAAATGAAACAAATCTGTGGCTAAAGTCTATCGCATTTGAGTCGTCTCTAACTGAATCACCATAGATTGATATGTTGATTCGATAATGGAAGTGGCAGCGCGAAACGGATTGTAATCGGATTCGGTTACGATTTGGTTTTGCAAAACACATTTGCTCTCTCATCTTTTCTTTTTTTTTTGAGGTAGCTACGCTTTCTTGCTTAACTATTTTGTTTAACTAATTTACCAGCTCGGTGTCAGAGTTTCTGTCTATGTTAGGCAAAATAATCATATATTTACTTCTGGTGAAGCCGTACGGAGGACGGGTCTGAGCAGTTGTAATTGGGTCGGACGTGTTATTGGGTCTAACATTGCACCACCTCGCTCAACTGCTGTCTTCCTTCCTTTTCACTAAGGTTTTTTAAGCGAATGGGCTTAATAAACTAGCGCGCTTTACCATCCACGATTGCATCACTGCTTACCATCAGGGGGGATTGCAGTCAAGCGCTAGTTTATAATTATTAAAAAAAAATATACATATGTACCAAAAACAATGACATTCATAATGTTAATACCAGAAATAAGGACAAACTGCGAGCCCCTTTTAACCGACTTCAAAAGGTTCATAACTCTTTTGTTGGGTTTGGTATAACTTTATAACAAGATACCCCCTGCTTTGCTAGACTTGCCTTACAATGCATTTAAAACATAAATCAAATCCAAGCTTTGTTTCAAAGTGTTTTCAACAATCCAAGTTTGGTCGATGGGTTTTGGGGGACTGTCTTATGTGATATTGACGTTCAAAATGTGCTGATTCACACCCTAATTTGAATAAATGACTTTTGATTAATGGTGAGGACAGTGGACTTCTCCAATAGTAATGAATCATATGCGGACACTACTGCCAGATTTATTGTCGGTATTCCAAAGTTTTGAAACTATTACAATCCCTGAATTCGGGCAAGTACAGCTACGGTACATTCTTTCTGTCTAAACGCGGTTATATTTTACGAGAGTCACACTAATGCACCTGCACTCTTGGCATCTGGAGGTGAACAGAACATTACAATAAAATGCGGGTGGAAGTAACTCGCTCTTTTAAATCAACTTCCGTTTCTGGAAGTTTCTAGAATATTCACACTGTTTCTAACTTGCTGCCTCTAGTGTCGACAGGCGGTAAACTACAATTTTAGTTAATAAATAACAGTGATTCATTGATAAAATAGCGCCTTAGCGTGCAAAGTGACACTACGGTTCCCACTCCCAATTGTTAATAACGGTACATTCATAGAACAGCGCCCCTAGTGTCCAAAGACAAGCAGTTATTGATAATTATGATTTGATTTTGAGTTACGCTCAGTTTCGCTAACATTTTCCAAATTAATCTAGGTAATAGAAATACCAAAAATTTTATTTCAGGTGATACAGTAAACAGGTTCATCGATTAATAGTTTGTAAAGACATGATGAGAAACTTATAATATTACGTATAGCTAGGTTACAATAAAGTATTTCCTAGTGAGTCCCAAACTAGATAGCTACAGTTAGTGTGTAACTTGGGGCTCGGAGAAAATAGAAAATGATTTCAAGCTTGAAGCCACAAGCCTCAAGTGGACATTTGAGGAGAACTTACCTTGACCAATGGGTCAAAGTTAAGCAACCAAGTTTAGCCAATAACTTAATATCATGTTTAGACACTTTGAACAAAGTTTACGATTGATCAAGTTTCGGTAGATTACGTTATTCACAAAATCTTGGCAAAGTCACCAGGAGAGTTAATTGAATACCGATACATTTATTAGGTTTGCCTAGCAAAATTGTATACTACATAGATATAGTTTTGGTCTCTAATTATTTCCTTCCCTGTTTTAATAAGAATTTGAATACGTCAGGCGCGTTAACTAATATTTATTTATTTATATTATTATTTCTCGGTGGTAGGCCATAACATCGGCTGCCAGCAGAAGTAACCACCCACCAGACAAAGTCTTGCCACCAAGCGATTCGTCCTTTCCGAAATGATGTCTGGTGAAGCCGTACGGAAGATGGGCCGAGCAGTTGTGTTGCGATTTGTGCCGGGTACGATGCGCCAAATGTTGTTGTGCCGGGAGTTTGGTCATGAAGGGTTTTCAGATCAATCTCCCTCTGGCGCAGCATCGTTGATCGTGTTGTTGGGTTTAACATTGCATCACCTCGCTGAATTGCCGTCTTCCTACCTATTCACTCAGATTTTTAGAGTGAATAGGCTCTTTAAAACTAGCGCGTTTTATCATCCACGATTGCATCACTGCTTACTATCAGGCGGGATTGCGGTCAAGAACTAGTTTATAATTATAAAAAAAATGTGTTCTCTCCCTTTTTTAACTAAAATTAAGTTTAGTTTATGAACAAGGGAATCGGGACCGATGTATATTTGCAAATAACTGAACTATTATATCTATACTAATAACTAAAGCTGAAGAGTTTGTTTGTTTATTTGAACGCGCTAATCTCAGGAACTGCTGGTCTTACTTGAAAAATTCTTTTTGCGTTGGATAGCCCATTAATCCAAGAGGGCTTTAGGCTATATAACATCACGCTGTGGCCGATAGGAGCGGGACGCAGTCATAGATAAACGTAATCGGAAACAGCTACCACAATTTTTTTTAAGTAATATATTATAGTTCCTTACGATCTTATGCCTGCTGTAGGTACCTACAGCAATCCTAGCCTACCTACGATAAACATAATGTTGTCTACTCCTCTAGTGTTCTCCGTTCTGTTAGCAACTTAGTGATTATAACAGTTGGCTGAGCAGCAGCGCTGACCTGGACGCCGATAAGACTTCTAACGACCCCTGTTTCACCGAGCGAAGCGAATACTGCATTGTTCCTCCTACATTGCTTAGGGATGTAACTTATAGAGTGTGACATATACATATTATACATAAGTTGTATATTATGTAATATTATACATTAGTTGTTTATTATGTAATATTATACATAAATTCTATAATATGTCACTAATTTAAAATCGTACGATAACGTTATCTCAGTCTTGGAAGACAGGAGAGAGGTGATGAGAAATGAAACGTTTGCTATATGGATAACTGAGATGAGGTAGGTAGGTACTTGGTCCGTGTGCAGTTTCTAGCCTGCCATCGGACGCATCCTCAAGTGGCGGATAGGGGAACGGCCACCAGTCATGGGGGTTACCGGTTTCCGGCGCGGACCAAAGCCAGACGCGGGGATCGCTTCTGCGGTCATGCGTGCGACGTGTTGGCCACCACTCCAGGTGAGCTGACATGACTTGAACTCCGGGTCGCCGTCGGACAACCCGGCTTCTCACTGAGAGGAGCTGGGGGCCCTGCTTGCGATGCCTGCCTGCGGGCTAAGAGGAAGGACACCTCGCTAAAAAAACCTTTGGCTGTTGCGTCTTCTTGCCCAAGAAGACGAAAATATAAAAGGTAGGTACTTGGTCCGCGGAATTCCGTTGAATGACTATCTTATGAATTGCCAATCAATAGGATTTATGATCTTAGAATGATTTTAATGAATATAAATTGAAAGTTTATGGATAAAGAGAGTAGTGTAAGCGAGTTGTTCGAAAGAGATTCCGTGGTCTCCGGCGTTCAAGCAACGTCCTTACGTGTTCCTAGACGCGTTGGTTTTACTCAGTGAAAGTCTGACCCGCCCTTCCGCTCCGCTCTAGGAGCGGGAGAGGTCATTTGATGATTTTTCATCCGAGAAAAAAGGAGGAAGTGTAATGTTTTCTTTTTATTTTAGTAAGTGTGTAGATGTTCGACTATACTTTTCGTTTTTATTTGCTCATGTTTCAGTGGCACTAAAGAAACTATTAATCAATATAGTCAGTCAACAGATGTTTTCTTTTTCGTTTCTTGTAAAGCAAATCGAAAAAACCTCAAACACATACATATAATTATGTACTTAGTGGCTCATAAGTATATGTACTTATGTGTTTCTAAGCCGTCTAGCAAATAACTAAAACGCAAAAGAAGATAGCATGTTCAAATACAAGACTATAATCCTGTCTTCCTTTGAACTCAATCGACAGTAATCCTTGACTTCAATTGGCGGTACCTAAATAAGGAATATTGGAATCGTTGAGATTGAGTTTGTATGCTTCGACGTTTTGAATTGAAGGTCGAATTCGGATTATTCTGGCGAAGAAATTCTTATTTAGTAAGTAAACCTCTGTTGCAATTGTTTGTCTCAAAAGCGACATGTTGAGACAAAGGATTGAAACTGTTAAGAAACGTATATTTTTACTATAATTCGTCGTTCGATTCCTTAACCTAGTTGTTTGAGCTCATTATTGTTTCGAAAAGTGTAGGAATATTTTGTGCTGCGAGCTGAGGCTTCGCCGGCCGGCGAGCCTTCTTAATAGTTCATAGTATTGTCCATATGTAGGTATGGTCATTAAATTACTGTAAGCAATAAATCTATAGTAAACTCAAGAATAAGATTATATCTATCTATCGTTAGGTACTTAGAAGTACATCTAACGGGTTCCTTAATTGTCTCTGAAAGATTGAAACTTTGTGTGACCCAAGGGCTGGCTGTTACTATGGCCAGAGGCTGAGCATTGCTATACAAAGTGGCAATGGCGACATTCTCTTGGGTATATTATTAGTCGACAGAGATCATCTCTGGTTATATGGCTATATGGCGTCAAAAATATCTTTGCATCTCTGAGAGATGTAAAGATATTTTTGACGCCATATTTAAATTTAATAAGTTTTACTTAACCTTTCGTTATTGAACTGTGTATAAATGGACTACGCCTAGATATAATATACGATAATACTTACAAAGTCATCAGGAAGGGTGACAGATGCTTGTCCAACCACCTTTAGTAGTCCAACGTCTACTCCAGTGTCCCATGTCTCCACGGCGTTGGGCGCTGCTTGCATGCCAGACCACTGTTCTTGGTAATAAGTTACCTGCAAAAACACATGTGCTGTAAAACAATTTGAGGTGTTTTCCTTTTCAGTTTATATTATTACTAGCTGTGCCCCGCGTAATAAATAGTGTAGTAAGTAGTAGAAATATAAAAAATAGACGTTGGCCGATTCTTAGACCTACTCAATACGCTCACAAAATTTCATTAGAATCGGTCAAGCTTTTTCGGAGGAGTATGGGAACGAAAACTGTGACGCCACAATTTTATATATAAGATATCGTTTGGTTCACTAAGACTTAAAAGCACAAAGAAGGCTTTAATCTAAACCATGAGGGTAGCCTGCGAAATTCAAATGTTTACAGTAAATAAAGAACTTTTATTTTTTTGTTTTCGGGGGGAAACTTTCTAAAGACGCCTGTTCCTTGAGGGTGGGACCAGGGAGTGTGGGATTTTTACCTCACTAAAACCACCCCGGTGGTCACCATTTACACATAGAAGGGGCACCATTACGTCTCAAAGGACCAATCCGGAGCCCTCTCTGTGCAACTCTTGTTAGGGCACTTCTGGGGAGTCTGTAAAGGGGTCTCCCTGAACCTAACTATGCAAGGTAACATATGACCACTATGCGCGGTCTTCCCTGAGGTCGCTCAGTGGGCCGACAGAATCCCCGCTATAATCGACCGCGACCTCCATGTGAATATAGCACCTAGAGCATGCGTGTTTGAGAGCAGTCTGGAGGTGATTGAATTATTTACACAAAGCGCTCGGCCATCAGGATCGAAGTAACGACCTACAACTCGTATTTTGAGGCCACAAGGCCACCACTGCTCTCAATGATTCAAACAACACAGAATCTGTTGAATACGTCAGTAATGAATAAAAAAGTGAACAGACGACCTACATTAGAAAATCATATTACTTACAGGGATAGCATGTCGTAACTCGAAATCCGAGAAGGTAGAAAGGGTCTAGGGATGAATAGACGCCAGATAAATCAATCAGTTGAGGTCATTATAGTTATCCAAATGAAAGTAGCTCCATTCGATATTCAAAATTAATTTTTGTTTATGCGAAACCCGAAACACGTGTCCAGTATTTCTAAGTAAAGAATCTATGTTCAAAGGAGATGTTTCATTTTGGGCCACCACTATGTACGCTATATAGATAAAAAGGAAAAAAAAATAAAAGATTTTCATAAAAATACTACTAAATTAATTTGGATAAAAATACAGGTATATTGAATAATAAATTATTTGAAACGTTTTTTAGTGAGATAACCCTTTATTACGGTAGCCATGACAGTGGTTATGACGTTTAATTGGCGACTTTGACAGTTCTATTTTCCCGTTGTGTTCGTGTCGAGTGTTGATTTGAGTTGATTGTATTTGTTTAATGGACCGTATGTTCGGAATTCATGGTTTGTTTTTTTGCAGTCATATGGTAAATAATATAGATACGATAGCCTTAGATACATGACACGTCAATAAAATGTCACTGTCAAAATCTAATTTTGCTTATTGCTGACCACCATATTTATTAGTAGTTGTGTTGCACTCCTTGGCCGAGTTAAATTGAATCTGTACAAAAACTAAGCCAAAATATAGGAAATTAACATTAAAAACAGTTAACTATAGCGTAACTATACCTATCATTAAATGTACAATGTGCTGGCCCAGGCTCCATACATTTCTGAAACATCTCCTTTCAAAAAGATTTCATGAAAAATAAAGTTATGAGCTTGTTATTCTACTTGGTTGTCCCAACAAAAATATGGTACACGCTCCGTACAGGCGGGCGAGCCGGGGGCATTGACCTGTGGCGTCAGCTGAGCGCGGGCATGCGCCCGTGTAAACTGCGCAGTGCGCTCAGTAATCAAACCGCAACAACTTTTAAATGTATTTGTGAAAAAATATAAAATGGTGTAAAAATGATTGGAATCGATTCAGTTGCTTATTCTGAACAAACTATATGCAGGTTTCGCATAAACAAAAAATAAGGTTGTATAATGCACAACCTCATTTGGCTCTCATTTCATGTTTAAAGTAACGAAGAAACACGCCCTCTAAGAAGGTAGCCAAAAGCCTAGTGCCTATTTGGCGAATAAAAATATAAAAGAAAAATGTATCTAAAGTTCCCAAGGGTTGGCTTTTACATTGGCCAGAAGCATTGCAATATCATATGGCAGTGCCTTCAGTCTCTTGGGTACATTTTCAGTCGACAGCGATGGGAAGGAATATTTGAACGGAATAAGTATTTTAGTTTTTTATTAGTTTAGGTTATTAAATATGTATATTTTTTTAAATAATATGAAGTTTATTTACACACACAAATACCGCCGTTTCCGCCGTTTTTCGAACATGTGGACGAGCATTATCGCGTAGGAGAATAATTTTGTCATATGGACTAATATATGGAGTAGTAATGGGCGCGTTTTTCCTCTTCCTTCTATCTTCCTCCAATAATGCTTCTAATTCCGTGTCTTTGTACGATTTCGGTCTTCCACTACGTTCTTTGTCGTCACACTTTCTAAACTTTTGAAACCATTCACGACAACTTCTCTCTCTTAAAGAAGCTTCACCATAAGCAAATTAAAGAAGTAGTAAAAGTTCCCCCAAATGACGCTTATTCGGTACAACACTTAACATTTTTGCACAAAAATAAATATGTGATACTAATGTAGAGTCACCAATACTCTAAGGGCTAAATAACTAATTTCGGAAGTCGGTGTCTTTGGTTTTGTATATTCGTTTTTTGACACCGACTTCCGAAATTAGTTATTTTTCACTTTGTAGTGGTTTTTGGAAGTCGGTTGTTTTTTTGTAAAAAAGTTTTTATTTTACACTTTTTAGTTGTTAAAAGTACTATGTATTCAGTTGCATCCGGTCAGACTGCAAGCTGACGCAAATATAGTTGGGAAACGACGTAATTTTGTTTACTTTAATTTTTACCCGTAAGTATTCCCTCAGCTGCCTTGGTCTTCATCATCAAATTTACTGCAGACCATTATTTTAACCCAATGGGTGCAAGGGTCTCATCAATATAAATGAATGAAGTCCAACCACAAAGTAGCTACTGTAAACCGTTGAGGAGTTCCCGGAACTGGCCTTTGTCTTCACCATCAGAGCTCTTATGACAGTCACAACCCATCTAGGTGTAAAGTTCTTATCAATACAAATTAATCGAGCCCAAACACAAGGTAGCTGCTGTTAATTGTTGAGGAGTTCCTTCGACTGTCTCCCGGCTCCATCATCAGATCTACTCCAGACCTTTATTAAATTGTAGTGATTTAAAATACTTAATGAAAATGCTAAGAAATGCACTAGTCGCCCCTGCAATTTTTGAAACTTCCCCTTGTTCTCTCTGGTCTTCCACCATCAAACCCTGATATCCTTATCATGGGACCACCTTGGCAACGTCTTCTTTCCAACAAAAAAAGAATTATCAAAATCGGTTCATAAACGACGAAGTTATGCGCGAACAAACATAAAAAAAAAAGCATATATACGGTCGAATTGAGTAACCTCCTCCTTTTTGAAGTCGGTTAAAAAGGCATCAATGATCAGGAGTCACCACTCCTGATCTTTGATGCGCTACATTTTTTAGCGACCAGTGACGTCACCGGCCACCGCCGGTGGTCACTGGTCGCTAAAAAGTGTAGCGTGCAGTGACGTCACACAAGTTTTCAACGCGCTGTGTCGTCTTAATTTTTTGTTTATATGAAAAAAGAAAAAATACGTGTCTAGTATGTTTTGGAAATCTGACTGACGCACTAATTAGTTTTTTTTAGTCAAATACCCTATTATACTTGGTTTAGATATTCGTGACAGGTATTCACATAAGAAATTCAATATACTTACTTTTAGGTAAGGGGCCATCCATAAAGTACGTCACACGAATTTCATGATTTTTTGAGCCCCCCCTCCGTCCTTGTCACAGGTGTTCACATTTCTGAGACCCCCCCCCCCCAATGTGACGTCACATGTTTTGCAATTTCACATCGAAAAATTATTAAATTAAAACAGCAGTTCCGAATTTAGTTTTATTTCCATTTAAATAAAGTACTTTTTTTTGAAATCAACATTATATCAATTATTTGAAACAATAACAAAGCAATAAACTATTGAATATAAAGAAAAGAAAGAAACCCAAAGGGCTCGATCGGCGAGTGTCACTAAAGCGAGTATGATCTCGTAAAGAAAACAATTTAAACCGTATTGTCCCAAAGATAGAGTTGGAAATATTTTTTAGTTTATAATTAATATTTCAAATAACGCGATTATTACCTCTAGCTATATTCAATTTTGAAATGTGATGTCACGAAACATAGTACCCCACCCACCCCTTGTCACACCATGTCACACTTTGTCGACACCCCCCTCCCCCCTTTATGTGTGACGTACTTTATGGATGACCCCTAATACACGGTTAGAGACAGCCTCCGTGGCGTAGCGGTAGCGGACGCGACCGCTGCGCAAGGTGGCGCGGGTTCGATCCCCGCACAGTGCAAGTATTTGTATGCATGAATATGAATATTTGTACTGGTCTGGTCGTGCCTCGGAAAGCACGTTAAGCCGTTGGTCCCGGTTGCCCTACGAACATCTAGTGGCAGTCGTTACGGGTTGTTGGAGCCCTCAAAAGTCCTACAATTTGTCTAACTGCAATGCTTCGATGTCGCCTTCGGGTTGTGGAGGTCAGACGGCAGTCGCTTCATAGAAAATGTCGAAGTTTAGCCATATCAGCAGTTGGACTGGTAAGACGAACCCCAGACTCCAAAGCTGAAAAGGCTTCGGATGCGACTGGGATTAACGCTGGGATGATGATGACACGGTTAGAGACAATGGACAGAAATGTCAGATGTAAATTATTCACAACTTCCTTCCTTAATAGGGACTAGGGAGTGAGCACGACTCTAAGTAGAAATAACAAAGGTAAGCTAAAGTATATGTAGATATTCCTTCCCGTAGACTTTATTAATATGTATGAGGTTTTTGAATCCTGAGTAAAAACAACAATATGAACAAAGTTTCAACAAAATATTATCTACAATGAAAATAGTCTATGGATTTAACATAATGGTAAGTTGGTACATAACGCTAGACCGAACACGAGCGGGAGAAGTAAACAATTATTTGAATATATTTTGCCTAAAAATATGACTGGTTTAAAGGAGAGAGGAGGAGAGAAGTTTTAAGGCCCAGTGTATTGTAATGTCTAGCGATCATAAGGACCAAATTAATATGGGTTTTATTTTATTAATAGCGGCCGTCCGCGACTTCTTTCGCGTGTAGTTGGTTATTATGCTCGGCTCCTATTAGTCGCAGAGTGATGTTATATAGCCTAAAGCCTTCCTGGATTAATGGGCTATCCAACGCAAAAGGATTTTTTCAAATCGGACCAGTGGTTCCTGAGATTAGCGCGGTTCTTCAGCTTTATATATTAGGATAGGTTAGACGCCGTAATTTTTAATGGGCCTTTTCGCCGAAAAAACTATCTTCTTTATATGGTAAGCTGAACTATCCAGTATCCATACAGAAGTAGATATCATTCATGATCATCATCATCATCTTAGCGTTTATCCCGTTTGGTCCGCTTTCCTGCACATTTTCCTCCCTACGCGCGATCTTTAGCATCCTATGGTGAGAGATTGTTGGCACGCATGTCATCCCTTACAACGTCAAGCAAGCATTTCTTTGGCCTACCCTGCTTGTTCCGGCGTAACATGTGCATGGTTTGCGTAAGACGTAGCCGTTCCAGCGTAGGCGACCCTCTTGCAGTTTTTCTGCTAATTCACGAACACGAAGATCGCCACGGATGCGGGAGTTCCTGATGCGGTCTATCCGCGTAAATCCACACACCGCAGTATATTCATCTTATCTTATCATTCCATATAAGTCTCCAGAGAAAATTGATTGCTTAGGCGAACTCGGTAAAACCGTTAGTGCTGTAGCAGCTGTTATCATAAATCATAAAACAACCAAGCTAAGATAAAATATCGAACAACAGCCGCAGTAATTCATTTACCTTGATAAAGCTGCACATGTTTATCAAAACAAAAGTTTAAGCCCTCCTAAACTTGAAGAGCCGCACATTTATACATTTCATGAGTTTAATCCCAAAGTAAATGAGAAGAAGTTATTTATGTTCAAGCTGAGAACATAAACTGTCGGTAGCTTAGCGTCCGAATTTTGTAACAAAAGTTTGATTCTTGGACAACGATCACGAAGAAAGAAAGTATACTGTTCTGATTGTAGATGTTGATACGTGAGGTTTCATCATCATCAACCTTTTTATCGTCCCACTGCTGGGCACAGGTCTCCTCCCATACAGAGAAGGATTGAGCGTAATCACCACGCTTGCTCAATGCGGGTTGGCGATTTCAGACTTAAAGTCCAGGTTTCCTCAAGATGTTTTCCTTCACCTTCAGTCATTGGTGTCCAAGATATACTTAGAAAGTACATATAACTTTAGAAAAGTTACATTGGAATCGAACCCGCGCACTCATACTTGAGAGGCTGGTGTTTTAACCACTAGACCACCACGACGTGAGGTTTAGCTATCACTATTATTACTCGTGATCATTTTAGAGTAAATTCATTGTATTAGGGGATAGTTTTTTGAATAGTGTACCCATTGATATAATAATAAACTAAGGTAGATACGTCACTTTAGTTTTCGCCGATTCTATTTAAGCGCAAACGACAAACACTAGCCATCTTTTTCTTCTCTATGCTTTAGATTGTGCCCCATCTCACTCACACTGTGCCAACGTGTGAAATGTACGCAGAATAAAAAAATTGCATGTGTGTGCTGCTGCTCCGATTGGCACATTTATTTTGGTTAATTTGTTAGAGCATATCATATCTGTTTAATATTATATCAATGAGTGTACCCCTTGTGTGTTTAAATAATA
The DNA here is from genome assembly GCA_017933935.1 of Sesamia nonagrioides. Taxonomy (NCBI): domain Eukaryota; kingdom Metazoa; phylum Arthropoda; class Insecta; order Lepidoptera; family Noctuidae; genus Sesamia; species Sesamia nonagrioides. Next base: position 951,316 of record JADWQK010001117.1, read on the forward strand.
CACCGCTTAAAAAATTGGGATGATCAAAATATGACATTGGCGCCGATTCTGATGTTCACAAACGATCTAATTTTAAGTTAAGTGCATTTCTTTCTTTCTATTTTATTAAGAAATAGAAAGAACAAAACATTTTAATTTAATCATGTCAGATTAAGATACTTCATATACAGTAGGGTGCTTCTTAAACGGACAAAAAAATTTTTTTTTCAATTTATTCTCGGGTCACCCATTCATTCTCTTCTATGATCCAAAAAAGTAGTAAATTATTTTTTCAGATTTTTAAAGTAATATTTAGGGGTCGCTACCGGCCAGCAAAATAAAAAAAAATATGTATTTTTGATTAGAATTTTTATTCAGTGAAAAAAATTATAATCATTCTTAAATCATATAATTAGTAGGGAGTTATGATACTGAAAAATTAACTATGATAACAACGTATTTTTATTTGTATTTGGGTACTTCTGTATAAAATTTTTCACAACTAAAAGAAGGTATTGTTTTTGTTCCTCATCGTTGGTAATTAATTTGTTGTACTCTTCCATTAATGCCACTCCCCGCTCCGCCAAATCATTCACTACTTTCATAGAGCATATAATTTCTCTAGAAGCTTTATAATCTTCATCTTCCTCCCAAAGAGAAGGATCTTTTTTTAAAAATGCGGATGAAATACCGTGAATTCTAAAAAACCGTAAGGTGTTGCTGGTAACAAAGTCTTCTAAATTTTTTTCTTCGATGTGACTTACATCTAAGGATATCCGCTTAGGGCTAAAGTCTAAACCTTCTTCATTTAGTGCAATAACCATATTTTGTTTACTTTCCAATGAAACTTCGTCATCAAAAAAAGAAAATGCAACAAGTTCTTCGGAGAGGTACCATAAATGCCCTAGAAACTTTGTTATAGCTTTTTTCGATATGGCTTTGTTTATTTTTTCAAAACTCTTGAGATCTTTTAGCAAGCACAAATCATTCCTTGGTGCTGATGTTGTACTAGTATTACGACTGTACGAGGCGATCGGACGCATACTGAAGGTTGCGGGAGAAGGGGGGCAAGTGTAAATCGAGTGTTTATTGTGTTGAATCATGAGTCGACAGTTGAAAAAGTAAATTTTATCTTGATTCAATAATCCTAAAACTATTATATGTCTCTTTAAAGTAATAAAATAAAAATTGACAAATTAAACAAAATATTAAAACTTTAATGTTCGGTAGCGACCCCTAAAATTTGATTTAAAAATAAAATAAAAATAATGAGCTCGTTTTTTGGATGACAAAAGCGAATGGCGGGTTGATGCAGTTATTTTTCAAAAGTCGAAAAATAAGAAGCACCCTAATATACAGTTTAGACGCGATTATAAACATGGCGACCAAAATTATGTCAATTCACGTCAGGAGTGGACTAATTTCACAGGTCTACTAAACTGAAATTTTATCTTCCATTTCTTAATGAATTATAACGAAAAAGATGTACTGAAGTTATATTTAATTTAGTTTTTGAACAATTGAATCGGGGCCAATGTGTGTGAGCCAAGTAGGGTCACATTGTTATAGCTGACATAAAAAACGATGCAGACATCGAGCGGGAGCGGAGGGCATTATCAGTCAGAGGGCATATGATAACGCGTAGGTTTGTGCGTTGTTCGAGACAGTAAAAATAACGCTCTTTACTTAGGTACTGCACATTCCTCTACACGTATAATCTGAGAGAAAATTATAACCGTGTGGCATGTCCTTCGCGTCCAGTTCACTAATACTTTTAACGATGCGCAAGCGGTGCGCGTCTCTTCTACGCAGAGTGCGGGCAGCGACAACTCCGTCCTCGCGATGATCGCCGATTGACTAAATTGCTTTTATTCTGAGCAAGGCTTATAAGGAGCATTTCTCTAGCAGACATATTGCTGCAATGTGAAATTGTAGTCCTTTTATGTATAGGTCTGTATGAATCATGTTACGAAATAAACTAATATAATTGAATTTGTGTGGATTTTATGGAGCGAGAGAAATTTGATTATAGGAAGGTACAATCATGTACTGAATTCCTGGTAACCGATAGCGAGTCGTGCTCTATTATAAAATTAATTTATAATGTTGAAGCTCGGAATCTAATTTGTTGAAAGCTTAGAGTCAAAATTTTCTAACAAATGGTCTCGGTTTGATTTTAGGATACAGGCAAAGCAATAATATACATAAATTCCAAGTAGAATCTTAGCAGTACACAATTATTGTGTATTGTTATGATTATACTTGGAATTTATGTGGAAGTAATGTCTTAAGGGGAATAATAATTATCGTATAATAATAAACCCAATAATGTAAAAAATATTATTATTATCTATTGCATTGTGTCGAGCAGTGCCGTGACGTTTTCTGACGCAGAGTACTTAACTCTGTCCCGTCTACAAGCTCCGTCTTGCTCCGCAGTCCAGGCCTGTGCAGTCATGAACTCATGACTGTACAAAAAGACGCAACATTCGGGACTGCGCGGGCTACCGTCTTGCCGTCCACACATACGCGCTTACCTGCGCAAACTGGTTTGCACAGGCATGCTCGCAGGTAAGACGGAGCGTGCAGACGGGGCATTAGACTATAGACAGTCAAAAGTCGTTGTGACTTGATGTAATCCCATCGAGCACATATTATTATGTGCTCGATGTGTAATCCCCAACAGCACCATAATTAGTTATTGCAGCACTACAATTAGTTGTTCCGGGTCTGGCTATTTGTGACTTTATATGTTTGTAAACGCGCCCACGATACAGGAGAAATTCCTAGTGTTGGGCAACTTTTTTTTTTAATCTCTGTAAAACAATGTGTATGTTACGACACTATGAATCACAATAAAAAAATAATCAAAACAAAAAATGGTTGCGTATAAAAATAATGTATTCTATATGACGACGTCAGCGATGGCGGAGCGAGTGTCAGCATCTTGGTGGTAAGGGCTCCATTTTGTAGGTGAAGTTTTGAATTAAAGCACGAAGTGTAAATTCAGATCTCGCTTGGTTGCGTATAAAAAAAATGTATTCTATATGACGACGTCAGCGATGCGATGGCGGAGCGAGTGTCAGCATCTTGGTGGTAAGGGCTCCATTTTGTAGGTGAAGTTTTGAATTAAAGCACGAAGTGTAAATTCAGATCTCGCTTGGTTGCGTATAAAAATAATGTATTCTATATGACGACGTCAGCGATGCGATGGCGGAGCGAGTGTCAGCATCTTGGTGGTAAGGGCTCCATTTTGTAGGTGAAGTTTTGAATTAAAGCACGAAGTGTAAATTCAGATCTCGCTTGGTTGCGTATAAAAATAATGTATTCTATATGACGACGTCAGCGATGCGATGGCGGAGCGAGTGTCAGCATCTTGGTGGTAAGGGCTCCATTTTGTAGGTGAAGTTTTGAATTAAAGCACGAAGTGTAAATATACCCTCCAATCTTGACAATAACAATTTAAATAGGCAAACCGACAACTTCGGCCCGGAGAAGTGCTCTGGTCCGCGTTTCAATCCGAATTCCGAAGTGACCGTCGCGTTCGACAATCCTTACTTTCCAAAACGACTCTTCACGCGCCGACATTACAAAATAACGTCACAGCTCCACTACTACGTAAACCAAATGAGTAACTTTTATTGAAATGATATCGTTAAACACGACATATATTTAGAAAAAGGAATTGTCTAGCTGGAAAATATTTTCAAGTTCTCATGTTGGCACAGGCATAAAATCAAACCATACGAGACATTCATGTCTTGGTGAATCACTGACGGCTGTTAGTTTCAGTGGTTATACCATATCAAAGATAACAATACATTTTTACTTACTTCAGGTTTATAGGCCGGTACTGCTTCATATTGTTTCTGAAGATAGTTTGTGTATGTCGTTAATATGTCCTTAACTTCATCTTCTTTTACGACTCCTTCTGAGACGAGTTTTTCAGCATACAGGTCTGGTATAGATCTGAAACCAAGTGAGAGATCAGATAATATCCTAGCGACCGAATTTCGCCGTCACGGCTCTCAATCTTAAGATACTAAAGTTCACAAGGGTATACGCAAACACAGAAGAATTGTTTATTTTCTATTAAGGTCGTACCCTCACCAAATGACCTCGAGCATTTGCTCCCTCTTCACCGCGCCCCACCTCTACAATACTTCGCAAAATATTACTAGCGCCGTCTGGCGGACGAAGTACTTACAAATACAAGTTAAATTCATAGACCACAGAAGTAACAAGTAACAGACATGGCACTTTTATTTTTGTTTATTGGTGCGCCCAAATACTTTTGGTTATTATAGACTGAAACAAATGTTGACGATACTTCATAATAAAAATTTTGCGTATTTTATTTTTAACCGACTTCCCAAAAGTGTGGTTCTCAATTCGATTTATGTGTGCTCGCTGATAACTTTATCGTTAATGAACCGATTTTGACCATTCTTTTTTTATATGAAAGAGTATGCTGCCTATGTAATCTCATTGTTACCACGTCAGTGTCGATAATGGAAATTCTAAGAAATTTTGGCCAATTATCGAAAATTGTAGGCATGCTTCGGGTGAAAACTTGATACTCGTATTTATATCGGATGATACTATAAAACCGTGAAGATTTGGGCCTGACCTGATGATGGAGATGACAGAGAATCAAGGGAATCCACATCGGAAGCGACTGTAATATGTTTGGGCTTACTTAATTTGTATTGATTAGAGCTTTACAACTAAATATGTTATGACTGTAACTTCAGGGTTGGAAGTTAGTTTTGTAGATTGAAAGTTAGCTAAGTCAGATGGTCAAAGGGATAGAAAAATAATATAATAAAAGTTAATTTGTCATTATTTATTATTTTAAGGAAAACGTAATCAGGGTCAAATAAATTTCTGCAGACAGGAAACCTACATAAAAAAAAGATTTGATGTTTTTTTTTTTTTGGGCTCAGGCAAGACTGATATTATATTATTATTCTCGTTTAATAAAACAAATACGTAAATTGTAAAAACCAAAACTATCGTATAAAAAAAAACCGGCCAAATGCGAGTCGGACTCGCACACCGAGGGTTCCGCCGTACAAACGTAGCGGTTTACAATTTATGACGTACTAGCTTTCCGCCAGCGGCTTCGCCCGCGTGGAGTTCGGTTATATCGCGCTGTTTAAATTCCCCTCGGGAACATCAAATTTTTCCGGGATAAAAGGTAACCTATGTTCTTTCTCAGGGTCTAAAGATTGTCTGTGCCAAACTTCATCAAAATCGGCTGTGAGGTTTAGGCGGGAAAGCGTAACAGACAGACAGAGTTACTTTCGCATTTATAATACTAGCATTGATTTAGAATTTTTCACAGTTTAGAGGCAATTAGATTTAAGATTAAGAAGCGTTTGATATGAATTTCAACTTTAATATCTCTACGCGTTCATGTGAAAAAGGGTAGGTAGTAAGTTTATAATTATTAAAAAAATATTTTATGTCATTTAGGCAAAAATAATATTTTAATATTTTATGTAACATCAAATTTATCATTTCACAATTTTTCCTTTATCTGTCTGTACTATAATATAACGTTGTTTCGTGCCGAATTTCAAGATTCTGAGTTCACGGGAAGTACGTAAGTAGGTTTTGATTCCCTAGCGTGTGACGGAAATTCGTCTAAGGTGTCGGTATAAACTGCTGTATCTTTTGATAGCTTTAACTTAGAAGTTTGATTTTTTCACTGCTTAAAGGGACAATAGACCTAGGTACTTGGTATAAATTTCAATTTGATACCTTTATTAGTTCGTGAGAAATAAGGTAGTAAGTTTCATTTTATTAAAATATTTTTATTATATTATATAACTAAAAAAATGTGATTTTCGCATTTTTTCCTATATTTGCATTATATGACAATCCTTCGTGCCAATTCTCAAGATTCTAAATTTACGGGAAGTATCCTGTAGGTTTTGATTCCTTTGCGAGTGTCGAAAATTTGTTGAAAATATCGACATATCGGCTGTATCTTTTGATTGGCTTGGCTTAGAAGTTTGATATTTTCACAGCTTAAAGGGACAATCGACCTAGGTATTTGGTATAAATTTCAATTTGATAACTTTATTCATTCGCGAGAAATAAGGTAGTAAGTTCCATTTTATTAAAATATGTTTATTATCCATACTAATATTATAAATGCGAAAGTAACTCTGTCTGTCTGTCTGTCTGTCTGTTATGCTTTCCCGCTTAAACCATTCAACCGACTTTGATGAAATTTGGCACAGACAATCTTTAGACCCCGAGAAAGAACATAGGCTACCTTTTATCCCGGAAAAAAATGATGTTCCCGAGGGCAAATCTAAAAAGCGCGATATAACCGAACTCCACGCGGGCGAAGCCGCGGGCGGAAAGCTAGTATTATATAACTAAAAAAATGAAATTTTCGCAATTTTTCCTATATTTGCATTATATGACAATACTTCATGCCAAATTTCAAGATTCTGAGTTTACGGGAAGTATCCTGTAGGTTTTGATTCCTTTGCGAGTGTCGAAAATTTGTTAAGATATCGACATAATCGGCTGTATCTTTTGATTGGCTTGGCTTAGAAGTTTGATATTTTCACAGCTTAAAGGGACAATCGACCTAGGTATTTGGTATAAATTTCAATTTGATAACTTTATTCATTCGCGAGAAATAAGGTAGTAAGTTCCATTTTATTAAAATATGTTTATTATCCATACTAATATTATAAATGCGAAAGTAACTCTGTCTGTCTGTCTGTCTGTTACGCTTTCCCGCTTAAACCATTCAACCGACTTTGATGAAATTTGGCACAGACAATCTTTAGACCCCGAGAAAGAACATAGGCTACCTTTTATCCCGGAAAAAAATTATGTTCCCGAGGGCAAATCTAAAAAGCGCGATATAACCGAACTCCACGCGGGCGAAGCCGCGGGCGGAAAGCTAGTATTATATAACTAAAAAAATGAAATTTTCGCAATTTTTCCTATATTTGCATTATATGACAATACTTCATGCCAAATTTCAAGATTCTGAGTTTACGGGAAGTATCCTGTAGGTTTTGATTCCTTTGCGAGTGTCGAAAATTTGTTGAAAATACCGACATATCGGCTGTATCTTTTGATTGGCTTGGCTTAGAAGTTTGATATTTTCACAGCTTAAAGGGACAATAGACCTAGGTATTTGATATAAATTTCAATTTGATAACTTTATTCGTTCGTGAGAAATAAGGTAGTAAGTTCCATTTTATTAAAATATGTTTATTATATTATATAACTAAAAAAATGTGATTTTTGCAATTTTTCCTACATTTGCATTATATGACAATACTTCATGCCAATTTTCAAGATTCTGAGTTTACGGGAAGTATCCTGTAGGTTTTGATTCCTTTGCGAGTGTCGAAAATTTGTTGAAAATATCGACATATCGGCTGTATCTTTTGATTGGCTTGGCTTAGAAGTTTGATATTTTCACAGCTTAAAGGGACAATAGACCTAGGTATTTGGTATACATTTCAATTTGATAACTTTATTGGTTCGTGAGAAATAAGGTAGTAAGTTCCATTTTATTAAAATATGTTTATTATATTATATAACTAAAAAAATGTGATTTTCGCAAGTTTTCCTATATTTGCATTATATGACAATGCTTCATTCCAATTTTCAAGATTCTGAGTTTACGGGAAGTATCCTGTAGGTTTTGATTCCTTTGCGAGTGTCGAAATTTGTTGAAAATATCGACATAATCGGCTGTATCTTTTGATTGACTTGGCTTAGAAGTTTGATATTTTCACAGCTTAAGGGGACAATAGACCCGAGTATTTCTTGTGAATTTCAGCTTGATACGTTCACGCGTTCTTGAGATAAAGGGTCTTGACAGACAGACAGACAGACAGACGGACAACAAAGTGATCCTATAAGGGTTCCGTTTTTTCCTTTTGAGGTACGGAACCCTAAAAACAAATACATATACTATAATATTATTTACACAAAGCTTCCTTTTGCAGAAAAATAATAAACATCTGACTAATACAATATCCGATCAGACTGGACGCTGACGGCAGCATATTTGGAAAAGGCGTGCAAGCAAACGACGTATTTCGTTTGCTTTAATTCCTATAAGACCACAATGAAAGTATGAGCATTTCTAGAAATAACGCAATGAAATAACACAAATTAAATTCAGTCTCTTGATTTTAATTGATTTTTGCATAAGCATGACGAGTAGGTAGTGTTTGTACTATGTTAAAGTACAGTGTTGTAAATTGTTGAAGAATTCCCTCGACTGTCTATGGGCTTCATCATCAGATCTATTGCAGACCTTCATTTAAACCTATATGTGTGTAAAGTTTTCATCAATATAAATGAATTAAGTCCAAACACAAGGTAACTATTGTAAACCTTTGAGGAGTTCCCTTAACTGGCCTTTGTCTTCATCATCAGAGCTTTAATGACAATCACAACTCATTAGGTGTAAAGTTCTTATCAATATAAATTTATTAAGCACAAACACGAGGCAGCTGATGTGAATCGTTAAGGAGATCCCTCGGCTGTCTCCGGGCTCCATCATTAAGTCCGAACTTTACTAAATTGTAGTGCGTTAAAACACTTAATGAAAAAACATAGAAATGCCCTAGGCGCCCCCATGATTTTTTAAATTTCTCCTAGGTTTCCTTAGTCTTCCATCATCAGACCCTAATTTCCTTAACATGAGACTACCTTGAAGATATAATCTTTCTAATTAAAAAAAAAAAACATGTGGCACTCGGGAACTGCCGCGGTAAAGCTATTGCATAGCATTTTTTATCAACTTATGCAATAGGGTATTTGACTAAAAAAACCTAATTAGTCCGTCAGTCAGATTTCCAAAAATACTCATCATCATCATCATCATCATTTCAGCCGAAAGACGTCCACTGCTGGATATAGGCCTCCCCCAAGGTTCTCCACGACGACCGGTCCTGCGCTTCCCGCATCCAGCGGTTTCCCGCGACCTTCACCATGTCGTCGGTCCACCTTGTCGGGGGCCTACCCAAAAAATACTAGACACCTATTTTTTTCTTTTTTCATATAAACAAAAAATGAATACGACACAGTGCTTTGAAAACTCGTGTGACGTCCCTGCACGCTACACTTTTGAGCGGCCAGTGACGTCACCAGCCATCACTCCTGATCTTTGATGCCTATTATATTTGTCAATTTTTATAGATTTGATAAAACAAAATATAGGAAATGTAAAACGTATATAATAAACCTATCCAATATTTTAATGTAATCTGAATGACGGACTAATTAGTTTTTTTTTAGTCAAATACCCTATTATTTATATTATAGTAAAGTTATCCGCAAACAAACATAAAAAAACATATAACCTCCTCCCTTTTGAAATCGGTTAAAAAACGAACACCAAAATGAACATCAATAACAGAGACACTTTATGATAGTATTATACTCTATGCGACATGCGGTGCGTGAGCGAGCAAGCAGATGCTTTCTCGCTCACGCGCCGACCACTATGCTAGCGGACCGCGCGATGACGAACGACACGGGTTCCCCCTTCGAGAGCTTGTGGCATACTGAATCTCAATAGCTCGGGCAAGAGAAATGATGGGGAATACGCTCAGATTGCTGAATAAAATTTTTGTTTTGGTCGTTTTAAAAAAATATTTCTACAATAATGTTCGTCATGAAATTGCCTATCCATTAGTGTAAGAACGCAATCTAAATAATGCTTACTTTTCGAGGAGATGCACGTTTTTGATAATTATTTCTCTTGTCAGAGGTTTCGTTGTGAAGGAATTATATAAACATTATGCTTAGTAAAAAAAAAAATCTACAATTTTGGAGCCAAGATTATGGAGAAAATTTACGTACTTTTAATAAGTTGATATTTCTTTTGGATAAAGAGTAGATAGCTCCGAAAAACTACATAAAAACGGCTTGCGGTGTGTTTTTCCTCTGGAGCCGCCTTAAATAAATAAAATATTATAAAAAACAAAACATCATTCCGTTTCCTAGTGAAAAACTATATCCGACACTAGGTACTATTATTATCAATTGGAATCATTTTAAAGCGTATTACTGATCCATTTCTGTTGATGTTCTAAAAGCGTCTCTGCCCAATAACGCAACTAACGTAATGAATGTTGGTTAACTGTCAAAATGACATCCATTGCTACTGACAATGTGTTACGCTTTATTACAGTGCTGGTTACTTTTTTCTTTCGTGACTGTAAATGACGGCCTAAGCCTAACTCTTCTGGGATGACCTCAGTGATATTATTTAAGTGTTACATAATCTGCCTATATTGTTCCCACTGTTGGGTCAAAGGCCTCTCATCGAGAGGATTTTTCTCGGTGGTAGGCAACAACATCAGCCGCCGGCATAAGTTACCACCCACCAGACAAAGTCTTGCCGCCAAGCGATTCGTCGTGTTCCGGCATGATGTCTGGTGAAGCCGTACGGTGGACGGGTCTGAGCAGTTGTGTTGCGATGTAGGCCGGGTACGATGTGCCTAATGTTGTTGTGCCGGGATTTTGGTCGTGGAGGGTCTCCAGATCATCCTCTGGCGCAGCATCGTTGGTCGTGTTGTTGGGTTAAGGCGGTTCCAGAGGAAAAACACACCGCAGGCCGTTTTTATGTAGTTTTTCGGAGCTATCTACTCTTTATCCAAAAGAAATATCAACTTATTAAAAATACATAAATTTTCTCCATAATCTTGGCTCCAAAATTATATTTTTTTTTTTACTAAGCATAATGTTTAAATAATTCCCTCACAACGAAACCTCTGACAAGAGAAATAATTATCAAAAACGTGCATCTCCTCGAAAAGTAAGCATTATTTAGATTGCGTTCTTACACTAATGGATAGGCAATTTCATGACGAACATTATTGTAGAAATATTTTTTTAAAACGACCAAAACAAAAATTTTATTCAGCAATCTGAGCGTATTCCCCATCATTTCTCTTGCCCGAGCTATTGAGATTCAGTATGCCACAAGCTCTCGAAGGGGGAACCCGTGTCGTTCGTCATCGCGCGGTCCGCTAGCATAGCGGTCGGCGCGTGAGCGAGAAAGCATCTGCTTGCTCGCTCACGCACCGCATGTCGCATAGAGTATAATACTATCATAAAGTGTCTCTGTTATTGATGTTCATTTCGGTGTTCGTTTTTTTAACCGATTTCAAAAGGGAGGAGGTAATATTTTTTTTATGTTTGTTTGCGGATAACTTTACTATAATATAAATAATAGGGTATTTGACTAAAAAAAACTAATTAGTCCGTCATTCAGATTATAGAAAAATATTGGATAGGTTTATTATATACGTTTTATATTTCGTATATTTTGTTTTATCAAATCAATAAAAATTGACAAATATAATAGGCATCAAAGATCAGGAGTGATGGTTGGTGACGTCACTGGCCGCTAAAAGTGTAGCGTGCAGTGACGTCACACGAGTTTTCAAAGCACTGTGTCGTCTTCATTTTTTGTTTATATGAAAAAAGAAAAAAATATGTGTCTAGTATTTTTGGGTAGGCCCCCGACAAGGTGGACCGACGACCTGGTGAAGGTCGCGGGAAACCGCTGGATGCGGGAGGCGCAGGACCGGTCGTAGTGGAGAACCTTGGGGGAGGCCTATATCCAGCAGTGGACGTCTTTCGGCTGAAATGATGATGATGATGAGTAATTTTTGGAAATCTGACTGACGGACTAATTAGGTTTTTTTAGTCAAATACCCTATTGCATAAGTTGATAAAAAATGCTATGCAATAGCTTTACCACGGCAGTTCCCGAGTGCCACATGTTTTTTTTTTTAATTACAAAGATTATATCTTCAAGGTAGTCTCATGTTAAGGAAATTAGGGTCTGATGATGGAAGACTAAGGAAACCTAGGAGAAATTTAAAAAATCATAGGGGCGCCTAGGGCATTTCTATGTTATTTTCATTATGTGTTTTAACGCACTACAATTTAGTAAAGTTCGGAGTTGATGATGGAGCCGGGAGACAGCCGAGGGATCTCCTTAACGATTCACATCAGCTGCCTCGTGTTTGTGTTTAATACATTTATATTGATAGGAAATTTACACCTAAATGAGTTGTAATTGTCATTAAAGCTCTGATGATGAAGACAAAGGCCAGTTAAATGATGATGATGAAGACCATAGACAGTCGAGGGAATTCCTCAACAATTTACAACACTGTACTTTAACATAGTACAAACACTAACTACTCGTCATGCTTATGCAAAAATCAATTAAAATCAAGAGACTGAATTTAAGTTGTGTTATTTCATTGCGTTATTTCTAGAAATGCTCATACTTTCATTTTATTTTTATATTTTGTAAACTAACGCTTGACCGCAATCCTGCCTGATGGTAAGCAGTGACGCAATCGTTGATGGTAAAGCGCTCTAGTTTATTAAGAGCCTATTCACTCTAGCCTTGAAGACACTCAAATTGTAGTCCGACGGAAACAGCGCCGCTGGCAAATTGTTCCAGTCCCTCGATGTACGCGGTATAAAGGAGGAGGCGAAACGCTTCGTCCGGATCGTAGTGGTGTTAACAACGTAAGGGTGGAAACCAGCCGTACGACGGGTCGTTCGCTGGTGGAACGGAGATGGGGGAATTAAATCATGCAATTCCATCGCACACTCCCCGAAATGCATCCTATAGAACACCGAAAGGCTGGCTACTCTACGCCTGTGCTCTAGGCTTTGGAGACCATCTCGAGTTAGATCAGGGTCACCAATCAGCCTCTTCGCACGCCTCTCCATCGAATCGAAAGTGGCCAGGTGACACTTAGCAGCACCAGCCCAAATGTGGCTGTAGTACTCCACACACGAACGGACCTGTGCTTTGTATAACATTAGAAGCTGCCCAGGTGTGAAGTACTGCCGGACCTTTGCGATAACGCCAAGTTTCCTGGCAGCCACCTTGGCCTTGGACTCAATGAACCGCCCAAAGATAAGGTACGAGGAAATCTCAACTCCCAAAAGCTGAAGGCGGTCGGAACACTCCAAGGACACATTCCGAAAAGTAGGAGCCAAGGTGAACGGGTTCCTTTTGGCGGTGAAAAGACACGCCTGTGTTTTGGCGGCATTGAATGCTACAAGATTGGCATTGCCCCATTCGGAGACTGCCTGCAGTACAACACTCGTTCGCTCAACCATGGCCTCTCTTTCGGACCGGATTGTGATCTTATAGGAATTAAAGCAAACGAAATACGTCGTTTGCTTGCAGGTCTTTTCCAAATATGCTGCCGTCAGCGTCCAGTCTGACCGGATATTGTATTAGTCAGATGTTTATTATTTTTCTGCGAAAGGAAGCTTTGTGTAAATAATATTATAGTATATGTATTTGTTTTTTTTATACGATAGTTTTATTTTTTACAATATACGTATTTGTTTTATTAAACGAGAATAATAATATAATTTCAGTCTTGCCTGAGCCCAAAAAAAACATCAAATCTTTTTTTTATGTAGGTTTCCTGTCTGCAGAAATTTATTTGACCCTGATTACGTTTTCCCTTAAAATAATAAATAATGATAAATTAACCTTTATTATATTATTTTTCTATCCCTTCGACCATCTGACTTAGCTAACTTTCAATCTACAAAACTAACTTCCAACCCTAAAGTTACAGTCATAACATATTTAGTTGTAAAGGTCTAATCAATATAAATTAAGTAAGCCCAAACACATGACAGTTGCTTCCGATGTGGATTCCCTTGATTCTCTGTCATCTCCATCATCAGGTCAGGCCCAAATCTTCACGGTTTTATAGTATCATCCGATATAAATACGAGTATCAAGTTTTCACCCGAAGCGTGCCTACAATTTTCGATAATTGGCCTAAATTTCTTAGAATTTCCATTATTGACACTGACGTGGTAACAATGAGATTACATAGGCAGCATACTCTTTCATATAAAAAAAGAATGGTCAAAATCGGTTCATTAACGATAAACTTATCAGCGAGCACACATAAATCGAATTGAGAACCACACTTTTGGGAAGTCGGTTAAAAAATAAAATACGCAAAATTTTTATTATGAAGTATCGTCAACATTTGTTTCAGTCTATAATAACCAAAAGTATTTGGGCGCACCAATAAACAAAAATAAAAGTGCCATGTCTGTTACTTCTGTGGTCTATGAATTTAACTTGTATTTGTAAGAACTTCGTCCACCAGACGGCGCTAGTAATATTTTGCGAAGTATTGTAGAGGTGGGGCGCGGTGAAGAGGGAGCAAATGCTCGAGGTCATTTGGTGAGGGTACGACCTTAAACATTGCATCACCTCGCTCAACTGCCGTGTTCCTTCCTATTCACTCAGTTTTTTTGAGTGAGTAGGCTTAATAAGCTCGTGCGCTTTACCATCAACGATTGCATCATTGCTTACCATCAGGCGGGATTGCAGTCAAGCACTAGTTTATAATTATTAAAAAAAAAAGGGAAGGCCGTAATGCACCGCGCTGGCCCAGTGCGGGTTGTGGATGTCACAAGTCTTTGAAGTTTTTGACTCTAGGACATGCCGGTTACCTCACGATGTTTTCCTTAACGGTTTTGAGAGCAGTGGTGATGAAATAATTTACACAAAGAAAAGCGCCTGATGGGGCTCGAACCTACAACCTACTACTTATAAGTCACAGCCGACACCACTAGGCTATCATTGCTGTTAAATGTAAGTGTTAATTATGTCCTTTTTTTTTTTTTTTTTCCGGGTGGAAAATCCTCATGGATTTCCGCCGCCCTGGGGCGGGCGACGGGGTCTGTCAGACTCTTACTGACTAAAAACCACCCGGTTGTTCCGTCTCACACCTACACCAGGGGCTGCGAGAACTAATACTGCTTCCGCAACCCCCGATTGGTGCTGGCCCACCACCGTGGGCCTCCTCGGGTCAGGGGGGGGAGTGAGGTGTAGGACTCCCCCCGTGACGTCTAAGAGTAGCGCGCGTGGAACACTTCGCGCCGCCACCTCGGGTCCTGATGTTTGGGGGGCGACAGATGAAGTGTTAATTATGTCCTATATCAACCTCAGCCGGTCGATTCTGTAAAATCTCGCAGTAAAAAGTAAGGTGAGTTGTAAAAAGTGTCAACTTCAAGTTCAAGTCTTGATCAATGGCCCCTGTGGAATAGATACCACAATTTTGCCAATAACACGTGAAACAAATTACAGAAATTCCCTGAAAATTTTATTTCACAGTAATGGCGGATATCGCCAATGACAGTTGAAAAAGACGGCCGCGTGCACTATCTACGAGGGAGGTTTGAGGCAAAGTCATAATGTGGCCACTATGCTGCGATATTTTAATGTGCTTTATGAATTAGTTACTGAATGCACTTTTTACTACATAAATCACGCGATTTTATTTAGTAAACGACACTATAAATAATTTAAACGTCCAATGAAAAATGAGCGTGACACTCATCTTAGCTTTCCCGCCAAAACCCCCAACCAATATCGTAAAAAGTAGCATTAGTTGGAATGACAACTCACTTCGCGCTCTTCTCCTTTCTTTATTTTTTGGCTTCGCACGGTTTGTGCATGTAGCCGATGTCACGTAATGAATTATTCATGTCGAAAAAGATGGCCGCTGAATTATTCATGTCGAAAAAGACGGCCGCGTGAACCGTCTTACGAGGGAGGGTTGAGACAAAGTCATGATGTGGCCACTATGCTGGTATATTTCGCTGTTCTTTATGAATTATTTACTGAATGCACTTTTTACTACTTAAATCACGCACTTTTATTTAGTTAACAACACTATAAATAATTTTAAAAGTCCAATGAAAAACGAGCGTGACACTCATCTTGACATTCCCCTCTGAATCTCACTTGCCATAAATAAAAATAGAATAGAAAAAAATAGACAACTTCACGCTCACTTTACCGTGAGATGGTTCAATCACACTGTTAGGTACTTACTTTCTGCCATGGATAACTTTATAAAGCAGCGGATTCGTAAACGTAGGATCGTCGACCTCGTTGTGACCCCATTTCCTGAAGCAGTTGTAGTCAATGAACACGTCCTTACGGAACTTGCGCTGGTACTCAAAGGCTATGTTCGTTGCCTTGACAACTAACTGGAAATGAAGAGTAAAATTCTGTGAAACATAGTGAGTGTAGTGGGGTTGTGTGAATGGGAGTGTCAATGGCCAAAGGTATATTATGTGGCGTGACCATGGTAGGTCAAATTGTATATTAATGTAAAAGTTGGGTCCTCTTTTAGTAAAACAATAAAAAGTCGATAAATAATCACAGGTCAAACACCACCTCAGGTCATGAGGGTTATAAAGGGGTCTGAGAGGCCAACAGATGACCCCTTTAGTCGACTATTTCAATTCGGCACAGGATGCAACAAACACATGAATAATTAAAACAAAAATCATTTTGTGTGACTGAGGGGTAATTTTCGTAATTTTATGAAACACTCACACAATCTGATCTCAGTCTCCTAAATCTGTCAAAAATATCTCTAATTTCTCTATTTGATGTTTTTCATATGTCACTGAGTTAAGATTTCGAACGTTTTCAGTTACGGGGAATTTGCGCTTCATATAAAATAGACAGAATGAGACTATTCAATTTTTCGGATAACCCAAATTCTCATGATTCCTGCGTACTGCGAAATTGATTTACGCTTGTTATTTAGTAGGCAAACATGTGACAGCCTCCGTGGCGTAGCGGTAGCGGACGCGGCCGCTGCGCAAGGTGGCGCGGGTTTGATCCCCGCACAGTGCAAGTATTTGTATGCATGAATATGAATATTTGCACTGGTCTGGTCGTGCCTCGGAAAGCACGTTAAGCCATTGGTCCCGGTTGCCATACGAACATCTAGTGGCAGTCGTTACGGGTTGTTGGAGCCCTCAAAAATCCAACAACGGGTCTAACTGCAATGCTTCGATGTCGCCTTCGGGTTGTGGAGGTCAGACGGCAGTCGCTTCACGGAAAATGTCGAAGTTTAGTCATATCAACAGTTGGACTGGTAAAGCGGACCCCAGACTCCAAAGCTGAAAAGGCTGCGGATGCGACTGGGATTAACGCTGGGATGATGATGATGATTTAGTAGGCAAACATGTAAAGAAATTTGAGTTATTGGAAAAATAACTTTAATTCCCGCACAAAAATGTTTAGCACACTAATTACAAGTAGGTATACTACTTACTTACAAGTACACTGCTTACTTGTTTATTATTTACAAGTATAAAAATACTTCAAAATGATAGAAACACATTACTATCAGTTTGAATCATTTTGAAGCTTATTGCTATTCCACTGCTCCATATGTTTTTTTTAAATTAATTATAAACCAGAGCTTGACCGCAATCCCGCCTGATGACAAGCAGTGATGCGATCGTTGCTGGTAAAGCGCACTAGTTTATTAAGAGCCTATTCACTCTAGCATTGAAGACACTTAAATTGTAGTGTGACGGAAACACCGCCGCCGGCAAATCGTTTCAGTCCCTCGATGTAAGCGGTATAAAAGAAGAAGCGAAACGCTTCGTCCGGATCGTAGTGGTGTCAACAACGTGAGGGTGGAAACTCGCCGTACGACGGGTCGTCCGATGGTGGAACGGAGATGGGGGATTAAATCATGCAATTCCCTTGCATACTCGCCAGAATGCATCCCATAGAAATGAAATGAAACGAAATATTTTTTATTTTGTTTTATTTATTAGTTATAAACTAGTGCTTGACTGCAATCCCGCCTGATGGTAAGCAGTGATGCAATCGTTGATGGTAAAACGCACTAGCTTATTAAGCCTATTCACTTAAAAAAACTGAGTGAATAGGAAGGAAGACGGCAGTTGAGTGAGGTGATGCAATGTTTAACCCAACAACACGACCAACGATGTTGCGCCAGAGGATGATCTGGAGACCCTCCACGACCAAACTCCCGACACAACAACATTAGGCACATCGTACCCGGTACACATCGCAACACAACTGCTCAGACCCGTCCTCCGTACGGCTTCACCAGACATCATGCCGGAACACGACGAATCGCTTGGCGGCAAGACTTTGTCTGGTGGGTGGTAACTTATGCCGGCGGCTGATGTTGTTGCCTACCACCGAGAAAATATACTTACATACAATACAAAGTATTGATAATGTATTAGCGACGACCCTGCTGTTTACGGTACAAGTTTAAGCATTATTACAACTTTTTCAGTAGTGTTTGTCACTTTGAAATCAACTTAATTACTACTAATATTTTTTCAATTTATTTTTTGTTATTAGAAAATTATCTTTTAAATAGGGTATTTGACTAAAAAAAAAAACGAATTAGTCCGTCAGACAGATTTCCAAAAAAATACTAGACACGTATTTTTTCTTTTTTCATATAAACAAAAATTTACAAATATAAAAGGCATCAAAGATCAGGAGTGGTGGCTGGTAACGTCACTGGTCGTTAAAAAGTGTACCTACCGTCCAGTGACGTCACACGAGTTTTCAACGCGCTGTGACGGCACAGCGCGTTTTTTGACGGTTTTTTGACAGACGTCATTTTTTGTTTATATAAAAAAAGAAAAAATACGTGCCTAGTATTTTTTGGAAATCAGTCTGACGGACTAATTAGTTTTTTGTTAGTCAAATACCCTATTATACTTATATCATTTTGTCTTATACTTACATAATTTAAAAAAGCGATCTTATATTAATTTAAGTTTCAGTTTACTTTACTTACCTAATTGCTTTCGGAAATTAAGGACGGCCTAATTAAGTCAGGTACACAATATCGTGACTATTAACATTTGAATAAAGACAATTATTTTCACTGTTTAAATAATTAAACCCGTGTGAACGTGTACTGGGCGAATATTATTTTGAAGCAATAATATTCGTCCCGTACACGCTTCGACTGTTACATATATACACACATCAAAAGTGTCTAGGGATCAACATATATTTTTGCAATAACTTTTCTCCTGATTGATATTAATTAAAATTTTCTTTAAGGATTCATCAAATAAAGTGTTTTCGTTTGTCACAGTAACGATAAACCAAGTCACCTTTGCATTAATAAAGAAATTTGCCATTTTCCTAATAAAGGGATATTTGACATTTGAACCACTAACACAAAAGTTCGAAAAAAAGACTGAAATAACAGTTTTCTCTAAAATTTTATTGGGTAACTTAAACAATTAATAATCCGTGTTTCTACCGCGAACACTAACAACACAAGAACATCGGTTTGGCATACTCAAAATGAGTTCATCCAAATCACGCTGTGGAATGGCTGCCCATGTTCGTTGCAACAACAAAAAAAGGTCTTCTTGCGACTGGATACCCTCCATATTCGGCAGAGCTCTTCTCTGTAGCATATCCCATGCATGCTCAATCGGGTTCAAGTCTGGCGACTGAGCAGGCCAGGGCAGGACATTGATGTTAGCTGCGGCGAGAGTCTGTCTTACAACTCTTGCGGTGTGCGGTCGTGCATTATCATGCATTAACTGAAATAAGGGACCGATTTGCACTTGTAGAGGAACGATGACGTCTGATACAATCGTTTCAGCATAAATTTGAGCGTTGAGGTTGCCTCTGATCCAAATCAACTCAGTTCTTCCGCCGATCCAAATACCCGCCCATACCATGATGGTTCCACCACTATAAGGATGGACTTCCTGGCAGGATTTTAATCGCTGTTGGCGTCCAGGGGTTCTCCAGTGTCGTATACGTCTTGTATCCGGTCTCATACCAAAACGAGACTCATCAGAAAAGCACACGAAACGCCATTGTTCTTCTGCCCAATTTCTGTGTTCAAGAGCCCATTGATATCGAATCCTACGATTGTGCATTGCTATAGGTGGTACCCGTAGCGGTCTTCGGGAATGAAGGTTCACTTCATGCAAGCGGTTTCTGACTGTTTGGTCGCTAATTAAGTTCCCTGAAGAGTGATGAAGCCTCACGGTTAACATCATGGCGGTTATTGTTGGAGCTCTTCGAGTTAAGATTTGAATGTATCGGTCTTGTCTCCGTGTGGTGCAGCGATACCGTCCTCCATGGCGCTCAGCCACGGTACCAGTGCTTCGGTAACGTGTCCAAAGTCGACTGATAACACTCTGACTTGTATTCAGAGCTAAAGCCACAGTACGTTGCCGGGAACCAGCTTCTATCATTCCCACGGCTCTGAGCATTTCTTCCCTGCTTAAATGACGTCGCCGCTCCATAATAACGTTGGTTTTAATCAGTAGTAGGGAAACAGTAGCACTAATAATGTCTTCAATGCGTTGTATGTTTTTATAGGGAAAATATTGACAGCTGATTTTCATCTTTTACTCGAATTTGATTCACAGTTCCTGATTCAAATTATGAAATGCACCAAAAAGGATCCATATAAATTTATAAAATCATAAATTTATTACAAAGCCACATCTCAATCTCAAGAAATCCGCATAAAAATGCTTGATCCCTAGACACTTTTGATGTGTGTATTTTCTAGAACGAAGGTTGGAAATTGAATAGAGCGCTCGGCGAATAGGAATGTCGGGTATCATAAACACCAGCTTATGAATCCAGTGTGTGGTTTATTTGAACGTACTAAAAATGAATAGTGTTGAAAACAGTTTTATCTACGACCGTTTGGTAACCTCTTTTCTCCATAAAACAGTCATGCGTATTCCATGACAACCGAATTCCACATAACTTTTCATTTACTGGTTATCTAGTAGTGATATTATAACTTTCAAAGTAATTTGCAGCACTGCAGGTAATTTTTTAAAGGTTTGTTCAAGAATCAGTTACCTCAGGATGATCACCATTCACATGGATGACTGGAACGGATATAGCTTTCGCCAGGTCAGTGACATATCGACAAGAGCGGCCTCGTTGAGCCGGCAGTGTGAAACCAACCTGAAAAACAAATCCATGCTTAAAATAACATTTTTTAATGTTTTAACTAGTGCCTGATGGTAAGCAGTGATGCCATCGTTGATGGCAAAGGGCGCTAGTTTATTATGAGCTTATTCACTCTAGCCTTGAAGATACTTAAATTAAAACCAGATGGGAAGACCGCGCAGGCAAATTTTTCCAGTCCCTCGATGTACTACGCCATATAAAAGACGAGGCGAAACGATTCGTCTGGATCTTAGCAGTGTCAACAACGTAAGGTAGATACTTGCCGTATGACTGGTCATTCTCCTACCCTATTTTAACCCTTATGTTAGGTTTGCTATAGCAAAATGATATATAATGGTGAGCGATAGCCGTTTTGCATGGATGTGACGCATATCCCCTCAACTATTCCTTTTTTTTGTGTGTTTAAATTTTTTTTGCGTCATGTTTACCGCAATTAAACGTTGATTATTTCTATATTATTTATTTATTTATTAAAACTTTATGCACAAAGAAAAACATTGCACAATGGCGGACTTAATGCCTTAGGCATTTTCTACCAGTCTACCTTAAGGTGAAGCAGAGACAAAACATGGTAGGTGCAAAGATATAAAAGAGAAGTTGAAAGAGAAACACAAAAAAATATTATAATAAATACATACATACAAAATATAAACAGTAGAGAGAGATAAAAAAATATAGATAGAGAAAAAAATAAATTACAAGTTATCCATCCCTATAAAGTGCGTATGTTTGTATGTCTGTCTGTATGTATGTGCCCGAAGTTGCTCAAAACCCTCACCACTATAGATAATCATATAGATCTGGATGCGCTGAGTTCAAAAAACTATTTTCCGATTTTTTTTTTTTTTTGAGATCCGCGCCGAAGCCGCGGAATCTCGGTCCTAAAATTAACACAATGACTCGATTCACTTGTTCACAAACTAAATTCAACATGAATGATGTAATCAAATATTTGTAAAATTACCTTAAAAATTTAAAAGATTGTCCATGGAGTTTCTTGCCCGTTCTTCTCCATAGGTACCTACTCTTTGGAATGGGCGACTAGCTTCATCTTATTGACTGACCGACCTTCTGACAATTCAAAAGTGCCTGTAACTGGTTTATTTGAAATAAATGCTTTGATTTTGATTTTTGATTTTAAACTAAATTTAAGTTCAGTGCATCGTTTTCTTCATATTTCATTAAGAAAAGGACAAGATAATATTGATACGGGCCAGGGGTATTAAAATGCCGGTTAAGGGTTGCGAAGTTTTTTGGCAACGACGGTACAGTCGGTAGTAGGCAATGACAAGTAGAATGTAGCTGACGTTGCACCGAAGTCTTCCCTTACGTCCACGAAGTCCGTGTCGTACACACACAATAACACTACAGATGTTACTTCACGCAGTTCTCAAAGTTCTCGTTATAGTTGTCGCAGTAGGTATTCTCAAAGATCGCTTCTTAACTGTCGCTTGTTTTGTATCGATAGTCGATTGCAGACTGACTGCGGGCTGGCGTCACGGGGCTTTATATAGATCAGCTGTTCGAACATTCCAGAGCCGTCCAGAATCAATAATAATAGCGCATAACTTCGAGTACATTCGGCAGGTACCTAAGGTAATTTACCGGAGACGAGTTTTTAGAAATTTCGATGTTGATACTTCGTTGACGATATTGATGAAACCTGTACCATCCAATAGGCCATCCTAGGTCTAGCAATGCGTTTTTATATCGTACCTCAACAATGCCTAGGTCTCAAGATATAGGGCTTAAAAGTTTGGTACCGCATGTCACGCAATATTGAACTTTATGCCATCGACATAAGGTGCATTCGTAACAATATGTTAGTTAAGTCATGTCAAATTAGTCCGAGCTTGACGTAAATTGATGTATTTTTGGTGGCCATGTTTATAATCGCGTTTAAACTGTCTCTGGAATATCTCATTTTGACAGGATTAAACTAAAATGTTATCTTCTATCCTCTTCTTAATGAAATGGAAAGAAATTGATGCACTTAACTTAAAGTTTAGTTCGTGAACAAGAGAACCAGCGCCAGTATAATCACTATTAACATTAAACACGTCACGAAAGAAGGTTCTAACCATGTAATTACAACAAAGCCTGCGGGCGACGAATGGAAAAACCATGTTTTTACTAAAATGGCCCAACATGGCTTCTATTATTTACACTACAGCATTATTTTATGTACAGTGTAGCTACCATGAGTTCACATTACGAGACTCGATCGTCGATATCGAGCGCGTTTGACTCATTGATTGGCCTGCTTCAAGGTTGTAAGAACTCTCACTCAATGAGAGCGTCAAAAGCGTTCGATATCGACGATCGAGTCTCATAATGAAAACTCATGGTAGCTACACAAACGATAGCAGATTTCTTTAATAGATTTTCTACTTTATCTCTAAAGGATTAAGGCTCAAGGTTGATTGGAAATATCTGACAGTTTCGGGTAGCTTGACTTGCTGTCGTCCGTACCTACGTAACCTATACGTGTTCGTATATTAAGTGTTCATAGGATTTATTTATGCAGCCTTTTTAGGGTTCTGTAGTCAAAGGGTGAATACGGGGACCTATTACTAAGACTTCACTATTTAGATGTTTGTCACCAGGCTGTATCTTATCACCTTCTTCAGCCTATAGAGGTCCACTGCTGGACAAAGACCCCCCCAAAGTCTTTTCACAATGACCGGTCTTGTGCTATCCGCTTTCATTGACTTCCCACGACCTTCACCAGCAGGGTAATTGCGTAACACACTATCAGCAGCAATGTGTTTCATTTTGACAGTCCAACAACATTCATTGCGGTATTTACATTGTTGAGCAGAAACATCTTTGGAACATATGAAGCAGTGGACTATATTCATCAAAATCATTCAAATTGATAGTAAGTCTGTTACGTAATACGGGGTCGGTCTAGTTCACAAAATCTTTTTTGGATCGCAAATCGAATCGACTTGACCGAAAATGTTATTGAACGCAATCTTGTTACGCAAATCCGTAAAACCTGCACGGTGAGTTGGTGACTTTACTAGATTTCCAAAAGTGCTTTTACAAAGTTAATCAGTTAGTGACACAAAATGAAACAAGAGCTTTTCTCCTGTCTACTTTTAAATATTAAACTTTCTATCCTATTTTTCTTATTGAAGTAATTTTTGGTCACTTCCATTTACTTAGTATGCCTTTGTTCCAATACGGTAATTTGAATACCTAAGCTGGACTAATTATATTAGCTTTCTTCAAAATGCCAGAAATTCGGACTCTTAAAAAAATTATTCCGCCACTTCTTCTTCCCAGCGGAAGCAATAGGAAGTGGCGAAGAGCGGGTGTTTTGGGGGGAGTGTCGTATGTAATATTGACGTTCAAAAAGTGCTGATTCTCAGCATAATTTGAATAAATGACTTTTGATTTTTTGGTACTGAACATTTTGAGACGTTTTTTCTGTTACTTTGATTACTAACTTACCTCGCGTCTACCTCTGTACCTACCCGACTCCGCGCCGCATCAACGCGTCGACGCGACGTTTGTATAATTATGACGTACAGATGACAGCAGGTCAAGCTACCTAGAAATTGTCAAATGTTCCCAAGGAACCTTGAGCCTGAATGCTATAGCAATAAAGTTGAAAATCTAATAAAGAGATTTGACAGATTGTAGTAGCTTGATGTGACAATCGCAACTTGACTGAACGCGCGATTACCTACATCATATTCGTTTATAATAAAAAAGGGCGCCCTGAAAGTGTACTCCTAAGACGCTCATTTACGGTTAAGACGCGGCCTTATTCTTTATATTGTGAGGGATACTTACTTGATTATTAACAACGACATGTAGGGATCCGCCAACGTTGAAATGTGGTGCTTGTGACAACATCAGCGTTTCCTGGTTCACACCTTGTCCAGTGAAAGCAGCATCACCATGGATCTGTGACCAATAATAATAATGCAATGAGTAACTGATAAGCCTAACGTAACCTGAGGAGTAGTTCTACTATTTGTAAGAACATTCACAGTCTGTTTTCAGTATCAATCTGTCAAAAAATACTTCTAATTTCCCTACATTTTGACAAGTTTTTGAAATTTGTTTGTCAACAAAACAAATGTCAAAAACTTATCAAATCAGGCTCATGAATGAAACTAGATTTTGAACGATTCAAATTAAAATAATTGGGTCCCTGATGGTCTTTAGTAAGGGTTGTGAGTGTTAAAAAAGGGGGGAGTTAAAAGGGCTGCTGTATGTAGTAAGAAAGAAAGGGACCAAAGCAATGGTACAGGATGTCCGATCTCTTCAAGAATGTCATCAAATCTGAATGAGTTAATAATGTTAATTAAACTCATAGGCGAAAAGGAAGGTTACTAAATTAAATGGGCAATAAATCATTTGGCAATAGTAAGAACACAAAATAAATAAAACATTCTTGGAAAATAGGATTAAAGCTATATTAATCTCGGACACCTGCTTTAAAGATACTTAAAAAAAAGTGCTTTTTAAGTGAAACATAATTAAGTATGAATTACAATGGATACGGTCACTCAGGTATGTGTTTTTCTGATTTTTAATATTTTTGCTCGGCTTCTAAGTGTTCTAAGTCAGTGTTGAGCTAAATCAGAACTCCTCTGAAATTAAGCTATAAAATGCACAGCATGTACGGCAGACATGTTTTACACAAACTGAAAATAAAACAAACAAACTTTGTTAGAATCTATAAAATCAATGTTTGTCCTCTATGCGTTCCGAAATCATTGATGGTGATGAAACTTTCGGAGAGCGTCTTGGGGACGCCCGTCGTCGTCGAGTGATGGTATTGTAACACAATTTCTGCCTTTCAGTTATCTTTCGAACGGATTTCATGGTACACAGGTAGGTACACCATGAACTGGGCTACGAGTCCGGACATAGGATATTTTAATCCCCATAGTATATTTCCGTGGGATAATTTCCGATCTCCACCGGGAGTAAAATCGTAGGCAAAAACTAAATAAAAAGTTTGTGAGAATGTATGTATGTTTAATATTCTTTTAAGTAAAATACTGAATGGATTTGGATGAAATTTGGTATATAGATAGTTGATAATTAGGAATATCATATAGGTAACGTATTATTCCGTTGCTGGCACGAGATCCAATCATTCCCGGTGAAAACCGCGGGTTGCAGCTAGTTCTAACAAAGAATAGCGTTGAAATTGTTGAACTGTGGTGCATGAAAATTCGTGCAAGTAGGCGATGCAATGCGGTTCGAATTTTTGAAGCCATTGTAAGAATCTTTGAATATCATAAGTATGGACTCATATAATAAACGGACCTGAACATTCAGAACTTTGTCTCCCATTCTGGATGTCCCATCTTCGGAGTAATCTCCTTCCTTCAAACGTAATTGTCTGGATCTTGTTTTGCCCATTGATACTGGGTTAGCTGCCTAAAATGAAAAAATCTTTGAATATTATACATACAAAATCAGCTTATAAAGTACCCATGAGGTGGCGTAGCAGCATTGCCGTTTTTGTTTGTGTGGGATAAACAATTTTTATTTTTTCGATCAAATGAAACCATGGGGCGCTGCTAGTACATTGAAGAGGAGATTAATTATATACCTAACTGGAGGGGATATTATAAGGTGAATGAAGGGCACCTTTTTTAAAGTCCATCAACAGATTATGACTTAATCCGTTGACACAAATTAACTATTTCTTCTTAAGCCCATAGAGTGTCAGTGCTGGACAAAAGCCTCCCCCAAGGTTTTCCACGATGACCGGTCTTTTGCTGCCCGCATACTTCTTCTTCATCTTCAGCTTATAGATGTCCACTGCTGGAGAAAGGCCTCCCCCCGACTTCTTGTCTTCCACGCCGACCGGTCTTGCCTGCATCCATCGGTTTCCAGGGACCTTCACCAGGGCATCGGTCCACCTTGTTAGGGGCCTCGCTACGTCTTCCATTACTAATTAACTGTTTGTTTTCTATTAACTTCATAATATAATTTCATCTTTGGTGACTTTTCCTCTGCTGAGCCCAGTGGGTATTAATGTAAAGTGTAAACTGTCCAAAACCAAATTAAATTACCTCTAAATGCGATGGATTGTTCAATAAAGAGAATCTAACAGATTTATCGTTGACGTGAATATCCACCGAAGCACCTGAAACATAATGAAACCTGTATTGAAAATGGTCATCATCATTACCATTCCAGCTGACAGACGACTATTATTGAAAGTACGAACGTAACAGAACCGGTCAAAGTATAGATGTGCTTGGGGGAGGCCATGCATGAATCCATTTTGACCGGTTCTGTGCTCCTTGTGTCCAGCTAGTTAGTACGGATTTCATAAGATCGTCGGTCGATGTTACGTTTTCCGTTGTGCGGTTCCGTACACGCACACATAAAAACACTTAAAGTGTATCGAACTTTTAAGAACTGACCGATCGCTAGTCTACAGTAAAGTATAATTACATAATATTTCCTTAGATGCATAGAGGGGTTTACGGTTAAGCAATCACAGCCGCACGGGTCGATCGATTAGGTTAAGCTACGCTTGATGCGGTTGGCTCAAGTATTGGTGACCTTCTTTTCACATAGAGATCCTCGAAGAACATGTTAAGCCATTGGTCCCGGCTGTCTTTCGTGGATCTTTGACAGTCATCACGGGTTGTCAGAAGTCTGACCACCAGACTTACCAACGGGTCTCGTATTACCCAGTAATTGGGTTGTGGTGGTCAGGTAGGCAGTCGCTCTATCTAAAATGTTGATATTCAGCTGCATTCGACAGTGCAGCCGCTACCAACTCATTTTTTTTAAATAATTATAAACTAGTGCTTGACTGCAATCCCGCCTGATGGTAAACATTGATGCAATCGTTGATGGTAAAGCGCGCAAGTTTATTAAGCCTATTCACTTGAAAATCTTAGTGAGTAGGAAGGAAGACGGCAGTTGAGCGATGTTACCAATTAAACCTAACAATACGACCAACGATGCTGCGCCAGAGGGAAATCCTGGACCTGGAGGCCCTCCACTATCAAACTCCACATCGCAACACAACTGCTCAGACCCGTCCTCCGCAGGGCTTCACCAGACATCATGCCGGAACACGACGAAACGCTTAGCGGTAAGACTTTGTCTGGTGGGTGGTAACTTCTGCCGGCAGCTGATATTATGGCCTACAATCGTGAAAAAGGCTAGACAGATTGATTGATTGACTCACTAAGATGGGTAGAAATATCACAGGCTGAGTTCGCTTCAATGGGAAACTCTGGTTGGCCACTGAACTTGTGGAAGATCTTCACTGGCGGGCATTTGAGGACACCAGCTAGAGCATTCAGTTTTCCTCTGTGTGCCATTGCCAGGACCACTTGTTCCACTCCTTCTGTAATTATATATTATAATGAAACAATATGTTTGCTATATTAAATAAATTAAGAAAGAAAATACATTTATTTTAGCACTGACAAAAAGACTCAATAGATCACACGCATACATCAGATGGCAAAAATAAAAAAAATCAAATAGAAAGTGTAACGACCAGAAAGTAAGAAAATATCAATAAAGTTTTTGTTTATTGTAGTACGAAAAGACGAGCTAAATTATAACCACACCAAGAGTTTCTACTGGGAATTTCATTATCGGGTGCTACGAAAACTCGTAGCAACTACGAAGGTTACGTAGCTACGCTTTAAGCTCTATTATAAATGCTTCGATCTTGACTACGAGCAGGGTTATGCAACTACGCGCTACGAATGAAACTACGCTATTGTGAGACTGGAATAGTAATATACAGCGATCGTGTAAATATTAGAAAATAACTAGTACCTATAATCTAATAAAGAATATATGCAAGTATGGTCAACCTATATTATGAAATATACGAAATTTCTTGGCCACGAAAGCTTCTTAGATTTATGTTATATAGAAAAGTTTATACTTATTTTCACTTAATTTACCTCAAGGCATCCAAGTTTCTCAAAAACACATTCACAAGAGCGGTACTATTAATGAATAAGTACTCCGTACTTCGTTAATAATTAATTTGCACAATTTCATCGTACGTAATCGGATTACCTACGCGAATGGAATTGATAACGAAATTACTAGCAATTAAAATATTACGCTATATTCACTCCCCTCCATAAAATTAAAAGATATTAATTATATTAAGATTTAAAATCACTTACCAGCAGTAGTCAGTCTAAACAAACTGGAGAAGAACGTGAGAAGAGATTCAGCTCCTTCTCCGCAGTACCTCTTCACTGTGGGGTACTTTATGCTCAGAAATTTGTCCCATGCCTGGGAATGGAGCAGCTCCTTGACAATCTCTAGACGACGCGCATTGTCGATGGAGTCCTTGCCGCTCTCTATGCGTTGGGCAAACCATTCTCTTTCGCCTTCCGTCTGATAAATAATGCGCGAAAATCGTGTATATTTATTTCGCAGAGATTTTCAGCCCTACAGTGGAGTGAGCTGTCATTCTAACTTGTACTAGGAATGGGCTTTATTTTCAGCTCACTTTTAGCTCATTTCCTCTAACTTTTGATAGTGAGGTTTTAACGGAATCAATCGGCAGTACAGAATAATCTACCGTAAAAATAGTGTCTTTTTTTTTAGGTTGGGAAATCATCAAATGACCTCTTCCGCTCTGGGCGAAGCAGAAGGGCCCGGGCCTACGGTGGCCGGGAGTTCGATGTTGTCTCCTGACCAGTGCGTCTCCTGTGGCGGCTAGTGGCGTGAGGGCGCTGGGATTCCCGCTGCCTCACGCGCTCCGCCTCCTCCTTTGCCAGCATCACTGCTTTGCAGAAGGAGGTGACGGCCTGCCATGCATTCTCGCTCCAGATCATGGCCTGGACCAGGGTCGGACGCTAGAGATCGCCGCCGATCGCCACTGCGAGGTCACGGCGGTGCTCTACCCAAGCCGGGTACACCTCCACCGTCTCCTGAGGGCCGATCCACACAATGGTGACACCCTGGCGTTTCCTACCACCTTATCTGGAACAGGAACCTCCCGAAACAACCGTGTCCGGTGAGGACCTGCGTGATGCGTCAGGTGGAAGGCCGCTATTGTGGCGTGGCCAATCAGATGAATTCAGTGATTAGTCAACTTATGTCAACGATCACCTCTCAAATGCCGCGTCGCTATTTTTTTCTTTATTTTTTCAAGGGTGGAAAATCCTCATATGGTGGGGTTTGTCAGACTCTTACTAACTAAAAATTACAACAAGTGCCCAAAATAAAGTTAAAATATATAGTTATACTGACCTCCAAATAACTAAACTCATAAGAGATGGGTCCACAGTAGATCTTCTCCAACGTATCCACAAGATTTTTCACTGACTGTTTGCCATCGTAGCCATATAATAAACCCAAGTCGACATTGTCCTCAGAGCGGAGCCCGTATCTTGATATACTGAGTTCTTTGACATTTCTGAAATTATAAGAATAACTTTGTCAATCATCATCAACCTTTTTAACGTCCCACTGTTGGGCACAGGGCTTCTCTCATACAGAGAAAGATTGAGCGTGATCACAACTTTTGCTAAATGCGGGTTGGTGATTTCAGACTTAAAGTCCAGGTTTCCTCAAGATGTTTTCCTTCACCTTGTAATCAGTCATTGGTGTCCAAGATATACTTAGAAAGTACATATAACTTTATAAAAGTTACATTGGTACTTGCCTGACATGGGCATGGGTTCGATTCCTGGTCAGGAGGACCAGGAATCGAACCCATGCACTCCTACTCGAGAGGCTGGTCAATACAACTTGTCAATAAAATATAATAATGACGAATATTTACAATATTATCATGTTATTAGATGGAATTTATTGTAACTACTGACAGACATTATTGGAAAAAGATTGGATTTTGTTCGTGGATAATTATATAAAAGATATAAAAGGACCGAAGATAAACATTAATTTAGCCCTGTCAAATTAGTCGGCCCCTGACGTAAATTGACGTATTTATAGCAGCCAAATATATTTAGTACTTATCTAGGACTAAACTTATATTTGTTTTCGGTTGCTTTCTGTATTTTCTTAGTGGAATACAAAGAAAATATGCGCTGAACTTAAATATAGCTTAGTTTGTGAACAAATTCGCAAAAAAGCCTTTTTCTTTCTTTAATCTACGAGTGAATGGGTTTCATTACGAAAAACTCTAGTCTTGTCTATAGACGAGTAGCTATCAGGAAAATAGACCACAGGAAGCAGTTCTATTTCTTAGGAATACACATAATTATTGAGTTTGAAAATATTTTTTTCTACGACCATTTGGTAACTTGCTTAATACATAACCATATGTCATATCTCAATAGTACTCATTCCTGCCAAGTCGTGTTACAATGACCATTTCCACACGGATAAACCGTACTACAATGAAACTTTTTTTTTTTTATGGCTATGGCATCAAAACATTCACATTAATGATTATGCCAAAAGCGCGCGTATTCGCGTCACGACTAAACATCGCATGTTATTAGGCTGTATGTATGAATCGCCTTTGCCTTTAATTTGTGGTATTATAACAACAATTAGCGCGGCGCGAGCAATGTTGTGATTGCTGATTTCGCGCCATTGTTACCTTAAGTGCATTTATAAATAAAATTGTTTTGAAAATGAGTGATATCAGTGATAATAGCGAAATAGACAATATCTTAACGCCTCCTGAAATGAGGAAAAAAGGTATGGAGACCACAAAAGAATTGCTACCACACAAATCAAAGATATGTAAATTACTATATTTCCTAATAAAGTTCAACATTGACGGTTTATTTTATTTATTTATTTCAGGGTCGTAGAAAAAGTTTTGTATGCCACTGTCGCTCATATTACAGTAGCTATCATTGCTTGACAGTGGCATAAATAACTATTGTCAGCCTAGTTTCTAACTCTTACGATAAAGACTTGCCTTATGAGCCTTATGAGGTCTCATAAATATGAGTAAAACCAACAAATGTAGGCATTATCTGGACCCTAATCGCCTCCGTGTGGTACCGGGCTTAGAATAGTACCAACCCATATTCTTTCATGGATGTCGTAAGAGACGACTAAGGGAACTCGCACCAGAGAAGCGGGCAGCAGCGTTTCTCCTGTGGAATATCAAATTACTGGAACCCCCAACTCACCTGCCAAGCGTGGGGATTAAGGCAAACCCCCCCCAATGTAATCGAAAACCTTGGGAGAGGCCTTTGTCCAACAGTGGACCTCTATAGGCTAAAGAAAAAGAAGAAGATTTGCATAACTCACTATTATACCAATGGGAATCATTTTGAAGTATATTACTAATCCAATGCTCCATGTATTCAAAAAATGAGTCTGCTCAACAACGTAAATAACGCAATGCATGTTGTTGATCTGTCAAAATTGTGTTACGTTATTATGCTGCTAGTCTTGACTACAAACCTGTCTTCATTTCTGTAGTCAACGTTGTCTATAGTAGCTCGGAGATGGCCGTGTGTACGATAGGCCTCCACGAGCCGCTGCGCTCGGCAGTTTTCGATTCTTCTTGCCAGAACTGCTTCGGGAACATCTAAATGGTAGAATTAAAATAGAATAACCTGTAATAATGATGGTTTGATATTTGGTAATTTGATAACTTGATTAACTATACAGGGACTCGCACTGCACAGCTGTACAGGACGATCGAAGGTTGCGGTCAGTTCGTGGATGGGTATTTATCGATTACCTATCGATGGTTCTCGATCCTGGGCACGTCACAATAGCGGCGGTAAGTCCCCTTTTTGAGGAGTGGCTAGAGAGGCACCACAGCGCCCTTACCTTCCACCTGACGCAGATCCTCACCGGATACGACTGTTTCGGGAGGATCCTGTTCCGTATAAGGCGGGAGGAAGCGCCAGGGTGTTACCACTATGTGAATCGCCCTGCGGCTTGGGTAGAGCATCGCCATGTACTTGTGGCGGCGGCGATCTTTCGCTTCAGACCCTGGTCCAGGCCATGGTCCAGAGCGAGAGTGCATGGCAGGCTTTCACCTCCTTCTTTGAAGCAGTGATGCTGGCAAAGGAGGAGGTGCAGCGCGTGAGGAAGCGGGAATTTCAGGGCCCTTACATTTCAAATCACCACAGGAGACGCCTAGGTCGGGAGACAACATCAAACTCTCGACCACCGTAGGAGCGGCTTGCGGGCGGCGAGCGATGGGCAGCTCGCCGCCCGGTAAGGAATCGGCCCGGGTCGACGGCGCGTTGTGTTTCAAGCGCGCCTCAAAGAGATGTCAGCACATCGTGACGGGGTCCAGAAGGACCGATGCCTCGTGGGCTAGGGTTGCGGGTTGGTTAAAAAGGGTGGCCCTGGCACACAGGCAAGTGAAGGAACACGGGTAGGTTTTAGTCAGTAAAAGTCTGACACGCTCTTCCGCTCCGCCCAGAGCGGGAGAGGTCATTTGATGATTTCCCATTATAAACAAAAAAAGGGGATCCCATGATCCAAGCTAATTAAAGTCGTGGCTGTCATTCGTAGATCTTTAAAGTCTGATAAACATGGGTATCTTCTTACCTAGGAGGTCAGATAGTTTGTCGCTCCATCTAAAACACTATTATTCAGCTGTATTTGGTTAGACTGGAATGCAACTTCAATATAGTTGAGAAAAGGCTAGATAGATTGAACGAGTGATAGCTTCATCACCAAGCTAATTGGATACATTTGTTATCCCGACAGGAGCTCGCTTATCAGCATCCTATTTCCTTTTTTTCCTTAGGAGACCTGGGATGACATTATTAAGATACAAATTTTGTAGTTGTAAAAGAAAGTGCATACTATAACTATACTTATGCGCATGTTTTGAGTGTCAAAAGTCGCAACAATAGCATTTAATGGATAGGGACGTTGGTAATAAAATGTAAGATAAGGTTTATTGATATCATTCTGAACTTGTTAACTGCATTGTTATGCCTTCATATATTATTATGCAGCGTCGATCACCTTCTTCTATCCAATGACTGTTAAACACTAGTGAAATAAATAAATAATAAAAGGGAATTTTTAAATTTAAAAAAAAAATATCAATTATTAATTTGTGAGCTAAGATGAATGAAGTCTGGTAATTATTTCGTCGCTACATTCCGCGTGTCCCTGGAATGCATGATACGGACTGGGCCTGCATTATTGCATAGGGTTGTTTCAAACTTCGTCATGCTGTCATCATCATTCTCCTGCCCTTATCCCAATTTATTTGGGGTCGGCGCAACATGTCTTTTTCTTCCATGCATCCCTATCAGAAGCCATCTCGGCAGTCATCCCCTTCTTAGCCATATCATCCTTCACACATTCCATCCATCGTTTCTTTGGTCTTCCCCTACTCTTATAGCCATCAACATTCATAATTAAGACTCTCCTCACGACATTCTCCTCAGTTCTCCGTAACACATGCCCGTACCATGACAACCGATTTCCACACAACTTTTCAGCTACCGGTGCCACTTTCAGACTTCCTCTTATATACTCATTTCTTATTCTATCCATTCGTGTAACACCACACATCTCTCTTAGCATTCTCATCTCGGCTGCATGCAATTGCCTTTCCTTCATCCCTTTCGTAGCCCAACATTCATTTTCATTCATTTTTTACTCATTGGACATGTATCCAATGAGTAAAAAATATCATTAAATGTAGCACGACAAAGTTAAAAGAAAGTGAAAGAAAAAACAGCCCGTTGTTTCATCTGAAGCAGGCTGTTTTTTTAAGACGACTAAAATTCCATAGTGTTTATAAAAATTTACACTTAACAGGGTTTGTTTACACTTTTACCAGGTGCTTTTTGTATAGACTATATAGCTAGCAGTTAAAAATTAGTAATAGACTCGTTATAAAGTCGTCCACTTCTGGACATAGACCTACCCCAAGCACCAACACTTCGACCGGTTCTTTGCTTCTTGTATCGAACGGTTTCCTGCGGCCTTCTCAAGGTCGTCTGAGCGCAAAGTATAGGTAAAATGTACTAGCATCTATGTTTTAGGTTTATCGTTATACGATAATTTGAAACATATAGCGGTAAAAACGAAATAATAGTTCAGAAATCTAGTACGAAATTGATAACAGGCTTAGCTGATACTTTATCAGTAAGCAAATAATCAATGACACACTGGGAGGTCAAGATTACTGGGTTAGGAATAGAAATGGTGAATGATTTCATTGCTATGAACAATCATTCAAACCAATTCAAATCACTTATCAGCAGCCTAATCGGGGACACATTTTTGTCAAATGATGGTGACTAGTTGGGATCCGTTGGACCGCAGTTGATATAATTTTAGTGTGAAATAATATCAACTGCTGTCCAAACGATTCCAACTAGTCGCATACATTTGATAAAAATGTGTTCGCCGATTAGGCTGCTGGACGTATTCGTTTTCAAGTCGTTGATATGAGTATGTACTAGTATATTCCCTGCATGTTACTCTGTTTACGTACCAATATCATTCACTTTCATCGGTCGATGACCGAACACTCCCACTCCTGAATGGTACTTAATACGGGCGAATTGTAACTCCTTCCATCTCATCAGCTGTCTCGCTCCAACTTTAAAACTTAACATTTTCACTGCACTTAATGTAACACTAAAATACCATTTTAATTGTACTTCCAAGTTTAAACGAACGGCGTTCGAATTTTAAATGTGACCCGAGTCAAGGTCGGCTTATTTCGGGCATTATGCGCAAGAGTGGACGGAGACACGACTCGTCGCTCACTGGTTATAGAGAACGACTGGAATGATAATGTCGTTGTTTACATACTCTTTGATATTTGACGTAATAATAAGATTCTGTGTTTGATAACTACGATAGTGGGGTTTGTAGATGAAATAATAGTATTGTTTCATGATAAGAAATAATGTTATAATAGTATGAGATATAACCCAATTGAAAAACAAAACTACATGGATTAGACCACTACATGATTGAAAAATATTATAAAATAAGTAGATACAGGTAGATTTATTGGCGTAGCTAGGGATTTTTGATATGCATGACCTAACTATGAATCGGCGGGCCACGATGAGGGGTCACTGACTATCAGCGCATGCGCAACTTTGTGGGTATCAAGTATAGATTTCAGTTTTCTACTCTATTTTACTATACTTTTTTTATTTGTGTCCTGTCCAAAATTACATATGTAGTTTAAGTCGCTTATTTACCTAGGTATACACAGACAAATGCAAAATTGTTGCGTTTTTTTTTCATTGAGGTACACTTGTTTAATACTTATTAAGTAGTTTGCAGATATCATATCACCCATATATGCAAAACAAAATAAATAAAAGATCGACTTTTGAGTATGTTCTTATATTCATTATTATCAAAGCAAAAACCGCCTTTGGCACCAATAGTCACTTCTATTACAAACCCCGTCATCTGGAGCACAAATCTTGGAGGTGTTCTTTCCTGAATGAGCTCAGGAAAGGATAATTATTTGAGTTTTGTTTTGTTTGAAGACGGTTTTCGGTTTCGGTAATTGATTTAATGTATGAAGGATATTTTTCTAGGATAAGTCCACAGAATTCTAGGGTGTGCCCGACCCATTCTACCGCCTCCCCCCTAGCTGCGACTAACTAGGTAGGCAGGAACATCAACTTGTAAACTGTAATAATGAATTCAGTAGGAGATTAAACACTTTCTAGGGGGTTGACAAAAAATAATCATGCTATACTTTATACCTTCGTGGTAAAAATATATGCTAAGTACAGCTATTTCTTAGGGTTCCGGTTTCGAAAGGTCATAAAAATGCGTGATAGCTAGACATTTGAAATTTTCAAAAATATTCCTGTTGTCGTTACATCAACAAATATTAAAACGAGAATAAAGTTCAATTACAGGTTGTCCCAGAACTCAACGTCATAACAAGTCAAGGTCTCAAGGTCAAGATTGTTCATTATTTTTATTAATTTTGTTCAATTTAGTAAAAGTGCCGACGCTATCTGTCTCGCTCACTTATGGCAAACAGGTCCATAGTGGACATGTTTGCCATGAGTTGCCTCTCTCATCATACAAAAAATTTGAACTAAGTTTCTACTCATTTCAAATGTATTTTATTCGCGCAAGCTCTTGGTAGGGTGGCAAAAATGGTTTGGGTTAACAAAAATCGAGTTACTTGAGGATTTTAATTTTTTACTCGTTTTACAAACTTGTGATGGCACTTACCAAGGCACTTTAGTACGTTTTTTAAAGGAGAGTTTCACAGTCGGCAAAGTTTGAAAATTTTAAATTCATTATTTAACAAATAGTCTTTCTTAAATGTAGAAAACTTTAGGCCATTGTGTCATTATTTTTGACTGTGGTTCTAGAAATATTATTTAGGGCTACGGTTTCTGAGTTTAAATTATTTTTATCTATATATTAAAAAACAGTGCTTGCCCGCAATCCCGCCTGACCCCGCCCGCGTTGTCTTAAATTCCTATAATTTTCAATCTGAAAAAAATCTATCCCATGGATAGATTTTTTTCAGATTTTTCCCTATGATGGTTACAATCAACCCTGTTTGGGCTTGGCGGTGAGTTCTGAGACAACCTGTATAAGGGAACCTCCCATACAGCAGTCGCGATTTTTATAGGAACTCTTCGTGCACAAGTCCGACTCGCACTTGGCCGGTTTTACCGCTGGCCGGTTACAAACGAAATAAGAAATTCCCTCTATTTTGAAGACGGCCAAAAGACATGAGTATAGCTACTAGGGCACTACTAAATTCTGTAAAAGATCGCTCTTAGTGATAAGACCGCCCACTATTATATTCTATTCTATAAATTATAAACTAGTGCTTGGCCGCAAGCCCAGCTGGGTAAGCAGTGATGCAATTGTTGATGGTGAAGCGTGCTAATTTATTAAGAGCCTATTCACTCTAGCCTTGAAGACACTCTAATTGTAGTCCGACGGAAACACCGCTGCTGGCAAATTGTTCCAGTACCTCGACGTATGCGGTATAAACGACGATGCAAAACGCTTCGTTCGGATGGTTGTAGTTTCTACAACGTAAGGGTGGAAACTCGCCGTACGAGGGTCGTCCGATGATGGAACGGAGATGGGGGAATTAATTCATGCAATTTCCTCGCACACTTTCTAAAATGCATCCTATAGAACACCGACAGGCTGGCTACTCTTCGCCTATGATCCAGGTTTTGGAGATCGTTTTAATCTAAAACTGGGGTGCCAATTAGCCTCTTCGCACGCCTCTCCACTGAATCCAAAGTAGCCAAGTGGCATTCTGCAGCACCAGCTCAAATGTGGCTGCAGTGCTCCACACACCAACGGGTCTGTGCTTTATATAACATTCGAAGATGTCCTGATGTGAAGTACCGCCCGACCTTTGTATTAACGCCAAGTTTCCTGGCAGCCACCTTGGCCTTGGATTCAATGAACCGCGCAAAGTTAAGGTTCGAGGAAATCTCAACTCCCAAAAGCTGAAGGCGGTCGGTGCATTGCAAGGATACATTCCGACAAGTAGGAGCTGGGCATCTTTTGACGTTGAAAACACACACTCTGTTTAAAATAAGTTTAACGAAATGCTATACGTCAAGAAAAGAGGTGAGAGCTCGCCCTTAAAATTAGTTTGGCCGAAATGACAGCGAGCAGAGCGCGAGAATTCATTCAATGATATCCCACCAGAAAAGAGGGACAAATTTCTTTATTTCTTATCTTTCAAGAAACCCGCATGGTACAGTAGTTAAAAACAAACAAGTGATAATAAAAATACTATTCCATTGTAACACCGATAAGCAATGTTTATCTTATCTCGTCAGCATGGCAACTGTTGGGTTAATTGTTTATTTGGAAAGAAATAGTCCTCTCTTGTGTTTGTGTTATAAATAAATGTTCTATGTATCTTCCGGGGCCCTCCATAGTGATCATGAAAAAGTTTACTGGGTTAACGCCACATTCACAGTTGAAATGTACCTACTCGCCTTGTTCTACTTTGAGGTATATTTATATACAATATGTAAAGAATACCCCGCCCGACCCGTAAGGATAATAGAGGTTAGGTAAACACATGACCAAATAAAATATGAAATTTTCCATAATCATCATAGTAACAATACTAATGAATTTTGAAATAATCTTTTTTCCGCGAATTAATTCCAACTTCCCCAAAATTTGGTATTTTTTTTAAAACTCAGAACACCAGTTTCGACGACTTTATTATGAGCGATGTGACCGCATGCCGCGTGCCCTGCCCTGCTTCGCCCGCGCATGTATTGCCTACCGCAAATGTGTTAATTGTACCTCCTTTTGCGAAATAGTAATAATTTTTTTAGGGTTTTTTTTAAAGTTTAGCCCGGCTTTGTGGGCATTAGTAGGATCAGTTATCGATACCTAACAATACGGCATTATGCTCATCTAAATCCAACGTGGGCAAAGTGGGAGTTGTGACATTTCTTCGACTTATTCAATGATATTCTTGAACAACTAATTTATCTTTCTTTGGAATAAAATACAACAGTATATATATGCCATATATATCTCGAATCACTTGAGAGACAATAAACAGATGAATAAATATCCCTTTGTACAGGGATATTTATTTATCTTTATTTGTGTGATATCAACCAAATGGCATTTAAGTCTTTGCTTTAAGATTGTCTAAAAGAGGTTTTATATTTATGATTAGGCATTGGGGGCATTGCATAAATAAAGCGCCTTCTTGTTACCGAATAGCAAAAATGCAGTTAACCATCTTTGCTAAGCTTGTTGATTATGAATTTATATGCGTGACATGGGTAATATTGTTGATGGCGATTTCTAACAACCTTTTACCGACAGTAAATTTATATTGATGTAAACAAAAAAAAAAATCCATTAGTGACCTACATGCATCCTTGGTAATTGAATTTCAGTGTACCGTACATAATCTGATGGATCTGCTTTTACCACACGTGTAACAAAACTCATTACGATCACTAGTAGGGAAATAAACATACCGGGAATGTTGTTCATTATAAACAGTGATTTTTTTATTTACTTGTTTATTATTTATGTGATCTGTTTTAATTTCAAATACGTGCCTAGCTCCTGATCTTGACTTAATTCACATAAAATTTCTTGTTTGTCCCCCGCATCATTTCGCCTGTTACCGCTTAGTGTTCCTTGTGGCTTATTATTGTGTGATGTTAACGACCCTTTAACCATCCTTAAAAACTTATATCGAAGATATCTCGGTGGTAGATCATAAAATCCGCTGTCGGCAGAAGTTACCACCCACCAGACAAAGTCTTGCTCCAAGCGATCCGTCGTGTTGCATGATGTCTGGTGAAGCCGTACGGATGGCGGATCTGTAGCGACGAGTGCCGGGTACGATGGGCCAAATGTTGCTGTGTGTGTCGGAAGTTTGGTCGTGGAAGGTCTCCAGATCAATCTCTCTCTGGCGCAGCATCGTTGGTCGTGTTTTTGGGTTTAACATTGCATCACCTCGCTCAACTGCTGTCTTCCTTCCTATTCACTCAGTTTTTTTGAGTGAATAGCAGTGAAGCACTTGTTTATAACAAAAAAAGCTAAATATATATTTTCAAATCCTCCTGGTATTTTTAGAGACTGACGCGTTCAAACAGACTCGTCACCAGTATTATTGATTCGACTAGCTTTCTACTAGTGTATGCAACTCACTTGTGAGGCGAGGCCCTTGAGAAAAATGGGGAAGCGATTGCCGTCTCCCTAGATATCTCGAAGGCCTTCGACGAGATATGGCACGCTGGCCTTTTGAGTAACTCGAAAAAAAAAAATGACGGTTGCTCATCAGAGCTTATATCGACTAAGAAGTCAGACTCAGAAGTCTATTCTCTGTGCAATTCTGTTCCTGCTGCATATTAACGATCTGATGATGCCTGGTGTGACAGCACAGCTGTAAAAAGATACCTGCCGGGTGCTCGGGCTAGTAAGAAATCAATCCGGTCCGAAAGAGAGGCTATGGTAGAGCGTACGAATGTTGCACTACAGGCAGTCTCTGAATGGGGCGAAATCAATCTTGTAGCAGTCATTGCCGCCAAAACACAAGCGTGTTTATTCACCGCCAATAGAAGCCCGTTCACCTTGGCACCTACTTTTAGGAATGTATCCTTTGAGTACACCGACCGCCTTCATTCTTATCCTTCCGCCTTCATACGAAGATAAATCTTCGACAAAATATGGCCTGGGAGCCCATATTTTGTTATTCCTCCCATGCAATTGAAATCTTTTTGGGAAATATAGATATAATGAATGTTATCAAGTTCAAGGGATTTTGTTATTGAGATTTTGGTGATGTGAAAAGTAATACAACGGAATAACGACCTTGTTGCTCTTGTTTCATAGTTGAAAACGTATCGCATGTATATACCTTGTACCTTGTAGCACTATGTTAACAGGATTGATAGACAAAATAAAGTATTTAAGTGACAAATGCAGCCTACAATGGCTTGGCTATGTGTTTACTCCCGATCCTACACCCTTATTCAAAAGGTAAGTTGGTGTCAAGATAACGTATCCAGAAGTTTGACAACGAAAGTAACTTCTGTGATCCGTTAGTTTGAAACCAGCCTATTTCTTCTGTAGAAATCTCACGGTGGAAAGTTAGTTGAAGTGAGCACTCAATATTGTCGATACCTAGTGTCATCCCTAGCATTAATTAGGACGTCAGCTTGTAGTGTTATGAACATATACACATATACGCATTATAGTATTATGAGGCGCTGTTCTGATCATTCCACTACACCAGGACTCATTATGCAGCTCACAGACACAGCCTACAGCCCTAAGTTTCGAAGACTTAGTGACATCATGGGAGCTGCACCTACGCTGGATGGTACCTATTACTACACAG
This sequence comes from Sesamia nonagrioides, assembly GCA_017933935.1. Classification (NCBI taxonomy): domain Eukaryota; kingdom Metazoa; phylum Arthropoda; class Insecta; order Lepidoptera; family Noctuidae; genus Sesamia; species Sesamia nonagrioides. The sequence continues at coordinate 992,910 of JADWQK010001117.1, forward strand.
AACACTTTTTCATTTAATATCACTTACGATTAAAGCAACATTTTCAATATTATAAAAATTTTGGCGCCAACGTAAATTATCACTTTTTAAAGATTTTCAAATTATAAAGGTAACAATTAAATTGAAACATCACTTAATACGTCTATACCCATTCAATCATATATATATAGGTATATATATATATATATATATATATATATATAGGGTAAAACCCGGATAGTTGCCTTGGACGGATACATGCCTCAGTTTCAAATGCTCTATGTTAGACGTATTGTCAGTGTTTCTTTTTGATCATAATTAAAGGCATCCACCACGCTGGCCTCAGTGCCGCATATGCCGTTGAAGTAGGGGCACGAGTTTTGTCCCTATGGGAAAACATCTTCCGTGGCGATACTTTGACTAGCGCCAGAATTATATTGGTAGGTAATCTCCGTTAAATATTTTTGTAACTGATTGCGATTTCAGTCAAAAATTTATTTCTTTGAATGCATTAGAGTTCATAGTGCACTGTTTATTAGCATTTATTGTTAAATATGTTATATTTATTTCGTGAATAAAAAGGGCAAGTATCCGTATCAGATCGGATAGTTGCCCTACTGTCTTTTGCGGATTGTTGCCCTGCGGCAACTATCCGTAACTATACATATTTAACAAGGAAAGACAGATTTCTTTCTTAGTTATTTTTTTCATTTGCTTTTACTATTTTTCTTAGTGATTTTTTCATTTGGGTTGACTATAGTTTATCTTAAATAATACTCAATAAATACTCAACAGCAAAATGCCTCGCAAGTATAAACGAAAGCCAGGCGTGCCAGGCGTGACGCCGCGCCACATCAACTGGACAGAAGATAAATTAACACTTTCGTTCGAAGAAGTAAATAAAAAACAAAAAAGTATCAACGAAATATCCCGGATTTATGGCATATTCCCTCGAACCTAAAGAAGATGGTATGAATCAGAATTATCTGATTCTGATTAATACCATCTTCTTTACACACAGATTTTATTGAACTGACTGAAGAAAGGGCTCTAAGGAAAAGAAAAGCTCGTATCTACAGTTCTAACTGTGAAAAGGAAGAAAATGTTATAAGTTCAAAAATATCTAAAGGAAAAGCAACTAAAGGGCTACTAATCAAAGACAAAAAACAAAACATCTATCGGAGACACTTAAAATATATAAGAAGCAAAAAATATTAATTCAAAAATAGAAAAAACCAAGAAAGAAGTTTCAGTTGATGATTATTGTGTAGAATGTTTTTAATTTAACTAAATCGACATCAGATTGGATTGAATGACAGATGTGTCGACTGTGTTTGCATGAAACTTGTTCAATAATCAAAAACCATTGTATGAGATGTGGCAAGTTGAAAAGCTTGACTTCTGGTGATCATCAATGCTAATGCCAAATTTGATTACCATATTTTTAATATTCAAGATAAATACTAATATGTAATTAAAAGGTTACATGTTCACTAACTTACAATTTAAAACCTTAGTATTTTTAAGTATTGGTTATGTAATAATTCAACTTCTATTAGTACTTAGTACCTACATAATAAAGGATACTTATTCAGTCCTTATAACTTACTGAGAATTAATTTCTAATTTCGTTTATTGTTCTATCTTCAAAATAAATAATAACATTACATTTTTATTCTAGACATTTATTTACTATTTTGGAGGCTAAGTATTATTGTTATAATTTTATAATTATAATTTAACTTTAATTAATACTGAATAAAAGATTGTAGATATTTAATAATAAACATAATAATCTGATTATTTAAATTAATAAAAGTTCATTTTTATTTCAAAAACAGACAGACGGGCATCTATCCTCACATTGGGCAAGTATCCCCTGAACCATTTTTAACGTGAGGCTACTATCCGCTATAGTAGGCAACTATCCCCTTTTTTAGAGGTCTTATTAAAGTGGATTCACTCAAAATTTATAATACTTATAATTTTTTTATAAATCGGGTATGTTAGAAGAATTATCAACTACTAGCTTTCCGCCCGCGGCTTCGCCCGCGTGGAGTTCGGTTATATCGCGCTTTTAAGATTTCCCTCGGGAACATCAAATTTTTCCGGGATAAAAGGTAGCCTATGTTCTTTCTCAGGGTCTAAAGATTGCTTGTGCCAAATTTCATCAAAATCGGTTGAGAGGTTTAAGCGGGAAAGCGTAACAGACAGACAGACAGACAGACCGACAGACAGACCGACAGACAGACAGACAGAGTTACTTTCGCATTTATAATATTAGTATGGATATGGATGCCTGAGAATACACTTTGAATAAAATATATGATGGTACACATTTTTTACAGGACCTTTTTAAAAAGTGTGGCAACTATCCGGCTTTTACCCTACTTTTACATAACTAATTGCCTCTTTTTTATTACATTCTTGTCTTCTTTACGACAAGCTCACTCCACGCACCCTTCACCTTCTTTTCACAGTGAGATATTACCAGAATAGCAATAAAATGTTCAGCTAAAAAAATCATCATTATTATCAACCTTTTATCGTCCCACTGCAGGGCACAGGTCTCCTCTCATACAGAAAAGGATTGAGCGTAATCACCTCGCTCGCTCAATGCGGGTTGGCGATTTCAGACTTAAAGTCTAGGTTTCCTCGAGATGTTTTCCTTCACCTTGTAATCGGTCATTGGTGTCCAAGGTATACTTAGAAAGTACATATAATTTAGCAATAAAATGTTCAGCTCAAAAATAATTCCAGGTTATTCTGGCTAGCAACTATAACAGCTTGCTGCGCTTGTTCATACGTAGTGTTACAAGGTGCACTTGCGTTGTACACCTTAGATGCTGTATCATACTCTGTGGAGACGGATTACTTGGAGTGGGATACCCCGTTTCCAGCGTTGACAATATGCGAAGAGCCAAACCCTACATATATTAAGAAGTACCTTGCTCAGTAAGTGACGATCTTTCTCTTGTAACTTTTCTTTTCGTTCACGATATTTTCATATCATCATCATCATCATCCTTTTTATCGTCCGACTGCTGGGCTCAGGCCTTCTCCCATACGGAGAAGGATTGAGCGTAATCACCACGCTTGCTCAATGCGGGTTGGTGATTTCAGACTTAAAGTCCAGGTTTCCTCAAGATGTTTTCCTTCACCTTTTAATCAGTCTTTGGTGTCCAAGATATACTTAGAAAGTACATATAACTTAGAAAAGTTACATTGAAACTTGCTTGATCTGGAATCGAACCCGCACACTCATACTAGAGAGGCTGGTGTTTTAACCACTAGGCCACCACAACTCCCACCACAATTTTCATATAACGTACTGTAATGGGTGACAGTCACTAATCCAAAGGAGTTTCAATCAACAGCAAACAACGTTTGGCAGCCAGATCGCATTTTTCTCACTGGCTTGCATTATTATTAAACTATATTCAGAACAGAAGTTGAACACCCTCACCCTTTATACAGTTAAATGAATTTCAACTTTATTTCAAAGAAAATTAAGTTTTAATTAAGTTGATTTCGGAGCAGATGTCAGGATGAGAGTTGATGACAAGCACTATTAAAAAAGTTTTTCACTTTAAAGTTTGTCATCAACAGTTTGAAGTTGTAAACTGAACTTTATAGTGTAGGAATTAGAGTTATTTTTCCCTTATATCATATCCGTTTTATTGGAAAATAAAGCGAACGCAGGACAGATGAGAAGAAGTCTGTTTACACTAGTCAAAATACTAAAATAACAGTGCAATAATGGCTGGTTCAACTTCATAGACTAGAGGGGGGAACAATATCTTAATACGATAAAAAATAACGGTTTTTTCGGGGTCAACGACCCCTGTTATTGTTGCTATGTGAGAAAAACTGATTTCTTACGTTTTATTGTACAAATGTCACTTTTTTTTTGTTCCGGGGTGCAAAATCCTTAATGTATGTCCGCCGCCCTGGGGTGGGCGACGGGGTCTATCAGACTCCTACTGACTAAAAACCACTCCGGTGTCTCTCCGGTCACGTGCGCATGGAGCCGCGGGAGTCCTTGATTCTGCCGCGGCAATATCACGTCTGCGGAGTTTATTGTTTTTAATTTAATCTAGAATTACTCCCCTTTTCTTTTTAGGCACAATTTACCCCCAAGTTTAGCCGCGTTTAGTCAGGAAGTCAGTTTTCGGAATGTGAAGTTCTGTAGGTCCTGTATGTCATGTAAGATGGGCAAGACGTGTGTGCAGGACTTTCTAGAGCTGGTTAATGGAATTAGGAAGAAATGCCCTGATCTACTGACTGAGTGCTGGTGGGATGGCAAGCCGTTCCCCTGTTGTGAAAGGTAAGAACTTTATCATCTTCATCGCTTTTCGTTCATCAGCGATAGTAGCATTCTTTAAAATAAGAAAGATCTGCAAAATCGCGTAGTGTTATTTACAATAGATATTTTAGCATAATGGACTTTAAATGCCAGTAATTAGCGCCGATTCTCTTAATCACCAACTTAATTAATTTTAAGTTAAGTGCATATTTTTCTTTTTATTTCATTAAGAAAAGGACAGAAGATAAAATGTTAGTTTAGACCTCTTAAATTAGTCCGAGTTTAACGTAAAATGACCTATTAATGGTCGCTATGTTTGTAATTGCGTCTAAACTATCTATGGTGTGGAGTTTGGCGGGAATGTCAAGATGAGTGTCACGCTCATTTTTCATTGGACTTTTAAAATTATTTATAGTGTTGTTTACTAAATAAAAGCGCGTGATTTATGTAGTAAACAGTGCATTTAATGAATAATTTATAAAAAACAGTGAAATATTGTAGCATAGTGGCCACATCATGACCTCACCCAAACTTCCTCCTTCTCGGCCCCACGCGAGAAACGAAAGGAGATAGTTTAGTTTAAGTTAAGCTAGTATAAGTTAGGATAAATTAGGATGCGCGCGAGTGTCAGCGCGCGCCTCTGAGGCGATGCACGGGGTAGCTTAACACCCCACTACCCCGTGCCGGAGACGAGGCCCGGACAGACCGGGCCAGCACGAGAGTGTGGGGCTGCGGAAGAATTTAGACTCCCGCGGCCCCACACGCGCTCGTGATAGAAGAGACACCGGGGTGGTTTTAGTCAGTAAAAGTCTGACAGACCCCGTCGCCCACCCTAGGGCGGCGGACATCCTATGAGGATTCCCACCCCGAAAAAAAAAGAATAAATTAGGATATAAAAACCAAGCAAAAACATACTGAAGACTAGGCTCCAAACTACTATTCTACTACTACTAGGACTAGGCTAGGTAACAAAAATATCTATGGAGTACATTCATTTCATAGGATTAAACTAGAAAGACTAAGACACATTTACTTAACTAAAAATTAGTTTAGTTTGTAAACAAGAGAATCGACGCCAGTGCCAGTTTTGAGGCATTTAGAAGGATTAACATCATCCCACCAAATATTTTGAGGCATTTAGAAGTATTAACATCATCCCATCAAATATTTTGAAGCATTTAGAAGTATTAACATCATCCCACCAAATATTTTGAGGCATTTAGAAGTATTAACATCATCCCACCAAATATTTTGAGGCATTTAGAAGTATTAACATCATCCCACCAAATATTTTGAGGCATTTAGAAGTATTAACATCATCCCACCAAATATTTTGAGGCATTTAGAAGTATTAACATCATCCCCCCAAATATTTTATTTTTTCTAATAGCTGAAACGTAACTAGGAGCAGCAGTGCGCTTTTTAATTATCTGAAAACTACCATCATCTGAAAAAACTATCGCGGAGTGATCTGTCTTTCTAACTGAAGCTAGGATAGTATTGACATTTTACATATGAGCTTATAAATATGTAGAATAGGAGCTTTTTTTTCAGTTAATAATTATAAACCAGTGCTTGACTGCAATCTTGCCTGATGGTGAGCAGTGATGCAATCGTTGGTGGTAAAGCACGCAAGTTCTTCGTGAGTAGGAAGGGCGACGGCAGAAAAAAATAATTATTATTAGTAACACTAATGATGTGATGATTTTCTAACCTTTAAATATTACGACAGCTAAATATTTTAATTGCGTCATGTTACAACAGGACCAATGTAAACTAAGTTTAAAGATGTCCTAGATTCAGTCTTCACGCTGCAAAATTACAACAGAAAATGGCAACATTAAAGCTGTCATGATCGAGTTTCGTACCAAATTAAATTCTGAGTTGTATTCAGGAGCTGGACGGAGCTGCTAGGGGCTTAATTAATTAACTTTTCCATATACTGGGGATGGTGAGAATCACACGAAAATTATGAAGGCAAAAGTTTGTGTGACGTGTGTGTGTGTGTGTGTGTGTGTGTGTGTGTGTGTGTGTGTGTCTTCACGCTTAAACGGTAGAACGGATATTGGACATATCGATGGCAAAGTGTCGTTAAACGCGTTTTGGGTCCAGAGGCCCTAGCCAAAGTAACATCGCTTCATAGCGAAGCGAAATCGAATACCAAACCAACCAATGGCGGGAACGATTGACCACGCGACGCGATAAATCACGTGATGAATCGTTCCTGCCATTGGTTGGTTTAGTATTCGATATCGCTTCGCTAGGAAGCGATGTTACATTGGCTAGGGCCTCAGGGCCTGTAGCCAATGTAACATCGCTACGTAGCAAAGCGAAATCGAATACCAAACCAACCAATGGTGGGAACGATTGACCACGTGATTTATCGCGTCGCGTGGTCTATCGTTCCCGCCATTGGTTGGTTTGGTATTCGATTTCGCTTCGCTATGAAGCGATGTTACATTGGCTACAGGCCCAGGAGTTCATACGAATAAACGTGTTAAAATAAGCAAACCTTTGAGAAGACTTCTATGAGTTTGTATAATAGCAGTTTACGCGTTTATTCATGTTGTTAACGCATACAATGTTTATTTTAACGTGTCAATGAAAGTTTTAAAATATTTTTTATTTATAATTAAAGTATTGCATTGTCTCCTACGGTATTTAATAGGATTGTTTATTTTACAGGAATAACCGTATAATGAAAGTTTACTGTGATCTAGTCAAAGAAAATCACAAGAATAAAAAAGATTAAATGGTTTCTTTTATATTGTCGGAAAACGGCTTAACCTAAATATATCTATATACATGTCATCATGTATTGTTTTATCTTTAATTTGGTACAATATGTTACTACCACCAAATACTAAATACTACCAAATAACAGTTATTCAAGTTATTATTTTTTAATTTTTTCCTGAAAAGTTGTTGTTTTTGACTTACACATTTATTCGTTTTATTATTTATTAATTTTATTCCTTCTGAGACTCGAAGCATCAGACTTTACCTTTTTTTTGTTGTCGGGGGGAAACCTTCAAAAGGCACCCGATCTCTGGGAACCAAAGAACCGCCCTTGCGCGCAACTCCTATAAAGCCACATTTCTGTGGAGACTGTAAAGGACCCCCACCCCTAGGCCTCGCTGTGTGCTCGGAAGTTTATTGCAAAACGAAATGTAACTTTAGTTCCAGACTATTTTTTTTTTGGACGTTCCCTTGCCTGTGCACCAGTAGCCACGCTATCTCTTCCGAACTCCTCGCAGTCCTAGTAGGCAGATGTCTTCGTGGACCCCGTTATGATGTACAGTAGGACCTCGGTAATCCGGACTCCCGCTTGTTCGGTGATCGCTGTAATCCGGCCAGGCAATGGGATTCGCGGAGGAGGCCAGCGAGGGTAGATGCGGGATGTCATACACGAATCAATGCGCCTTCCGTCAGGGTTTTGTTTATCGCCTTTGGTGTAATACGTATAGTGTCAATTTAGCGCGCTTGCTAACATCATGGTGCCGCCACGTAAACATACGACATTGACATTAAGATACGAATTGCGGATTATAGAAATGTTAGATAAAAGTCCTGTCATTGCTAGGAAATTTGGCATAGGCAGGTCAACTGTTGGCGACATGAAGAAACTAAGGCTAAACATGTGTTTTATTAACAATAAATATTGCATACTATAATCCGGATGCCTCGATAATCCGAAAAGGGTCTTGTTTTTGCCCCTCCGGATTAACGAGGCCCTACTGTACTGACAACTCTTTGAGGTGCGCGTAGAGCACTGACAACGTCTCATCAGCCTAAAATGTTCCCACTCTTGGACAGGCCTCTTCTCGGTGGGAGGAAGTGGGCCGTTATCTACGACGCTGGCCCAGTGTGGGTTGGTAGATGTCAAATGTCTTAGAATTTTTTTTTAACTCTAGGACATGCCGGTTTCCTCATGACGTTCCTTCACCGTTTTGGAAGCAGTGGTGATGAAATAATTTACAGAAAGTAAAGCATGTAGCACCTTTTTTTTGTTAGGGATGGGAAATCATGAAATGACCTTTCCCACTCTGGGCGGAGCGGATGGGTGTGTCAGACTTTTACTGAGTAAAACGCATCCGTGTTTCCTCACTTTCCTGTAGGCCAGGGCCACGTATGTGTTCTTTTGTTAAGTAGGTAGCCGCCATACTACAAGAAATTCTACTGAGTCATATCTTGATCATATCGTCTTTTCTCCCCGGACACTGTAGGGTTATAAATATAATGAGATTTCACTTTTCAAATAAAAACATATGCGTTTTCTGTAAAGACAGATAATTTATTAATATTGTTATAGTTTTTACAAGTGGGTTCCCTACCTATAATTAATTACTTAATATTCACCTGTAAAGACAGAAAACAACATTAAAAGCCTTTATTTCAGGTTGTGAAATCTTCTTTAGCTAAGTGTTCTTCAAGAAACTTTTATAATATTTTTCGCTGTCAAAAGTCACAGCTGATAGCCGTGTGCTAAATTGTCTTATAAAATACAAATAACCAAAAAGGTTAAGGAAACCATAGCATTTTCTTTACATAAATATTACTGAAACACTATTAAAAATAACAAAGGTAGTGGTGCTAATTTCCTCACAAACTAAGCTAAATTTAAGATCATTGCATCTTTATCTTTTGATTTAATTAAGAAAAGGATAGAAGACAAATATTTGTTTAGTCCTGGACTTAATCTTATTTTTGCAGGTTCCGCCCAATACCTACAGAGTTCGGAACATGTTTCTCGTTCAACTCTCGCTGGTCCGACGACAAGAACAGTTTCAGGATCAACAGGAAGACCGGTCTTCCTAGCTTAGTGTTTTCTGCAACTCAATCTGTTACTGTAAGTAGACCAAGAGGGGGAGGGGGGGGGATCAACATATGGTTATGCTAAAAAGAGCGTTTTTGCGTCACGACTACACATCACATGTAATTAGGCTGTATGGATGAATTGCGATTGTCTTTCATTTGTGGGATTATAACAACGAAACAACATTCACGGTATGTTGTATTAATTTATTTCAAGGTCGTAGAAAAAGTTTTGTATGCCACTGTCACAAACAGCTATTGTAATACTCGTGCTGATCTATTGTGCAAACTATCACTCGTATTACAGTAGCATTGCTTGACATTGCTTGACAGTGGCATAAATAACTATTTATTAACAATCTTTATTATTTTGAATGATATTGCTAATCCATTGTTTCATGTGTTCCAATAATATGTCTGCTCAACAATGTAAATAACGCAATGAATGTTGCTAAACTGTCGAAGTGGAAGCCATTACTAATGTTTCTGTGTTGCGCAATTATCATGCGGATTTTGGGTTTGCGGAGAATTAAAAAGCGTTTCAATGGAGTGGAGGACTGACATTGTATATTCTCCCATTTTATTGCAGATATGGATACATGCTCCTGATGATGTGATAACAATAGCCTCAGAAAACAACCTTGGTTCTTGTGGGACTCTACATCGCATCACCGACTTTGAGGTTACCTTGAAGGTAATATAATAAATACTGTGACTGACTTCTTACCTTGTGAACATTGAAGATAACACTTGGCTTTAAATGACTTGCTGGTGGTGGCGTGTGTGTGTTGGGTCATTAGGTTCCCTTCAATATGGTTGAGCTGAATGATGCTGATACATACGCCATGTTAGTGAACGGACGCCGTCACAGGGGACTGGTCATCTCTTAGCTGCCACGGCGTATTTTAATTTCTGAATTGTTGTTTTATTTTTTGGGTTTTTCCATAATGGACGCTATTAGCGTACAATATATTTCTGCATCGTTCTCACACAGTTGATTTCAACATGAATGATGTAATCAAATATTTGTATAAATAGCTTTATAATTGAAAAGAGTGTCCATGGAGTTTCTTGCCCGTTCTTCTCCATAGGTCCTTCTCCTCTCCTAGCTTCACCTTCCTGACTGACCGACCTTCTGACAATTCAAAAGTGCCTGTAACTGATTTATTTGAAATAAATGCTTTGATTTTGATTTTGAATGAACTTGTGGAGCCATGAGGAACAAGGAGTAAAGTTCACTCTTCCTCCATAGATAATATGAAGGATCCTCCGACCAGACGGGTGTTATGTCTGGCGGGCACTTGTCCAATGGTTGAAATTGGGAAGTTGTATGTATGCTAACACACAACACACATGACATAGCTCTGCCAGTCGCTAAACTTAAGTGGCAGTGGGCAGGGCATATTGCTCATAGAACCGATGGCCGATGGGGCAGTAAGTTCTGGAGTGGCGGCCACGTACTAGAAGACGCAGCGTAGGGAGGCCCCTTACAAGGTGGACCGATGACCTGGTCAAGGTCGCGGCAAGCCGACGGATGCGGGCAGCACAAGACCGGTCAGCGTGGAAAGCCTTGGGGGAGGCCTTTGTCCAGCAGTGGGCATCTATAGGCTGAAGAAGAAGAAGATGTATGCTAATTCTACCGTAAACTGTAATTGCGAGATGTAGAATTCGTGTGACGTCAGTCTGACGCGTTGTTCCATGTGGCGTTTGTAGGTACCGCTACAAACTAATAGGCGTAGAAAAATAACTAAAATAAAAATTGAGAGATACGTCATAAGATATCAGATTTTTGACCCTGAAGCTTAAGTTGAATAATCTTCAAGAGTCACCTTTGGTTTGACTCAAAATCAACCATTTTGTATTTATATTTCAAATTGACTTTATTTTAAGTTAAAGAAATACCAACTTTATTTTAATGGCTAATAATTTGATTTTAGAGTAACTAGCTTTATTGAAAAACTTGTTAAAAGTTGTAACCTAAAGTGTATTTTTTTGCGTCGGAATTAAGTTATTTTTCCATTAACATCCTATTTTCTTACTTTTTTGCTAAACTTTTGCCTAACCATCTTGGAGCATGCTTCTAGTCTAAGCAAATACAAATCCAGTTAAAAATCCAGTGGAGTTCCTTTAATCAAATCTATGGAGCTGTGTGGCTACCATGAGTTTTCATTACGAAGACTCGATCATCGGTATCAACCTCGTTTGACTCTTCGATTGGACCGAAAACTCATGGTAGCCACACAGGGCTAGCTCAGTGGTATCGACCGCAATACATGAGTAGGTTTTAGATGCCTCAGTCATTGGTGTCTAAGATATATTTAGAAAGTACATATAACTTTGAAAAGTTACATTGGTACTTGCCTGACCTGGAATAGAACCCGTACCTTCATACTTGAGAGGCTTACTCGCTTTACTAGGTGGTAGGCCACAACATCGGCCGCCGGCGTAAGTTACCACCCACCAGACAAAGTCATGCCGCCAAGCGATTCGTCGTGTTCCGGCATGATGTCTGGTGAAGCCGTTCGGAGGAGGGGTCTGAGCAGTTGTGTTGCGATGTGTGACGGGTACGATGCGTCAAATGATGTTGTGTAGGGAGTTTGGTCGTGGAGGGTAGCGGGCTCCGGAGCACGGTGCTCCGCTGGCCGACCGCAGGTAGTTCGGGGCCGAAGTAGTGTGCCAGCCACATACGAAAGGCTGCCCGCCAACTGCGAAAAATCCAAGGGTGGCCCCATCGTGCCGGTTGGCGACCGGACGAGAGGACCCGATGGCGATCCCTGTGGGGGTTCGGGCGTCCCCGCAGTCTCCAGATCAATCTCCCTCTGGCCCAGCATCGTTGGTCGCATTGTTGGGTTTAACATTGCATCACCTCACTCAACTGCCGTCTTCCTTCCTATTCACTCAATTTTTTTGAGTGAATAGGCTCTTAATGAACTAGTGCACTTTACCATCAACGATTGCGTCACTGCTTACCATCAGGTGGGATTGCGGTCAAGCGCTAGTTTATAATTTATAAAAAAAGCCTGGTGTTTTAAGCACTAGGCCACCACGACACAGATTTGACTAATCCCTTGTATTGTCAACAGGCCGAGCAGACAATAAGTGACGTATCGGTTCAGCTCCTCTCGCCAGATAATCGCGACTGCCTGTTTAAACACGAACGACCAAAGTTTGCGAACCTCTGGCCATTTCCCCGGTACTCCTACAGTGCTTGCGTCATGTACACTAGAGCCTTCGTGCAGACAGAGGTGTGCAACTGTACGCATCATTTTATGCCGAAAATTGGTATGTTTAAGTTTCGTTAATATAAAAATCCCTTCAAAAATATTCTTTAAAAAATTGCCAAGTCTCGATGGAGCTGCTTGTTTATCTCTAAAAAGTACCCAATGAAATCTATAACCCGCGCAGATAAAGAAAAGATCAAAAACAAGTAAAATGTCAAATATACATTGTAAATAACAATATTTACAACGTAAATTTGACATTTTACTATCTTAGCTTTTGGTTTGTGATTGAACAATGGCATGTTTTGCCAACCGTACCATAAGTATACGTCGCCATTTTTAGATCTTTTCTTTATCTGCGCGGGTTATAGACAAAGTTATGTCAAGTCTAAGGTTCCTTACTACGATTTCTTCAATATTATTATTATTTTTTTTTTATTTTATTATCATATTATTATAGGTAATGTTGTGTAACTTGGCCGGTGAAGGGCAATACAAGGGTACAAAACCAGGTGCTCCATGACACCATTGCACCCATCTGTCGCCAGAAGCGCATTGACGATGGATAATTGCACAAATGTTTGATTGTTGATTGTTGCAAAATGCACTAGCAATATGCTTCAAAATGATACCAATTGATAATAATAGTGTCTTGCGCAATTACACACACACACACACACACACACACATACACACACCTCAATACACATAGAAAGATTCGTGTGGATGCGATCTTGTTTTGTTTTCAGGTAATATTCCCATGTGTGACTTTGATGGTTTACTTTGCCTTCATAAAGCAACAAGGGGTGAGTTGTGTGCTACTTATTCTATGCATTTTTACATAAAATTATTTATCGAATGTAAAAAAATGCTGTATATTAATTTAAGAGTAGCGGTGGAGTTTCTTACCTGTTCTTCTCCATACTAAAGTACCTTTTGTATGGAGAGACTAGAACCATTTTTTTTTTAAATATAGATGTTAAAGTACCTTTAATGTGCTATTTAGATTAAATGATTTGACAGCCTCCGTGGCGTAGCGGTAGCGGACGCGGCCGCTGCGCAAGGTGGCGCGGGTTCGATCCCCGCATAGTGCAAGTATTTGTATGCATGAATATGAATATTTGCACAGGTCTGGTCGTGTCTCTTAAAGCACGTTAAACCGTTGATCCCGGTTGCCATACGAACATCTAGTGGCAGTCGTTATGGGTTGTTGGAGCCCTCAAAAGTCCAACAATTGGTCTAACTGAAATGCTTCGATGTCGCCTTCGGGTTGTGGAGGTCAGACGACAGTCGCTTCACGGAAAATGTCGAAGTTTAGCCATATCAACAGTTGGACGTGTAAAGCGGACCTCAGACTTTAAAGCTGAAATGGCTTCGGATGCGACTGGGATTAACTGAGATGATGATGAAACGGTGTGACATAATATCATTGCTAATGGTCTTTTTCAGATCTTAGTATCATGCACAGAATCCAAGGTAGCAACTTGCGTGAAGATGTCACAATTGTTGTGTTGTCATGTTCAATTAATGTAATTAAATTTAAAGTAAATAATGTAATTTATTACCATTGGATCAGTGTTGCCAAATAAAATAAATAAACAATAATTATTATTAACACAATGTTTCCTTTCAGATGACTTGAGCACCGATCAATACCACTGTCCCATGGCTTGTGAAGAAGTGATTTACGAGGACATCCATGTTGCTTGTCCGTGAGTTGAAATGGAATAGGAAAAACACATCAATATATTTTTCTCTCAAGTATCTTGGCCTACTCGCCTCGCGTCAGTCACAACAAGGGAAGCGTAATTATAACTCTGCCGTTTATTGAGACGTTGCCTGAGGTAGCAGAGGGTATAACCCGCGCAGATAAAGAAAAGATCTGTAAATGGCGTCCGCTCGCATGCGTTCTCATTCACTCTCTATCGCTGTCTATACTCACACAGCGCTGCAAAAAGTCATCGATCAGGAAGCTACTTTGAGCCAACCTAATTTGATGCACTTCGAGTTATCGTTAATTTCGTTCCGCTAAAGTCTCTGTTATTTTGTTGTTTTTGTTGATATTAAATAAAAATAAAAAACAACAACAAACACAACAATAAACAAGAAAAATGTCAAATTTACGTTGTAAATAACAATATTTACAACGCAAATTTGTCATTTTTCTATCTTAGCATTTGGTTTGTGATTGAACAATGGCATGTTTTGTCAACCGTACCATAAGTATCCGCCGCCATTTTCAGATCTTTTCTTTATCTGCGCGGGTTATAGCGCGTTGCGGGAGGTTTGATAGTCGTCACCTGTAGGCCTAGTATGAGTTTCCATTATGAGACTCGATCGTCGATATCGAGCGCGTTTGACTCATCGATTGACCCGCTTCAAGGTTGTAAGAACTCTCAACCAATGAGAGAGCCAAACGCGCTCGATATCGACGATCGAGTTTTCGTAATGAAACCTCATACTAGGCTTACAGTTCACGAATCACTAAGCTCTCGCATTACGTCATCAGTCAGTAAATTTTTTTTTTTGTTGGGACGGGACCTCATAAGACGATCTCTCTCGTGATTTGATGATTTCCCGTTTTTGCCAAATAGTAAACACGGGACCCTATTGGTCGGTTTTTGTGTATTCTTCTTGGGTCATATTAATTGCGAATAAACGTACTTTATTCCATAAACGAAAGATTTCACATTAGGTCACCTAATTACTCTTTCTTGTAGCCGTCAATCAAGCAATGTGCCCGAGGAACTCTTACGTCGAGGCACACGTGGTAGCATGCGTCTGGGCAGCCATCCTACTCTAAGAGTTCGTCGGCAAGCAATTAGAGAATTACTGGGTCTTGTCGGTAAGTTGAACAAGAAATAGGGCGAGGCCACAACACTGCTTTGCGGTGTTGTAACGCAAAAACAACTTGCACCGCAATACAATGCGATGACGCAACGCAAAACTTTTATCGCATACGACATCGTACGACAAAACGCCGTCAGTTCAGTTCTAGTTCTAGTATCTTTGTAGTCTGATATGCTTTTGTCCAAATGACGGACGTTCCTGAACTAAGGATATCAGGTAATCGATATCGTAATCCGCCATCATGAAACGTGTTCACCTCATTCAATGTGAACACTAACTAAGAGGTAGCACGTCGTCGCACTGCAGACTTGTACGTTGCGTCAGCGTATTGGAAATTTCCACGATGCGATGTGCGGCTTCGTAGATTTTACCGATGCGACGCCGCACCGCAGTGTTGTGGCATCGCCCATAGAGTAGTAGAGCCATTCTGTAACAATCTCACCGTGAAGAGTTAGGTGAAATGAGCTATCAAGTGATGACGACACTCATTCCACTCTCACTTCATCTGAGTTTTCATGGCGTAATTGTTATAGAATCGCGCTGAAACTTTAGGAATGAAAATATTAATGTGTAAAGCTTAGTTACAATCGAGCAAAAACGTTAATTCAAGATTTACATTACAAGGGATGGGTGTATTAAATTATTATTGAGGTTGGATTATTATAAGGATAGCAATGGAATTTTTCGAATTATTTATTATGAAAAAATATGTTTTGTGACATACTTTGACTGCGTAGGTACTTTTGTAGAAAACAGCCGATATTTTTTATTAATATAAAGATACTGAGAGAGAGATACTGCAATACGAGTCCTCGAGTGGAGACCGCGTCTCGGCAAACGTAGCCTAGGACGCCCTTGGGCGAGATGGAGCGACGACATCAAAAAGGTGGCTGGTAGTGGCTTGCGGAGAACTGCTCGGGATCGAGCTTGTTGGCGTGCCATGAAGGAGGTCTATGTCCAGCACTGGACGAGTAGAGGCTGATGATGATACTGCAATATTTGGCTACTACAGTGCAGTACTGTCACACAAAGTTTAAAAAGCCTCTAATTGTGTAACAATAGAACACGATCACCTAAGCGATTAACTAACCTACTTACAGAAAATGAACCACTTATAAACGCTGCGTTGGCGTCGACCAGACGGATCTCATGTCTAACTTTATTCTTATTTGTTTCAGTGGATGTTGGTGGTGTCATAGGAGTGTTCTTTGGCGCATCCCTCCTCAGTTTCATAGAAATCATTTATATATTGTTTATGCGAAGATATAGATAAAATCTATTGACAGGTATTCACGTGAGTTAGTTGTTACTGACTCAGTGAGAGTTTTCTTCATCATTATCATTTTTGCCCCATTTTTTTTTGTTTGGGATGGGAAGTCATCAAATGTCCTCTCCCGCTCTGGGCGGAGCGGAAGGGCGTGTCAGACTTTTACTGACTAAAACCCACCCGTGTTCCTTCACTTGCCTGTAGGCCAGGGCCACGGCATTTTTTCTTTTGTGTCAATGTTCTACATCGAATTGTGAATTTGAACAGTCCGCACATCACATCTTGTGGGAGTGTGTTCTTTGGCAGAATGAACGCAATATTATGTTGGATAGTGTACAAGTTACATCCGGAGTTGTTTATTATAGGGACCTTGTAAAAACTGGAACTAATTTCCGTGCGTTCAGGCGCTTTTGCCATACCTATTATTGGAATCAATTGTAACAGCAAATACCTACTTATTACCCATTAACTTAATCAAATTTTATTCCGTGGTGCTTGGCAATCTGGGCTTCTCCCAGTTGTAATAATGTCCCTTTGTCCCGATTGGCCTAGTTTTGTTCTGTCTCCTGCCTGTTAGGGAGGGAAGTGGAAAAAATATCTTTTTCTTACTCCTCCGCTATTCTTTTCTGATTAATTTCGTTGCGGGACCCAAGACAGTTGAATCGTTTCTCCGGGACTCGTCGAGCTTCATTGCTCGGCGTTTTTCTGGCGGTCTCCACTGTAGATTCTAGCTTTCAGGAGTTGCAGTGGGTTGGGAACAGTGTGGCGGGTTTACCAACATTTTTACCCCATATCACTCACTCGGGGTGGCGCAACAGGTTTTCTTCACCCATACTCCCATGTCAACCATCACGGTATCATTCATTCCCTTCTCTTTCATAACTTTCCTGATACAATTCATCCTTTCTTTGGCCTTTCACTCCCTCGAGTGCAAGTCCTCTTTTGGACGAGCATATCCATAATATCTTAAAAACTATTTTCTATTATGAATCTAAAAAAATTAAACGACTAAATCAGACCGAACGACCGAATCAAACTTCAATAAAACTCGATTTTGTTCAGAATTGTTTCGTTCAAAACTTTTTGCTTGTTTTCTTTTCCAAGATACAGGCCATTAGAAAAAAAAAAAAAATTCTATCTATGTTTATGAAACATGACAAGAAAAATAGAAATTCGAAAATTTACTTCAATAAAGATATATCGAAGAAAAGACAAAATGACATTTTTAAAAGAGCCATGTTCAAAATTAGTTTTCAATTTCTATCCAATTCTCACAAATAGTCAGATGCAATGGCTCTTAAATTATTAGTTGTTTTATATTTAGTTCAAGTTGTAATTACAAATGTTATAGATGCTCAATTTCAGAAATACGATGCTCCATTTCGCAAATATCCACCAGAAGTAGAGGATCGATTAAGGAACTTGTCAAGATCAGCGCCATGTACGTATCTGTTGATGGATTTGACGATGTAGCAATAGCCCAAGAGAACCGCTGTCACAGAATGTTGAATAAACATAAGTGCAAAAGCCTTTAAAAACGTCTACAAGTTAACGGGGACGCAGGGGTGAATTGGGACGAAAACTTAATGCATTGTAACGCTGAATAATATATGCAGTTAATAAGCTAACTGCTTGGTAATAGTCAACAAGCACTTTATTAATTAAAATGCAATACACGTAGTGATTTTTGGAAACAACTATTACTATATAAATGTTAAAATGTTCGTCCCGCTTCACCTCTACATCCCATCCCGTTTGACAGTATCTTGAATACCAAAGCAAATTTCGCTTTTAATACTCTTTCTCATATTTTATGGAACTTTGACAGTTTTTATATCATGCAATCATTCAAAATAAGTAAAGGGACACACTTAAACGACTCTGCGCTAACATACCTCCCACTCAACACCGCCCTAAACTAACACCACTGCTCACACTCCACGCGGTGACAGCTAGTAGGCACCCAACAGTCCACGCGGCGACAGCTAGAAGACGGCCAGCTTGTCACCCGCTCACCGCTCTCACTTTTCGCGATAGACTGTTCCCGACTCACAACGCGCGAACTAGCATTTACTGCTATTGCAATTGAGTAAGAAGAGAGAAAGGCAAGAAATAACAGATGAAGATTTTGGGTGCATAAAATGCTGAAAAAAAAAACAGACTGAGCGGCGACTGCTAGCATTAGCGCGCGGACACCGCACCGACTGCTCCTCTACAACGTGTGGCCAGCGAGGCGACAACTTCAGAGCCGTCTGACGGCGGCAAGCTGTCTGCTAATTTATAATGCTAATGTAAAAAATATCTAAAAGTCAAATATTTGAAGTCCATATTTAAATTATATTCCTTTTGCCGGGTGAGATCAGAGTCGTGTAAGTGGTCGTACCTATAGTCGTAGTATGGTGTAAAGTTCTTAAGTTTGGACTTTTAAATAAGATAGCTCCTGGGAAACACTGAATAGAGGTGGGTGAAAAGAGACTGGGGAAGCCTTTGCCCAGCAGTGGAAATTAATGGCGATAACAAACTAAAAAAAAATGTTGGCAACCTAATTGCGTAACATACTATCACTTTCAATTTAAAGCATATTGCTAATCAATTGCTCTATATTAATGCAATGAATGTTGTAAAATTACTCTGCTGATGATATAATATGTATCTCAAACACTGTCGATATTCCTTTCATACTCTGATCCATAGAATACCAGCCTCCGTGGCGTAGCGCTAGCGGACGCGGCCGCTGCGCAAGGTGGCGCGGGTTCGATCCCCGCACAGTGCAAGTATTTGTATGCGTGAATATGAATATTTGCACTGGTCTGGTCGTGCCTCGGAAAGCACGTTAAGCCGTTGGTCCCGGTTGCCATACGAACATCTAGTGGCAGTCGTTACGGGTTGTTGAAGCCCTCAAAAGTCCAACAATTGGTCTAACTGCAATGCTTCGATGTCGCCTTCGGGTTGTGGAGGTCAGACGGCAGTCGCTTCAGGGGAAATGTCGAAGTTTAGCCATATCAGCAGTTGCACAGGTAAAGCGGACCCCAGACTCCAAAGCTGAAAAGGCTTCGGATGCGACTGGGATTAACGCTGGGATGATGATGATGACTCAGATCCATAGACTACGTAGCCATTTTCAAAATACTTGCTACATTGACGAAGCTTAAGTGTTTTTTCGCATTGCAGCTTTGTTCAGCGTTGTCATCGAAGCTGACCTTTAACACAGTCTTTAAAAAAATGAACCCTTAATTATACGTGTTATAAATAAATTAATGTGAAACAATTAATCAACAGTAGACATGGAGGAATGCGACAAGACTATATGCAATGTACCCTGCCCTGGTGCATACCCACCATTGCGTTGCCCTCCAGATATTCCGCCATGCCACTTCGGATGCGCCTGCTACACTGATTGCATCAAGGGCGTAGTGACCTGCTTTGAGATCAAACACTGCCTTCAGACTGGACGGTTATTTACTGCTCGCAGAAGATCGAAAATGTCGTAGTGTTTAATTGCTACGGTAGAACCTCGATAACTCAAACATCGATAACTTAAAAACCTCTATAACTTCAAAAATTAATATATTCCCTATATTAACCTATCCCTAACATAGACCCTTGATCACTTAAAAACCTCTATAACTTACAATATTTTGTCTTTCCCTTGGACTTTAACTAATCGAGTTTCTACTGTATATAGCCAGCAGTTCCTATATTTCCTTTTGTAAAAAAATACGTATATTTGATGAATTGCACCTAAAATTGTTCGTATCTCTAACAACCATAGGCCATTTTTATTAAAAATAAATTATGACCAATGTAACTGATACGCTTACAGTTTTACGACACCTAGAAATTCGTAGTTTACAAATAGCACCTCATTTGTCTCACTGTGTTTAGTTTACTGTTTGTAGATACCCAATTTAGGGTAAGCCTCTTTGGGTACAGCAATGTGGATGTCCTATACTGTGTTTCTGTCCATTATTTATTGTAAGTTTTGCACTTTGTTTTTTTGCTCTTGTTCCTCGATTAGGTTGTGCCCAAGTTACAATAAAATCTCTCCTATTGTACAGTTGGAGGCTTAGCCTGAATATGCATCAAACTTAGTTCTATTCAAGAACCAATCTAAAATTATCTTTTCCCTTCTCAAATATTAAAAACTTATGAATATTTTTCAAGTGTTTTAGCTTCAAAATATTAACTTGCATTGTAGATTCTGGTAAGCTGTAAGTTTTATTTTTTTTTGTTTAAAAAAAAAATGTGTTATTGTCGTGTTTCGGCTTTTTAATTATTGATGTTTATTTCTTTTTAAGAGTTAAATTTGTATTAAATGCTATTAAATTAAATTTGTTTTATTCATTTATACTATTTCCCAAATGCTTTTTTGTCGATGCGTCATAACTTCTTTCATCAATATACATAAATGAGGCTTCATTTCAAAGCTTTCCTGGACCGCTACACCGAAAAAGTATGCAAATCTATACCTATAATAAATCTGTAGAAAAATATTTTTTATACATTGAAGAAATTAAAAAAAAAAATAGGCACCGTGCCAAAGGATAACTAACAGGACCCATTCCTATCATTTTTGAAATTTTTGTCTGTTTATAAGTTTGTGCGCGCTTCACGTAAAATCTACGAATTCAATGCAGACAATGTTTATATACAAAAGTTATACGCAATTTGAGGTATAACTTTCACTCTAGCCTTGAAGACACTCAAATTGTAGTCCGACGGAAACACCGCCGCTGGCAAATTGTTCCAGTCCCTCGATGTACGCGGTAGAAAGGAGGAGGCGAAATGCTTCGTCCGGATCGTAGTGGTGTTAACAACATGTAGAGATAGGTACCTACAACTTATTTATGTAAAAGTTTTTGTTTCATCGAAATTGGTTCACTCTATCAAAAGATATGATTAATTAGTAAGTTCAAGAAGTAAAATATTACAACAGCAACACGCAATTCAGTAAAGTACTTATTTAGAAGACAAAAAAGCTTGGGACTGAGCTGCTCGCTCTGTTAAACATTGTTATTAAGCAATATGCGTAATTATAAGGTAAATTATTGTAAACATTTTCATTTTTAATGTCTAGACTTTAAAAAAAGACGATGATCCCTGAGTTTGTTTCGGCTATTTATTCTCAGAGGTAGTCAGTTAGGAAATTCCGGCTTCACCTAGTTAAAAAAAAAATAAACATGACGTGTATAAGTGATCAGTGATCCTACTTGCTTAATAAACGATTTCATTTCATTTCACTTGCAACGACACGACATCTTGAGACTAAAAATAGAACTAATCTTGATAGTTGAAATCCAAATCCGATAGATGGTGTGGTTCAAATTGTGTCATTTTCTGAATGACGGTGTTAAAATTTTCCGCGCGAGAATCATCCTCGGCCGTGTTTACATGACAAATTTTAGTTTCGTTAGGTACCTTAAAACTTGAGTGTGTCGCAAAAGGTCTTTGGTTGCTTCAAAATTTATCAAGGTTCTAAATTAGTCGAAAAAGAAGTATTGGCTTTTTGGTTTATCATTTTCGCATTTCGGCTACATAGCGAAAGGTTTGTTTTTCTCTTTGGGACATTTTCAAGCATAATATCAAAGCAATATACAAAACCAACAACACTTGTGACCGAATAGCTTGCAAACTTAAAAGAACGGTGCGTCGACCAGTCTCGTATGACAACGAATCGTCTGTCCGTGGTCGCGACTCAACGAATTGGCAACACTAACTGTAAAACGATTGGCAGCTATTCAAACTCAGAAGTTAATAAACTTTCCCCGAAAGGGAGTCACGCTTAAGTTCGCAAAGAACTCGGACCGCGACTTTGCGTTCTCAAGAGAGCATCCAGAGCGTCCGACTATCTGCTGATCGGGAGCGCCACTCCTTCTCACGCGAGTCAGAGACTTTCACAGAAAGGGAGTCGCGCTTCTAAACGACTTTGTTTTGTTTTCGACAACCACGCGTACGAAGTCGCGGGCACAGCTAGTATATACAAAGAGATTATAATTTTAAAGTATTTGATTATTATACAAATGCATGCACTGACTGGACAGTTACTCTCAATCTGTGTGGTTCTTTCTTCAAAAGACCAAAGACGTCGACCTATGTATATGTCTTCATATCATAGGACCGACACTGTCTAGACTAAGAGACTGTGATGACTTTGTTTCGGCTTTTCTTTTCCGAGTAGATAGATAGGAAACACCTAGTTTTTAAAATAGGATTGACGTCTTTTTTCATTTATCATATTTAAATTACGCATCCCTAACTTTTTGTAACTAGAATGATAGTTGACGAGTAGTTCCTATCCTCTGATTTTGTAACCATTCACTATAATTAAATGTGGGGAAAATTTAATCACAGGGAATGGTTACAAAATCGCACTGCAAATCTGTTGTATTTTTATTTTACTTTACTCGCACCGCTAAGCTGAGGCGGACCCCTCCAATTTTTTCCAAAAACTCGTGTGTTTGTGCCAGCTCATACCGCAGTACGCGATTTAATAAATCTTATAAAATACATGCTTGACTGCGATCCCACCTGCTAGAAGCGTTGATGGTTAAGCACACAAGTCTATTATGAGCTTACTCACTCGTCTTGAAGACACTTAAATTGTAATCTGACGGAAAGACCGCAGCAGGTAATCGCCATCTCTCCCTGGGCTGAATTCAGTGGCGTCGTTGCATCTTCAGGCACCCATTAAGTGCCTTACCTCATAACAATTATTGCCCAGTGTGGGTTGATAGATGTCATATGTTATAAAGTTTTTGGATCTACGGCATGCCAGTTTTCTCAAACTGTTTCCTTTCACCGTTTTGACAGCAGTGATGATGAAATAATTTACGCAAAGTTAAGCTGCACGTCTGGGTTCAAACCTACGACCGTACGATTCGTAATTCGCAGCCGATACCACTGGATCACCCCTGCACTAGTACAAAAATACCCAAATCAAATACCTCAATAAAACGATAAAATGGAAATAGAATTTGACAGAATATTTATTCGCTTCCATTTACGTTGTTTGAATTTTTATTTGATTGAATCGTCGTATTGTCGGTTGGCCCCAAATCAGAGAATTTCCGTGTTGAAATATTAATAATTCATTGGTCTAAAGATTTCTATAAATACATGTATCTATACTACTAAATACTATCATAACAATTTTTTTTAAATCATAAACTAGTGCTTGGCTGCCATCCCACCTGATGATAAACAGTGATGCCATCGTTGATCGTAAAGCGCGTTAGTTTATTAAGAGCCTATTTACTCTAGCCTTGAAGACACTTCAATTTTAGTCCGACGGAAACACCACCGCCGGAAAATTATTCAAGACCCTCGATGTATGTACGCGGTATAAAAGATGAGGCAAAACGCTTCGTTCGGATCGTTGTGGAGTCAATAACGTAAGGGTGATAACTCACCGTACTACGGGTCATCCGATGATGGAACGGAGATGAGGGAATTAAATCATGCAATTACATGAAGGTGTTCTGGCTGCTGAGTCATGCTCACCAATGTCTCGCTGGTGGTGGTGCGTGTGTTGGATCATTAAGTTCCCTTCAAAGTGGTTGAGCTGAATGTTGCTGATCGATTAGTCATGTTCGAGAATGGGCTCCACCAGGGGGGACTTGTTGTTGAGGACAGTGGACTTCTCCAATAGTAATGAAAAACATGCGGACACTAATACCAGATTCATTGTCGGTATTCCACAGTTTGAAACTATTACAATCCCTGAATTCGGGCAAGTATAGCTACGGTACGATCTTTCTATCTAAACGCGGTTACATTTTACGAGACTAAGACTAATGCACCTGCACTCTTTGGCGTCTGTTCGCCTCCAGCCGCCAAAGAGTGCAGGTGCATTAGTCTATTAAGCCTATACTTGCATTAACTTAGCATATACTTGCCCGAATTCAGGGATTGTAATAGTTTCAAACCTGTGGAATACCGACAATAAATCTGGTAGTAGTGTCCGCATGTTTGTGTTTCAATACTATTTATTTAATTCAAGCCACTAGGGCCTATAGAAAATACAATACAAACTATAACATAAAAATACATGTAAATTAATATATAAAAAATATCACAACAAATAAAATACTATACTATTAAAACTTAAAAATACTATAAATACGTATTACATAACAACTAAAACTACTATACACGGATCATGGGCGTCGTGTTTCGCTGACTGATGTCACGCAGCCGGCCACGAAACCGGCGATACACAACACCCTTCGGCCATAGCTTTTCATTCAGGTACTTGTCGAGATCATGCGTCGGAACACGTACCACGAACGACTTGAAGTACGTGCTGTGGCGCGGCTCCAACACCTCGACCCACACAGTGCCGCGCAGTGACGCGCAGATACTCCACTATCTCCTCAGCCTTCGTGGAGTGTCAGGACACGTATGGCATCGTCGTCGGTACTGCTGGACGCAGCAGCATGTTAGGTCCTGCTAGTGCGGTACTGCGCTGGCAGGACCTAACAGTGAATAGGCTGTTAATAAACTAGCGCGCTTTAGCATTAACGATTGCATCACTGCTTACCATCAGGCGATATTGCGGTCAAGCGCTAGTTTATAAATATTAAAAAAAAAAACTATGCTGCGTTCGGGATTCACTCCAACTAGATGCTGCCTTGCTGTTTTTTTAAATAATATAATTCGACTAAATAAGCCCTTAATAAACTAGCGTGCTTTATCATCAACGATTTCATCATTGTTTACCATTAGGCGAGATCGCGGTCAGACAGTAGTTTTTAATGTAATAAAAAAACATATATTCGTATCATTCAACATCATCATCATTTCAGCCGAAAGACGTCCACTGCTGGACATAGGCCTCCCCCAAGGATCTCCACGACGACCGGTCGTGCGCTTCCCGCATCCAGCGGTTTCCCGCCACCTTCACCAGGTCGTTGGTCCAACTTGTCGGGGGCCTACCCACGCTGCGTCTTCCGGTGCGTGGTCGCCCCTCGTGAACTCGTCTGCCCCGTCCGAAATCGGTCCTACGGGCAATGTGCCCGGCCCACTGCCACTTTACTGTTGCAATTCTTCGGGCTAAGTCGGTTACTCTCGTTCTTCTGTGGATCTCCTCATTCCTGATTTGATCACGCAGTTAAACCCCAAGCACAGTCCTCTCCATTGCCCTTTGAGTGACCTTGAGCTTTCTTATAAGGCCCATTGTTAGCGACCACGTCTCAGTTCCATAAGTCATCACTGGCAACACACACTGGTCGAAGACTTTTGTCTTGAGACACTGAAACGTCAAAAAAGATACATTCGTGCAATATGCGGTCTGCAAGAAACTGAGAGCTGTAAGCAGTCTTTTATAAAAATTATAATAAAAAGTAAAAACTAAAACCCAACTACGACAAAAAACGACGCTGAAAAGTTTATAACAAGATTTTCAGAATACTGAACCGAAGAAAGTTGCTAATGTAGTTGCAAGTACCTAAATGGACAAAGTAGACTCTACCAAGATGCCTTCGTTGCAAATTGTCAATAATATCATACAATACTATTCTGAAGTATGCAATATTCACTATGTAGAGATAAATTTTCATGTTTGGAAAGGCGTAGTCACACGTTACATATACCTACCTACCGTAGCACCTTGACAACGTGTGACTACGCCTTTCGCTTTGCCGTAGTCGGGTAAAAATACTTACAGCACCATCATTGTAGGTCTTTGAAATTACCCTTTTTATCAAGAAACATCTATATTTGTTCGAAATTGTGTCAAGGTCACGCAACAGGACGAGGCAATACAAAATCATTCTTTAAGTTCATTGCATCTTTTTCTTTCTATTTCATTAAGAAAAGGACAGAAGATAAAATGTCAGTTTAGATCTGTCAAATTAGTGCGCTCCTGACTTAAAATGGCGTATTTTTATTCGCCATCTTTATAATCGCGTCTAAACTGTCTATGGAGTATCTTAATTTGACTAAAACGTTAAACTAAAATATTATCTTACACGCCAATATCTTTACAATTCAAAAATAGATTATTTAAATTTCTTTTTAACACCCTTGCTCGTAAAGCTGATGTAATCCCACCGGTTTTAAATATGTAAAGCGGGCCATAACAAACGCGTGTGTTATCAAAGCAAATAGTTAAGTTATAGTCCATACAAATACCATAACAGCATTATTTGTCATTTCAAATAATTATGGAACTGATCGCCGCCGCGTGGCTCTAGCCAGTGAGCAGCGCGCTGTTCCATATTTGAAATGGCAAATAATAATACTAATGGCGGGAAAGCAACAGTGAGCATTCACAGATTGAGTTTATTTAAAATAACTGATGTCCTATTTGAAATAAACAAATTTGTATTTGTTTGTATTTAAATGAGTATTTGTAAAAAAAAAAACAGTTTATTCGGTAATTTAAAAACTTGACTGCATGCTCTAGCATCTTTGCCAACATTTTCACGCAGCTACGGCAGAAAATAAACCTCGCGCCATTTTTCTCAAATTTTCTTTTCTTTGTACTTGTATTCTGAATATCTTTTTTTCTGTTTCCTCGCAAGTGTGTTAAAAAATGTCGTACGATATACGTGCGTATTGGTTATAACATGCTCGGCTCAATTACACCCTCGCCTTCGGCTCGGGCTGAAATTCCGCCTCGCATGTTATAACCATCATTACGCACTAATATCGTAATGTATTATAATGAACAGGCAATTTATTCAGTATATTGTTGATATTTGATTCTGTATATATAAACGAGTATGAGTACAATAGGTATTTTATTTCAACCTTATTTTTTTTATTTTCTGTACATTGTTATTGTTTAATGAATTTCTATGTTCGTGAGGCAGATCATAGCAAGAACTCACTTTGTATTGTAAGACCCATGATATATACATGTGTATCACAAATCAACTATTTGATTTGATTATGAAAAGGTTGAATTGTATACGTATGAGTACGGTACTGCGCTGGCAGGACCTAACAGTGAATAGGCTGTTAATAAACTAGCGCGCTTTAGCATTAACGATTGCATCACTGCTTACCATCAGGCGATATTGCGGTCAAGCGCTAGTTTATAAATATTAAAAAAAAAAACTATGCTACGTTCGGGATTCACTCCAACTAGATGCTGCCTTGCTATTTTTTTAAATAATATAATTCGACTAAATAAGCCCTTAATAAACTAGCGTGCTTTATCATCAACGATTTCATCATTGTTTACCATTAGGCGAGATCGCGGTCAGACAGTAGTTTTTAATGTAATAAAAAAACATATATTCGTATCATTCAACATCATCATCATTTCAGCCGAAAGACGTCCACTGCTGGACATAGGCCTCCCCCAAGGATCTCCACGACGACCGGTCGTGCGCTTGCCGCATCCAGCGGTTTCCCGCCACCTTCACCAGGTCGTTGGTCCAACTTGTCGGGGGCCTACCCACGCTGCGTCTTCCGGTGCGTGGTCGCCCCTCGTGAACTCGTCTGCCCCGTCCGAAATCGGTCCTACGGGCAATGTGCCCGGCCCACTGCCACTTTACTATTGCAATTCTTCGGGCTAAGTCGGTTACTCTCGTTCTTCTGTGGATCTCCTCATTCCTGATTTGATCACGCAGTTAAACCCCAAGCACAGTCCTCTCCATTGCCCTTTGAGTGACCTTGAGCTTTCTTATAAGGCCCATTGTTAGCGACCACGTCTCAGTTCCATAAGTCATCACTGGCAACACACACTGGTCGAAGACTTTTGTCTTGAGACACTGAAACGTCAAAAAAGATACATTCGTGCAATATGCGGTCTGCAAGAAACTGAGAGCTGTAAGCAGTCTTTTATAAAAATTATAATAAAAAGTAAAAACTAAAACCCAACTACGACAAAAAACGACGCTGAAAAGTATAAAACAAGATTTTCAGAATACTGAACCGAAGAAAGTTGCTAATGTAGTTGCAAGTACCTAAATGGACAAAGTAGACTCTACCAAGATGCCTGAATCCTTTGATTGCAAATTGTCAATAATATCATACAATACTATTCTGAAGTATGCAATATTCACTATGTAGAGATAAATTTTCATGTTTGGAAAGGCGTAGTCACACGTTACATATACCTACCTACCGTAGCACCTTGACAACGTGTGACTACGCCTTTTGCTTTGCCGTAGTCGGGTAAAAATACTTACAGCACCATCATTGTAGGTCTTTGAAATTACCCTTTTTATCAAGAAACATCTATATTTGTTCGAAATTGTGTCAAGGTCACGCAACAGGACGAGGCAATACAAAATTAAATAGGCAATACAAAATCATTCTTTAAGTTCATTGCATCTTTTTCTTTCTATTTCATTAAGAAAAGAACAGAAGATAAAATGTCAGTTTAGATCTGTCAAATTAGTGCGCTCCTGACTTAAAATGGCGTATTTTTAGTCGCCATCTTTATAATCGCGTCTAAACTGTCTATGGAGTATCTTAATTTGACAGGATTAAACTAAAATATTATCTTACACGCCAATATCTTTACAATTCAAAAATAGATTATTTAAATTTCTTAATGAACAGGCAATTTATTCAGTATATTGTTGATATTTGATTGTGTACATACGAGTATGAGTACAATACGTATTTTATTTCATCCTTATTTTGTTTTCTGTACATTGTTATTGTTTAATGAATTTCTATGTCCGTGAGGCAGATCATAGCAAGAACTTTGTATTGTAAGACCCATGATATATACATGTGTATCACAAATCAACTATTTGATTTGATTATGAAAAGGTTGAATTGTATACGTATGAGTGATTTTTAGCTGTCTACTGTTTCTTTGTTTACTATGTTATGGTATTTTGTACCGACCTTTTTTGTTGCCCTTTTTGTTTCAAGTGTTTAATCACAGAAACTTGAAAAAGGCCTTCAATTAATATATATTGTTGAAAAACATACTATACATACACATACTATACATATTTCTCTCTCTTTCCCCTTACTATTCCATCCAAAGGTTGTCTGTAAAAGATCGCTCTTAGCGATAAGACCGCCCATTGTGTCACCCTTTGTAAAATCTTTATATTTATGTTTTTGTAATCTATATGGTGTACATAATAAAGAGTATTCTATTTTATTCTAAAAACACTGTTGATATTAGCTGCCAGTTTGCCGAATAAAATAAAATGAAAACTGAAACAATCCTTCATCTCAGCACACAGCTATTTTCATAACGCACGAGGCTTATTTATTTCGCAGAAATACGAATTCAGTAGTAATTTTATATGTAAACGTTGAAACATTTCTCACGAATTCTATTTGAGAAACAATCTACAATAAATAACCACCGAGTTGGAAATACAACTTTCATTTTGTTTCTATATTTATTTACTCAAACGTTATTATATACTTGAAGTTTCATGATTCAGGGGTTGCATATCGACGCTTGAAAGGCAATCATATCTAAGCGACAAAAATTCGTAAATTGAGTTATATACACCAAACGACGCAGAAAAATGTGGCGGTTCGAATGGTGTATATAACTCAATTTACGAATTTTTGTCGCTTAGATATGATTGCCTTTCAAGCGTCGATATATTTATTTAGTTAGAAGCG
The DNA here is from genome assembly GCA_017933935.1 of Sesamia nonagrioides. Classification (NCBI taxonomy): domain Eukaryota; kingdom Metazoa; phylum Arthropoda; class Insecta; order Lepidoptera; family Noctuidae; genus Sesamia; species Sesamia nonagrioides. The sequence goes on from JADWQK010001117.1 coordinate 1,022,902, forward strand.
TCATTGATCATTTACTATCCGATCGGTAGACTGTTTGATAGTCATAAGATCACAGCCCGCGTAGTTTTCAACTTTATATATATAAAAAAAAAAAACATAGACATTCATACTCAAAACCTCTAAATAGCACAGATTTTTATTCAGAAATTATCAAAATGGTATAAAACCCACCTCGGTTCGATTCGATCTTGAACGATTTCTTTAGTTACCATACTCAAACGTTATTATATACTTGAAGTCTCATGATTCAGGGGTTGCATATATTTATTTAGTTAGAAGCGTCAGTACCATTGATTTATGAAATTAAAGGATTTATATGTATGAAAGATTACGCGGTAATAAGCGGTTTACGATGTACGAGGTATTAAAAAAATACTACTTACTAGAGTAAGTAGTATTTTTTTAATACCTCGTACAAGATCCTCGTACGAGATCTATCTCGTTGAAAACAATTTTCGTTGGTAGTTTTTATAGTAATGTACATCGTTTGTTTTTTTTTTTAATTTATAATTTAGGTACTTATTTTAGACACGTCTGTTGCGCAAATTATTTTGTTTAAAAAAAAAAATATTTTAGAGACCTCGATATCATTTTGAAGACCTATCCATAGACCCCACACCACACGTATGTGTTTGATGAAAAAAAATTTTTTGAGTTTCAGTTCTAAGTATGGGGAGCTCCCAATATTTATTATTATTTTTCATTTATTGCATCAAAATCTTGATGCGGTTGACGGAATACATCTACCCACCAAGTTTCAACAGTATAGCTCTTATAGTTTCGGAAAAAAAAGGCTGTGACATACGGACGGACAGACGGACAGACAGACATGACGAATCTATAAGGGTTCCGTTTTTTGCCATTTGGCAAAGGAACCCTAAAAAGTAGCCTCACACTAGGAATTTCTCCTGTATCGTGACCCGTAGGTGCTTTTATAAACTTATAACTTACCTACACAAACATTTAGACCCGCTTGAGATCAATTACTTGTAGGTCATACAAATATTATTTCCGTGCGCGAATCTGACCCGCGACATGCAGCGCAGTCAATAGCTTAAACACTGCGCTAACCGTACATTCAAATGACACGCTACATACCTACTCTAGCTAAAATTTCCAAAATGCTGCTATCAGTCACATTTGCAAAAAATTTGAAAGTCTTTCTCCAGTCCCGGCTACTTTCGGTTAAATTGCCAGACTCCAAAGTAGCTGGAAAATGGCTACGCAGATCAGTTTGTTATGCTTCGATTTATTCCAATTGAGAAGCTTTTCATCATCACCATCACCTCAGCGTTAATTCCAGTTGCATCCGAAGCTTTTTCAGCTTTTGGAGTCTGGGGTCCGCGTTACCAGTCTAACTGCTGATTTTGGCTAAACTTCGACATTTTCCGTGAAGCGACTGTCGTCTGACCTCTACAACCCGAATTCCATATCGAAGCATTGCAGTCAAACAAATTGTTGGATTTTTGAGGGCTCCAACAACCCGTAACGACTGCCTTTAGATGTTCGTATGGCAACCGGGACCAATGGCTTGATGTGTTGTTCGAGGCACGACCAGATCAGTGCAAACATTCATATTCATGCATACAAATATTTGCTCTGCGCAGAGATCGAACCCGCGCCTCAAATAACTTACGTATACGTACATTATCCATTGATTTCTGCACTTCAGTTCTCTAAGGTGAAGGCGTGTCTGACTGAGGTGAGATATTAAGTGGCTGCACGTCAGAAGCCATTTGTCTACGACCGACCGTATCCCTTATGCCCCCCTAGTATTACATTTCAGAACATGAAACGTATATTTGTAACTGTAGTACAAATACAATTGATGATACCATTTCATCTATAGTTGAAAAAGGAATGCTTATAATAAATATACCTTTAACCTCATCGTGGATATTTGTATTATTATTTAAATAAAAAACTTTTTAACAAAAAAAAAAAAAAAAAAACAACCGACTTCCAAAAAACACTACAAAGTGAAAAATAACTAATTTCGGAAGTCGTTGTTTTTGTTTTTTTTTATATTAATTTTGACACCGACTTCCCAAATTAGTTATTTTCACTTTGGTGTGTTTGAACCCACCAACTGCAAGTCAAGCTTATTAATTACCACAGGGTTACCACTGCTTACTACTTAACAACTTATGGTTGAAAAACGTATAGGTACAGGTCTTGGTTCAAAGACCAGCTAAATTATGGGTTGGTGGTTGGTATGGACCAACGGAGTGAACGATTTTCTCCATGGAACCAACTTTGTAAGCTCGAATAAAAAAATTGCCATCCCATACATTTAGGCCGAGTACCTATGTAAGTATTGAAGTTTTCATGATCATACATAGTCCACCACCATGGACCACACTTTTTGGCTGGTCTTTGAAAAATAACCTTGTGTATACAAGCATGACTTACGTTGATAAAGATTTATTCAGTTTTCCTTTGTTATCTTCTATTATTGCACCTTGATATGACATAATATAGTCAGCATGTCTTTCATCCAAGGGTTTCAATATAAATGTAGATTCTGGAGAGTACAACTTTATTGAATAACTCACAGCTTCTTTGTACTCTGAAAATAAAGAATTTTCAGGAATTATTATAGGAAGCCGGAAAGGTTTTCAATGTCCGCTCTGGTTTTATTCTCTTCTGGGACAATAAAGGGAATTTATATTGGTTACACGCGCTCGGGAATTTTCCGCTGTTATGCCGCTAAAATTGTGGTCACTTTGTCGGAGGTGTAAACAAGTTAAATTTTAGAAAGGTTTGAATTTTTCTACTTTTTCTGGTGTCTATTTTGTGAGCATTATATATTTACAATATGTAAAGAAAACCCTGTCCGACCCATAAGGATAATAAAGGTTAGGTAAACACATGACCAAATATAAAATTTTACGTAATCATCATAGTAACAATACTAACGAATTTTAAAATAATCTTTTTTTCCCGAGAATTAATTCCAACTTCCCCGAAATTTGGTATTTTTTTTAAAACTGACAACACCATTTTCACGGTACGCTTATGCGATTCGACCACGCGTCGCGTGCCCTGACCCCGTGGCCCGTGGAAGGGTGTCCTACTGCACATGTATTAAGTTAACTCTTTTTGCAAAATAATATTTATTTTTTTAGGGGGATTTTTTTTAAAACTTTATTCCGGCTTTGTCGGCTTTAGTAGAATCAGTTATCGATTCCTAACAATACCTTCACGGATCGGACAGGGTTTTATTTACATATTGTATAAATAAAACTAAATATTCTATAAAAAAATCTAACTATTCATTCCATTTCTGAATAAATTAGAAGGCTATTGTTTTTTATATCGCCATTAAAAACTAATGATTTTATAAGAATCTTATGAAACAAGAAGAAAAATATCTATCCTCAAAGATACTTCTTACATCAAATTAATAAAAAAAAAAACGTACATAAAAAATTAAAACAATAAAAAAGCAACGTCATAAATTATTTTTCCACAGAAAATAATTAATCAGGTACAACGAATGACGCTGACCATAATATCCACGAAGAAACTACTAAATATATGGCCCATTGAAGCAAATAAAACATTTACGGTGTGACAAATTCGGGCGTTGCCAAGTCCGGAACTTTGCCGAAGTTCGCTTACAGTTTGTTTAATTTAGTTTGAGTTACTTTAACACTTGTAGACTACATTTATATGTATTTTGGCCAAGTTGTTTTGACTTTGAGGAGGGGCCCGTTTTGAATAATAAAATGCGCACAGATCGATCGACCAGGACCACTGGCGAGTCGCCGGCGCGTTGTGTTTCACGCGCGCCTCAAAGAGATGTCAGCACATCGTGACGGGTCCATGAAGACCGATGCCTACTGGATCAGGGTTGCGGGTTGGTTAAACAAGAAACCGTGGCCCTGGCCGTCGCACAGGTAAGCGAAGAAACACGGGTGGGTTTTAGTCAGTATAAGTTTGACACGCCCTCCTGAGCGGAAGAAGTCATTTGATGATTTCCCATACCAACAAAACAAAAAAAGGGCCACGGTTGGTTTGTGGATGGGTGACTGATTTGTGAGCTTGACATATCTAGGTTTCTCTCTGCAAAGGACGCAACTTGAAAAGCACGTAAATGTAACAACAGATGCAACTGGATTGTGGAGATCAAGTAGGCAGTCGCTCCATGAAAACATATACAGCATCTGGTTGGAGTGACTTCCGAACGCAACATAAACTAGAGCTTGACCGCAATCCCGCCTGATGGTAGTAAGCATTGATGCAATCGTTGATGGTAAAGCGCGCTAGTTTATTAAGAGCCTATTCACTCAAAAAAACTGTTTGAATAGGAAGGAACGGCAGTTGAGCGAGGTGATGCAATGTTAAACCCAATAATACGTCCAAACTCCCGACACAACAATATTTGACGCATCTTACCCGGTGCACATTACTCATATTCACTCTAGCCTTGAAGACTGTGTGACAGCCTCCGTGGCGTAGCGGTAGCGGACGCGGCCGCTGTGCAAGGTGGCGCGGGTTCGATCCCCGCACAGTGCAAATATTTGTATGCATGAATATGAATATTTGCACTGGTCTGGTCGTGCCTCGGAAAGCACGTGAAGCCGTTGGTCCCGGTTGCCATACGAACATCTAGTGGCAGTCGTTACGGGTTGTTGGAGCCCTCAAAAGTCCAACAATTGGTCTAACTGCAATGCTTCGATGTCGCCTTCGGGTTGTGGAGTTCAGACGGCAGTCGCTTCACGGGAAATGTTGAAGTTTAGCCATATCAGCAGTTGGATTGGTAAAGCGGACCCCAGATTCCAAAGCTGAAAAGGCTTCGGATGCGACCGGGAATAACGCTGAGATGATGATGATGATGACTCTAGCCTTGAAGACACTTAAATTGTAATCACGCGGAAACACCACCGCAGACAAGTTGTTCCAGTCCCTCGAACTAAGCGGTATAAAAGACGAGGCGAAACGCGGATCGTAGTGGTGTCAACAACGCAAGTCTGGATACTCTTCGTACGACGGGACGCCCAATGATGGTACAGAGATTGGAAATTAAGTCATGCAATTCCCGCGCACACTCTCCAAAATGCATCTATTAAAATACTGACAGGCTGGCTACTCTTCGCCTGTGCTCCAGGATTGGAGACCGGTTTGAACCAATTCTAAGTCGCCAATTAGCGTCTTCGCACGCCTCTCTAGCGAATCCAAAGTTGTCAGATGGCATTTTACTCCACACACGAAATGACCTGTGCCTTGTATAACATTAACAGTCTTAACAATTCTATGAATAACGGTGCTAGCAAGTTCTCAATAAAAGAGGAGGCCTCACTTTGTATTAATTTATCCAATTTTTGTACAATCGTTTAAATTTAAGTTTAGTTGATTAGGCACATTACTTTGTACTACGTTTATAGGATAGTATTTACTCGTAATTATCTGTAAAAAACAATTGCAAAAAAATGTTTAAAATAAAAAAAAAACATGAAAAATAATATAAATAAGAAAATACTAAGGATAAAATGCGAAGACACATTTCATAATTAAATTTTGTGTGTGTTGCTTAGAATTTTTTGATGTGTGTATATTGACATCGATGTCTCAGTAATTACTATGCTATATGTGATGTTTTTAGGAAATACTTAGTCATGTTATGTACTACTAATAAATGTATGAAATTCTTAGAAATTGTTGAATATCTCCTCTGATTTTTGTGTTTATCGGCGGTGAACGCTGCCGATAACTTAAAGTGAACGGAACGCGATTATAGTGGCCCGCGTTCTTCCGCTGATCACTGAACGGTGTGGCCTTTCGGTGTCCTTTCGAACTTACAAGCTAGCAAGTCATGGCCACGATCTTTTAACGGTCACAAAAATCATCATTCTCCTGCCCTTATCCCAATTTATTTGGGGTCGGCGCAACATGTCTTTTTCTTCCATGCATCCCTATCAGAAACCATCTCGGCAGTCACCCCCTTCTTAGCCATATCATTCTTCACACATTCCATCCATCGTTTCTTTGGTCTTCCCCTACTCTTATAGCCATCAACATTCATAATTAAGACTCTCCTCACGACATTCTCCTCAGTTCTCCGTAACACATGCCCGTACCATGACAACTGATTTCCACACAACTTTTCAGCTACCGGTGCCACTTTCAGACTTCCTCTTATGTACTCATTTCTTATTCTATCCATTCGTGTAACACCACACATCCCTCTTAGCATTCTCATCTCGGCTGCATGCAATTGCCTTCATTCATCCCTTTCGTAGCCCAACATTCTGATCCATACAAGACAGCAGGTCGGATCATGGTTTTATATATTTTCCCCTTAAGTTTAAGGGGAATGCGGGAGTCGCAAATTGTTCCTGTGACCTGCCGCCATTTCATCCACCCAGTGTTAATTCTGTGCTTAACCGTCCGATCTATTTCGCCATCGCTTTGCACGAGTGAACCGAGATACCGAAAGTCGGAGCAGATTGGTAGGAGTGCGCCATCAAGGGCTCCAGAAGTGGAGAGACCGCCGAAATCGCAGAACATATATTCGGTTTTGGTTCTGCTGATTTTCAAGCCAACATTCTCCAGCTTCTGTTGCCATTTCTCCAATCTGCTCTGGATCTCAGGTCCATCTTCACCGACGAGAACAATGTCATCGGCGAACAGCATGCACCAGGGTGCCTCCTCCTGAATGTCCGACGTAAGAGCGTCCATAATCAACAGGAAGAGGTACGGACTTAAAGCCGATCCCTGGTGCAAGCCTACCGCCACACTGAACTCGTCGGTATTGCCAGCAGCCGACCGGACGTAGGTACGAGATCGACTGTACATAGCACGAATTAACTCTACATACTTCCCTGGCAAACCTTTCTCTTTCAGGGCCCACCACAGCACATCACGAGGTACCCTATCATACGCTTTCTCCAGATCAATGAACACCATGTGCAAGTTCCTGTGTGCACGTCTGTACTTCTCGCACACTTGGCGGAGTGCAAAAGTGGCGTCCATTGTTCCTCGACCTGGCATAAACCCAAACTGGTTTGGGGTAATCTCACTCTCCTCTCGCAATCTTTTCTCAATCACTTTCTCCCATACCTTCATACTATGTGACATGAGCTTTATCCCTCGATAGTTGTTACAGTCCTGTACATCACCTTTATTCTTAAAGATGGGCACTAGTGAACAGTCTTAAAAGTGTCAAAAACTGTAAAGTGCTACCAGGTGAAGACTTAGTCTCACAACATAGACTATTGATAATGGACGTAAAAGTCTCATCCAGAAAGAACAAGGAACGGCCCTCGCCCAGAACTAGATGGCGTATGATAGAAAAAGAGGAATATGCTAGTGTGTTTAAGAGCCAAGTGGTAGATAAGATGATTGAAATGGGGGATATGGAAGGAAAATCTGTGAATGAATGTTGGAAAGAGATGGCGGACTATATAATGAGAGTAGCTAAAGATGTGTTTGGAGAATCCAAAGGGAAAGGTGTGATAGAAAAGGATACATGGTGGTGGAATGAAGATGTGCAAAAGATACTCAAAGAAAAGAAAATAGCTTTTAAAGAATGGCAAGGTGTAGAAAACGGGAATGATAGTTTAAAAAAGGACAAGATGAAGATTTATAATGAATGGAAGAGGAAGGCAAAAAAGGCGGTAGCAGTTTCGAGGGCTAAGGCGCAGGAGAAGTTGTATGACTCACTGGACAGCCCTAGAGGCCAGAAGGAGCTCTACCGGATTACAAAAGCAAGAGAAAGGAGAACGAGAGATATAAGTAATATCAAATGTATGAAAGACGATGCTGGTAAGGTTCTGTCCAGGGATGACGAAATAAAAGAGCGTTGGAAGGTTTATTTTGAAAAGCTAATGAACGAAGAGAATAAATGGAGTGGCGTGCTCAAAGAGGTACAAGAGAATATGGGTTTAGTAAGAGAAATTAGCATGGATGAAGTAAGAATAGCAGTTCAAGGTATGAAAAATGGAAAAGCTATGGGCCCAGATGATATACCAGTAGAAGTATGGAAGTGTTTAAAAGGAGATGGATGTATGTGGCTGACTTTATTCTTCAATAAGTTGTTGCATGAAGGAGAGATCCCTCACACGGTCACAAAAATGTAATTATTTTTATGTATTTATAGTAACCCCCGGGGGGTTTTCGGCCTCAAAATTCAGAATTAATAAAGATAAGGAGTCTGCCAGTGAATAGTGTCGATGTGCGCCTCCTTGTGGTCTGGTCTGGTGGTCTACGAACTTCGCATCTGAAGGTTGGAGGTAAGTGGTTTGCCGCTTTTAGCACCTTAATCAGCAGCAATTCCGCCGCTGTTGGGCACGCCACAATAGCGGCGGTAAGTCCCCTCTTTGAAGAGTGGCTAGAGACGTGCCACGGCGCCCTCACCTTCCGCCATTTTTTTTTCCGGGTTGGAAATCCTCATAGGATGTCCGCCGCCCTGGGGTGGGCGACGGGGTCTGTCAGGCTTTTACTGACTAAAACCACCCCGGTGTCTCTTCTATCACGAGCGCGCGTGGGACCGTGGGAGTCTAAATTCTTCCACGGCCCCGCACTCTCGTGCTGGCCCAGTTTGTTCGGCCCAGTTTCGGGAGGTTCCTGATCCAGATAAGGCGGGAGGAAACAGCCAGGGTATCAACAATGTATGGATCGCCCTGAGGACACGGTGGAGGATACGGTGGAGGTCTGCCCGGCTTGGGTAGAGCACCGCTGTGTCCTCGTAGCGGTGATCGGTGGCGATCTGTCGCGTCCGACCTTGGTCCAAGCCATGGCTTGGAGCGAGAGTGCATGGCAAGCCGTCACTTCCTCTGCGAAGCAGTGATGCTGGCAAAGGTCAAGGCGGAGCGCGTGAGGCAACGGAAATCCCAGCGCCCTCACGCTACTAGCTGCCCCAGGAGACGCCCTGGTCGGGAGACGACATCGAACTCCCAGCCACCGTAGGCGTGGGCCTGCGAGCGGTGACCAGTGCGTAGCTCGCCGTCCGGTAAGGACCAGGCCCGAGTCGCCGGCGCGTTGTGTTTCACGCGCGCCTCAAAGAGATGTCAGCACATCGTGACGGGTCCATGAAGACCGATGCCTACTGGATCAGGGTTGCGGGTTGGTTAAAAAAGAAACCGTGGCGCTGGCCGTCGCACAGGCAAGTGAAGAAACACGGGGGGTTAATCAGTAAAAGTCTGACACGCCCTTCCGCTCTGCCCAGAGCGGGGAGTAGTCATTTGATGATTTCCCATCCCAAAAAAAACAAGCATCATTCTATCACATATTTGCTCATAGTTTCTAATATATTGCTATCTTAAATGCAATCCACTTGAATCTTGTTTAAAATCTTTCGTGGTAGGCACGTTGCCGCCACAGAAACACAGTTAAACTAGCGCGCTTTACCATCAACGATTGCACCACTGCTTACCACCAGGCGGGATTGCGGTCAAGTACTAGTTTGTAATGATAAAAAAACTTACATTCGTTTTTTAAGGTGACTATAAAAATTCCAAATGGGAAAGAGGTAATTTAGAAGAACCGCTTTTATTCTAGATGACTTTAGCAAAAACCCAAACCCTTTTTTAATTATAATTTTCTCCACTAAATATCGACATTTTCAACAAACTTGGTTTCGTTAGGGTACACTTTTACCGCTTCCGAGATTATAATTTTCAAAACGATGACTTTCAAGTGTCTTTTATAATAAAATAATATTCGTGCGAATTGGAGGCGAATGAGTAAGAAAGCGGACCACGGGCTCCATAGCGAAATCCGTCAAAAATCGCTTTTAATTTAATTGCAGCTCCCATGCTAAATCTTTAAGGTCATCAGATAACTCAAAGCTCAAATCGTTTCTTGATAAATCTTTCACTGTTCAGGCCCCTCGTTTGAAGAATACATTGCCTATTGAAATAAAACGAAAAAGTAAAATAAAATAAAAAAGAATTCACCTGTCTTTTACTTGTCGTTATGATCTTGTTCAACAAACAATAAATACATAGGTAAACATCTATGTATTTATTTATGTATATATAATTTTGGATATGTATGTATTTGTGTATCTATTTTAGTATATTCATCATCATCATCATCATTTCAGCCGAAAGACGTCCAATGCTGGACATAGGCCTACCCCAAGGTTCTCCACGACGACCGGCCCTGCGCCTCCCGCATCCAGCGGTTTCCCGCGACCTTCACCAGGTCGTCGGTCCACCTTGTCGGGGGCCTACCCACGCTACGTCATCCGGTGCGTGGTCGCCACTTGAGAACCCGTTGGCCCCATCGGGCATCGGTCTTACGGCAACTTGTCCAGCCCACTACCACTTTAATGTTGCAATTCTTCGGGCTATGTCGGTTACTCTCGTTCTTCTGCGGATCTCCTCATTCCTGATTCGATAGCGTAGTGGAACCCCAAGCATAGCCCTCTCCATTGCCCTTTGAGTGACTTTGGGCCTTCGTACAAGGCCCATTGTTAGCGACCACGTCTCAATTCCATAAGTCATCACTGGCAACACACTGGTCGAAGACTTTTGTCTTGAGACACTGCGGTATTTCGGACGAGAAGATTTTACGTAGCTTCCCGAAAACAGCCCAGCCGAGTTGGATTCGACGATTGACCTCTTTCTCGAAGTCGGATCTTCCTAACTGGACAATTTGTCCCAGGTACACGTGACTGTCAACAACTTCGAGAACAGAGTCTCCAATCTTTATAGGAATCGGTACAACATGGGCATTAGACATGACTTTCGTCTTGTCCATGTTCATTTTAAGACCGACTCGCTCGGAGACTCTTCTGAGGCTTCGAGCATTGTATTCAGGTCCTCCGCGGTCACAGCCATGACTACGATATCATCAGCAAACCGAAGGTGTGTCATGTGCTCGCCATTGATGTTGATGCCCAGTCCTTTCCAGTCCAGAACCTTGAAGACATCCTCCAATGCAGCGGTGAACAGTTTCGGGGAGATAACATCTCCCTGTCTGACACCACGCTGCAGAGGTATTGGTTTCGAGGTCTGGTCCTGTATTCGGACTGACATGGTGGCGTTTTGGTACAAACCCTTCAGTGCTTCAATATACCGGTAGTCTACTTGGCACCGCTGGTGAGACTGCAGTACAGCCCAGGTCTCGATCGAATCAAAGGCTTTTTCGTAGTTCACAAACGCCAAGCAAAGGGGTAGGTTATACTCCTCGGTCTTCTGTATAACCTGCCGCAGCGTATGTAAGTGGTCTACTGTGCTGAAGCCCTTTCGGAAACCGGCCTGTTCGGGAGGCTGGAAGTCGAGAAATTTTATATATTGTATTAATAATATTTGCTCCAACGACAGTCCCATTTCTGGTTCCGAAGAATATGTCTATTCTTTGGTTGCCTGGAAGAGATTGCATTAGTGATAAGGCCGCCCATTTTATGTTTTGTTGTGTTAATTGTATTTTGATCAATGTTTGTTTTTGGTGTACAATAAAGAATATATAAATAAATGTTAACAATTTTATCTTTAAATCATAAACAAATAATTATGTCTCTAAGTCCCTGTATAAGTAGGTTATACTTATATTGGGACTTAGGGACACAGTGGATAGAATCTGGCAAATTATCCCAATAGTCCTTAATGCTTTAGTGATAAATTTGAAAATCTGTTACATAAGTTATATAGGTCATAGGTTAATGTGTTCTCGTCTGTAACTGCTCCCATTTGGAATAAGCAACTGGCTTTATATGATCTGGTCCTCATAGAGCAATAGAGTCCACTGGTCCGCCGGTGGACACTGGAATAAGCAACTAGCTTCATATGATCTGGTCATCATAGAGCAACACAGTCCACTTTGGAATAAGCCCACAGCCCGGTGGCCTGTGTTGCTCTATTTCTAGTTCTTGACAACCCAAAAGTGCTTAAAAATTAAAGTAGACGTAAAGAAAGATGTTCTACTTCAGTGTACCACTGATTCTCCATCTTGTTGGCCGTAACGCCAATTTCCATAACGTCATCGGTAGCTGCACGGAGGCCACTCTGTACACTACATATTTTGGGACACAGAGGGAACATATGAGCAGGGTTTGCGACATAGCATAAATAACGGCATTTCCATCGAGGTAGTCCCCATTTTGCCAGGTTGTAGTTACATAGTTACATTTTTCTTCGTGTCTGGAGACGCAGTTGGGATCATTATAGATAGGTACTCGTCCATTCGTATTCGTCTTTTACTCAGGAATCTGACTTGTTCACTTCAGGATTTTTGGATGATTCGATCGAATCTCCGAAAAATCTCACCTAAATTTGGGCATAATGAGAGTGAATGGTGACGCTTTTGACAACTTATCATAAAATTCGCTTCTTCCAACTTTTCATGGTTATACAAAATCGATCGGCAGATGTTTTTACCCCTGGAGATTTCTGTTCTCTACTAACAATATTTATGTGGGCACTTTTATACTTACAAACAAGAAAACAATACTTATGAAGATCATTTTCAAGAAACTTTCGGCGGTTTCTAACAGCCATTTCAACTGAAATAATAATGTAGAGAGTCCTCGTAATTTCTCATTAATTGGCGAGTTGTTTTTATACAACGTAATTTTTTCTTTATACGAAACCTGAATACAGTTTGTTCAGAATAAGCAACTGAATCGAATCCAATAATTTTTACACCATGTTATATTTTTTCCCAAATACATTTAGAAATTGTTGCAGTGTGGTTACCGTGCGCGCAACAAAGGTGTCGACATATCATAGTACTAGACGCACAGTGTCCGCAAAGCGCCGCACTGCTATGGGCGCGGGTAGGCGAGCGGTACGTTGACCATATTTTTGTTGGGCATATTTTGTTATAAAGACACAATAACTGAGATGTGCAAGTTAACACTAAAATAACAAAATTACGTAGTAACTTAATTAAAAACTCATTCACAAAATAAAAAAAACCGGCCAAATGCGAGTCGGACTCGCACACCGAGGGTTCCGCCGTACAAACGTAGCGGTTTCCAATTTATGACGTACTAGCTTTCCGCCAGCGGCTTCGCCCGCGTGGAGTTCGGTTATATCGCGCTGTTTAAATTCCCCTCGGGAACATCAAATTTTTCCGGGATAAAAGGTAGCCTATGTTCTTTCTCAGAGGCATTCCACGAAGCACAGCCAAACGAAGCACAGCCAGGAGAAGCGCATCTAACGTATTCCACTAAGCACACCCGTAGCTGGGCTTCAAATAATAATATTAAAATAATTAATTGTGTGTGTGTGTGTGTGTGTGTGTGTGTGTGTGTGTGTGTGGTGTGTGTTTGGGTGTGTGTGTGTGTGTTATTTGTGCGTGTGTGTGGTCATATTAACATTCTTATTATTTAAAATCACAGATTGTTTCCTAATTTCAATAAAATATTGTTTTACATAGACATCTATGTTGAAAATTTCTTATAACTACCTATTAATGAATAATAAAAATACTCTACTTTAACATTAAAAATCACAGTTTGTTTTACCGCACACACACACACACACACACACGCACACCCACACACACACACATTATTATAATGAAACTGAAAGATGTTAGAAATTTAAGTTCGTCTTTTAAATAATAAATATTTTCTTCTATCGATATTTTTATTTCATTGTCCCCGTACTATGCGAGTGATATTTCATAGGTGTGCTTCGTGGAATAGAAAATTAATTATTTTAATATTATTATTTGAAGCCCAGCTACGGGTGTGCTTAGTGGAATACGTTAGATGCGCTTCCTCTGGCTGTGCTTCGTTTGGCTGTGCTTCGTGGAATGCCTCTAAAAGTGTAATCAAAGATAATATCAATGCGAATCACGCACTGTTTATACTCGACTACGACCAACTACTACCAGTCAGCCTTTAAAGAACGTCGCTCCACATGACGTGTGGGTGTCCCACCCCCCCTGTTTACTAATATTGCCGAACAGCTACACTGCTGGGGACTTTGTTTTTGTGTGAGTTTTGGGGGGATTGTGTGTAAATTTGAGGTTGTGAACATAGAATTTATCGCTCATTGCCAAACGATTATCAAGTAAATGAGAACATCAGAGGGATAATTCTAGTGAATTGAAGAACGTTCAGTGTGATTTGTTTCAATCTCACAAAAATACTTCTAATATTTTTTAATATTTTTGATAAGTTTTTGACATTGATTCCTGCTGAGATATGTATTTTTTTGAGTAAAACACTACCTCTTAAAGGCTGAGGCCGTACTACGGTTAAACTAAACCGCTTTTTCAGCTTTTTAACCGGTTAAGGTCGTACCCTCACCAAATGACCTCGAGCATTTGCTCCCTCTTCACCGCGCCCCACCTCTACAATACTTCGCAAAATATTACTAGCGCCGTCTGGCGGACGAAGTACTTACAAATACAAGTTAAATTCATAGACCACAGAAGTAACAGACATGGCACTTTTATCCCCAAATACTTTTGGTTATTATAGACTGAAACAAATATTGACGATACTTCATAATAAAAATTTTGTGTATTTTATTTTTTAACCGACTTCCGAAAAGTGTGGTTCTCAATTCGATTTATGTGTGCTCGCTGATAACTTTATTGTTAATGAACCGATTTTGACCATTCTTTTTTTATATGAAAGAGTATGCTGCCTATGTAATGTCATTGTTACCACGTCAATGACGATAATGGAAATTCTAAGAAATTTAGGCCAATTATCGAAAATTGTAGGCATGCTTCGGGTGAAAACTTGATACTCGTATTTATATCGGATGATACTCATGATACTATAAAACCGTGAAGATTTGGGCCTGATCTGATGATAGAGATAAATAAATATAAATATATATACAGACAAATCACACAGATTGTGCAAGCCTCAAAGTAAGTTCGAGACTTGTGTTATGGGATACTAACTCAACGATACTACATTTTATAATAGATACATATATAGATAAACATCCAAGACCCAGGACAATTAGGAAAAGATCGTTTCCCATCATGACCTGGCCAGGGATCGAACCCGGGGCTTCCACGTCGCAGGCAGGCGTGTTGACCGCTGCGCCACGGAGACCGACAAGATGACTGAGAATCAAGGGAATCCACATCGGAAGCTACTGTAATGTGTTTGGGCTTACTTAATTTGTATTGATTAGAGCTTTACAACTAAATATGTTATGACTGTAACTTCAGGGTTAGAAGTTAGTTTTGTAGATTGAAAGTTAGCTAAGTCAGATGGTCAAAGGGATAGAAAAATAATATAATAAAGGTTAATTTGTCATTATTTATTATTTTAAGGGAAAACGTAATCAGGGTCAAATAAATTTCTGCAGACAGGAAACCTACATAAAAAAAAGTTTTGATGTTTTTTTTGGGCTCAGGCAATACTGATATTATATTATTATTCTCGTTTAATAAAACTAATACGTAAATTGTAAAAAACAAAACTATCGTATAAAAAAAAAACAAATACATATACTATAATATTATTTACACAAAGCTTCCTTTTGCAGAAAAATAATAAACATCTGACTAATACAATATCCGGTCAGACTGGACGCTGACGGCAGCATATTTGGAAAAGGCCTGCAACCAAACGACGTATTTCATTTGCTTTAATTCCTATAAGACCACAATGAAAGTATGAGCATTTCTAGAAATAACGCAATGAAATAACACAACTTAAATTCAGTCTCTTGATTTTAATTTATTTTTGCATAAGCATGACGAGTAGGTAGTGTTTGTACTATGTTAAAGTACAGTGTTATAAATTGTTGAGGAATTCCCTCGACTGTCTATGGGCTTCATCATCAGATTTATTGGAGACCTTCATTTAAACCTATATGTGTGTAAAGTTTTCATCAATATAAATGAATTAAGTCCAAACACAATGTAACTATTGTAAACCTTTGAGGAGTTCCCTTAACTGGCCTTTGTCTTGCATCAGAGCTTTAATGACAATCACATCTCATTTAGGTGTAAAGTTCTTATCAATATAAATTTATTAAGCACAAACACGAGGCAGCTGATGTGAATCGTTAAGGAAATCCCTCGACTGTCTCCCGGCTCCATCATCAAGTCCGAACTTTACTAAATTGTAGTGCGTTAAAACACTTAATGAAAAAACATAGAAATGCCCTAGGCGCCCCTATGATTTTTAAAATTTCTCCTAGGTTTCCTTAGTCTTCCATCATTAGACCCTAATTTCCCTAACATGAGACTACCTTGAAGATATAATCTTTCTAATTAAAAAAAAAAATATGTGGCACTCGGGAACTGCCGCGGTAAAGCTATTGCATAGCATTTTTTATCAACTTATGCAATAGGGTATTTGACTAAAAAAACCTAATTAGTCCGTCAGTCAGATTTCCAAAAAATACTCATCATCATCATTTCAGCCGAAAGACGTCCACTGCTGGATATAGGCCTCCCCAAGGTTCTCCACGACGACCGGTCCTGCGCCTCCCGCATCCAGCGGTTTCCCGCGACCTTCACCAGGTCGTCGGTCCACCTTGTCGGGGGCCTACCCAAAAAATACTAGACACATATTTTTTTCTTTTTTCATATAAACAAAAAATGAATACGACACAGTGCTTTGAAAACTCGTGTGACGTCACTGCACGCTACACTTTTTAGCGGCCAGTGACGTCACCAGCCATCACTCCTGATCTTTGATGCCTATTATATTTGTCAATTTTTATTGATTTGATAAAACAAAATATACGAAATGTATAACGTATATAATAAACCTATCCAATATTTTTCTATAATCTGAATGACGGACTAATTAGTTTTTTTTAGTCAAATACCCTATTATTTAT
Source organism: Sesamia nonagrioides (assembly GCA_017933935.1). Classification (NCBI taxonomy): domain Eukaryota; kingdom Metazoa; phylum Arthropoda; class Insecta; order Lepidoptera; family Noctuidae; genus Sesamia; species Sesamia nonagrioides. Next base: position 1,039,626 of record JADWQK010001117.1, read on the forward strand.
ATTATAGTAAAGTTATCCGCAAACAAACATAAAAAACATATAAGCTCCTCCCTTTTGAAATCGGTTAAAAAAACGAACACCAAAATGAACATCAATAACAGAGCCACTTTATGATAGTATTATACTCTATGCGACATGCGGTGCGTGAGCGAGCAAGCAGATGCTTTCTCGCTCGAAATCTGAATAATGCTTACTTTTCGAGGATATGCACGTTTTTGATAATTATTTGTCTTGTCAGAGGTTTCTTTGTGAAGGAATTATTTAAACATTAAACTTAGTAAAAAAAAAAAATCTACAATTTTGGAGCCAAGCTTATGGAGAAAATTTATGTATTTTTAATAAGTTGATATTTCTTTTGGATAAAGAGTAGATAGCTCCGAAAAACTACATAAAAACGGCCTGCGGTGTGTTTTTCCTCTGGAGCCGCCTTAAACCGGTTTTTAATCGCGTGAATTTGTGCCCCTAGAAGACTAATGCAAGCGGCCGCACCTGCGGTTTTTTGCCGCGAGCATTTTGTAGCGAAAAAATCAGTCGCGGGAAAAAACCGCCGCTGTTTAACCGTAGTGCAGCCCCAGTCAAAGTGAGGTTTTTAGAGACTTCAGGCTAAAATATTTACCATTTTGATTTTTTCATTTTATCAATAGGCAGCGTACACAATAAAGATAACAAAGTTATTATCTAAGAGAACGTTACGGATATGACGAGGTTCACTAAGTACGGTATCAAAAGGTTTTTGCTAATCGAATATCGAATAACGACTAAAACGCCTATAAGTATTTATTGGAAAAGGCAATATTTGAGGCTTAAACTACATAGTAAATTTTGAGGCTTTTAGAAGCGATTCAGTCACTTAAAAACGGGCTTTGTAAAGAGGCTTGGATAACACAGCCAAATCCCGCGTGGAAACGTGTTATTATTGAAATTGTATAGGTGTGAAAGTTCACACAAAGGGGCGTGTTATCTGCGCCTCGCGTATTACGCGGTATACTCATAGTGTTGTGATCCGCCTAAGGCATTAAAACTAAGGCTCATTGAGCACGCAGTATATTGGTTCCAGATGTGGTCATTAAGGGTCCGTCTTACGACCCGTAATCTATAAAATACTCTTCGATTTTCTCATTACTTACGTGGGTAAATCACTAGGGGTTAATTGGGCGTGTTTTATCTTCTACTAGTTGTGCCCCGATGTTTCACCCGTGTAAATTTCGATCCCGTGGGAATCTTCTTCGTCTCAGCCTATAGACGTCCACTGCTGGACAAAGATTTCTTCCCAAAACTTGTATACTTACTAATATTATAAATCGGAAAGTAAGTTTATTAGTTTGTTCCGCTTTCACGCCGTAACTACTGAACCGATTGCTTTGAAATTTTGCTGACGTAAAGGTAGAAGATCGGATTAAATAAAAGGGGACTTTGTATCTCGGAAAATTTTGATATTCCCCAGGGAAAACTAAAATATTGTTAGCTTCATACCAGTTCGGTGATAGATCGCGCTGTGTGTCGTTTAAGACAAGGTAATATATTGCAAACGAATATGCATAATTATGTAAACTTGAAGCTAATTGATGCGATAATTAATCCCTGAAAGTGAGGAGTCTAAAAAGCGTGATATAACCGAATTCCACGCGGGCGATGCCGCGGGCGGAAAGCTAGTAAAATAATATTTTAGTGTTTATATCGCCAGCCAGGCTCCTAAATATGAGTGTGCGGGTTCGATTCCAGATCAGGCAAGTACCAATGTAACTTTTCTTAGTTATATTTACTTTCTAAGTATATCTTGGACACCAATGACTGATTACAAAGTGAAGTAAAACATCTTGAGGAAACCTGGACTTTATGTCTGAAATCGCCAAGCTGCATTGTGCAAGCGTGGTGATTACGCTCAATCCTTCTCTGTATGAGAGGTGACTTGTGCCCAGCAGTGGGAAGATAAAAATGTTAGTATGTAAATACTATGTATTATAGCTGAAATAAAAATTTTAACCGAAGGAACTCCACTGCTGGACATAGGCCTCCCCCAAGGATCTCCACGGCGACCGGTCCCGCACCTCCCGCATCCACCTTGTCCTCCTTGTCGGGGGCCTACCCACGCTGCGTCTTCCGGTGCGTGGTCGCCACTCGGCAACCCGTCGGCCCCATCGGCCATCGGTGCTACGGGCAATGTGCTATAAGTCATCATAGATCATCATGCTACAAGTCGTCTTTTGTCTTAAGACACTGCGGTATTTCGGACGAGAAGATTCTACATAGCTTCCCAAAAGCAGCCCAGCCGAGTTGGATTCGATGATTGACCTCTTTCTCGAAGTTGGACCTACCTAACTGCATAGTTTAATGTAATAGGATAATGTAGCTATATACATATAATCCCCCTTATTCATAAACGCTGCTTAAAGTTAACTAGTGATTAGCAATTCTTTAATCATACATTTTTGGCCTTTTAACGTCACTTAACTTTATAAGTTTATATGAATAAACAGAACAGCGTTTAAAGGGTATTCATAAACGATGATTAAGTGACGTGCAAATGTCTAAAATGCATGTTTAAACAATCGCTAATCACTAGTTAACTTTACGCAGCGTTTATGAATAAGGGGGAATATAGCTACATTAAAAAAACGAGAAAGTCTATAACTTATTCTTATTTGTATTCTTCTCCGCGTCATGTTTATCTCAATCAAAAGAGTTGAAATGAAGATGAGAGATGGAGATCCTTGGGGGAGGCCTATGTCCAGCAGTGGAGTTCCTTCGGTTAAAATTTTTATTTCAGCTATAATACATATATTGAGATTTCTTTTCTTTTGTCTTTAACTTCCATTTTCTCGGAAGGAAACATGATGCTCATACATGTGAAGACGGATAATATGGACAAAGAGAGATCCGATTATGTATTCATGTTCAACGTACTTACGTGTGATTATGTATCCGGGTGTCACAAAGTAAAGCGTTTTAATTTGTGTTTGAAATAACATAAGTATTTGGAGGTGTGAGGGACGGTAAAGTACACTCATCCTCCATAGAAAAGGGAATAATAATAAGAACAATGGGGAAAGAGCGACCTAAAAAAAAAATACCAATGCCGCAAAAGCAGAAAGCGGAAAAAACCGAATTGGCAGCAATAATAAAAGACAAATAAAGATTTCTTGCCACGTAAGAAGAAAAAAGGCGGCATCAAAAAAAAAAAAAAACCGGCCAAATGCGAGTCGGACTCGCACACCGAGGGTTCCGCCGTCCAAACGTAGCGGTTTACAATTTATGACGTACTAGCTTTCCGCCAGCGGCTCCGCCCGCGTGGAGTTCGGTTATATCGCGCTGTTTAAATTCCCCTCGAGAACATCAAATTTTTCCGGGATAAAATGTAGCCTATGTTCTTTCTCAGGGTCTAAAGATTGTCTGTGCCAAACTTCATCAAAATCGGTTGAGAGGTTTGGGCGGGAAAGCGTAACAGACAGACAGAGTTATTTTCGCATTTATAATACTAGCATTGATTTAGAATTTTTCACAGTTTAGAGGCAATTAGATTTAAGAAGTGTTTGATATGAATTTCAACTTTAATATCTCTACGCGTTCATGTGAAAAAGGGTAGGTAGTAAGTTTATAATTATTAAAAAAATATTTTATGTCATGTAAGCAAAAATAATATTTTAATATTTTATGTAACTTCAAATTTATCATTTTCACAATTTTTCCTTTATCTGTCTGTACTATAATATAACGTTGCTTCGTGCCGAATTTCAAGATTCTGAGTTCACGGGAAGTACCTTGTAGGCAAAGAGATTTAAGATATATAGAGAGGGCATGTGTCAAAATGGCATAGAAAAGCTGTGATCCCATGGCTCAGTTCCGCCATCTAGTACAATATAGCAAAATTAGATCGACAATTGGAGACATCAAATAGTAAAAATGAAATAAGTTTATACAGCGTGGAATTTTAATGGTTGTTTTCCCGCAGCGAAACGGTTTTGTCTTAGTAATACAATCGTTTCATCATGAAATTAAATATTAGAAACTTGAAATGGCAGATTTAACATAGTGATAAAAAAACCTACGGGAGCTTATTATGGTTTGAACATTAAATACATTGCTTTCCTTTGAGGCGGTTTCATGTACATTCCGAGTAGTACGGGTAGTACCTACAAGTTGTATCTAGCGTAATTAACTTTTCTCACTTTTTCGAGTTGATGATTTTTTTTATTTACTTTTTTAATTATTTTATAATACAAACATTTTTGTTTTTTACTCTATTCATCGAAAGTACTCCTTAAAGCAAATCGTTCTACTGCGGGAAAACAACCATTAAAATTCCAGCGTGTATAAAATATATTCAGCTATTGCCCGGTAGGTGGCCAGTGTGGTCTATGTTGCCAGATCCGATTTAATACCTTAGTATAGTTCAAATCGGGTAAATAAATATTGAAAAGTAAATAAATTAAGTGAAACTTGTCTTGTACAAACAAAAACTGTTTTAGAATTTTATTAGCTACTATTCATTTACCGTGACACCGTCTATTGGCATTTTAGATGTTTTATGCTTACGAATTATTTTAACGCTCAGTTTATTGCGATTTTTGAGTGTAATAGACCTTTTAGGCCATAAAGCGCATTTTGTTTTGCAATTTTCGTTTGCATTTCGTTTTTAGCAAAATTATTCTTTTTACACGTTTATTTGCAAATATTTTTAAATGGCAATGCAAAAAACTGTGGTAGGGTTTGTATCATTTCGATATAAAGTTATCGATAATATTCAAAGAAGTTACTACGACGATGTTTTTTCGCATTATGATAGCTTGAAACAAAAAATTAGGAAGCAGAATAAATATGGGTAATTTCAAGTTTACAAGTTTCTTATTTATATAATTCTTTTAATATAATAGGCGTTAAAGTTTAAAATTGCCGATTAGTACTGAAAATGTAAATAATTGCATATTTTTTAATTTTTAAATAATTAATTTATAATCAATATATAGGAAGGTCGTTTATGCCTTTGTGATAGAACTCTGAGGATCTAGACTGCACAAACTGTGTGAAAGCAGAACTGCCTCCTGGGAAGAAAACTTCTTGTCACGTAGATAATTGTCCAAATCACGACAAAAATGGTAGTCTGCTGGAGCAAGACCTTTGCAAGATTCGTACGCCATTATCTTTAAAAACGGCAAAAAATCACGGTTATTGTATGGGAGCCCGCCTTCAGGATTTATTTTATTTTAATTATTTATTTGTAATTTGAATATATAACCAAATATTCTGTGAACATTTTAAGCGTCTATCTGTTTCCGTTATTAATATGGAGCAAAAAACGGCAATAATTCACGTTTGTTGTATGGGAGCCACCTTAAATATTTTATTATTTTTATTCTTAGTACTTGTTGTTATAGCGGCAACAGAAATACTAACACAATCTCTGGAAATTACAACTGTCTCGCTATTACGGTTTATGAGATACAGCCTGGTGACAGACGGACAGACGAACAGAGAAGTCTCATGAATAGGGTTCGTTTTACGTTTTAGGTACGGAATCCTCAAAATCACAAAGTAACTCGCAATCATTGTACTACATATACGTACCTACATATTTTATGAATATATTTCATTATAAATCAGTTATGTAATCTATGTACTTATCCACTTAATCGTAAATTTTATTCCAATTTTTACGGTTAAGTAAAAAAGTACTGAAATTAATAACTTACTATTTCATTTCTAATACAAGGTACCGATTCCTTTTTTTTTTAAATTCGATCGACAAGTCTTTCCAAAGTAGATAACTTCTCTTTTAAAATGCATTGAGCATAATTTCGACGAATGAGACGGAAGCCAATTTTCTTCTCTACGGTCTATCTGGACAAATCGTATCCAATTTTTCCCTACGATATTATTTTTATTCGGAAACCAAAAATAACAAAAACCTAGATAAATGAATAGTAATTGTTCATTCAATTTTGTTTATTAATATGATATGATTATGTTTAAATAGAGTTAATAATAAATAAACTTGAAATATAGTAATATTTTAAGTTTATTTAGCCATATTTTAAATGTCAATAAAATACAACAAAATGTATTCATCTTAATAAGTATTATCGATAACTAAATCGATAAACAACATTACTACATCTCTACAAGAAAATAGTAAAACTACTCAACAATAGAGGGCGCTTATTACAATAATGGAAAATTTTCTAGAACTAAGATTTTTTTAAATTTGAATTGCAGGCGAAATATAAATAATTCATAGAAAAACATTCCGAAGTTAGGTCCAGTCGTTTTACTATAACGAGATGTACAGTAACACAAAGCGCAACATGGCATATTTCCTTAGAAAATGTTTATTCTTGGTGGACACAAATTACGTCCTGACGCGCAGACTAGACTGAGCGACTTTTAACCAAGTCAATAAAAGTATTGGCTTAGGATTTTGTTCGTGATGTCCTGTCTATTGTAAATATAATTTTAATGTCTTTGCTTGTAGGTTTTGATTCCCTAGCGTGTGACATTCAAATTCGTCTAAGGTGTCGGTATAAACTGCTGTATCTTTTGATCGCTTTAACTTAGAAGTTTGATTTTTTCACTGCTAAAAGGGACAATAGACCTAGGTATTTGGTATAAATTTCAATTTGATACCTTTATTAGTTCGTGAGAAATAAGGTAGTAAGTTTCATTTTATTAAAATATGTTTATTATATTATATAACTAGCTGACCCGGCGAACTTTGTTCCGCCTTAAAGGCAACAATATAGCATGATCTTATTTTTTACTTTTTAAATTAGGATAATTAGGGTAGCACAAAAGTGTAGGGGAGAAGTCGAAACAATAAAACTCATCATCATCATCAACCTTTATTATCGTCCCCCTGCTGGGCATAGTTCTCCTCTCATAAGGAGAAGAATTGAGCGTAATCACCACGCTTGCTCAATGCGGGTTGGCGATTTCAGACTTAAGGTCCAGGTTTCCTTAAGATGTTTTCCTTCACCTTGTAATCGGCTTGTAACATTTCATCATTAAATCACATAAATAGATAGAAGAAATTTCATTTTCTCTACTTTGAGGAGGTGCAAGGTACCAGGGTAGCACAAAACTGTAGAAGTCGAAACAATGAAGCTCATTCATTCCCACGGGAACGGGATAAAAAGTATCCTATGTCCTTCTCCCAGTTCTTAGCTACCTCTTCCTACCAATTTTCAACAAAATCGGTTCAGCCATTCTTGAAAAATATGTTGTATAATAATTATAGATAATAATACATGGAAGAAGTTTTATTTTGCCTACTTTGTGGAGGTGCTAGGTACCAGGGTAGCACAAAATTGTTTGAGAATTAGAAATAACGTTACCGAGATCACATGCTTTTTCAAGCAATCGGCGCCATCAGCCGGGCTGATTTGTGAATCTAAACCATCCACGGCAACACTCAAACGCATGCAGAAAAATTCATTTAAATTGGTCAAGCCGTTTAGGAGGAGTTCAATGACATACACACGTACAGCAGAATAATATATATAAAGAAAAATAAAACTTCATCCATGTAATATTAGATAGATAATAATGATGAATGAGCTTCATTGTTTCGACTTCTACACTTTTATGCGACCCTGGTACCTTGCAACTCCTCAAAGTAGGCAAAAAAAAACTTCATCCATGTAATAAATATTAGATAGATAATAATGATGAATGAGCTTCATTGTTTCGACTTCTACACTTTTATGCGACCCACCTTGCAATTCCTCAAAGTAGGCAAAATAAAACTTCATAGATAATTATGATGAGAGCTTCATTGTTTCGACTTCTACACTTTTGTGCGACCCTGGTACCTTGCAACTCCTCAAAGTAGGCAAAATAAAACTTCATGCATGTAATATTAGATTAATAATGATGAATCAGCTTCATTGTTTCGACTTCTACACTTTTGTGCGACCCTGGTACCTTGCAACTCCTCAAAGTAGGCAAAATAAAACTTCATGCATGTAATATTAGATTAATAATGATGAATGAGCTTCATTGTTTCGACTTCTACACTTTTGTGCGACCCTGGTACTTTCTATGCAATTTTGTCGCGTTTGCGATTCACTTTCACTTTTGTTGAGTTTCATCAGAACGCGATATTAGATCCTCTAACGCGCACGCGAATTTGAACTTTATGCAGCGGTAATAAATTACAAATTGACTCTCCATTTTATTTAGAAAACGTTTGTATGGGAAATAGAAAATGCTGTTTTGAGGATTTCCCCGGCAGTTATTCGAATTTTTCTCACCTTTTAAACCTTCCCTAGACCTCCACGAATAATTCAAGACCAAGATAAGATAAATCCGTTCAGCCGTTCTCGAGTTTTAGCGAGACTAACGAACAGCAATTCATTTTTATATATATAGACTAAAAAAATGTGATTTTCGCAATTTTTCCTATATTTGCATTATATGACAATCCTTCATGCCAAATTTCAAGATTCTGAGTTTACGGGAAGTATCCTGTAGGTTTTGATTCCTTTGCGAGTGTCGAAAATTTGTTGAAAATATCGACATATCGGCTGTATCTTTTGATTAGCTTGGCTTTTTGTTAGTCTTTTGATTAGTTTGATATTTTCACAGCTTAAAGGGACAATAGACGTAGGTATTTGGTATAAATTTCAATTTGATAACTTTATTCGTTCGTGAGAAATAAGGTAGTAAGTTCCATTTTATTAAAATATGTTTATTATATTATATAACTAAAAAAATGTGATTTTCACAATTTTTCCTATATTTGCATTATATGACAATGCTTCATGCCAATTTTCAAGATTCTGAGTTTACGGGAAGTATCCTGTAGGTTTTGATTCCTTTGCGAGTGTCGAAAATTTGTTGAAAATATCGACATAATCGGCTGTATCTTTTGATTGGCTTGGCTTAGAAGTTTAATATTTTCACAGATTAAAGGGACAATAGACCCGAGTATTTCATGTGAATTTCAGCTTGATACGTCCACGCGTTCTTGAGATAAAGGGTGGTGACAGACAGACAGACAGACAGACAGACAGACAGACAGACAGACGGACAACAAAGTGATCCTATAAGGGTTCCGTTTTTTCCTTTTGAGGTACGGAACCCTAAAAAACGACTAAGAAGAACGATAGAAAAGGGAAGATTCTCCGACCAGGCAGGTGTGGAATTAGGCGGGCACTTGCCCAACAGTTGATATTGGGAAGTTGTGTGCATGCTCGCTGCGCGGTAAATTCTGCTTGCGAGATGTAGAAACCTTGTGACGTCAGTATGACGCGTTGTTCACATGTGGCGTTTCGTAGATGCCGCTATAAGTAGATATTATTATTGGCCAGCCTAAATAATTATTATCATTGTCCAGCATTTGTACCAATTTATTTGTGATTGTACCAATTTATTTCTGATTGTACCAATTTATTTGTGATTGTACCAATTTATTTGTGATTGTACCAATTTATTTGTGATTGTACTAATTTATTTGTGATTGTACCAATTTATTTGTGGTTGGTGCAACATGCTTTCATTAATTAAGCTATCAAATATCATGATTGCTGCACGGTTAGCTCAGTGGTTAAGCTTTTGACTGCTGCGCTGCGTGTCGCGGGTTCTATTCTCACACAGAAAGAAGAGAGAAATATTTGTATGACCTACAAGACGTCGTTGAGAGTCTGTGTGGGTATGTGAGTTTATATGTTTGTAAACGCACAAACGATACAGGAGAAATTCATAGTGAGGGACAACATATTTTTTTTAAATGATCCTCACCCTAATTACTTAACAGACTATTACTACCACTTAGAATCATTTAAAAGCATATTGCTAATACATTGCTCCTTATGTTAGAAAAATGTGCCTGCTCCACAAGATAAATAAAAGGATTGAGCGTGATTTCAGACTTATAAAGTCCAGGTTTCCTCAAGATGTTTTACTTCACCTTCAGTCATTGGTGTCCAAGATATACTTATAAAGTACATATAACTTTAGAAAAGCTACATTGGTACTTGCCGGACCTGGAATAGAACCCGCACACTCATACTTGAGAGGCTGGTGTTGCTGTTGGAACGATAAAAAGGTTTATAAATAAATAAATAATAAATATATACGGACAAATCACACAGATTGAGCTAGCCCCAAAGTAAATTCGAGACTTTTGTTGTGGGATACTAACTCAACGATACTATATTTATAATAGAAACATATATAGATAAACATCCAAGACCCAGGCCAATCAGAAAAAGATCGTTTTCCATCATGACCTGGCCGGGGATTGAATCCGGGGCCTCCACGTCGCAGGCAGGCGTGTTGACCGCTGCGTCACGGAGGACGACGAGCAGGCAGCATGAATAAGACAATGGTTGCTATTGAACTCTCAAAATGACACTCATTGTAGCAATGAGTGTTAGTTTGTTAGTGCAATTACGCTGCTTATTAAAAACAAAACGGAATTATGGAAGATTTTCAGGGAATAGTACATTACGATATTAGTGCGTATAAGCCCCGCACGATGATATTGCGATGGAACCTTGTCACAATAACAGCTTTGTGACGTCATCTGTCACACAAAAGGACAGCTAGCAAAAGAATGTTTAACGCAAAATTAATATTAGGGTTAAGGGTTTATTTGTATTTTATAATTTTATTATAGATACACTCTTTATACCTACTCACCCATATTCTGACAAATAAACTTTAAAAATTTCAAGGAAATAATTCTTGTAGACGTAAGAAAAATATACTTATTCGTATATCTTTCTTACATGTATACTAATTTTTTCTAACTACATTTCTGTTAATTTGCGAGCGGGAATAGAACCAGAGTCCACTGTGTAGCAGTCATGTGTTAATTAATTACTACCTACTTCTTTATAAATAAAACCAGGATAGAATGAAAAAAAAAATGTTTATATATAATTCAATATAATCTTACCCTTACCTTATCTTATTTATTCAATTCCACTCATATAGTCTTCCGAATCAGAACTGCTTTCTGTGTCTGTCGTTTCCGATTCACTGTCGTCTGCCGTATTTATGACAAATAACTCGTCAGTTATTAGATCTTTATTCCAATATTTCCTCTTCAAGCCGTTTAACATGATTGATTGAGTTATTGACGCCAACGCCTGCAACGTCAGATCTTCAATGCGACTTTCCAACTGCTCCACATTCTTTTCTGAGATCCTCATCTTTACCAGGTTCCAGATGCACTCAATGAGGTTGCGGTCGCAGTTGTAGGGTGGTAATCTAACGACCTCATGGCCATTGCCAGCTAATAAATTGTCAATTTTATAATTTTTCGGCGGTCTGTGCCGTTTAATTAATAAATACAGTTTAGGTTTTGTACTCTCAGATTATAGAACAAACCTAACCAAACCTTTTGTTCTATAATCTGAGTTTGTACTGTTGTTGGGAAAGTCGATGTTGTGAGCTTGTAGTCACTCAACCATCAACTGTTTTTTATTGTTCATACTTGGTGGCCTATTCTCTTCCCTACTGTGATAAGGGGCGTTGTCCATCACAATTATGGACTTGCGTGGTAATTTGGGTACTAATTTTTCTGTAAGCCACTTGGTGAAATTCTCAGCATTCATTTGATCATGGTAATCCCCCGTTTTGGTGTCTGCTTTAAACATTAATAGGGCATTGTCAAGTGTCAACAAAACTGCTTTCACTTCCCGCGTGAACTATTATCCATCAACGGCCAGGGCTGTCGTTCCGTCTCACTCCAACATCGGTTACTGTTTGCCAACATTTTTTTATCGTGTAGTGTGCGTGTATCTACGTTTCGTCGAAATAAATAACGAGTCTTTTGTTATTACAAAGCGAGTCATTTTCTTTCATACGTCGTAAATATTTAGCCCTCCACGCTTGAATTTGGGGTCTTTCAATTATAGCCAGTCTTTTTGGTAGCATCGTTTAAATTGGTAGCCTAAATCACATTTAAAAATTTTTCTTAATGTAGTTTCACTACCAGTATAATTAAGGTCTACTTTGAAGACTTTGCGCATTGTGGGTATTTCTCTCCTCACCACATCACAGGAAAATCCGTCGAAATATTCCTTCTTTTGTCGTTTTCCTTTAGTAGGAGTTCTCATTTTGCTGGCTGTTGCTGGCTCATGCTCTCGTCGCAATTTCGTCACAGTATTTTTTGCAACGCCTGTGGTACGTGCCACACGCTTCGTGACTTTCGTAAAATTTTGCCAAATATTTTTAATAACTATTAGCAGTTGCTTTGGTATTAAAATTTCCTCAGTAGTGTCCGAAGCACTTTTTAAAGCACGGTTTATAATTTCAAGAACTAACTTACAGTCCTCTTTCTCTTTAACAAAATAATTGTCCACTTTAATTATAATTTCACGAGCACGACTGTTAATTAATTTCTTACTCATTTTAAGGAGTAACAGCTAACAAAACTAAACAACAAAACTCAAAAACAACAATAAAACAGGATAACAAAAACAAAAAGCTAACAAAAATATTCGATGTGCGTAAGTGGCTAAGCGCGGACTGAACATGCGAACGGTACCGACGGTGCGAGTTCGCCTACGTCATCAAGATGGCCGCCAGTCGCAATATCATCGTGCGGGGCTTATAATGATGGTTATAACATGCGAGGCGGAATTTCAGCCCGAGCCGAAGGCGAGGGTGTAATTGAGCCGAGCATGTTATAATCAATACGCACGTATATCGTACGACATTTTTTAACACACTTGCGAGGAAACAGAAAAAAAGATATTCAGAATACAAGTACAAAGAAAAGAAAATTTGAGAAAAATGGCGCGAGGTTTATTTTCTGCCGTAGCTGCGTGAAAATGTTGGCAAAGATGCTAGAGCATGCAGTCAAGTTTTTAAATTACCGAATAAACTGTTTTTTTTTACAAATACTCATTTAAATACAAACAAATACAAATTTGTTTATTTCAAATAGGACATCAGTTATCTATACATATAATAAAATCGTAGAGGTCGAATGTCTGTACAAATGAAAAAAATGCTTAAAACGAAGTCAGGGTGATGTAAATAAAAGGAAAATACAAAAAAAAATTTTTTTAGAATTTCTTATTTCTCTGTCTGTTTGTCTGTTTGTCTGTTTGCACGGGCTAATCTTCGAAACGGCTGAATGGATTTGAATGAAATTTTGCATGGTAATACCTAATATCCCTGGTCAACATCTTAGATAATTTTTATTTCGGAATATTAAAGGGTTCCCGTGGGATGGTTAAAAAACCATTGTTGAAAATCACAAAATCACGGAAGAGTCCATGGTAGCGTCGAGTAAAAAAAGTTTAACATGCAGCGCTGTCTAGCGTCGAAAGGCATTGTTTTTGTAACTACGTTACCTATCTGTTTATATTTGAAAGTCATTCTGTGATAATTCCGATTATTTCGTAAATAACCACAAAGTGCATTTTCAAAAGAATATATATTTCTATCGGCGAATACTTTCACGGTTTGTTTCTTCACAATGCCTAGAAAAAGGTCAAATCTTTCTCAGTACTCGAGAGAAGCTAAAAGATCTAGGTTGTTTAGATCCCAAGAAAGTAACGATGATCATGAGGCAAGATTTACTGCGACTCGACACCGCCAGGCTACTGCTCGCGCTATGGAAAATCCTTCTCAGCGTGAAGCCCGACTAACAGCTGATCGGCAACGCCATTCTTTATCTAGAGTCTCAGAGACGTTTATTCAAAGAGAGTCCCGCTTAAGCTCACAACGCACACGCACGTCTGCTTTTCGGTCGCAGGAAACCAGTATAGAAAGAGAGCTACGACTAACAGCCGATCGTGAACGTCATACGTTGTCGCGAGTCTCAGAGACGTTTACGGAAAGAGAGTCCCGCTTAAGCTCACAACGCACCCGCACGTCTGCTTCTCGGTCGCTGGAAACCAACGTAGAAAGAGAGCAACGACTAACAGCCGATCGTGAACGTCATGCGTTGTCGTGAGTATCAGAAACGAGTCCAGAACGAGAGGTACGTCTAACAGCTGATCGCGAGCGCCATACATTATCTTATGCCTCACAAACTTTTACCCAACGTGAGGAACGCTTAAGTAACGCTCGATATCGTCAAAATATTATTAGTGCTATAAAAAGGGATGATCAACACCAGCAACGATTAGAATTGGCCAGGGAAAACTATGAGCTTATGCGCCAGGATCGTGAGGATTCGTTACTAAGAGAAAGAGGGAGAATACATGAAATAAGACAGCATGAATCAGAAGAACAACGTCAAGCACGCTTGGAGTCCGATCGACTTCGACACTTACTCAACAGAAGGTCGGTTTCACCTGAAGAGTTTGACCTTGATTCTGACGAACAATACCCCTGGACAGAAAAAGAAAAAAGTGGGTATACATACTCACCTAGAATTGATTATGCTTCATTTTCATTTGTGGGTGGAATGATTTTAAAATGTGATTTTTGTGAAGCTCTCAGATGGCAAAAAGAAACCAGCGGAATGTGTTGTGCGAGTGGAAAAGTACATATTACAATGTTTCTAGAGCCGCCAGAACTTTTAAAAGCGCTGCTAAATGGAGATCATCCACAATCTAAACACTTCTTGGAAAATATTCGTTCATATAATAATGCATTCCAGATGACATCTTTTGGTGCAAAGAAAATAACGGAAGGGCCATTTATGCCCACCTTTAAGGTTCAGGGGCAGGTTTACCACCTAATAGGTTCTTTACTGCCTGAAAACGAACCCAAGTTTCTTCAAATATATTTCATATCTGATTATAATGAACAGGCAAATATAAGAAACCAAATTTTTCCGCAACTTAACAATAATTTGATTTGCCTGCTTCAAAATTTGCTGCATGAAATCAACCCGTATGTGCATAGTTTTAAAGCTGCATTGGAGTCTGTTCCGCAAGGGCAAACCGATGATTTTAAATTTGTTATAAGCGCAGACAAACGACCCATTGATGGACATCCAGGTAGATACAATGCCCCTGTCGCAAATGAAGTTGCAGCTGTTTTAGTGGACCAAGAATGCGAGCGGCGTGATATCGTGCTACGTACTCGAGATGACCACCTGCACCGTATTTGTGAAACCCATCGGTCTTACGATGCATTACAATACCCCTTGATTTATTGTCACGGGGAAGACGGATACAACTTTGGATTGCATCAAGTTAACCCTATAACGAGATTACCTAACTTAAGAAAAAAAATTTCAGCACAACAATTCTACGCTTACCTGCTGCAAATACGACAAAACCGCTTTGCTCACTTGCAAAGATTTCCTGGGCTGTTCAGCCAATTCATTGTAGATATGTACGCTAAAATTGAGACAGAACGCTTAGTATATTTTTTTTTTTTTTATTTATTCATGTTAATACGGCTTCCAAAAGCCAATTACATTAACATACATACAAAATTAAATAACACAAATAGGTACATAATGAAATTCAAATAATAATATAAATCAAAATATAAACAGAAAAAAAAAGACAAATCAGAGGAACAATAAAAACGGGAATAAAATAAAATCTAAAAATTAAAACAATAAACGAACTAATTATTTTCTTTTTCGCAGAACGCTAAGCAAGCGCGCATTAAAATTTTAAATTCAAATATACGCACTAACCAAAGACGCTTACGTGCTGAAGAGTATATTACCCTAAGAATGCTATGCAAAACGACAGTGGTACACACTGAAAATCTGGGGCGATTAAATTATCCAGTTTTACAGGCGGGCCGTTACATGCACGAACGTACGCAGGACGCGTTCTGTTATGTTGTTCAAAAATATAGCCGACCCTGACCGCTTTTTATTATTCGACGATCAAAATGGACAGAAATAACAAGAGGGCTTTCTTTGAAAATCGATCGTATGATCGTCATGACATAATAGCAGGGTTTTTCCATTTTAGCTCAAGTTGATGATAAACCACCATACCAACAAAATGTATTTGGATCGGCTCTTATTAGCATATGTATAGCGTAGAATGGCAAAAAGCGTGGTTTGCCTCACGCACATATTTTGCTATGGCTGGGGAAAATTCGTCCTAACGATGTCGACAAATTGATAAATGCTGAATTTCCGGATCGTGGCTTAGGGATACCAGCATTGTATGACATCACTTAAAAACACACATGATTTACTTTGGACTAGGTGCGGGGCAATAGATAGAAACTCTCCGTGCGCGAAGACGGTCGCTGTTCTAGGTTATCCTAAAGCACTGACAGAGCACACGATAACGAAGGTGGGCGGCTATCCATCTTACCGCCGACGGTCACCGAGCATGAGGAATGGTTTACGGCTACAATAGGTCCTGCTCATACAATGTTTAAAATCCCCATAGATTTGGACATAAGTGATCATCCTGTATGTGGTATCTCTAGAAGCAGTGATAAAGCGAAAGTTTTACGCGATTGCTGTTTAATTATCTGGGACAAGTGCACTATGGCACACCGAAAAGCTGTAGAAGCAGTTGATAGAACTCTCAGAGATATCCGTCAAAATGACCAACCTATGGGTGGCGTAACGATGCTGTTTTGTGGGGATTTTAGACAAACGCTGCCAGTAGTACCACGAGGAACAAAAGCCGACGAGTTAAGAGCATGCTTAAGGAGCTCAAGTCTTTGGCGACACATCACAAGGATGCACTCGACGGTGAACATGAGGGCGCGAACAGGAGGTAACACAAACGCTCAGGAATTTTCTGATTTGTTGCTGAAAATTGGCGAAGGAACATATCCGGAAGAAGAAGGGGAAATTGTATTATCTGAAAATCTCTGCCACACTGTTAATTCAATTGAAGAACTTATCTCCTCCGTATATGGTGAATCAAATCAAATAACAAGTCATGAGAACTTATGGCTTTGCGAAAGAGCAATTTTGACTCCGCGAAATGACCAAGCAGTAAGAATCAACTTGGATATACTCAACCATGTTGAAGGAGAAGTAGTAGAGTATACTTCTATCAATAGAGTAATGGAGCAAGATGACGCTACCAATTATCCCGTTGAATTTCTTAATTCTCTGAGCGCTCCCGGACTTCCAGCTCACAACATTACTTTAAAAATTGGCGTCCCAATTATTTTGTTAAGAAATCTAAGTCCCCAAAAATTATGCAACGGGACAAGACTGAAAGTTATTTCTCTGCAGCGTAACATTATAGAAGCGGAGATTTTGTCGGGATGTGGCGCCGGTCAAAGAGTCTTTATACCACGAATTCCACTGATTCCCAATAATTACCCTTTCAATTTCAAACGCGTACAGTTCCCAGTGAGCTTATGTTACGCTATCACCATAAACAAAGCCCAAGGCCAGACGCTGCGTGTTGCCGGCGTAGATCTCAGCGTCGGCTGTTTCTCACACGGCCAGCTCTATGTGGCTTTCTCCCGTGTGAGTCAACCAAACAAACTATTTGTTTACGTTCCAAACCAGACCACATCGAATATTGTTTATAAAGAGGCATTATAGTTATAAATAGTAGTACTAGCTAGATAATATTTTCTGTTATATTTTACTACCATAAAAAATAAAATATAATACAACTTAAGTACTCTAATTTTTATCCCGCTGTGATATTACTTGTAGTCCACGCGTGCGAAGCCGCGAGCAGCAGCTAGTTTATAATAAACTCAATCTGTGAATGCACACTGTTGCTTTCCCGCCATTAGTATTATTATTTGCCATTTCAAATATGGCAGCGCGCTGCTCACTGGCTAGAGCCACGCGGCGGCGATCAGTTCCATAATTTGGTCAAGCGCTGTTTATAATATATAAAAAAAAAAAAAATTTGAAATGACAAATAATGCTGTTATGGAATTTGTATGGACTATAACTTAACTATTTGCTTTGATAACACACGCGTTTGTTATGGCCCTTTACATATTTAAAACCGGTGGGATTACATCAGCTTTACGAGCAAGGGGTGTTAAAAAAATTTTAACCGCGTAGTTACTGCAACTATGCCCTTGACGGCAACATGTTTTTTCTTCCATAATAGAGATGTAATAACAATGTAAATTTATTGTGACATTTTTTTAATTAATTTTATAAATTACTAGCTTTCCGCCCGCGGTTTCGCCCGCGTGGAGTTCGGTTATATAGCGCTTTTTAGATTTCCCTCGGGAACATCATTTTTTCCGGGATAAAAGGTAGCCTATGTTCTTTGATTTTGACAGATTGTCTGTGCAAATTTCATCAAAATCGGTTAAGAGGTTTAAGCGGGAAAGCGTAACAGACAGACAGACAGACAGAGTTACTTTCGTATTTATAATATTAGTATGGATAAACTAGTGCTTGACTGCAATCCCGCCTGATGGTAAGCAGTGATGCAATCGTTGATGGTAAAGCGCGCTATTTATTAAGGCCATATACTTATAAAACCTTAGTGAATAGGAAGGAAGACGGCAGTTGAGCGAGGTGGTGCAATGTTAGACCCAATAACACGACCAACGATGCTGCACCAGAGGGAGATTGATGTGGAGACCCTCCACGACCAAACTCCCAGCACAACAACATTTGACGCATTGTACCCGGCACACATCGCAACACAACTGCTCAAACTCGTCCTCTGTACGGCTTCACCAGACATCATGTCGGAACACAACGAATCGCTTGGCAGCAAGACTTTGTCTGGTGGGTGGTAACTTCTGTCGGTAGCCGATGTTATGGCCTACCACCGAGCAAAGTCGTTGATGCTAAAGCGCGCTAGTTTATTAAGAGCCTATTCACTCTAGCCCTGAAGACACTTAAATAGTAGTCCGACGGAAACACCGCCGCTGGAAAATTGTTCCAGTCCCTCGATGTAAGTAGTAAAAAAAAAGACGAAATGCTTCGTTCGGATCGTTGTGAAGTTAACAACGTAAGTTGTACGATGGGTCGTCCGATGACGGAGATGGGGAAATTCAATCATGCAATTCCCTCGTACACTCTCCAAAATGCATCCTATACCTGTATTTTATTTTTTATATACCTGTTTGTGTTGTTGAAATTGTACTCTCACCACTTACAATTGGATTTACTTTTTTATATGTTTTTATTATTACGTTTTAATTTTTATTGTATTACCGGCTCGGTGCTACTTTTAATTGTTTGTTGCATCGGGTGACATCTTTACGTCGACGCCGGCTGTCGCTGAAAACCAGCGCTGGGCTCTGTTTTTTGCATAGAGTCGCAGCATAATGCTGAGCGACAGCCGTTTTGCGTGGATATGACGCATGTTTCCCTCAACAATTTCTTATTTTTATGTTCTTGTAAACGCTTGCGTCATGTTTAATGCAAATAAACGTTATTTCTTTCTTCTTTCTTTCTTTCTTTCTATAGAACACCGACAGGCTACTACTTTTCGCCTATGCTCCAGGCAGACCGTTTTGAGCTAAATCTGAGTCGCCAATTAGCCTCTTCGCACCATCAAAATATGTATGTATTTATTTCAAGTATCAACCAATTACTTGCACTTTAGAATTGTAAAATAGCCAGAAAGAGGAAGCTAATGGTCCATCCTAAAGACTAGTACGGACGACAGCAGGTCAAGCTACCCGTTCAAACTTGTACCTTAATGCTTTAGTGATAAATTTAAAAATCGAATAAAGAAATCTGACAAAGTAGTAGCTTGACTTTCTGTTGTCTGTACTTGAAGAAGAACGAGCAAGAAACTTCACGAATAATATTTTATATTATAAAATTGTTAGAAAATATTTATCTGTACCTAGTCATACCATTTTTAACTACATTAACAGGCACACAGTTCGTCCAACATGACATTGGTCTTATCTTGCCCTTATAACCATTGATATCCATACTCAAACCTTTTTTTTATTCGTTCATATCACAAGCAGAGGTAAAATATTTGTTTGAACTTTCAAATTGGTTTCGATATTAATGAACAAAGAAATCTTTTACAACTTCGTCAAAGGTCGGGTTAACTAAAGGCGTATAAAAATCTGTAAGTTAACAAGAATTTGTGAATGTTTTTGAAAGCTGAATAAAACAACCGGAATAAAAAATTTCGGACATGAAGATCAGCCACTGGGTTTTTCCAGAATTATTTTTATATAGAATGTTTCCCAACCTCTGCCGTTATCGTTATATGGGACTTGACTTAATGTGGGTGTACTCTAGACGCCTAGCCTGACCCTTCGGTTTCCAGTTTAGGGTAACATGAAACCCTTGATCATGCTGAGTGGAAGCCTTCATGTCACAGTCATGACTTGCGTCGACCATTTCTGCTTTGTACTCTTGATTAAAGATATTTTCTTTTTCCGCCATATTTTTATTAATTGTCTTTTTGTATGCACATGTCTCTGAGAGAAATAATAGAATTCTCCTTGTTATTACTTATGATTAGTAGCCAAACTCTTGGGCTTTTTTTTTTGTTCAAATCAAATCAAATCATTTATTTGCTAACACAGGTAAATATTTACAGATCTTACATAGAATAACGCGCTGTGTACGCCAGTAGGCGTACAAAAATATAGTGTCCAAAATAATAAAAAGTAAAAAAACTAAAACCCAACTACGACAAAAAAGGACGCTGAAAAAGTATAAAACAAGATTTTCAGAATACTGAACGGAACAAAGTTGCTAATGTAGTTGCAAGTAAATGGACAAAGTAGACTCTACCAACATGCCTTCGTTGTAAATTGACAATAATGTCATACAATACTATTCTGAAGTATGCAATATTCACCAAGTAGAGATAAATTTTCATGTTTGGAAAGACGTAGTCACACGTTACTTAGACCTACCTACCGTAGCACCTTGAGAACGTGTGACTACGTCTTTCCAAACATGAAAATTTAT
The DNA here is from genome assembly GCA_017933935.1 of Sesamia nonagrioides. Taxonomy (NCBI): domain Eukaryota; kingdom Metazoa; phylum Arthropoda; class Insecta; order Lepidoptera; family Noctuidae; genus Sesamia; species Sesamia nonagrioides. Next base: position 1,060,354 of record JADWQK010001117.1, read on the forward strand.
CTCTACTTGGTGAATATTGCATACTTCAGAATAGTATTGTATGACATTATTGTCAATTTACAACGAAGGCATCTTGGTAGAGTCTACTTTGTCCATTTACTTGCAACTACATTAACAACTTTGTTCCGTTCAGTATTCTGAAAATCTTGTTTTATACTTTTTCAGCGTCGGTTTTTGTCGTAGTTGGGTTTTAGTTTTTTTACTTTTTATTATTTGTACTATTTTGGTGTTAAAGTGTATTTGTGGCGCATAATATTAACACAGTCTAAAAATCATACAGTCGTCCGACGAAGACGTCTAGACAGAGCAATCGTGCGGGTTGTGAGGGACGAGACGCGGGTACGCGGCACCCGAGCTGCAAACAAAACGATGTTCGTAGCTCGGTATCTATCATTAAGGACTAACACGTGTTCGTTTTTTTATTTGTTTGTTTTATAATTTGATATGAGTGTCAATTTTGAGTATAATTGGGTTACTTGTGACGAAAAAGTCATCCTTTTTGACATCCAAAATGGCGGACGTAATTTTTTTTATAATTTGATATGAGTGTCAATTTTGAGTATAGTTGGGGTGCTTGTTACGAAAAAGGCCCTTTTAAAATCCAAGATGGCGAACGCCAATTTAAATGTATATTAATATGATATGGGTCATATGGGTGAGTGATGGGTGAGTGATATGGTTTGTATTCCGAGGTGGATTGGGGTGCTGCTTACGAATATGCCATCTAAATAACTTAAATCTGTCTCGAGTTGTTTCCGTAGTAAAAATAGCAAATTAATTAAATATAATACAGCTATCGATGTTGATCTGAAATAATTTCATAAATATTGTTTATTTGTGACAACCCTGGCCGATGCGTTACTGTTTAGACGATGTGGGCATTTTACACGAGATCAAAGGCGTCGACCTACTGTATGTATTTTATACTGTGATATTAACAAAAGTTAAAATGACGAACTAAAAACTAGGTAGTTAACATACGACATCTCTTTTGACTTATGTATCGGCGCATAATAATAGTAATATGTAGAGATGTCCTATTTTACTATTTCGTAGCACGTGGATCGTAGCGCGTATAGCAATGGTTTCCCCGTATGAAGCTTCCAGTATTTCGTAGTAGCGACGCACATTTGCGTCGATGGCAGCGAATGGGTCATGAATTAGTGGATGAGGTCGTTAGTAAGTATAAATAAATTGGATGTTTCATATATTGAGAGGACCTGGGAAGATTTCTTAATCTATGTAATTCTGGTAAAGATCGACTGTCATGTGGATTTTTAAGTAATTTATTATGATCCAAGGCAGTTATAAACAATCACTCTATGGTTTTGATTCTACTGAGAGCGACATAGGCCTGTCCTTTAGCAAACAATGACTTTAGATCGATAACTGCTTTATCTAGAGTACAACCTTGTAATTTATGTACAGTACAACCCCAAGAAAGAATCAGCGGGGGCATTTTACGCTGAATTTTCCCAGACCCCCTCAAGCCGTCAAATTCAGTGAGGCAAGGCTCGATTCTGATAAGTCCGTTAATATCTGCTTTTATGGATGCGTCGTCAAATTGTATGACAGCGCTAGGCTGTTCTCTCTGTTCCAACTGATCGCGCAGAAGAGCAAGCCATTCGAAGGTCTTCACCACTCCCATCGCTCCGTTTACCAAATCCTGGTTTACATTCAAATTTCTACGAAGCATTACTCGGGATTATGTACAAGCATAAAGCACTCGTGAAGCTCTTTCAAGTGATACCAAATAGGTACGGTATATTTATTTTAATTTTATATTATCATAGAACTTTTTGTCCGCTAGAGGGCGCAATACTAAATTTGGTGACAAGCTTTATAGCTCACTAGCAGCCGCCAGCGACTTCGTTCGCGTAGAATTAATTATGCTCCGCTCCTATTGGTCGCAGCGTGATGTTATATAGCCTGAAGCCTTCCTGGATTAATGGGCTATCCAACGCAAAAAGAATTTTTCAAATCAGACCAGTAGTTCCTGAGATTAGCGCGCACAAACAAACAAACAAACAAAATCATCAGCTTTATATATTAGTATAGATAACCAACAGAATATCAAGGCCCTTCTAATGGTACTGCAGTGGTCTTATTCTGATAAGTAGTAAAGAAGCTATGAACGAAAAGATGTGAATTATATGCAATCAACCCATGAATACAGCTAAAGTCACAAGCAAATGCTAGTAATATATATATATTCAAAATGTACAAGTAAAGCGCTTTCAAATGATACCAAACACGGCATATTTATCTTAACTTAATTTTTGTACTCTGTATGTTTTGTCCGCTAGAGGGCGCCACATTAGATTTTGTGAAACTCCATATATCCTATAACCAGCGGACAATTAAGACGCTTCTAATGATATGTCATTTGTCGAATTCTGATAAGTAGTTTAGAAGTTACGAGGGAACAGATGAACATACATACATACATACATACATACATACATACATACATACATACATACATACATACATAGCCTGTCAAAATCATAACCCTCCTTTTGCTTTGCCGTAGTCGGGTAAAAATATAGTGAATATAATTTTAGAAATCATGCACAATTACTCTTTCAATTAAAGTGACAGGCCCAGATGAGGAACATTAAAAAAACAAAAAAATATAGTGAATATAATTTTAGAAATCATGCACAATTACTCTTTCAATTAAAGTGACAGGCCCAGATGAGGAACATTAAAAAAAATCTAAGTCAAAAATAATCAAAATCATCAATATAAAATCATGCATAATTACTATTTAAATTAAAATGTCAGACCCAAATGAGGAATTATTTCTTATTACATAAATGTCAAAAAAAAAAAACTTAGGTCATAATAATTAAAATGACAAAAAGATACATCATCAATATTATAATTGAAAAGTATAATAATTATATACAATATTATTATACAATATTCTTTACATTGAGCCATCATTCAAGAATTCGTCTAACGTGTAATAACATTTTTCAGTAAGTAATTTATTAAGTGCGTTTTTAAATTGTATCAGTGGCATATCTTTAATGTCATTAGGTATTTTGTTATAAATTTTTGGAGCGTTGCCAAGAAAACTTTTACGCATTAGATTGTTTTGGATGTGATATCATCAAATGACCTCTCCCGCTCTGGGCGGAGCGGAAGGGCGTGTCAGACTTTTACTGAATAAAACCCGCCCGTGTTTCTTCACTTGCCTGTGCGCCGGGGCCACGATTTCTTTTTAACCAACCCACGACCCTGGCCCAGGAGGCATCGGTTCTTGTGGAACCCGTCACGATGTGCTGACGTCTCTTTGAGGTGCGCGTGAAACACAACGCGCCGTCGATGCAGGCCTGATCCTTACCGGGCGGGGAGTGATAGGCTGGTCGCCGTCCGCGCCTACGGTGGCCGGGAGTTCGATGGTACCTCCCGACCAGGGCGTCTTCTGAGGTGGCTAGAGGCTTGAGAGCGCTGGGATTCCCGCTACCTCTCGCGCTCTGTCTGGTGACTTGGTGACACCTTAGCGTTTTCTCCCGCCTTATACGGAACAGGAACCTCCCGAAACAGCCGGGTCCGGTAGGACCTGCGTCAGGCGGAAGGTGAGGGCGCCGAGGCGCTACGTCATTACTGTCAAAGATATATGAAAGACAGTCGGGGAAAATGGATTAACGATCTTTCCGAGGCATAGGTACATTTATCTGGATAATATTTTAAAGGATCATCAGGTAATACGTGATTATTTAAGTAACTGACCGGACTTGACGAACAAGTTGAAAATAATCCAAATTTTCTAAAGGATTACATTATTCTACCCATAATAACATGTTAAATACTTATGAAAAGATAAACTAAGCTACTAAGTTTATCTTGTGTGAGTTAATAAACATTTTGGCTTCGTTTTAATCTCATGTTAGCCTTTCATATGATGGGCTTTTCCTTTGATGGGTCCCATCAAAGGATTTAAAAGGCTTTAACGTAAAAGCTTTAAAATTACTAGCTAAGTACAAACTACAGGTTTCATACCATAAATAGCATTTCCTTTGCGACTTTGCTTTAGTGAAAATTAATATAGCGCGCATCGGAATATTGCGCGTGCATTTTCTTCTGTAAAATGAAACCTTTCCACCATTTTGTAATGAAAATATATTTATATTTCAACGAAGCGTTCTTTCATATTTTTTGACTTGCTTCTTATTGCCTTGCAATGTTCGTATATATAAGTTTTCCTCTTCAAAACTTGCAATCGTACTTCCTCGAACCGTTCTTGATTACTTCTTGACCCACTTTCCAGTGTGCGACTGAGCTGAAATTTCGCACAAGTGTGTGAAGTAAATGACTGTGTATTTTGGTACCATTGAGTTATTTTGATGACTGAGCTGGAAGGTGGGATGAAAGGAACTCACTAGTATAATATCATGTTACAGTTTTTTTTTTTCAATTATCAACTAGTGCTCGCCGGCAATCCCGTCTGATGGTAAGCAGTGATGCAATCGTTGATGGTAAAGCGCGCTAGTTTATTAAGAGCTTATTTACTCTAGCCTTGAAGCCACTCAAATTGTAGTCCGATGGAAACAGCGCCGGTGACAAATTGTTCCAGTCCCTCTAGTTACTCTGACTTTTTTTTAATTTCCTATTCTTTTCAGATTTCCGTATTTAACTAGGAACTCTTATAGTTTTGCCAAGTCCGTTTGTCCGTCCGCGGATCATCTCAGTAACCATTAGCACTGAAAGCTGAAATTCGGTACCAATATGTACCTACATGAATCACTTTTTTTTCCACAGTGGTAAAACGAAAAATGGAAAAACATGTTTTATTAGGATCCCCCCCGTCCCCAATCAAGGGGGATCAAATGCCCCCTGCCGCTCTATACGGGGTCGTGCAGTTCATGGCCCTTTATGTGGCATCAGTGCGGGCTGACAGTGAAAACTTAGTTATCAACTTATTACCGTCTTTTGTGGGCCCATGTTCAGGATTCCGGACTTACGTAGTATGTCAACTCAGTATAAAAGATAGCTTACTAGCTTTCCGCCCGCGGCTTCGCCCGCGTGGAGGTCGGTTATATCGCGCTTTTTAGATTTCCCTCGGGAACATCACATTTTTCCGGGATAAAAGTTAGCCTATGTTCTTTCTCAGGGTCTAAAGATTGTCTGTGCCAAATTTCATCAAAATCGGTTGAGAGATTTAAGCGTGAAAGAGTATCAGACAGACAGACAGACAGAGTTACTTTCGCATTTATAATATTAGTATGGATTTATTATGTCTTGTGTAAGTGGGGTCACTGATTGTAACAGACGGTAAACTATAGAACATACACAACACTGAGCATGGCTCGATATGCTCTTGATCGGCTTTTTGACAAAAGCTTGTTCAAAAAATTCAAGTGCTTTTTCTCTTTGCTCGGTTCCTAAGGATCGCAGCGTGATGTTAAATATGTAGTCTAAAACCTTACACAAGATTCTATTTTCATTTGACGTGTGCAATAGTTACATAAAATGGGGCACGAACGGCAACCCAGTGGGGATATTTATCAGAAGTAAATAATGAGATGTGATTTGAAATGTAAAAAAAGCGGTGGCCGCCAGATAAGGACCGCAGTAAAGTGTGTCATAAAAATTATAGTACAGACGACAGCACATTCTTTAAAGCATTAAGGCTCAGGGTTGGCTGAGAATATTTGAGAGTTTCTGCTGTAGTCGGTTCCTACCGAGGTTTGTTTTTATGGTGGGCAAAACTCTATAGGAAAACAGGAAAATATACCAAATCTCTTTATTAACATTTCGGTGACCTCATTCATCGGTAAATTGTGGACGGACACTATGCAGTGGTCACCGCAGTCTTAGGAAACATAAGCTCACCGTAAGCTAGCTTGTGTTATAACCTAAGGTGACCATTTATTCTTTGACTCAAAACGGGATATTGGTTTATTTTAGACAAACAATAGATATTCAATGAAAAAGATAAACTTTTTTGAGTTACTTATTCAGAAAAACTTAGTTGGCTTAAAAGTTAGGCATCAAAAAATACAATTAAACCGATTAATTTCGGTACTTAGTTATGAGAATAACAAATTTGCTTTAATATACCTAGCTGGTGAAGATTTCAATTTAACTGAAAAGAAAAAAAAAAATTGCACGTTTTTTTTTTTTATGTTGACCTTGTTTTATCGACGTCATCGTTAGAACTAAAACTAAAACTGAATGGCCGTCTCTCAAATCTTTGGCTCGGTTTCTGAAATCGGGTCAATATTGGTCGGTCCCAGAGTTCGTTTTGGGGACACCGGGACTCTTAATTATAAAAAGGGACAGTCCCATTCAAAACGAAATATCTGGTCATATTAGTTATATCTAAGAAAAAAGAGGGTACCTAATACTTGCTTACCCTCAACTTGTTATTTTTTGCCGCAAATAAATGTATATTCTTACTACTTCAAGATATATATGGATTAATTTAAGGCTCAATAATAAATACCATATTGTAACCTAGCTGTAGGGAACCAAAACATAAGACAGTGATTGCTAAAGAAACAAGCAAATAATAAGGTCTCAGATTACGTCAGGGGGACATTTAGGTCCGTATTACAGAACGTCACTCAAGCTTTACTAAGTCTCGTTTAAAGCGATTTGATTGGTTGAAACTAGTTTTAAGTAATGCTTAAATAGAGATCAATGCTTGAGTTTCCTTCTGGAATACGGACCTTAGACAAGCAGGAGTGAGTTTTAGCCGGTAAAAGTCCGGTAACAAATCTTCAAATCAAAACAAATTTTCAAATCGGGCCCGTAGTTAAACAAACTGTTCAGTTTTATATCTTTATATATACAGTATGTTAACTAACAGAGGGCGTTCCCGTTAACCCGAAATAGTATAGCATACATACATGCTAAAAAAATATTTCCATTCGAAAACAAAATGTTTTAAAATTTTTTCAATATGAAAATATTCAATAAAAATTTTAAATTGACATGTAAAAGAAACACACTGTACACGCGAACATAAAAGACGGCAACGTCGCAATTTATTTATGAATGACGAGCCGCGTATGCGGCGGCGATCTAAGATCTAATTGATTGATGTGTGTTGGTTGATGTGTGTTGGGCAATGCAACGTTAGGTAGATACTATTCCGCGCTACTATTTTGATTTAAAACAGGAGGTTTCAAATTTATTTTCAATTATAATTTCTTTTTATTCGGATTATTTTATGCTTATTTTTCTATGCTGATATTTTTATTTTAATCTATTAATGATATATATTAACGAGTTTAAGGGAACGCCCTCTGTTATTTAACATACTGTATAATTCTGCTGTACGTGTGTATGTCATTGAACTCCTCCTAAACGGCTTGACCGATTTTAATGAATTTTTCTGTATGCGTTTGAGTGGTGACCTGGATGGTTTAGATTTTTAGATTCACAAATCAGCCCGGCAGATAGCGCTGATCGCTTGAAGAAGCATGTGATCTTGGAAACGGCCCTAACAATTAGGCTGAAATTTAATATGTGGGGGTTTTAGGGGACGAGAAATCGATCTAGCTCAGTCTTATGTCTGGGCAAGCGCATGTTTTCGAGTTTTCTCTTTCGCAATATTTCACGCATAATATGGGCGCTAATTTCGCGTGGCTTGACATAGCGGCTGTGGCGTAGTCGATAGTGGTATGCTCTACTCGCGATGGCTGGTGTTCCTCGGTTCATACCCGGCCAATCACGAGTTTTTTTTTTGTTTTTAGACAAGTTTATAGTGTAATTTTTAAAGTTACTTAAAAAGAAAATTATACATAAGAACTAAAAGGGGTGAAAACTAAAAAAAAAATATTTAACTAAAATTGTACTTATGAACTAAAAGAGTAAAAATTAAATAGAAATAAATAAATATTTAAGATTTTTTATTTAACTTATTGAGACTGAAACAAGAGCTCTAGGGTAGAGAGAGGAATGATATCTTTGTTACAAATGTAGATGACAATGCTTTCCATGGGTATATTCCTAAATCTGCTGTACGTGTGTACGTCACTGAATTCCTCCTAAAGGGCTGGTCCGATTTGAATGAAGTCTATGTATATAAATGAAAGTCGTGTTAGTTACTATATTTATAACTCAAGAACCGCTTAACCAGTATGGCTCAAAATTGCTAGGGAGGTAGATAAGAACTGGGAGAATGACATATCACATAGGATACTTTTTATCCCGTTCCCGTTGTTCCCGTCGTTCCCGTGTGACGTGACATAAGACATTGTATAACAAAACGCAACTGACAGGGAATAACAAAACTACTCAGTCAAAACATAAGTTAGCGGTTCATTTGCTAAAAATGGTTCAAACACACTGCTGCACTACTCAACATATTAAAAAAAAGTCTTACCGGTTGAATGTTGATGCATTCATTTAAAGCAAGGAATATAAATACCCTCTGCCGGTTTATTTTTTTTAAATAAAAGCCCCAAAGCAAACTTCAACTTCAAAATTTCTAATATTGTATTGCTGTGCCATTTACCACTTCACTACATACTATAAAACAAAGTTACTTTCTCTTTCCCTATGTCCTTTTGTATGATTAAATCTTTAAAACTGCGAAACAGATTTTGATGAGGTTTCTTTTAATAGATAGAGTAATTAAAAAGAAACTTTTATATGTGTAATAATATCCATTAAATTGTGGAGAAACACTATCCCTCGCCCACATGTGGGAGTGACGAGAGGAGGCATAACTCCGTTGCCGCGAAAAATCGCAGTACAGCGGACAGAGCCATGGAAAGTGTGATTGTCGCAATCCAGCACTGAGCACGCCACAAACATCAAAGTCCTCTCTTTGAGGAGTAGCTAGAGAGGCGCCACGGCGTCCTCACCTTCCGACTGACGTAGGTCCTCACCGGACACGGCTGTTTCGGGAGGTTCCTGTTCCGTATAGGGCGGGAGGAAACGCCAGGGTGACCACTGTGTGCATCGCCCTGAGGACACGGTGGAGCAAATGGTGGAGGTCTGCCCGGCTTGGGTAGAGCACAGCCGTGTCCTCGTGGTGGCGATCGGCAGCGATCTCTCGCGTCCGACCCTGGTCCGGGCCATAGTCCGGAGCAAGAGTGCATTGCCATGCACTCTTGCTGCGGACTATGGCCCGGACCTAGCTTTCACCTCCTTCTGTGAAGCAGTGATGCTGGCAAAGGAGGAGGCGGAGCGCCTGAGGGAGCGGAAATCCCACTACCCTCACGCCTCAAACCGCCGCAGGAAGCGCCCTGGTCAGGAGGCAACATCGGACTCCCGACCACCGTAGGCACGGGCTTGCGGGCGGCGAGCGATAGGCAGCTCGCCTCCTGGTAAGAACCAGGCCTGGTTTGACGGCGCGTTGTGTTTCACACGCGCCTCAAAGAGATGTCAGAACACCTTGACGGGGTCTACGAGGACAGGTCCACAGAGTTGCGGGTTGGTTAAAAAAGAAACCATGGCACTGGTCGTTGCATAGGCAAGTGAAGGAACACGGGTGGGTTTTAGTCAATAAAGTCTGACACGCCGTTCCGCCCAGAGCGGGAGAGGTCATTTGATGATTTCCCATCCAAAACAAAAAAAAAAAGAACTGAAGAAGAGCAAGAAATTGCACTCGACGTGCGTAGCCTTAGTATGGCTCGACTTCGTGCTTCTCACTCACCAGAGCAAAGGGAGGCAGCCCGTGAAACGGCTCGGTTGGCAATGCGAAATCGTCGAGTAAACCTCAGAGATCAAGCGCTAGATAATTTACGAAGCACAAGAAGAAATTCATCAAATACTGATTTGAATCGGGCAGCGTTTCAATACGCATATAATATAGCGCAATGGCGTTCGCATTGGGCCAATGGATGTTGTTTGCGAGTATTGTAGCACATTAAAGATTTCCGGAGAACCGCAAGGATTGTGCTCCCAAATAAAGAATCATTGAATAATAATATTTATTTATTTAAAATTATCCTAATTTAAAAAGTAGTCATGTGATATTGCCTTTAAGGCGGAACGAAGTTCCGGGTCAGCTAGTATAAGTATAGATGTGTTATGACAATATTTCTTTAACTGACCCTTTTCAATGTGTATTTTCCCTGTAATTGGGAACGAACATACATCTTTACCTAATTATACTGTGATGTGGGTCGGTTGGTGAGAGAACGGTGGAAACAAATACTTACGGAGTTGCGTAGGTACTGCTTGTTGAGATTATCAGTGAGTTGAGACCATTTATTAGATGTTATTTATGGTTTATATGCCTACAAATATTGTACGTGATACTATTCTAATATGTAAGTACGTGATATAACTAAACTATGTAGTGTACGTGGCGAACGTGTCGTTACACCACTATACAATTTCATTGGTTGCCAAATTACCATTTCTATATGCAGAGAACTAGTGTGTCAATAAGATTTATTTATAACACACCACACTATACCTCGCCACATCACTACATAACACAACACAACACATTACACCACGGCACAGCATACCAAATCACACCATACCACATCACATAACAATGCAACACACTCCAACATCCATACTAATATTATAAATGCGAAAGTAACTCTGTCTGTCTGTCTGTCTGTCTGTCTGTTACGCTTTCCCGCCTAAACCTCTCAACCGATTTTGATGAAATTTGGCACAGACAATCTTTGGACCCTGAGAAAAAACATAGGCTACCTGTTATCCCGGAAAATTTGATATTCCCGAGGGAAATCTAAAAAGCGCGATATAACCGAACACCACGCGGGCGAAGACGCGGACGGAAAGCACACAATCTTTAGACCCTGAGAAAGGACATAGGCTACCTTTTATCCCGGAAAAATTTGATGTTCCCGAGGGAAATCTAAAAAGCGCGATATAACTGAAATTTAGGCGGGCGAAGCCGCGGGCGGAAAGCTAGTATTTTATAAACTACACATTTTGGAATACTAATGCCTTGTTTATCGCACTTAATATTGATTTTCTTTCACTTATTTTTATAACCACTAGCTAGTGGCTAATTGATAGTCCCAATGGGTCCATATTATAAGCTCAAAAACATGCAATGTTATTGTTACTCTACTAGGGAGTGGAATCTGTTTCTCCTTAACACAGATCACTTGGTGATCTAGATTATTACTCTATCTGTCATTATTACTGTCAATAAATATTAATATTATTATTTATTTATCACTCTTACAACTGTCCTTACAGGCCTTAACCTAATGCGACAATGCAGTTATCCACTAATACTTGAATATACACTAATTCTTAAATATAACTAACAATATTTAATAAAACTCTTGCGAGTTCACTCAAAGAACACGAAAATATATCCAGTCTTTCATGGATTTCATTCACCACACGGATTGCACGGGTGAGGGGTGCTTTCACCATTAGGTTGGTTCTGGCCACAGGCACGTTTAGCAGTTGCGGGCGTCGCCGCCTCCACACGTACCGGTCCGGCACTTGAAGTTCTAGCTGACGTAGCACTCCTGGGTTATGTGCTATCCCACGCAATAATTAGAAATAAGATAAAAAATAAGATAGAAACTGGGGCTTCCCTTTTGCCTGTAACCTTTTATATCGTGGGGAAACCCTCCTGGATACCCTCCGTCTAGGACTAACGGAGGGTTATATCGGACTTCTAGGGACTAAGACCCAACTATTTCTTACTTACTCATGTTTACATTCTTACTTGTATATTCGTTTGTTACCTAAACTTAGCCTTTCGAAGGAAGAAGACATCAACAGGAGCTATTGTAAAAAGCGACAACCCGAATGTCAAGAAAGTTTGTTGATCAATACAGGAACTATTTGTTACCCTGAATTTAGATAACTATTGACAAATGCAGAGTGCGGGCTATATCAAATTCATATATACACACAGTACAGTTATACTCACCGCGCACTAACTATGGCAAAAAAGTGTAATGTACGAAGGTGCAGCACTGTACAACAAATTACCAAAAAAAATTAAAAACGCAAAGTCTATGTTAATATTTAAAAAGCATTTAAAATTGCATATATTTAATCAAGCGAGCGCACCTTAGTACATGCCACATCTAGTTGTGCGTGGTCCATGTTGTGCTAACAATCTACCCTACATATTTTTATTTTTATTTTTGTATAATGTCTTATTGTACTGTACGTCTTAAATATTTGTTTAATTTAGTATTTAAAAATTTCTCATGTAAGTGATTAATTTCTTATGGGAAATAAAGATATCTCAAACCTCATATGAATAAGTCAACTTTAATAGACAGAACAACCAAGTTCTTATGCAGAATGGTTAAGATGATATAGCAATAGAGATGTGAGGAACAAGGCAAAGTTCACTGTATCTCCATAAAAAATAGGGGAATCTCGGGACAAGCTTTTCTTCTTCTTCTTCTGCCTATAAAGGTCCACTGCTGGACAAAGGCCTCCCCCAAGGCTTTCCACAATTACCGGTCTTGTGCTGCCCGCATCCATCGGCTTCCCGCGACCTTCACCAGGTCATCGGTCCACTTTGTTGGGGGCCTCCCTACGCTGCGTCTTCCGGTACGTGGCCACCACTCCAGAACCTTAGGTACTGTTTTTAAATCACATAAATTGTGTCCAGTGTGAAATGACTTCATAAGTTAACCATAATCAATTTAGTTTGTAGCGTATTTAAATAAAAGCTTGTTTTCAAAAACGTATTTTTTAATTTTAATTGTTCTCTGGGTAGCATGGTGATTAGAAAAAAAAAAAACGAAAGTCTACTGTATTACTTAGTCGTTTTAATTACACAATAAATGTTTACTTAGGCTAAATTTCTTATAATATATACATTTACATACACTTATAGAGTTTATAATACAATACTAATAAAAAATATATCATCACTTTAAATAAATACAAAGTAGAAAAAATAGTAGGTACATGGGTAAGCAGGTACCTATTAATAGTTTCATAAGCTAACATTTAATATTTACATACATAAGTAATTTGCAAAATATTTGCATTTCGGTACATTAAGCCGCAGAAAGCAAGTTAAGCCTTAGTGTCGACGGTGATTCGTAGATCTTTTTAGGGTTCAGTACCTAAAAGGTAAAGGTCCGTCTGTCCGTCCGTCGGTCACTAGGCTCTATCTCAGGAACCGTAATAGCTAGACAGTTGAAATTTTGACAGATTATGTATTTTTAACACAAAACAATAAAATATTTAAGGGGGGCTCCCATACAACAAAAGTATTTTTTTTTCCGTTTTTTGCTCCTTATCAGTAACGGAAATAGATAGACCCTTGAAATGTTCACAATATGTTTGGTTATATATTAAAATTTAAAATAAATAATTAAATTAAAGTAAAATAAATATTGAAAGGATCTCGTACAAGAACCGTGACTTTTTTGCCGTTTTTATAGATAATGGCGTACCATTATCTTTAAAACACGCACGATAGGTTCCGTAGAACTCTTCGTGCGAGTCCGACTCGCAATTGGCCGGTTTTTTACTTATTCTTTTTTTAGAAAATGTTGCCCCAAACTGGGTTTTACTCCTGTATCGTTGGAGCGTTAACAAACATTTAAACCCACAAACAAACTAAGCCAGATGAAGTGTCAGGCTGGCCATGTTTGTCTTGGAGCAGAAGAATCATAAAATGGAGACCGCGTATTGGTGAGCGTAGTATGAAACACACCTAGTCTGTATGGCATCGACATGGCACTCGACGACTTTAAAAAGGTGACTGTGACATTTTGGGTGTAGAAGGAGAAGGACAGAGTATGAGAGATTCCTTGTCCAATAACGGACTGCGATAGGATGAGTTCAGAGTAAATATCCAACGTTACAGAGCGCATCGACTTCCAGAAACAGAAAGTTTATGCATGGACGAGCCATATTCGGATGCATAAGCGACGAGTTGACGCAGAGTTCGATACACGCAGAATCGCATATTCGTGTGATGAGAGTTGGGTATATACAATATGTAAAGAAAACCCTGTCCGATCCGTGAAGGTATTGTTAGGTATTTGATAACTGATTTTACTAATACCCACAAAGCCGGGCGAAACTTAAAAAAAAACCCCCTAAAAAAATATTATTTCGCAAGAAGAGGTAACTGTATACGAATAATGTAATAATGTAAGGTATATGAATGATGTAATCAATTAATATTTGTAACAATAGCTTGAAAATTTAAAAGAGTGTCCATGGAGTTTCTTGCCCGTTCTTCTCCATGGGTACCTACTCTTTGGAATGGGCGACTAGCTTCATCTTATTGACTGACCGACCTTCTGACAATTCAAAAGTGCCTGTAAATGGTTTATTTGAAATAAATGATTTGATTTGAACTGTATACATGTGCGGTAGGCAATCCATGCGCGGGCGACGGGTGGCGGGGCACGCACGCGGCACGTGGTGGCATCGTTTATAATAATATCGTCTAAATGGTATTGTAGTTTTTTTTAAATTACCAAATTTCAGGGAAGTTGGAATTAATTCGTGGGAAAAAAATATTATTTCAAAATTCATTAGTGTTGTTACTATGATGATTACCTACGTAAAATTTTCGTCATGTGTTTACCTAACCTTTATTATCCTTTTGGGTCGGACAGGGTTTTCTTTACATATTGTATATTTAACCTAAGTATGAAGACATTAGGTATACCTACTTTAAAAATCAACTCATCCTATTAAACTCTACTATTAGACAAAGGAATCTATGGTATACTTAGTACTTAGGAACAACCGATTTTCGCACTAAAACTGCGCCCTACAAAATAAAACAAAAGCGTCGGCCACGAGTCGAAAAGAAGTCAAAGTGAAGTCTTTATAGTTATGTGCACTTTCTAACACCCAAGCATCGTTAGTTACGGTTAGCAAATAAAGTTCAGTGCTAACAATATATTGCTCTTTCAAAGCTATATAAAGCGCAGAGCCACACGCTTAAGAGGGGACTCTAGTTCCGAGGAATTTGTAAAATAGATATTTGAAGAAACTATTGCCGTCGCTCTGCTTCCAACCTCTCGCGGTAAAGTGCGAAAAGGACAGTTGCAGCTCAGGCTGATTTTACCTACAAAAACGACGTTTCGTATTCCGCTGTTTGCTTTTTCAAAACACGGCAGATCTCAATTATTTGTGTATTAAAATTTAGAGGAAAAGTGTTATACTTTTCCTCTAAATTAAATGCTTTTATTATTTTCTTTTTTGTCAAAAACTTATCACGTTGGTCTTATATTCATCTGAACATCACGGTAAAAATGGGTTATTTTTCGCGATGGGTTATTTTTTAAGTATCGTAGTTATTTTATTAATTAAGTTTCGGAAAAAATCCAATGATAGGGGCACGTATAATCACGGTGTAAAATTGTAGAAAAAAAATGCTCTAAAAGCATTATCCACGAAGAAAACAGCGGAATACGTTTGTATAGAGAAAGCACCACTAGAGTTCCCTCTTAAAGTTGTGCTTTTCTGCAGATAATAGATATCTATTAGAAATAAGATTTATCTTTTTCTTTGGTCAAATGACAAAATATGATAGACAATATTTATTTTTTTCTTACATTCCTTAAGCTTGAGCGTTTACTAAGCACAACTGGCAACGTTGCATTTTAGTGTCATATTTTGTGATTTTCAATTTTTATTATTAAACTGGGGCTAATTTTAAAAATGTGCTCTACTAACTTTTTAAAAATAAACGATGAGTTCATTGTTTCCTATCGGGCTACTCCGAAAAGAAAAACCGAAACAATGTCAAAGTACAGGGTCTCTTTTAAAGCCTAAATGTAATCTTGGTCAGCACCATAATTGCGTATCTTTTAAATTCTAGATGTAATTGCGTAATACACCACAGTATAAAAATCATACAGTAGGTCGACACCTTTGATCTCGTGTAAAATGCCGATATCTTCTAGACAGTAACGCATCGGCCAGGTTTGTCACAAATAAACAATATTTATGTAATTATTTATTTATTGCAGATCAACATCTATCAGTGGCGAAGAGTCCATACAAGCCGATTCCCACCGGGTTACCTTTCAAAAATCAGTTCCATATTCATACAAAAGTATTTACATTCTATTTCATTAACAAAGTATTATTAATCAAATGCCTGCGCGATTTACAATAGCAATAGTAATTCTTAGCAATACCCTAAGTATCACATTTCATTTTATAGTCGTAAATTAATCAGCGCTTAAATTTTTCGTACCTAAATTACATTAAAGGTAACTCGACGAATTACAGCTTATCTCGGCCAACGTTTTACTATGAGGCGAAAAGAGACAGAGCGTGTCAGACATCTCTTTCTAATGATCGCTAACAGTCCGTAATTTTTGAGAAAAGATAGGCTACTGCCGACCGGCTTGCAGTTCTCTCCTCTCCTCTATTAGAATGAGACAAAGAAACGTTATAATGAAATCCTACGCAAGTCATATTCTTTTTATTTTGGCATATTTTCGTGTTCCATTTCGTTTGGTTGAAAATAAATTATTGTTAGTATGTGACATGTGTTCGTTTTTCGTGTTTTTCGTTTGTTATATTTTAATATTTGTGGTATTTAAACTGTGACTGATTCTGTAACGTAATTTAATCGCAGATTTGGTTAAATACTGTGTATTTTGTTTGTTATTATGGCTTTAATTCATATAGAGTGCTGCTCAACTGACTACCTGCTGAATGAACTTAAAGTCTTACGTCAGCGTCGTTAAATAAATTGGACACCTATGAGCTTTTTTTACAGCTCCAGAATACGTCTTTGAAAGACGCATTTTCTTAAGTTTCGACTCTTTGCAGTTTAATTCTGACCCTCCCCATTTCAGTAGCTTCAGCTGAGCGGTCATTTTCTGCTTTAAAACGCATTCACACATATGTGCGAAACTGTCAAAAAGAGCAGAGATTGTCCGATTTGGCTATCATGTCAATTAAAAAAAATTTGCTTAATAAAATGAAAAGTAATCCGAATTTTTATAACATCATTTTAGCTCATTTTGTTAAAAAAAACAGACGCATTGCATTACAATATAAATAACGTTGTGATTGTGTATAATTTGCTTTATTTTTGCTTAATATTTTTGTTGGTTTTGGATCGGTGTTTGTGTGGTTCGGTTTTTAACACTATTATTTTTGTAATTTTTTATTTTATTTTTTCTTGACTCTTATTCCCTAACAATAGGTACTTAACTTAGTACTTACTAACAAGCATGCATGTGTGGTATGGAGATGCACGTCGAAAAAGGCTTTTTTTTCTTTTGTTGCCGCTTTTATCATACTTGAAAGACACTGTTATCAAATCATCAGTCCTTTTTTGTATGGTGAAGGTGGGGCTTTTAATACTATTCTTATCTGAAGACCTCCTCCAAGATATCCTGCAGTAGGTAAGTGTTTAAGTGTTTATATTTTTTTGGACCGGCTTCCCTTTGTCAAAATTTCACCCTTCGCCACTGACATCTATAGCTATATTATATTTAATTAATTTGCTATTTTTGCTAAGGGAACAAGTCGAGACAGATTTAAGTTATTTAGATGGCATTTTCGTAACCAGCACTGGGGTGCTAGATAGATTGGGATCTACCTCGGAATTAACACCCATATTGTCATATTAATATACATTTAAATTGGCGCCCGCCATCTTGGATTTCAAATGGGATGGCTTTTTTGTAACAAGCGGGGTGCTAATTTTATTATAAGTACTCAAAATTGACACTCGTAGCAAATTATAAAAAAATTACGTCCGCAATTTTGGATGTCAAAAAGGATGGCCTTTTCGTAACAAGCACCCCAATTATACTCAAAATTGACACTCATATCAAGTTATAAAGCAAACAAATAAAAAAACAAACGCCCGTTAGCCCTTTGTGATAGATACCGAGCAACGAACATCGTTTTGTTCGCAGCTCGGGTGCCTCTTACCCGCGTCTCGTCCCTCACACCCCGCACGATCGCTCTGTCTAGACGTCTTCGTTGGACAACTGTGATTTTTAGACTGTGCTATTACTATCTATCCATTGGAATCATTTTTAAAAATTGATAATCTATTGCTCCATAATTATGTTCGGGGTCTGTCTGCTCAACAACGTAAATAACGTAATGTATGTTGTTGAACTGTCAAAATGAAACCCGTTGCAACTAATAGTATGTTACGCAATTACCCTGCTAGTCCTAGTAATCACGTTTCCACTGAAGCGGAGCTGGGCGGAGAGGAGCCGTGAAAAGTGGTCAGTGTTTCCACTGAAGCGGAGCGGAGTGGAGTGGAGTGGAATGGAGCGGAGCGGAGCGGAGCGGAGCGGAGCGGAGCGGAGAATACTTTTGAACTTCTCATCAGTTTTCATACATATACACCTAATGGCGTAACAATGATAAATTGAGGCTCTGCGCGCGAGTTTTGCACCGCCCCGCTATCCTCGGCTCTGCACCCCAATGCTCGTTGTCCTCCGCAATGCATCACCTCGCTGTATTTTTATTATGAATATCTGCTCAGCTCTGCTCCACCCCGCTCGCACTGTTTCCATTGAAGCGGAGCGAAGATTTCGAGTGATTGGTATAGGCCATAGTGATTGGTCAATTCGTGCACTGCTAAGCTCCTTTTCGCCCCGCTCCGTGTCAGTAGAAACCCGGTTTAATATTACCTTTTGAGTAACAGCGAGTCGAGCCATGTAGGGAGAGCGGTGAATGCTAATGCGAATCATGTACCCGCGGCCGTAGGTGACCTTGGTAGTGGCTTTAGACGTTAACCCACCTCTGTCATTCCCACGCCGGATGAAGTACACGGGGATTTATATATCACAATAAAAAAAGTATATAATATAATAGATTAACTGGAAGCCAATCCCACTATACGTAGTTGGAAAAAAACCTATTAGTAAATCAAGATGACAAAAAAAAATACTACCAAAAGGTTCAAATATTATAGGTAGTAAAAATAGTTGACCAAAATTTTCAATGTTTTAAATATTCCAGCTAAACTCATGTACATATTTTAAAGACCCCTTTCTACTTTATACATTTGCATACATAATATTACAATATACAATAAGCAATTAACAAGAATTAGCAATTATCAACAACACTTAAGTTAACAGGACGGCAGCTAGAGGATTGCATTTAATTAAAATAGAGGTGTGACCGCACTTTCCTGATTATTATCGAGTTACTTTTTGAAGTAAATCGTAAACACAAAGTTACCACTTAGTAAATTAAAATAGCATACAATATAAACCTATAATTATAGTTATGGAATTAATTGTAATTAATACATATTATATGTAAATTGTAATTCCCTTTACGTAGAAATGTCATACAATCATTTAAATACACTCCTATAAAACGAAATTCACTAATGAAACTGGACGCGGTCGGCGGACGTGATCGGTAAGTCTAAAATTCTAAATGAAGTTGAACAGCTGTCGTGTCAAACTTGTTTTGGAATATTGGCACATTCATAGGTGAATTCCATATTCAAATTACATCAAACAATTAATATAAAAGTGCCAGTACAGACGGCCTTATGAAAATGAATTGAAGAATAAAAAGGTTAGCACAGTGAATTTGAGTGCATCTTTAGAAGCTTTCCTTGCTTTAGCTTACTTTTAAACAGGTATGTTGCAAAAACAGTAAAATAAATCTTATTATTTTTGCACTAAGGGATATTATCCATAGCCAGGGTGTTTTAGCAATTCGAGGAATAAACTTGAATATAATTTACAAATATTCGATGGTTATACGAACAAAAGTTATGAATTGTTGATTGAATATCAGCACTAGGTGTACTTGTGTTTACTTACTCCCACTACGGTACGAAAACCATCTTTGTTAGCATACATTATGATTATAATAATACTCTAATATTATTTGTGGGTGGCAATATTGTAATTTTTAAACATTTTATGATTTTCAGCTAGGCAACCCACAGATAACTCTAAAGTAAAAAGGCGGGAAAAGCGGTCTAGTATTTTCAGCTAGTGATGACGAAAGTGTTCTTGAGTTATAAATTACTGTTTCACTGTATTTCTCATAAAATGATTTGTACAAGTATTCAAAAAACCCCGCTTGTACTGTACATAAGTAATAAATAATGTAAAAATAAACGAAATAAAGATATCTATCAACTATTCCACTCTAAACATTAGGCATTCCTCCAGAGAGATCAATATAAAAATACATTATGTGTAGACATACACAACAGATACTTTTTTTAACCAAGAGTGTCTATAAATCTACATCATACTCTATAAACATCGTGAATTATGTTAAATCAACGCAACGTCTGCCGTTGAAGCCAGAATGTAAGCCGCTGAAAGGTTCAATTAACATTGTTAATTTTAATGTTTACGATGAGATTTAGTATTACGACTGTGGATATTTCAAAGGAGATGTTTCATTTTGGGCCAACACTATGTACGCTTTAAAGATAAAAAGGAAAAAAATTAAAGATTTTCATAAAAATACTACTAAATTAATTTGCATAAAAATACAAGTATATACAATTAATTATTTGAAACGTTTTTTAGTGAGATAACCCTTTATTAAGGTAGCCATGACAGTGGTTATGACGTTTGATTGGCGACTTTGACAGTTCTGTTTTCCCGTTGTGTTCGTGTCGAGTGTTAATTTGAGTTGTGTTTATTTAATAGACCGTATATTCGGAATTCATGTTTTGTTTTTTTCGCAGTCTTATGGTAGATAATATAGATACGATAGCCTTAGATACATGACACGCCAATCAAATGTCACTGTTAAAATTTTATTTCGCTTATTGCTGACCACCATATTTATTAGTAGTTATGTTGCACTCCTTGGCCGAGTTAAATTGAATCTGTACAAAAACAATAAGCCAAAATATAGGAAATTAACGTTAAAAACAATTAACTATAGCGTAACTATACCTAGCAAATGTACAATGTGCTGGCCCAGGCTCCATACATTTCTGAAACATCTCCTTTAGCCTTGAGAATTTCAAAACCTTAGATTCATCTGCGCACATTGATTTGCATTAACGCCCAATTTCTGGAACGAAACCTACACAAAAATTAGCTGGCAAATTGTCAGCGTGGTTAGTGCTGTCTATGTTTGGTTGAATGTATTACCTATCACATCACTTGCAGGGTCAGCATATAGGATTCATAATAATGCTAACACTGCTGAAGATCAGAGTCTGCAGTCACTTAGAGGGATTGGACTATGATCCGCCACGCGGGCTCAGTACTGATTTTCCATTTTATTCATAAACGTTGCTTAAAGTTAACTAGTGATTAGCGAATGTTTCACCATACATTTTTGACGTTTGTACGTCACTTAATTTTAATATTCGTTTATGAATAAACCCCTTAAACATTATGGTATTTATTCATAAACGAATCATAAAGTTAAGTGACATGCAATCGTCAAAAATGTACGGATAAACATTCGCTAATAACTAGTTAACTTTAAGCAACGCTTATGAATAATGGGGTTTATTTATATGAGTTTATTTTTATTTTACAAAAAACAAGACATTGTTATACCTACATATACAGTGTCATATATTGTTTGACTTTCTACAATGCTCTGTCCGGTGCTGCTCGTATTCATCGGTTTTCCGCGACCTTCACTGGTAACACACACTGATCAACGACTCACCACGAATTTTGACTAAGAGCGGAATTTTATGGTCATTGGCTAAGCGTTATTCCCGTGTAGCGACATCTACAATGCCACATGAGAACTACGCTTCACACTGACGTCACGCAAAAACTTGCATCGCGCAAGCAGAATTCACCACAGAACTGGCATATATACAGGGTCCCGTTATCAATCGTTGGGCAGCATGGATACTGGCGCTATCTTCGAGCTAGTTTGTATAATTAGGAAACTAATCAGTGGTAATCGCTGTAACTGTCAAACTATAAGTATAAGACAGAGACGGGCATATATGCCCACGCCAAGTAAGCGGCACATGGTAAGTGGTGTTGTAAGATGCTGGTGGTGTATGAATTTCAGTTTTTGTCCTCCGTGACATGTTCCAGTAAACCATCGCATTTTTTAATGCAATGGTGCCACGGGGCATAAAATAGTCTGTTCTAAACATTTCAGTCGCTCCATTAAACCCAGCTCAGGTTAAATTCTCGCACATTACACTCTGGAGGGTATTAGTAAACATTCTTCTAAATTTAGAAAATTTCAACTTTATGTTTCACTTAACTGGTTGAATAATATCCAAGCATTAAAATTTTGAGTATACTAAAGTCCGTATTACAGAACGTCACTCAAAACTCAAGCTCTACTTAAGTCTCGATTCAAGCCTTTTGATTGGTTGAAACTAGTTTTAAGTAATGCTTAAGCAGAGATCAATGCTTGAGTTTCCTTCTGTAATACGGACCTAAATGAGGACCACCAAGCTTAGCTCCCAGCTTTTTGGCATCGGCCTTATTAAAATACTGACAATAAACAGAACATTTAATAAAAAAAACATAAATTATTTTTCATTTATTAAAAAAAAAAATATTTGAAGCTTCAGCACTATGCTTTTAACAATAGGACCTTGAGTAGAATCTACATATAAACAAGTATGAAAGTCACTCAGTTTTCTCACAATATCAGTAGAAAGAACAATCACTCCGAACGTCAGTCCATTCGTTCAAGCGGCGTCACTACATCAGGTGGGGGGCTCGGGAGGGGGAGGCTCCTTCTCCTTGCCAAGGGGACTACCACCTGAATCTGCTGCGTCGCTGTTACCGCTGTTGATTGCTACTGACGTCAGAGGTACCTGCAAATTGATTAATTGATCAACGTGTGATAATATAGATTAGTTGAGTGGTTCTCAAGAGAGTTATAAACTAAAAAGGTATTGGTTTTAGGGTTCCGTAGTCAACTAGGAACCCTTATAGTTTCTGTTTAGACAGACAACGGACAGACGTCCAACCGCGGATAATTTCCGCGAATGTTCGGTCTAGAAAGCTGAAATTGGGCACCAATATGTGTATCAAACATGCCAACAAAGTGGTAAAATAAACAGAAGAAGTGGGAAATAATTGCTCCCAAAGTATAAAGAAATGTCCTCCTCCACTAACTTTTAAACCTTAAGTCTAAAAAATATGCGAAAAATCTCAATAATTTGACTTTCTAGGAAAATTATTTTGAACTTGATAGCCTTAATAGTTTTTGAAAAATTGTACAGATTAATTTCTGAAATAAATTTGAAATTATTTCAGAAATTAATCAATAAATAAATCTAAAAAAAAATAAATCTAAAATAAATTTTTTTCATTTGAATTTACATATTTTTTATTATCTTGAACGTATCTTCTTTCATACTAATATTATAAATCTGAAAGTGAGTTTGTTTGTTCCGCTTT
This sequence comes from Sesamia nonagrioides, assembly GCA_017933935.1. NCBI lineage: Eukaryota > Metazoa > Arthropoda > Insecta > Lepidoptera > Noctuidae > Sesamia > Sesamia nonagrioides. Next base: position 1,083,588 of record JADWQK010001117.1, read on the forward strand.
CACGCTGTAACTACTGAACCGATTGCTTTGAAATTTTGCAGACGTAAAGTTAGAAGTCCGGATTAAATAATAGGGTAATATTTATCCCGTAAAAAAATAATATTCCCGAGGGAAATCTAAAAGCTTAATATAACCGAATACCACGCGGGCGAAGCCGCGGGCGGAAAGCTAGTAAAAATATAATTATTAAAATCGGTTCGCGCAACCTCCGATAATTCAACATACATGATACGTTCAGTTTTTATAAATTAGTAACCCAATATCCCGAGAGATGGCGCTATACTTTGGTCTACTTCGCGCTGTTATGATTTTTCATGAGTTTATGGGGTCGTGACGGGTATGAGCTATTTATTAGTTGTTTATAAGTCTTTCTTTAGTTATTAATCTTTTGTGGGTCCGTTTTTAGGATTCCGTACTTAGTATGTCTTCTCCATGTATTAAGTAGCCTATTTTTGTATCTCATAAGTGAGTTCACTAATTGTGACGAACGGGAACTACGGAACCCTACACTAAGCGTATCTCGACACGCTCTTGGCTAGTTTTTTCTTTATTAAGATAATGATACTGCTGCTAGGGATGATACATTGTAGTTGAGATTTGACGTAAAGGTAAGTTAGAGGGCCTTTTCACGGAACCCGTACAAGCGCTGTTAACATGAAAAATTTAAACTTGAACATAGTTTTTATATAATGAGAGCGAAATGGAGGAGTAATTGTTGGAAAGCGGACCCTGGGTTCCAACGCGAAAGCCGATAAGACATATAGAGATAGAAGCCAGGTCAATTGTGTGATGTTGCCATTAAGTACAGACAGGCACAGAATGTACATGATATAGTTTAATTCAAACAGATCTTGTACAATAATAAAAATAATATTTGCTGACAGTGTTAGTCAGTTTACTTGAGAATTTGGCATTGTACGTGTACGTTAGTTCATTCATATCTCCAGGGAGTCCTACGTTCCTAGTACATTGGTCTTTTGTATTTGAATGTAATGGACTCCAGAGTATTCTTTATCTGAAGTTGTTTTGTATGCAATTTGTTTTTAGGATATAACACGTTGATAAAAATCGTGGTCCTTTTCTACGATTGTAGTTTTCGGTCCAAAGGGAATGCTTATGATTTTGCACTTCTCTGCTCATATGTTTTTTATTTACAAGATTTGAAATTCCAGAAAAAGACTCTCGTTTCTAAGGGAGTAAAAGAAACTAAATGATTTCAGTAAATACACCTTAAAAGCTAACTGAATATGTTTTATTAATTCAGTATTGGGTTGTCGGCAATGCCACGCTCATGTGCGAATTTTTCCGTGCATTTTGTTAATTCTGCAACTGTGTTTGACAAATCAACACTATCGCAACTCGAGTGGCAATTATTCAAATTTTCATCCTTTACCTGAATATAAAGTGAGTATTGGTTCGGTATATTTAATGGCAGGGTTGCATCAACGTGCGTAACTCTGTTTTTTTTTTATATTACTCCAAAATATATAATATTTTACATATAATATAAAAAAATATATAACCGAATATGCTAACAGGCCGTGGTATCATGTGCAGAATTCATGGTTACAGTAATTTCCGCCACAATGTACCTCAAGTGGGAACTAGCATATTGTACTATCTGCGTTCTACTATACACCTAGTACTTTCAGAGTATTTTTTCCAGATAGTATCGTTATTTCATGAATGGGTAAAAGATAAATTAAATTATATAGTTTGCATTAACTATTTTAAACGCACAGAATTGATTGAAACTCTGACTCTCTTGTTATTAGTCAGTAGATATTTAGCTTGAATAAATACTTATTGCATTTCAATATACAATGGCTTCTATAATTCGTTAATTAGGCAATATGAAAATTACCAAGTATCACAAAAAGCAAATGTTGTCAAAAACTCGATTCGATATCTTCAAATTCGTATTAAGGATGCACAACACATGCTCAGATGCATTCGTGCTTGCTTATTTCAGTTCAAAGGCCTATAAAGCAATATTGTTCTGAATATCCGCTTTTCATCAGGAAATGGAACGTGATCTCACTGCTAAGACATTTTTTTTTTCATAATTATAATAAAAAACAATTTTGTCCTACTTTATTTTTTATTGCTCGAAGACAAAATGCTATCTTGTATACTTCCATTGACTTTGACAAATTATTTGAGCAAAGGCAATTTTTGACACATGTGCTCAGAAAAATGTCTTATGTAATCTTTTATCACATTTGGTAATATTAATGACACACACTTGATACTTTTTTATAATTGTTTTCTTTTTTTTGATATAAGAAATGATTTGCGACGACTTTGACTAATAGAACTTGAGTAATTTATTCCTTTATAGATCTACATGATTACTCCCTTATCGATTATAATGATAAGGGGATTAATTGCTCACATGGTTCTTAAGGCCTTGGCTAGTGGAGTACACCCAGATGACTATTAAAGTCTTTGCTTTCAGTTGATGTTACTTCCATTTACCTTAAGTCTACTTTATTCTTGTGAAGTTGATTTCAAATTCATTTTGAAAGGTTTTATATGTTTGGTAGAGAAAGTAGCACTTCATTTTGTTTTTTTAAACAAGCATGTTTACATGTCTGTAAACCATATAATAGCTTATGTATAAGTAGAAAGAGCAGGAGCATTGTATTAATTATACGTCCATATTAAACAAGGAGGAAATAATCATAGGGCATCAACAATCGTCTGTATTCCTGTCGACATTGCCACGTTGAATCGGTGATCGACGAAACACTTGAACGAAGACGAAACACAAAAAAATATATGAGCACTCGGGCCCTTATGTCAATTTCTAATATCCATGTTTTGAATCGAGCTTCAATGATGCATTACACACGTACATACCATAGAAACTGCAGTACATATATGCGTGTCCGACTGTCTTGGAGGTGGCGAGAGGGACGCGTCGAATCTCAAGTCCAACTGGAACATGAAGACTGCAGCAGCCAGGGTCGAGACGGAGACGGTTAGCTGAGCACTAGCCACACCTATGCAAGTGGTGCTGCCGCATCTGCAAAGAACATTATTCTAGTTATTCTGGACATGTCACCTTAGGATCATCATCATCATCCTCCATCGATCATCATCGTCGTCCTCCGTGGCGCAGCGGTCAACACGCCTGCCTGCGACGTGGAGGCCCCGGGTTCGATCGCCGGCCAGGTCATGATGGTAAAACGATCTTTTCCTGATTGGCCTGGGTCTTGGATGTTTATCTATATATGTAGCTATTATAAATATAGTATCGTTGACTTAGTATCTCATAAGTAAGTACCACACAAGTCTCGAACTTACTTTGGGGCTAGCTCAATCTGTGTGATTTGTCCGTATATATTTATTATTTATTTATTTATAAACCTTTTTATCGTTCCAACAGCAACACCAGCCTCTCAAGTATGAGTGTGCGGATTCTATTCCAGGTCCGGCAAGTACCAATGTAGCTTTTCTAAAGTTATATGTACTTTCTAAGTAGGTATATCTTGGACACCAATGACTGAAGGTGAAGTAAAACATCTTGAGGAAACCTGGACTTTATAAGTCTGAAATCACCAACCCGAATTCAGCAAGCGTGGTAATCACCCCACTTGCTGAATTCGGGTTGGCGGATCACGCTCAATCCTTCTCTGTACGAGAGGAGACCTGTGCCAGGGACGATAAAAGGTTGATGATGACTGTTGGGTATAGGACTGATAAGTGTATGTTAGGGCCTCATACGAAGGCTCAGAGTCACACAAAGGGCAATGGAAAGAGCTATGCTAGGAGTTTCTCTGCGTGATCGAATCAGAAATGAGGAGATCCGTAGAAGAACCAAAGTCACCGACATAGCTCTGCGAGTCGCTAAACTTAAGTAGCAGTGGGCAGGGCACATTGCTCGTAGAACCGATGGCCGATGGGGCAGTAAGGTTCTGGAGTGGCGGCCACGTACTGGAAGACGCAGCGTAGGGAGGCCCCCAACAAGGTCGACCGATGTCCTGGTGAAGGTCGCGGGAAGCCGATGGATGCGGGCAACACAAGACCGGTCAGCGTGGAAAGCCTTGGGGGAGGCCTTTGCCCAGCAGTGGACATCTATAGGCTGAAGAAGAAGAAGAAGAAGAAACTTACGGTTCAGTCGTTATAGCGTGTAAGCGTAGCAAACAAACATATCCAAACTCAACTTTATAGTTATAATAATTTAGTTTGGATGGTCACGATTTTCAGCTCTTAATGTGAAATCGGGTTGTATCCTAAAAATAATTTGGTGTCCATCAGATAGATTTATAAAAAATATTGAATAAGTATTTTTTATTTTCTCTGTCATTCAAGTACATAGATATATTGATATGAAATGTCGCATGACGTCACGCCGTGGTACAAAATATACCACGGCGGGACGTAATTAGCCTCCACTCCGTAACTTTAATACGCTATATCTCAGTAGTTTTTGGTAATATCGACAAAATAAAAAATACGGGTCCTAATTTTTTTTATTATCTATAAGACGGGCTAATAATTTTTTTGATTTTCGTACCTTGGATACCTACATCCCTATTCTAAAATATTGTAGTCACGTCCGAACATGAAAAATAGGCGTATTGGCAAAACAATATTCGTTTGTTAGTTTTATAAAGTGGATTGTTATCGGCTATAAAAGCATTCCGTAGCGAATAGCATACATTTTGTTGGCAATACTCTGAGTGAGATTTTTCAGATTGTTAGAGATAAAAAATAAAACAGAATATGTGTTAACTGGATTAAAAAGATGGAGCGCACAAAAGGCGGGAGTTATTATGAGGAAATATGTGAAATGGAAATATATGAACACTGGTCCTTTGAAGCGTGAAAAAGTTGAACGAAAGGACCATCAGATAATGCCGGTTTTATTTTAGACCAATCGCGCGTGTAGATATGTATTGTTATCACAATTTGTACCTACCTCCCCCCTTATTTCTAAACGTTGCTTAAAGTTAACAAGTGATTAGCGATTCTTTAACCATACATTTTTGACCTTTTGACGTCACTTAACTTTTATCATCGCTTATCAAAAACACCACAGTGTTAGTAATCCAAAGCTAAGCTGATAAAGCTTCGGATGCAACTGGGATTAACGTTGAGATGATGATGACAGTTTTTGATGTTTAAATGTTTCAATTAATGTTTTATTTTTGGAAAGCTCTATTTGATTTTCTTTTAATGTTGAGCTAATAAAGTGGTCCTCCCAAGTGTATAATATTTTTTTTTTTTACCAAATTAGACTTCTGGTTTCTATTAACGAACTAAGCAGAATAACAGATAAATATAAGATTGAGATTTAATTATAATAAACTAAATACCTATTTTCTTATGTGATTCATTAGACAGAAACCCTAATTTAACCTTAATAAAATATAGAATTTTTGTAATTTTAATAAATTAATGAGTATGGAATAAATTTATTATTCCATTTCACAGGTTGAAATACTTATCTGAAGAAAAAGAAGAAGAAATGCATTCCCTCTACGGCCAGACTGTAATTATCCATACTTACTAATATTATAAATGCGAAAGTAACTCTGTCTGTCTGTCGGTCGGTCTGTCTGTCTGTCTGTCTGTTACGCTTTCCCGCTTAAATCTCTCAACCGATTTTGATGAAATTTGGCACAGACAATCTTTAGACCCTGAGAAAGAACATAGGCTACCTTTTATCCCGGAAAAATTTGATATTCCCGAGGGAAATCTAAAAAGCGCGATTGAGCCGAACTCCACGCGGGCGAAGCCGCGGGCGTAAAGCTAGTAATATTATAAAAGGCAGTGATGTGATTCGTTTACCATTATCGATAAAATGTCTATGTCATGTAGAGACGACAGCAGTTCAAGCTACTACAACCTGTCATATTTTTTATTACTCTAGGTTGATTGGGAATATTTGACAGTTTCGGGTAACTTGACCTGCTGTCGTCCGTACAAACATGTCAGATCATAACTTTATTTATGTTTTGAAACAAATAAATATTCTTATTCTTCTGGCATATTTCTGGAAATTTACGAATGCCAATTTCGTGACGAGTTTCGAAAGTTTCAAAATAGTATTTTGTAAATAAAACTCACTCAGCCGTTGTTTGCTGAACCTATTTTACAAACACAGGAGGGATACACCTATTTCGGTTTTGTTATTATGTAGCTACCTATGCACAGACGACAACACATCACGCTACTATAGTCTCAGATTTTTTATTAGATTTTCAACTTTATCGCTAAAGCATTAAGGCTCAAGGTTGATTGGGTATATATGCTAGTTTCGGATAGGTTGACCTGCTGTCGTTCGTACATTGTTTGATTTTATCAGCCCGCGTTCCCACTTCTGGGACTAGGCCGTCGCCATAATCTACCACATCTCGTCCAATTTAAAATTTTATTAGTAGGAAAGTGGCGTTACAAATTTTTTTTTTTCATAAAAGCGTTGCCTCACGCTAGGAATTCCTCCTGTATCGTGGGTTTATGTTATAAACATTAAAACTCACATACTTAAACAGCCAGATCCGGCTACCTGCAGGCCATGTAGGACCGATGCCCGATGGGGCCGACGGGTTCTCGAGTGGCGACCACGCACCGAAAGACGTAGCGTGGGTAGGCCCCCGACAAGGTAGACCGACGACCTGGTGAAGGTCGCGGGAAACCGCTGGATGCAGGAGGCGCAGGACCGGTTGTCATGGAGAACCTTGGGGGAGGCCTATGTCCAGCAGTGGACGTCTTTCGGCTGAAATGATGATGATGATGTGGGAATCGAACCCACTACACGCAGCGCAGTAATCGATATATTATTGGGATCGAAGTAAAATGAAGGAAGAAACAAAATACACTATTATATGCTCGTTAAGAGAAGACACGGAATTACATTACTTCCTGACCTCTGCCGGTTAAAATTTATACTTGTTACGAAAAACTCTTTTAATTTTATGAGTTTCCTTTTATTTCTTATAATTATAAACTAGTGCGTGGCCACCTGATGGTTAGCAGCGATGCTATTATTGATGACAAAAGCGTGCAAAAAAGAATACTGAGAGAATAGGAAGGAATACGGCAGTTAAGCGATGCAATGTCACGACTATCCAATAACACGACTAACAATGCTGCGCCAGAGGGAGATTGATCTGGAGACCCTTCACGACGAGACTCCCGACGCAACAACATTTGGCGCATCGTACCCGGCACACATCGCTCAACTATATAACTGCTCAGACCCGTCCTCCTTACGGCTTCACCAGAGATCATGCCGGAATATGACGAATCGCTTGGGGGCAAGATTTCGTCTGGTTTGTGGTAACTTTTGCAGGCAGCCGATGTTATGACCTATTTATAAGCTATAATCCATGGCATTCATAAACAACGTAGCTTCACCATTGGTAAAAGATGCAGAGATTATAAGGATAACAAAATATATAACATTAAAAATGTATATTTGTAAAACTCCTACTCACCCAATATTCATCAGCGACCTGACACAAAATATCAGCATTGACACATGGGCTCCTATAGCAGCCATCCACAACATGGTCAGAGGTACAGCTGCACAGGGCGAAGGTCCGAGGGCACGCCACGGAGCACCCCAGTTCCTGGTCGCTCTGGATCTTGCAGACACCCAACCACCGAAGCCGCGGCTGTAGTATATTGATGTGGCTGCAAATGAGGACTGATGTAAGTAATGTTAATAATCGCTGGACATGTGTAAAGATTAACTATATTTTTAATAGTTGGAATAAAAGTACCTTTTAAGGCAAAAGAAAGGACAATATTTTAAAACTAGATGAGCAAATACCAAACTCATCTAGTTTTTAAATTTTGTCATTTCTTTTGGCTCGAAAAGGTTTTTTTTTTTATAAATCCTAATCGACTACTCTGGTAAGAAACACCGGAATGAAGTCAGGGAACACATCAGATATCTCAGAGGTCGTTTTAAAGTCAATTCATAGTCTTGATACGTATTGCAGTTGTGTTGCGATGTGTACCGGATACGATGCACTAAATGTTGTTGTATCGGGAGTTTGTTCGTGGAGGGTCTCCAGATCAAACTCCCTCTGGTGCAGCATCGTTGGTCGTGTTGCTGGTTTTAACATTGCATTACCTAGCTCAACTGCCATCTTCCTTCCTATTCACCAAGTCTATTAAGTGAATAGACTTAATAAACTAGCGCGCTTTACCACCAACGATTGCATCACTGCTTACCACCAGGCGAGATTGCTGTCAAGCACTAGTTTATAATTTTAAAAAGAAAAAAATCTTCGCTACAGGTAGACCAAAATTATCAACATTTTGTATCCTACACGATAGTCAGTACCTATCTACAACGCCAAATGCAAACTTCGCATCACAATAGCGTTACGCAAAATCATGCAGTGGGATTCTGTAACCATATCGTCTCCCAAAGCTTAGGTGAATTGAGCATAGAGTAAGCTGTCATTCTCATCCTAGGATTTCACACTATTGACCGCTTACTTAAATTTTTCATGATGAGGTTTTTTTATGGAATCGATAGGCTGCATGAGGAGATCTGCAAAAGAACGAGAGTAACCGATATAGCCAAAAGAATTGCAACACTTAAGTGGCAGTGGCCGGGCACATGATACCTAATAGGACTGACAGGTTCTCGAGTGACGACCACGCACCGAAAGATACAGCGTGGGTAGGCCCCGGAAAAGTTAGTCCGATGACCTGGTGAAGGTCGCGGGAAACCGCTGGATGCGGGAGCCGCAGGACGGGTCGTCTTGGAGATCCTTGGGGGAGGCCTATGTCCAACGGGGGAGGCATATGTTGCCATCCAGCAGTGGACCTCTTTTAGCTGAAATGTTGTTAATGATGATGATGATGATAGGATCACACAAGCAGGGTTAATTAGCACATAAAACTGCACTATAGTAATCGTGGCAAGTATGGAACAGATTTCATAAAAAAAAAAATGTAGCAGCGTGATTTGATCTTGTTTCAGCTCCTAGTGTAAACGTGGATGCGATAAGATGGCCTGCAAAATTGTAATATACCTACTTATATTTTTTAATTCGCCGGTGGTGTCTGTATTTCGATTAAAGTGTCATTGGCTAGCTAAACAAATATGGCTTTACAAGATAAAAATCAGCAAAAATCATCATCATTATTTTATGAAATAGCCATTTAGTAGGAAAAAGGAGCAGCGGTGGCCTAGTGGTAACAGCCGCGACTTACAGGTTGTAGGTCGTAGGTTCGAACCCCATTAGGTGCTTTTTTTAACATTTCAAAATAAAGCTTTAATATGTGTTAATTATTTTATCACCACTGCTCTCAAAACGGTGAAGGAAAACATCATGAGGTAACCGGAATGTGCTAGAGGCAAAACTTCGAAGACATGTTGTAATGTTATGTACATATTCAGATATACTTACACTTATTATTTATACTCATATTCATACTTATATATGTATCATTCATTTCCACGGTCCATAATATGCATTCCATTATTATGAGGCTCTGTTTTGTTCATATTCCACTACACCAGGACTCATTTTTCTGTTCACAGACACAGTCCTCAATTTTAAGCCTAAGTTTCGGCGACTTAGTGACCCCTTAGCGTAGGAAGCCGTACCTATGCAGGACTGTATCACTTTTTCCTATCAAACACTGCACTTTTTAATTTAATACCATTTATATTTACATTGTTACAGAACATTTTCATTATTTTGACATTTTTTGACAACATTGTTGATGATGTATCTATGACAACCTTCTCATCAAAATTCTTGTTGGTCTGCTATTTTTATTTCATAATTGTTATTCGAATTCTTTTATGGTAAAATTATTTACCGTTCCTCGTCCATATTTTCGAATATTTTAAATTTCGACCTCCAACCGTTCTGCGAGGTTTATTTAGGAATCATCGCAGAGCAGTGGTCAGTCGAGCTCTGGCTTCCAAACAAGCCTCTTAAAAGTAGGTCTCCAGTAAACGTTGCCTCGAGAGCCCTTCTAGGGTTCTTCCTGCTGTGCCAGTCTCTATATAACTGGTGCGCCTGGAGCTGCCTGGCCCTTTGTCGCCGGAGCCTTCGACTGCTGCCGGCCTTGTGACGCCGGGGCAGTCCCTCTTCCGTAGCTGCCGCCGGTCCACCAGGGCCGCTCCTCTGTACCTGCCGCCGGTCCACCAGGGCCGTTCTTCCGTTGCTGCCGCCGGTCCACCAGGGCCGCTCCTCTGTAGCTGCCGCCGGTCTACCAGGGCCGCTCTTCTGTAGCTGACGCCGGTCCACCAGGGCCGCTCCTCCGTAGCTGCCGCCGGTCCACCAGGGCCGCTCCTCTGCAACTGCCGCCGGTCCACCAGGGCCGCTCGTCCGTTGCTGTCGCCGGTCCACCAGGGCCGCTCGTCCGTTGCTGTCGCCGGTCCACCAGGGCCGCTCGTCCGTTGCTGTCGCCGGTCCACCAGGGCCGCTCGTCCGTTGCTGTCGCCGGTCCACCGGGGCCGCTCGTCCGTTGCTGTCGCCGGTCCACCAGGGCCGCTCGTCTGTTGCTGTCGCCGGTCCGCCAGGGCCGCTCGTCTGTTGCTGTCGCCGGTCCGCCAGGGCCGCTTCTCCGTAACTGCCGCCGGTCCACCAGGGGCCGCCCTTCACCATCACCCATCAATCATTCATCTACATTATTCATCTACATTATTCATTTTTATACTTCCATCTTGTCTTTTCTGTATACTTAATAAATACTGTCTCCCTCTAAAGTCTTTTCTTGTCGTTACACGACAGTTTGGCGCCCAACGAAAATTTCTTGCACCCCCTTAATTTCCTAAATTCAAAAGAAACACTTCGTCTAGTGTCGTACATTCTCAGCTCTTTGGTTAAATATTTTGGCTATTCTATCCCTTTCATTTTCTCTTAACACACACACATAACTCATTCACTCATATATACTTACTACACCTAACTTAATTTTTTTTCCCTAACAGGAAAACAAGGTATACTTTTACATACTTCAACTAGCTTTTTTTTTTTTTTTTTTCTAACTTACACTTAAATATGTCTCGTCCAATCAAATTTGAACTCTTAAATAAAAACGATCTTGAATATGAGGTTACAATTAGACTGGAGGAACCAGCAAAAACTCTTATGTTATTAAAGAAGCAGATACTTCTGCTAGCTCCCACTACACCATCGGAAGATATTTTAACTTCGAAACTTTCGATTCTTTGAAAAACGATTCTTATTAATGTCAATTACTTTATCTACTAATTATTTATGTAAATATTACTTCATTCTTTTGTTTACAGCTGCACATTCTATATTATATATTAACATCACTCACTACACAAACATTACATTTGCTCGACCCTACTCTTCAGTCTCACTCTTCTACCCTACGGAGCGGATTGCAACTCATTAAATAAGCCTATGCAGGAGCGGTTGGTTACTCCTAAAATAAGCCTAAACCAAATTCTCTCTTTCGCTCTTCTAGGAGCTTAAATTTCTACTTACATTATCTAATGTTTCCTTTTCTTTTTCCTTCCAGTCTGGAGCGGCTGACAACTCCAAAAATAAGCCTTGTCGTCATTCTAAAACACACTTCTATGAGTGGCAGTCATCAACTGTGAACTCCACCCATACCTGTATGAAGAGGATTGCTTGAAAGAGATAGGTGGTATGAATGGGTGAATGGAGATGGATGAGTGTGTGAAGTGTTGTTTTACAGTCCCTACTTGAAATCTTATTAGAAAATTTTCTACAGTTGAAAATTTTTCCAGGGTCGGGGGGAAAATGTAATGTTATGTACATATTCAGCTATACTTACACTTATTATTTATACTCATATTCATACTTATATATGTATCATTCATTTCCACGGTCCATAATATGCATTCCATTATTATGAGGCTCTGTTTTGTTCATATTCCACTACACCAGGACTCATTTTTCTGTCCACAGACACAGTCCTCAATTTTAAGCCTAAGTTTCGGCGACTTAGTGACCCCTTAGCGTAGGAAGCCGTACCTATGCAGGACTGTATCACTTTTTCCTATCAAACACTGCACTTTTTAATTTAATACCATTTATATTTACATTGTTACAGAACATTTCATTATTTTGACATTTTTTGACAACATTGTTGATGATGTATCTATGACAACCTTCTCATCAAAATTCTTGTTGGTCTGCTATTTTTATTTCATAATTGTTATTCGAATTCTTTTATGGTAAAATTATTTACCGTTCCTCGTCCATATTTTCGAATATTTTAAATTTCGACCTCCAACCGTTCTGCGAGGTTTCTTTAGGAATCATCGCAGAGCAGTGGTCAGTCGAGCTCTGGCTTTCAAACAAGCCACATATAAGTAGGTCTCTACTGAACGCTGCCTCGAGAGCCCTTTCCAGGGTAATTACCTGCTGCGCTAGTCACAATATAACTGGTGCGCCTGGAGCTGCCTGGCCCTTTGCCGCCGGAGCCCTCGACTGCTGCCGGCCTTGTGACGCCGGGGCAGTCCCTCTTCTGTAGCTGCCGCCGGTCTACCAGGGCCGTTCTTCTGTAGCTGCCGCCGGTCTACCAGGGCCGTTCTTCTGTAGCTGCCGCCGGTCTACCAGGGCCGTTCTTCTGTAGCTGACGCCGGTCCACCAGGGCCGCTCCTCCGTAGCTGCCGCCGGTCCACCAGGGCCGCTCCTCTGCAGCTGCCGCCGGTCCACCAGGGCCGCTCCTCTGCAGCTGCCGCCGGTCCACCAGGGCCGCTCGTCCGTTGCTGTCGCCGGTCCACCAGGGCCGCTCGTCCGTTGCTGTCGCCGGTCCACCAAGGCCGCTCGTCCGTTGCTGTCGCCGGTCCACCAGGGCCGCTCGTCCGTTGCTGTCGCCGGTCCACCAGGGCCGCTCGTCCGTTGCTGTCGCCGGTCCACCAGGGCCGCTCGTCCGTTGCTGTCGCCGGTCCACCAGGGCCGCTCGTCTGCTGCTGTCGCCGGTCCGCCAGGGCCGCTCGTCTGTTGCTGTCGCCGGTCCGCCAGGGCCGCTTCTCCGTAACTGCCGCCGGTCCACCAGGGGCCGCCCTTCACCATCACCCATCGATCATTCATCTACATTATTCATTTTTATACTTCCATCTTGTCTTTTCTGTATACTTAATAAATACTGTCTCCCTCTAAAGTCTTTTCTTGTCGTTACACGACAATGTGACATCTGCCAACCCACACTAGGCGTGCGTGGTAAAACCCGCACTGGACGTGCGTGGTAGAACCCGCACTGGGCGTGCGTGGTAGAACCCGCACTGGACGTGCGTGGTAGAACCCGCACTGGGCGTGCGTGGTAGAACCCGCACTGGACGTGCGTGGTAGAACTCGCACTGGGCGTGCGTGGTAGAACCCGCACTGGGCGTGCGTGGTAGAACCCGCACTGGGCGTGCGTGGTAGAACCCGCACTGGGCGTGCGTGGTAGAACCCGCACTAGGCGTGCCTGGTAGAATACGGCCCATTCCCTTTCACCGAAAGGAGGCCTGTGTCCCAGGAGTGGAACCTAAATACGCTGATTACGATGATGAGGGTAACGGAAAGTTAGAGAGAAGAATTTTATGATTATAATTTTACTAGCTGACCCGTGTGAAAAATTCGCACTATACTAATTAGAATTTTTAAGTCGTTTTTAAAAATTAACAGTGAAGCGGAATAATTTGAAAATAGTATTCCATGGTACCAGAGACGAATATCTGTCGATTGGTGGGTCGGACGTTCAGATTGGTTCGATAGAAAGAGAGAAAAAGGGAGAAAACGGTTTCAGACCCTAGGAGAAATAATATATGTTGATAAATAAATATTTGTTCAGGCCGAAAATCATATTTAGATCAACATAAAAATCATATTTACATCAAAATACTGAACTGGAAATTAGAAAAAAAAAAGATTTGAGATTTGAATTTCGCTGGATACGATTTCAAAGGGAAGTATCAAAACAAAATCAAATGAAAATACGATTACATGTCTTTTGCGACCTAAAATCCAATAAGGTTTATGTATATGATCAGTATTCTCAAGAGAATACTGATCATATACGATACCATACGATACCACACATACGATATCATATGATTTTAAAAGTTTATCTCAAGAGATAAACTTTTAAAATCAATGCTAAATTATGGCTGGCTATAAATTTTTCGATAGGTATTAAAAATGAGAATTTCCAACAAACAACTCAGATTCAACGCTTGAGTAGCAGATTCGCTAATTACCAATAATAAATACCATCTGCCTCACTTTGAAAATAAATTAATGTCGTTATTCAAACTAAACTCCTTTTTGATGCGTTTAAATTTTGTGGGATTTAATATTTTTTATTGGTTTTGGGTTGAGAGCATGAATAAGTATACTGTTACTGCATCACATCACTGCTGGGCAAACGACTCTCCCACAGAAATATTACTATTGTTGTTTTATTATGGCGCGGTTGGCGCAGTGGTTAAGCTATGGGGTGCGTGGTAGGAAACCTCAAGTGCTCGGTGGCTGCTGGTCCTCTTGCTTCCCTGAGGACGAGCAGACACTGGGCCGGTGCACCCTGGGCGCAGGCAACAATCCGGTAAGAGGATTGTTGTCCGCGGCGAATTTCTGCCGGAGTGGAGGAGTCGCTCCCTTGGGCTCTCTATCTGCGCTCTGCAGCTGCAGAGTGCATGAATAGGGTGCGAGGTGGGGTAGACCGCGGGCTGTTTTTACAGTCAGCGGTCTAGCCCCAGAGATCTCCGCTCCTACTAGATGGATTCGAGGCACAGACGCGCGCGAGTGTCGGCGCGCCCCTCAGAGGTTATGCACGGTGTAGTTAAACACCTCACTACCCCGTGCAGGAGACGAGGCCAGGACAAACCGGGCCAGTACGAGAGTGTGGGGCCGTGGAAGAATCTGGATTCCCGTGGCCCCGCGTGGACGTGAGAGAAGAGACACCGGGGTGGTCTTTAGTCAGTAGGAGTCTGACAGACCCCGTCGCCCACCCTAGGGCGGCGGACATCCATGAGGATTTTCCACACCGGATCAAAAAAAAAAAAAGTGGTTAAGCTATTAGACTGTTGCGCTGCGTGTCGCGGGTTCGATTCTCGCACGGAACAAATATTTGTGTGACCTACAAGTAGTTGTTCCGGGCTTGGTTGTTTGTGTGAGTTCATATGTTGGTAAACGCACCCACGAACCAGGAGAAATTTCTAGAGTGGGGCAAAGTTTTTTTTTAATTTGTAGCCCATACCCATGATTTCAGCTCATTTGATCCAGGGCTTAAGTGGACCACGGGTCATATTTTGTTGAAACGCTTATTAAATGAATAAATTAACTCATCTTGAATTGTAAAAGCGTGGATCGCATTTATAATTAATTTATAAAACTCTCCACGCTCTGTATTTTTTTAAACTTCATATTTTTATTCCCGTTATTATGAGATTACTAGGTGCGCCCTGCGGTTTCACCCATGTAAGTGTCGATCCGTGAGAATATCTGGATGACCGATGGGGTAGAAATGCTTTTGAATGGCGACCACGTATCGGCAAGTGCAGCGTCGGACGCCCACAGGCTAGGTGGTCGGATGATCTGACCAAAATCGCAGGGAAGCGCTGGATGCAGGCTGCATCCAACCGTTCTTTTTGGAAATCCTTGGGGGAGGCCTATGTCTAGCAGTGGACTTCATGTGCCTGAGATGATGATGATGATCTGAATAAAAAGTATCCTATGTATTATTCCTGGTTATAAACCATCTGTGTTTCAAATTTCATCAAAATTCGTTCAGTAATTTTTGCGTGAAAGAGTAACAAACATCTATTCAAACATTCTCACAAACTTTCGCTTTTATATCATTAGTATAATGACCACACTGGTCTATTGGTTCTGGATGGGAAACCATCAAATGACCTCTCGCACTCTGGGCGGAGCGGAAGGGCATGTCAGACTATTACTGACTAAAACCCAACCGTGTTTCTTCACTTGCCTGTGCGTCAAGGCCACGGTTTTGTTTTAATACTACGTTTGCCTCAGGTGGTTCGTGGATGGCCGTGCCGATTTCCATCTTAACATACAAAGACTCCTCCGTGCCTCGGAAAACACCCTATGCCGTTGGTCCTGGCTGCATTTGTAGATCTTTTATTGTCGTTAGGTGATCCGATAGAGGACCAAAGTCACCGACATAGCTGAGAGGATTAGCAAGCTCCAGTGGCAATAGGCTGGTCACATATGCCGCAGGGCCGACAACCGTTGGGGTAAACGAGTCCTCGAGTGGAGACCGCATCTCGGCAAACATAACGTAGGACGCCCTTGGGCGAGATGGAGCGACGACACCAAAAAGGTGGCTGGAAGTGCCTGGCGGAGAACTTCTCAGGGTCAAGCTTGTGGGTGTGCCATGGAAGAGGCCTATGTCCATCAGTGGACGAGGTCTAGCAGTGGACGAGAAGAGGCTGATGATGATGATGATGATTTTCGTTATCCAAATTTCGTCATCCTCGTCGTATGTTGTCTTCATGAAGGGGTTTTGTATTATCCAGTTACTGAGTTATGATGGTCAGATAGGTAGTCGCTTTATGTAATACTGGTACTCAGCTGTATCCGGTCAGACTGGAAGCTGACCGCAACATAGTTGGGAAAAAGCTAGGTAGATGATGAGTTTAGAGAACCAAAGAGACTGCACGGTTAGCGCTGTTGATAAGCGGGGTTCGATCCCTGCACGGAAAAAATATTTGTATGACCTACAAGTAGTTGTTCCGGGTCTGGCTGTTTGTGTATGTAAGTTTATATGTTTGTAAACGCACCCACGATACAGGAGAAATTCCTAGTGTGGGACAACGTTTTATTAATAAAAAAAGAAGAGATCCATAGAAGTTGCTAATTTTTAATTATCATCATCATCATCATCATCCCAGCGTTAATCCCAGTCGCATCCGAAGCCTTTTTCAGCTTTGGAGTCTGGGGTCCGCTTTACCAGTCCATCTGCTGCTATGGCTAAACTTCGACATTTTCCGTGAAGCGACTGCCGTCTGAACTCCACAACCCGAAGGCGACATCGAAGCATTGCAGTTAGACCAATTGTTGGAACTTTTGAGGGCTCCAACAACCCGTAACGACTGCCACTAGATGTTCGTATGGCAACCGGGACCAACGGCTTAACGTGCTATCCGAGGCACGACCAGACCAGTGCAAATATTCATATTCATGCATACAAGTACTTGCACTATGCGGGGATCGAACCCGCGCCACCTTGCGCAGCGGCCGCGTCCGCTACCGCTACGCCACGGAGGCTGCTAGTTTCTTAAGCCTATTCACTCAAAAAAACTAAGTGTAAAACTAAGTAATTATCATCATCATCAACCTTTTTTTATCTTCCCACTGCTGGGCACAGGTCTCCACTCATACAGAGAAGGATTGAGCGTAAGCACCACGCTTGCTCAATGCGGGTTGGCTATTTCAGACTTGTCCAGGTTTCCTCAAGATGTTTTCTTTCTTACCTTTTTATCAGTCATTAGTGTCAAAGACATACTTATAACTTAGAAAGTACATATAACTTAGAGAAGTTACATTGGTACTTGCCGGACCTGTAATCGAACCCGTACACTCATACTTGAGAGGCTGGTGTTTTAACCATTAGGCCACCACGACTGCCGAAGTTTTTAATTATGTGTCATAACTAATCTAATAAACAGTATGTTAAATAAAAGAGGGCGTTCCCTTAAACTCGTTAATATATATCATTAATAGATTAAAATAAAATTATCAGCATAGAAAAATAAGCATAAAAAATCCGAATAAAAAAAAATTCTAATTGGAAATAAATTTGAAACCTCCTGTTTTAAATCAAAATAGTAGTCGTCATGTATAAATAAATTGCGACGTTGCCATCTTTCATGTTCGCGTGTACAGTGTGTTTCTTTTACATGTCAATTTAAAAATTTTATTGAATATTTTCATATTGAAAAAATTTTAAAACATTTTGTTTTCGAATGGAAATATTTTTTTTTAGCATGTATGTATGCTATACTATTTCGGGTTAACGGGAACGCCCTCTGTTAGTTAACATACTGTATAAAATTCTCGTGTCGCGGTGTTTGTGGTTAAACTCCTTCGAAACGGCTTTCCCGATTCTCATGAAATTTTGTGTGCATATTGGGTAGGTCTGAGAATCGGACAACATCCATTTTTTATCCCCCTAAATGTTAAGGGTAATCCACCCCTACATTTTTTTAATATAGATCTATATCGCCCTTTATAGCACATGATTTAAATAAATAGTTTCGTCGCATTCGCGGCGGTACCAGCCGGATGGGCGGCGGGCCGCTATGTTTTTTATACAACATTAACAGTTTTCTTTGTAATGTATTTAGTATCAGCATTGCACCCGTGCGAAGCCGGGCGGGTCGCTAGTTTATTTATATTAAAATAATTAAGTCTTTGATTAGCGTATGTCTAGGTAATTAATTGTAAAAATAAAAACGGACTACTACTACTACTACGGGCTACTTTTTTCTCAACGGGATATTTCCCGTTGAGACAAAAGTATCTAATTTTTTCTACATATTTTATTAACGAAACGGATATGGTCACAAAACTTTGCTTTATCCCTCCCTGAAGGGAACAGAAGCTTCCTATTTCATGACGCTTCGTGAATACTAAAACTTTATTCATAATTAAAAAACGAAAATATTTGTCCGCTAAATTCTAGACATTACCTAACATTGATGCTCACATGAAGCTTCGCGAAACAAAGGAATCTTTTAACAGAATTTTTAATTTTTTTATAGAAAAGGACTGGATCAAAATGTTCAGTTTATAGGACGTAATTATAATACATATTTTTTTAAATAATAAATTATAGTTTTTAGTGATGATTCGTAATTAAAAGTTTATCGAAATAAAGTAAGCATTAGCTATTACTAGTATTAACTATACTCTTACCTAGACATTAACATTATACCTTGAGCTTAACAAAAAAGGCAAAGTGGTCATATTTTTATTACTTATAGAAATAGAGATAAATAAGTAACATTATTTAGCTTACAGAAGAAAGAAGAAGGAGATGTTTCTATTTTACGTATATTTCGTTACTTTAGCATTAAGCTTTATTTTAATTAAGGTAATTTAGTATTAACGTCGCTAATAACTCCAGAAGAATATAAAGAAAACTGGAAAAGTATGCGGTAAATGATTCCCGCGTAATAAAAAAACAAAGATAATATAAAAGAAATTGAGGGCAATTTTTTTCAACACCAGACAATACAGACGGGCAGGAAATGGTTTAGGATAAAAAAGTAAAATCTATCAGGCGTAATTTTTTTTAGAACGATTGACGAATCAATACTAAAAGGAATAGAAATAATAATGTTCAAAGCTTTAAGATAAAACTGCTCATTAAAATAAAATCCTCATGTCATTTACATAATGGTCCTAAAAAGTTCTTGCTTAAAATACATACATGCGGTTTATGTTAACAAAAGGGCTGGTTTATCTTACGCCACATTTCGTCCTTTACATAATGTTAACTACGCCATTTCGTCGGAGTAATGATGTGTCAAGTACTGCTGTGCACTTTAACGTAAGTACGGTATCAGACATTTGTTTATTCAAAAGATTTACATACCTAATTAATTACAGAGAAAATTTAATATTGTCACTTAAAAATACTTGTTGGTCTCCAAAGCATAGAGCACAGGCGTAGAGTAGCCAGCCTTTCGGTGTTCTATAGGATGCATTTCGGGGAGTGTGCGAGGGAATTGCATGATTTAATTCCCCCATCTCTGTTCCACCAGCGGACGACCCGTCGTACGGCTGATTTCCACCCTTACGTTGTTAACACCACTACGATCCGGACGAAGCGTTTCGCCTCCTCCTTTATACCGCGTACATCGAGGGACGGTGTTTCCGTCGGACTACAATTTGAGTGTCTTCAAGGCTAGAGTGAATAGGCTCTTAATAAACTAGTGCGCTTTACCATCAACGATTGCGTCACTGCTTACCATCAGGCAGGATTGCGGTCAAGCGCTGGTTTATCCATACTAATATTATAAATGCGAAAGTAACTCTGTCTGTCTGTCTGTCTGTCTGTTACGCTTTCCCGCTTAAACCTCTCAACCGATTTTGATGAAATTTGGCACAGACAATCTTTAGACCCCGAGAAAGAACATAGGCTACCTTTTATCCCGGAAAAATTTGATGTTCCCGAGGGAAACCTAAAAAGCGCGATATAACCGACCTCCACGCGGGCGAAGCCGCGGGCGGAAAGCTAGTAATATATAAAACAAAAAAAAAAACTTAGCGCCGATTGGTGAAGTAGACCGGTACCTTGGATTTATCAGTAAGTTGCGTGTTCAAATCACGTCCGGGGCATCAGTTTAGAGGTATGAGGAGCAGGATGTAAAGTTTATTAATCTGTGGGCGGATTTCACAAAAGTTGTCTGCAGGAAAATTGCGTGTCCTACGACTTCTAGCTTGTTTATCAATAACGCATTTCTTCAAAACATATGGTTTTGTTTATATTGAAACGACTTATAATAAACTAATGAAAAAATACATTTATAATAAGTGCAACATGAAAATCAGATAGAAATTCATTCAATAAAAAATAAAAACGTGCTAAATTTCGCGTGTCCACGCCCCATTATTGGAATTCAAAATGATTTTTTTAAATGTTTTCCTTCTTTTTGATATTGGTACGATTGTTATTTTAGAAGATTATTCTTCCAAGATATTAAATTAAACTTAATGGAAGGTGATTCAAAGTTTAAAATTAAAATAAAACACAATATTTGTTTTCTCTAAAATTCGGTCGCGCGGAAATTCCGTAATACGTCACACTACTTGTTTGGTCAAGTTGGAATGAAAAACAACTAAAATTAGGATATTTTTATACAAATAATAACATTTTAAGTCCATAGACAGCTGCCAAATTTATTTTTAACAACAGTTTCAAGAAATACTGAGCGAAGCCGTCGCTCCGTCACGTGGCACAAATTGTGATTCAATTACGAACGGCTGTTTTCGAAGGTAGTATTCCTGTTTTAAGTTGTTTTTTTGCAAGTTACATTTTAGATGTTTTATTATACTATAACTATGTAGTATGAGTAGAATATTCAAATTTTCTTTATATAAGGAGTAATTTTCATTTGATTCCCAACCGGTAGACTTACGTCACATCCTTTACGTAACGTATTGTACAAAGGATCGCAAAATGTGACGTAATGGAATTCATAGGCAGTATGTACAATGACTGCACATTTAACAGGTGAATATATCTAACCTGATTTTTATGAAAGTTGGTATAGTCGTCGAAACGTTTTTTTTCTAAATCCTTTTATAAATAATTATGCCTGTCAACCCTTGCTATGCTTGTCAAACCTTTCATACCCTATAAGTTATGTTACTATAAGTACCTATAAATGCAAAAACTTGAGACCCTGTACATTTGTTTCATACATTAAGTTTTTTATACTTCATCTACAGATATTAATTTATTTACATTATTATATATCTGAAAAATGGCGTTGACTGCTGCCGAGCGAGCTACAACATACAGAGGAAAAATTAACAAAACCCGGAAAAATATGAGCTACTACTCGCGCAAGTTAACTGTGCACCTCGCTGGAATGCAGTAAATATGTATCAATTTAATTGCAACATGTCATGAGTAAAATGACCTAGTATTATAACTCTTTATCATCAAAACGCCCTTTTATTGACATATAAATGATTGAGCTATTTTAATTTTTGGTACTGCCTCAAGATGTTGTATTTTCATATTTAGAGATTTTAAAGTTATTATGACGTAAACTAAGCTTTATATTTCCTATACGTCACATCTCATTCCATTAACGTAACGTGTCCTACTTTGGCTGTGCTATTTAAACTGATTATTTCCAAATAAATCTAGGCAAATATGTGCCTCTAGGTTAATCAAAAAGGAATATTTTGGCACCTGTTTGATTTTTTAAAATAAATATATCATTATACACGCAATGAAGCGCACCAAAGTAATTAATGTGCAGTACAAAGTACCAAAAAGTGACGTAATGTTGTTTATTGATGCAAATTAGATTAATAGAAGTAGTTTAAGTGAATGTAATAAATACCTCTATCGTAGGACTGATTGCAATAAACATTCGATTTGCAATATGCTGTTATCAATATTACAGGCTAGTTTTATTTTATAGTAAAGTTTATTTAGTGACGTAATGGAACTCTTCATGGCCTAAGTACCTACACATTGAGCTTCAATTAACGTGAAAAATAGTGAATATTCAATGTAAAAAGTAATATTTATTAAAGTAATAGTTATTAATGAATGAAATAAAACACACTTAACCTTAAACTAAATACTTTTAAAATAGTGGAATTCCATTACGTATCGTACAACTTTTCTGAAATCCGCCCCTGTACAAATATATAAAGTTGAAGAGTTTGTTTGTTTGTTTGAACGCGCTAATCTCAAAAACTATTGGTTCGATTTGAAAAAATATTTTTGCGTTGGATAGCTCATTAATCCAGGAAGGCTTTAGGCTATATAATATCACGCTGCGACCAATAGGAGCGGAGCATAACTAACTCTACGCGAACGAAGTCGCTGGCGGCCGTACCTAGTACTCATATATAAAGCTGAAGAGTTTGTTTGTTTGAACGCCCTAATCTCAGGAACTACTAGTCCGATTAGAAAAATTTGCTATATATTTTTTTATTTGTTGGATAGTCCATTAATCCAGGAAGGTTATAGGCTATATAACATCACGCACCGACCATTAGGAGCGGAGTATATAATAAACATATCGAAACTTACGCGGGTGAAACCGCAAGACGCAGCTAGTCTTCTATAGAAAAGGAAGGGGTGGAAGGAAGGTAGGTGTGTCTGGGGGGTACTTTTTCGACGGTTAAGGTTGGCCAAGTTGTTTTTTTTTTTTTTTTAATAGTTATTAACTAGTGCTTGACTGCAATCCCGCCTGATGGTAAGCAGTGATGCAATCGTTGATGGTAAAGCGCACTAGTTTATTAAGCCTATTCACTCAAAAAAACTCAGTGAATAGGAAGGAAGACGGCAGTTGAGCGAGGTGATACAATGTTTAACCCAACATGCACACGACCAACGATGCTGCGCCAGAGGATGATCTGGAGACCCTCCACGACCAAACTCCCGACACAACAACACTAGGCACATCGTACCCGGCACACATCGCAACACAACTGCTCAGACCCGTCCACCGTGCGGCTTCACCAGACAACGTTATTTTTTTTTATACGAAACCTGAATATAACTTGGTCAAAAGAAACAACTGAATCAATTCCAATAATTTTTACACCATGTTTTATTTTTCCCATATACACCGTGTAACATAAAGGGTATATACATAACAAAGGCATGGCATCTTTACATCATATCAAACGATATTGGAAGGGCTTTTTAATCCTATCTCTTTATGTTAGGAAGTTATGAGGAAAAACACCGCCTGTGATAGGCTACTATCATACTAGTCGCACAGAGATATTGAAGACATTTATCGGATTTTGGCAAGTAACGTGACGGGTAGGTAACGAGTAGTTATTAACGTATGTAGTGTGCTGCCACGTTTGTTATGATTTGATCTTAAGAAACACACGAAACCGAAAACTTGGTACCAATTTTTTGGGTATTTTATTTTGAAAACCTTTCCGATATCGTTTGATATCATCTAAAGATGCCATGCCTTTGTTATGTAGCCCTTGGTATGTATATACCCATTTTGTTACACGTTGTATATTTAAAAGATGTTGCATTGTGGTTACTGAGCACATAATACAGTTCACAGCGGATCATAGTGTCCTAGGGCCCCGCCGCGCCGCACCGTTGCAGGCGCGAGCGGGCGAGCGGCGTGTTGACTAAATTTTATTAGTGACAACCAGATAACATAACAAACTCATAACTTTGTGATTTTTCATGATAGATTTTTGAAATTTTGTGCATACATTTTTTTCATAAAAATACTAAACACGTGTTTCGTGTTTCGCATAATATATAAAAAATAACGTCGCATATATACAACTTGCCTAACCTCAATTAGCGTTATTCACTGTTGTCAGCTTGCGAGGTGCAGAATTTGCATGGCTTCAGTATGACACGTTGTTTGTATGTGGAGTTGTATATACTGCTGCAAATTTTAAGGAGGTATCAAAATAGAAAATTTTTGTATGCACATAAATAAAAACTTAACATAGATTTACACTTACTTACACAATATTGTGGTCACATCATTTCAATAATCATATAAATAAGCTTAAAATTAATTGTCGCGCCCATATAGTACATACATACGACGTCTCAGCTGCGTTGTATACGTATCGTCACTGCGGGTAGGTGTGCAAAATCATGCACACTAACTCTCTCTAATCACCCTCTGATTAGAGAGAGTTAGTGTGCATGATGCAAAAGAATAGTATAGAATAATACTCTTTGTAATGTATACCTTATATATTACAGAACATAAGTATAAAGGTTTTATACAGGCTGACACAATGGGCGGTTTTATTGCTAAGAGCGCAAAGTAATACATGTTTTCTAAAGCCCATTAAGGGCCAAGTACCGTGAAGCAGTGTTGTTACAGTATTTTTGGTTCCACAATCTGATCAAAGCGTTGTTAAGTAAGCGTGAGAAAGTCATGACTCGTGTCTTATTCACTAAATTTAGGTAAATATAGGTATACTAATACATTTTAAGTCAGTAAGAGTCTGATAGACACCGCCGCCCACCCCAGGGCGGTGGACATCCATGAGGAGTTTCAGCCCCGAGGAAAAAAAATATATATAAATAAATAAATATATATACTGACAAATCACATAGATTGAGTTAGCCCCAAAGTAAGTTCGAGACTTGTGTTATGGGATACTAACTCAACGATAATATATTTATATTAGATACAATATAGATAAACGGACGTAGCGGTAGCGAACGCGGCCGCTGCGCAAGGAGGCGCGGGTTCGATCCCCGCGCAGTGCTAATATTTGTATGCATGAATATGAATATTTGTACTGGTCTGGTCGTGCCTCGGAAAGCACGTTAAGCCGTTGGTCCCGGTTGCCATACGAACATCTAATGGCAGTCGTTACGGGTTGTTGGAGCCCTCAAAAATCCAACAATTGGTCTAGCTGCAATGCTTCGATATCGCCTTCGGGTTGTGGAGGTCAGACGGCAGTCGTTTCACGGAAAATGTCAAAGTTTCGCCAAAAATCAGCAGTTAGACTGGTTAAAGCGGACCCCAGACTCCAGAGCTAGAAAAGGCTTCGGATGCGACTGGGATTAACGCTGAGATGATGATGATGATGATAGATAAACATCCAAGACCCAGGACAATCAGGAAAAGATCGTTTTCCATCATGACCTGGCCGGGGATCGAACCCGGGGCCTACAAGTCGCTACTAATACCTATATTAGTAATAGTAATGCATTATTGTAAAGTTTGTTTCTTACCTTGTCAGATAAATAGAAATGCAATGATTTTAAATCCATTCATCCAGAAAAGAACAATAACTATCGACGGTTATAATTGCTTTCACACGCAAGATGGAGCTCAGTGTCTTTCGAATCATGACGGAAATAATTATCAACTTTCTTTTTAAGCAGAATTCTATCAAAAAGTATTAGGATTAAGAAGGAGCATGAAAATATGATAGTATTTCAAGCATTTCTCATCATTCATCATCATTTCAGCCGAAAGACGTCCACTGCTGGACATAGGCCTCCGCAGCGGTTTTCCGCGACCTTCACCAGGTCGTCGGTCCACCTTGTCGGGAGCCTAAACACGCTACGTCTTCCGGTGCGTGGTCGCCACTCGAGAACCCGTCGGCCCCATCGGGCATCGGTCCTACGGGCAATGTGTCCAGCCCACTGCCACTTTAGTGTTGCACACATAGTTCATAATAAAATAAAAACAAATAAAATAATAAGAATATATATATATATATATATATATAAAAATCGTTTATTTGCACCTTAAGACGCTGTGAATAGCAAACTTTTAGGTATTTGAGGGGGTGAAGCAGACGAAGTGGGACACGACTAGCCCCGCCCACTGCGGGGCGCGGGGCGCTCCGCGCGAGTACATCGATGCGTGAGGTGAGGCGTCGTGCATCGAGAAATACGCACGTTCTATTAAATCTATACCAACCATTCTCTATTCCATCTACATTTAGAACCGTAATTTCACAACCCAACCGCGAGGTACGGTTGGCTCTGTTCGTCACAGTCCCGGTTCGCATTAGACGAGCAGCAGGTTCGAATCCCACATCCGTTCACTTTACCTTGCGATTTTCGAAAATGTATATTTTATACATATTTTCATTTTTTATTATTACTTTTGTTTTCTTTTTTATTTTTATAATGTTCTTTGTCCGTTCTGCTTAAATTTTTTGTGTTATGTCCTTTTTTCATGAAACTGTTAGAAATATATCATTTCTAGAAATTACTATTTATAAACAGCTGTTTAGAGTAACTGTTAAAAAAAATGCATTTTCGGATATTTAAAAAAATAAAAGATTTTTTCTTCAAAACTGCAACTCTTATCGAAGTCGGGTTTGTACGAGTGCTTAGAATAACACAACACAAAAAGATTGATATAGATGGAGGCACTAAAATAAAAGATTTTTTCTTCAAAACTGCAACTCTTATCGAAGTCGGGTTTGTACGAGTGCTTAGAATAACACAACACAAAAAGATTGATATAGATGGAGGCACTTGGAGGAGGCCTATTAATACTGAAAGGGGCCATGAATAATGCAACAAAATGAAATCTAAATTTACTGTTTTGAACTATTATCAAATCAACTGTTATTTTTATTGTTTTTCTTTTCTATTCCATCTACATTTAGAAGGGTAATTTCACAACCCAACCCCGAGGTACGGTTGGCTCTGTTCGTCACAGTCCCGGTTCGCATTAGACGAGCACCAGGATCGAATCCGACTTTACCTTGCGATTTTCGAAAATGTGTACTTTATACATATTTTCATTTTTTATTATTTTTTTTGTTTTCTTTTTTATTTTTATAATGCGCTTTGTCCGTTCTGCTTAAATTTTTTGTGTTATGTCCTTTTTTCATGAAACTGTTAGAAATATATCATTTCTAGAAATTACTATTTATAAACAGCTGTTTAGAGTAACTGTTAAAAAAAATGCATTTTCGGATATTTAAAAAAATAAAAGATTTCTTCTTCAAAACTGCAACTCTTATCGAAGTCGGGTTTGTACGAGTGCTTAGAATAACACAACACAAAAAGATTGAAATAGATGGAGGCACTTGGAGGAGGCCTATACTGAAAGGGGCCATGAATAATGCAACAAAATGAAATCTAAATTTACTGTTTTGAACTATTATCAAATCAACTGTTATTTTATTGTTTTTCTTTTCTATTCCATCTACATTTAGAAGGGTAATTTCACAACCCAACCCCGAGGTACGGTTGGCTCTGTTCGTCACAGTCCCGGTTCGCATTAGACGAGCACCAGGATCGAATCCGACTTTACCTTGCGATTTTCGGAAATGTGTACTTTATACATATTTTCATTTTTTATTATTTTTTTTGTTTTCTTTTTTATTTTTATAATGCGCTTTGTCCGTTATGCTTAAATTTTTTGTGTTATGTCCTTTTTTCATGAAACTGTTAGAAATATATCATTTCTAGAAATTACTATTTATAAACAGCTGTTTAGAGTAACTGTTAAAAAAAAATGCATTTTCGGATATTTAAAAAAATAAAAGATTTCTTCTTCAAAACTGCAACTCTTATCGAAATCGGGTTTGTACGAGTGAAATAGATGGAGGCACTTGGAGGAGGCCTATACTGAAAGGGGCCATGAATAATGCAACAAAATGAAATCTAAATTTACTGTTTTGAACTATTATCAAATTAACTGTTATT
This sequence comes from Sesamia nonagrioides, assembly GCA_017933935.1. Taxonomy (NCBI): domain Eukaryota; kingdom Metazoa; phylum Arthropoda; class Insecta; order Lepidoptera; family Noctuidae; genus Sesamia; species Sesamia nonagrioides. The sequence goes on from JADWQK010001117.1 coordinate 1,111,413, forward strand.
TTTATTGTTTTTCTTTTGTTAAATTATATTATGAACTAAGAAATTCATGGTTAAATAAAGGCTTATTATTATTATTTATTATTAATTTCTAGAAATTTGTAGAAAGAAAATTATAACGAATTGATTTTAAATATTAGTTTGCATTATAATTGTTACAAAAAAAATATATTTAAAAAGATGGAACAATTACTACAAAAAATACAGAAAATCGGATAAATTAATAATAATTAAAAAAAAAAAAAAAACAATTGCAAATAAGAAATCCAACAAAAAGCATACAACGTAAGGCTGGGGTTTGAACCCGAACACATACAGGTGAAGAAAAATGTGCCGCGAAAAAGTAAAAAGAATAATTACAGAAAAAAATCAAATAAAATATCGGCAAAAATACAACAGTAAATTAAAAAGCATTTATTTCAATTAAAATCTACAAAAAGCATATAATGTAAACCTGGGGTTTGAACCCGGGCAAAAACGAAATATGATTATTCATCAACAAACAGACACGTAAATATAATTATTTTCTGTGCGGGGTAAAGCAAAAAGTGACATAGGTCCGACAAGCACCACGCCTCAGCGGTCACTGTCGCTAAGCATAGAAGTGAAAGAGAAGGCAATGGACGCCGCGATGGAGCGACGTTTCGTTCACGTTATTTATCATTAAATACATTATTTATTTTAGAATATCGTAGTTAAATCGATAAACAAAAACAATGGTTTCATTTACTATTATATTTTACATCGCTCTTCTCAATTTTATCAAGATTTGATGATTAATAATACAGTTACAACTGTTATAAATTCAATTTTAGGGGTTACTTTAGGATTTTTTTTCTATCGAGAAAATTAATTCAAAACGTGTTTTGAAAACAATGGTTTCCTGCTACATATAATCAAGATTAACATATAAATTTTTGGCTGCTCTGAAATGTATACATTTGGCTAAAAAATTGTTTTAAGAAGCCTATTTTTACTGAACACAGCGCCTTAAAGTAAAGAAACACACAAAACAATTGTTTTACAATAAAAATAGACCTAAGGTAAGTAAAGTTGTATATTAGAGTTGCAACCAATACCTAAGCTAAGATAACTTAATATCTTGTAATTATAGGTATCAGCGCCCACCTTCGGAAACAATTGTAGCCAAATGATCAAAATAACATATAAACTATGTACTTTACTTATTTGAATAATTTTCATTGCCTAGATGAGTTTAAGTTATAATTACATGGATGTTAGATACAAGGCAATAATTAATACTAGTGTTTAGGTGCAAAACTAGAAACCATCAAAACAAAATTAAGATTAAAAAATAAAATAAATAAACGGTATCTGCTAGTGCCTACTGTACAGATGTGCATGTAAGTGTATGTGTGTTTTGTGTGGGTGTGTCATGTTTGTGTTTGAGTGATATGTGTGTGTGTGCGCACGAGTGTTTGTGTTTTTGTGAGGGTGTATGTGTGTTTTGTGAGGGTGTATGATGTTGGTGTGTGGATAGCGTGTGTGACATAAGATATTCACTTACAGCCAGTATAAACAAGGGATCAACCAGGTGGCTATTTCCCACCTTGTCCTGCCATACCCACTGTAATTTGATAATCGTCAATAGATCAATTTCAAATAGTAAGCGTGGCTTTTCTTGCCGTCTCCTCTCCATAGAAAAACGACTAATTAGGACCGTGCACCCAGTCACAGACACATCACCACAACACATGTTGGCTTATGTGAAATAGAATATATAAATTTTATATATTTTTTTTTTTTTTACTAAAAAAACCCTATGCAGCTATGCTAAATAGTTTTTCGATTTCATCATAGGTTAGGGAAAGAAGCCAAGTGATTACACTCTGCTTGCACAGTTGCACTCTCTTTTTGACATGGAGAAAATGTGCAACTGCTTATTTGCCATGTTAAATAGTTTTGGGCCAAGGAACATGTTGAATTTTTGAGCAAAAGATGTTCTGCATGGAACTGATCTCAACAGGTCGAAACGTCTTCTCCTTGTAATATCTTTTTCGGACAGTACACTTAACTGGACTCACGAATGCTGTCTCATAATTAAAGCTAATACAAACAGTTTGCGTACGGTTAGTACCTCACATTCCCTGTACAGTTCAATAGTAGAAAAATACCTGGGCTTAAAATAACTGACCTTCAGTAAGGCCCTTTGAGCTCTTTCAGCAATTATATTATGCGTTTTAGCGGCACCGCCCCAACAGGTAATACAATAGGTTATAACCGATTGACACAAAGAATAATAAATCATTTTCATAATATTAGCATTTGTCGAATGTCTTATTTGCTTAAATACATATATAAGTTTTCTTATTCTGTGTGAGAGATTAATTAAATGATTTTTAAAATTAAGTTGTCTGTCAAATATAAGTCCTAAATATTTAATGTATTCAACAGAAGACAGAGACGGACAAGAGCAATTTATAGATTCACCATGGCAAATGTGGGAGGTTATACGATGCGTTAATCGTGGCAATTCATTTGTATTTCGAATAGAAAATGGGATATATTTGGTTTTTTCGGTATTAAGAGAGAGGTAGTTTTGAGCAAGCCAATTTGTAACCGTGTTATAGCCATTTTGTGCGTTTCGGAAAGTTTCACTCTAAGTATCACCGTGGAATGTTAGGGTAGTATCATCTGCATACGAAATTATTTTGCAGTTTTCAATATTAAGTAGTGTAAGGTTATTTAAATATATAAGGAACAACGTTGGACCTAAGATACTACCCTGTGGCACTCCATGGATAACAGGTAAGGCATCGCTCGTGTATTTGCCAATTTTCACCTTTTGTGTTCTTCCAGACAAATAATCAGACAATAATTTGAGTTGATTTCCACGGACTCCGAGTTGATACAGCTTGTTTATTAGGGTAGGAATAGAAACCGTGTCAAACGCCTTCGCCAGATCGAGAAATATAGTAAGGCATTTCTTTTTATCATCAATAGTTTTGACAATATGTTCAGTAAAGTCATTTAATGCATCTTCCGTGGACTTTCCTGTACGGAAACCAAATTGATTATTAGAGAGTAGCGTATATTTTTCCAAATAATTTATAAGTATTTTATTAATTAGCCTTTCAAGGATTTTTGATAAAGAGGTCAGAATTGAAATAGGTCGATAGTTAGTGACACGGCTTCTATCTCCACCCTTAAAAATAGGTCTTACTATAGACCGCTTAAGTGATTCAGGAAAAATACCCATTTGCAAACACATATTAAAGATATGCGTGAGTGGGGCTATTATGTTATTTTTTATCAATTTAAGTATGTCTGCTGAGATTCCATCGTCACCTGCAGCACAGTTACTTTTCAGACCAGTAATTGTTTTTTCAATTTCATCTTCATCAGTGTCAAGAAGAACAAATGAATTACAAGTTAATGACGAATGTCAATGCGTCTCCTCTGAAGGGGGATGTCCTACCGGCAGGATGATTTTGTTTGCTAAGTTTTGGCCTATAGTGGCAAAGAACTCATTTGTGGCATTGACCGACAGAAGAGGAGTTGACTCAGTAGAAAGAAGATCCAAGGAGTTATCTTTCTTAACATTTCTATTAGTTATATTATTTATAGCTTTCCATATGTTTTTACTATTATTACCTGCTTCTCTTAGCAACCCTTTTTCATATTCTCGCTTCAACTTACTAATAATCTTATTATAAAAGTTCCGGTATCGTTTGTATGTGATTTCGAGCACAACGTTATCTGGATTTTGTTTAAATTTTTTATGCATCCGATCCCTATTTCGAGAGCACCTGATGAGTCCTGGTGTCATCCAAGGCTTTAGTATTCTAAACCTATTTGTTACATTAACAATTTTTGTGTTTGTTTGCACAATATGAGATATTTTAGATATAAATATCTCCATAGCAGAATTAGGGTTAATCGCATTAAAAATAGAGGTAAAATCCAATAGTTCACATGCCACCTTAATGGCCACATAATCAATTTTAACTATTTGTTTTTTTAAATGTTTATTAACATTTTTAATTTTCGCACAGCAAAGTATGGGTGAATGATCAGTAATAAGGGATTCAATAATAAACGTCGTTATAGGTATTTTTGTCTTAATTATTGCATGATCAAGACAGCTATTTGCACGAGTTGCTGTGTTGAATGCTGGAATAAGTCCATTAAGGGAAAGAAAATCAAGATAATCCGACATGAAGCGATCAGAGCTATTGGTAGCAATATTTATATTAATGTCACCCACCATTATAATATTTTTGAAGGCTGATAAGCTATCTATTATTTTTTGTAAGGACAATAAAAAGGCATTTATAGTTTTGAAACAAAAAGGGCGGTATATTGTCAAGATGGCCACTGCATTAGAGATTTTTATAAGTAAACAGTTGGCCTCTTGTATAACGGGTTCTTCCAGAGAGGCTTTAATACTACTTTTTACATATACTACCACACCATCATTCTGGTTATAGTGGGAAGATGTAGACATACTCAAATATCCATCCAATACAGGTAGATTTCGAACGCACGATATCCAGCACTCAGAAAGAACTATGACGTCACTATCAAATTGTAACCTCTGCAGAAGGATATTTAAATTATCAAAGTTAGCATTTAGACTACGTATGTTTTGCGATAAGATTTTCAAGAAATATTTAGGTTCCCTAAGAAAAGACGCGCAACTTTCAGGTTCACATCTGATCGTGTCGGAGATAGAAAAGTCATCGATCTCACCTAATACCTCATTATCGAATTTTAAAATTAATTTTCACAGTGGTGTACGACATTATTACATAACGTTTGTTTGTAAACATTGTTAAACAACAGAGCTGTGTGATGCATTTTAATAAAGTCATTTTAGGGTAATTAATTACGAAACATTTGTTTATAACAGATTTGTTATTAATTGTTATGAAAACTAAAAATTTTACTACCTCACATAGAGGTAGTAAAATTTTTAGTTTTTTGTAGGTGTATGGTGTAAGTAAATATATTGTGGGTACTTATGTATATTTGTTGTGTTGTGTAGCTGTGAGTAATTTTATGTAAGTTTACCGTCATACATGCATAATAAAAAATATAGAAATTTTGGTTTAAAACTAGCAGTAATTCTAATAATACAAACCCGAACCAATGACACAAGAAAGAAAATACAGTTAAATTAGTAGCTGTTCTAGCAATAATGCAAAAAATTGCTTGACAAGAATATGATCTTGTTATGAGTCATATTTTCGAATTAATTAGTTTTTCAAGTTGCTCCTCAGTTTTGACATGGATAGTAGGCTCTAACTCGCCCGTTTTGACCAAAATCTTTCCATTTGAGGTCCAACAGTATTTTAGTTTATTGTTTTTAATACACTTTCTTGAAATAAAATGTAATTTTCTTGCATTCGGAGTAAGGTATTCTGAAATATATACGGGGCATGATCCCTCAGCTCCTAGAACGGAACTATTCAGTTTCACATCCTTAGTCTGGTTATAGGTTTTAACCGCCTTTAGCACACTATTTTTCAAGGTATTATTACTAAACTCAATAAGTATAGAAGGATGGTTGTCCTTTTTTCCTGGTAGACGAAAGGTGTCTTTTATGTCTGAATTAGATACATTAGCACTAACTGCTTTAAACAGGTTGCCTAAGTATCTGTCAAGGTCACTCTTTGATTCATTTTGAATTCTCGGTAGATTTTTTAATTCCAGAATATTTATATTGGAAATCCTTTGCATCTCCTCAATTTTATCTTCTAATGACAAAATAAGTGACTGTTGTTCCTTACACTCCCTCTCCAGACGGTCACTTTTAAGCTTCATATCGTCATATTGACGTGAAGTAAATGTTATGGACTTATCTACTTCCTGGTTAGATTTCTCAATTTGCCTAAGGGAATCCTCAATTTTTGTGAATCTTGCATCCGTTTCCATTTTAAAAGACAAGAATTGTGTTTTAATTTCGTTGGTCGTGTCCGTTTGAAGTTTTATAAACATTTGTTTAATATCATCTTTAAAGCTCAAGAACTCATCTCTGAACGAAATATCCCCAGAAGTACTTCTAAAGCGCTTCAGTGCCCTGATATTTGATACATAATCAGTGGGGGTATCGGTTATTCCAACTGTCGATAAATTGGGTTCCGAGTTATTGTCAGGTGTTATCATCGTTTTAATCAGTTAGGTAGGTACCATATAACCTGGATTAAAACAAAGGATAATTTTTATTCTGGCAATACAATTCCATTTTCAGGGTGGCGTATACTGGTAGAGACCTGTACTAGTATAGCAGTGGAGTGCGATAGATTAAATTGACTGGACTTTCCGTAAGATAATTTCCGACCTTCACGCGAGCCAAACCGCGAGAAAAAGCTAAGCCGAAGAGTTTGTTTTCCTGACTTATGACACACTTAAAAAGCTTTTTCTTTTCGTAAACGCGCTCGTCTGTAGATCTAAGTACTCATAGATTTAGTGTAACTTTTAACTAACTGTGTTCAGTTCGTTTGTTCGCAAATTTTTACTTGTGATGAATCTGATTACTATGAGAAAGTATTTTCATGTTTTGGTTTAATATACAGAGTGGTGCTGATAATACGACAATAAATGAAAACACGGACAACGCTGGTTCATAGGAATAATCCTAAACCACAGAAAAGAACCTAGCACTAAAAATAAAAAAATAAAATAAAAATTTCAAACTAAATCGCATAAAATTGTAAACGGAATAGACCATTCTTTAAAATATTGGTTCACTGATCTCCGATCGGCGACAGCGCGATCCTGTGTCGACCTGCTTTTTTCGCGCCATTATTATTAAAGTTTAGTACCGCTGGATGTGGCGGTCCTGTAAGCGCTTCCATATCAACATGTACATCTTGTAGAAAATGTGAAAAATGTAAAAGAATTTCCTGTGACTAAACTAATGGATATATTTACCTATATGATTTTTTATGGGTAGACTGAGAATGTCATCAGCATTTGCATAAGTAGTCACTCACAAATATTGTGACTTTCTATTGCTAAAAGAATTTTTTAAATCGGTTCAGCAGATCTAAAGATTCCCCCCTACAACCTCATACATATTCAGCGTATAATGTCCCCTGCTCCTGGGACACAGGCCTCCTCTAGATAAGAGAGAGTGGGCCGTAAACTATCACGCGGGCCCAGTGCGGGTTGGTGGATGTCACATGCCTTCGAGTTGTTAGTTCTAAGGCATGCCGGTTACCTTAAGATGTTTACCTGCACCGTTTCGAGAGCAGTGGTGATGGAATAATTTTACACCAAGTAATGCACCTGACGGGTGCGATACCACTAGACCAGCGCTGTTCTCCTACTTGCTTGCAGGAGGGATCATGCTGAAGTGACGCAGAAGTTGATGATGACGCGTTGTCTGCATGTGGTGTTTGTAGATACCGCTTCAACTTAAAAATGTATATTTACCTGCAGCCAATACAGTGATAGCACCAGCAGGTACTCCTAGACCTAACGCTGGCTTCTGACGCTCTTCTAACCAGCCCACGGCTCCCAGCACTAACCCGCCGATGCCGCAGACAATCTGTAACAAGAATATCTATTAGAAGATTTTAAGAAACAGCTGTGGATATACTAGCCGGGTGCTCGGGCAAATAAGGAATCAATCCGTTCCGAAAGAGAGGCTATGATAGAGCGTACGAATGTTGTACTACAGGTCTCTGAAAGGGGTGAAGCAAATCTTGTAGCATTCAACGCCGCCAAAACACAAGCATGACTATTCACCGTCAAAAGAAGTCCGCTGACCTTGGCTCCCACTTTTCGGAATGTATCCTTGAAGTGCACCGACCGCCTTCAGCTTTTGAGCGGTGAGATATCTCGAACCTAAACTTTGGGCGGTTCATTGAGTCCAAAGTCAAGGTGACTGCCAGGAAACTTGCCGTTATTGCAAAGGCCCGGCGGTACTTCACACCAGAACAGTTTCTTATCCTATACAAAGCACAAGTCCACAAGTGTGGAGTACTGCAGTCAGATTTGGACTAGTGCTGTAAAATGCCATCTGGCAACTTTGGATTCGGTGGAGAGGCGTACGAAGAGGCTAATTGGTGACTGAGATTCAGTTTAACACAGTGTCCAAAGCTTGGAACTCAAGCGAAGAGTAGTCAGCCTGTCGGTGTTCTATAGGATGCATTTTGGAGAGTGTGCGAGAGAATTGCAAGATTTAATTCCCTCACCTCCGTTCCATCATCAGACGACCCGTTGCACTGCGAGCCACCCTTATGTTGTTGACACTACTACGATCTGGATGAAGCGCTTCGCCTCGTCTTTTATACCACGTAGGTACTTCGAGGGACTGTAAAAATTTGCCAGCGGCGGTATTTCAGTCTGACTACAATTTAGGTAAACAAAAAATTTATGGAAACATGAAGCGCTCTTCCTCTCTCTCTACTTATTTAAAACTTGCTATGCCCAACAGGGTCCATAATTGTTTCCAATACTATATTATTATATTTACCACCTGTAACTGTACATTATGGATTGCAATAAACGATTTGATTTGATTTGATTTTATGTGTCTTCAATGCTAGAGCGAATAGGCTTTTAATAAGCCAGCGGGCTTCATCATCAACGATTGCATCACTGCTTACCATCAGGCGGGATTGCAGTCAAGCATTAGTTTCTATTTATAAAAAAACTAGCTTTCCGCCCGCGGGTTCGCCCGCGTGGTATTCGGTTATATCGCGCCTTTTAGATTTCCCTCGGGAATATCAATTTTTTTTCAATAAAAGGAAGCCTATGTCCTTTCTCAAGGTCAAAAGCCAAATTGCCAAATTTCATCAAAATCGGTTGAGAGGTTTAAGCGGGAAAGTGTAACAGACAGACAGAGTTACTTTCGCATTTATAATATTAATATGTATTAGTATGGATACAGAACTGAATTCTTCAAATAGCACAAGTTAATAATCTCCAAAAGGTTTGGCAAATTATTATATTGTACACCCATATTACATCAGCCAAATCTGTAAACATCTCACAGTGAAGAGTTCGATGAAGTGATCTTAAAGTGAGGTCTCAAAAGTATCAATCACATAATCAGTCTATAATATTCTCCACTATTGGGACACAGGCCTCCTCTCGACGAGAGGGAGTAGGCCATAATCTACCACGCGGGCCCAGTGCGGGTTGGTAGATATCACATGTTTTCGAAGTTTTTGACTCTAGGGCATGCTCGTTTCTTCACGATGTTTTACTTCACCGTTTTCAGGGTTATGGTGATGAATTTAAAGTAATGCGCCTGATGAGATTCGATCCTACGACCTACAACTTGTAAGTCTCGGCCGCTACCACTAAGTCACCGCTGTTCAGCCACGTTCACTTCACCTTAGTTTTAACGGTGATATAGTTACAAAATCACACTGCACTTTGTGTTTATGTAAATTTCCAACATGGATACAGAACCGTACTGCAGTTATTTTAAGACTCGTGTTCCTTTGAAGCATAAAAACGGTTTATAATCTAAAGTCTTTACAACTTCACTTCGTATTTTTCTTATTGTCAATATGCGGTACTGAAAAAGCGTCAAAGGAAATGCTTATCAACATGGCGAAATTGCTAACACAAAGAGCACGGGATTGTGTCTGTCCATAGAACATTTTGTACAAAGAATATTCAACCAACAGACGACTATTGGTTGCTAAATCAAAAAAAGCAAAAATCTGCTTTGAACGATCATAAAACTCACAATCAAAAAACCATAAAAAAAAAATACAGGAAATCAACAAGCATTCTTTAAAATTCTACACTTTTTATTTTCATTTCTGAAGATAATATGCAATATTGTTAAAACAAGAAACAAAATGAATAAATGGGACTGATTTTGAAGAAATTGTCGTGTTTCAGAGTTCCTGGACGGGCATGCATTTAATAAAATAGCAGTGCCTTGGATTGTAATGGATTTTATTTATTTTTTGTTTCATAAACTACTCATCATCATCATCTCAGCGTTAATCCCAGTCGCATCCGAAGCTTTTTCAGCTTTGGAGTCATAGATCCGCTTTACCAGTCTAACTGCTTATTTTAGCTAAACTTCGATATTTTTCGTGAAGCGACTGCCGTCTGACCTCCACAATCCGAAGGCGCTATCAAAGCATTGCAGTATGAACAATTGTTGGACTTTTGAGGGCTCTAACTAACCTGTAACGACTGCCACTAGATGTCCGTATGGCAACCGGGATCAACGACTTAACGTGCTTTCCGAGGCACGACCAGACCAGTGCAAATATTCATATTCATGCATACAAATATTTTCACTGTGCGGGGATGGAACCCGCGCCTCCTTGCGCAACGGTCGCGTTCGCTACCGCTACGCCACGGAGGCTGTCATTTTATGAAATACTGTATGTGTAACCATTTGTGTTACAAAATGAATAAAAATAAATGGAAAACTTTTATAATTCCAGAGCAATGCTATGCAACATTGCTCTAGGATCAAGTGCACATCAAGTAACTATAATCTATCAGATTTCTTTATCAAATTATCAACTTTATTTCTAAAGAATTAAGGCTCAAAGTTGATTGGGAATTTGTGACAATTTCGGGTAGCTTGACTTACCGAGTGTAAGTCAAGCTACGCGAAACTTTCACAATATTGTCCGTATAAAATTGGAGTATAACTATTTCGCCATAAGTCCTATTCGTTCATTTTTTTTTGTTGTTATAAAAGCGCAAAATTGGTATTCCATTTTGTTCATATAGAACTAGGTACAAAAGTATCGTCCAAACCAATCGAGCTGCGGGGGTAGCCTGTGGTATCCGACACCGATATTCAATTTAGTCGTAGTGATTTGATTGTCTGTTGTTATATAGGCCAACCAATCACAAAGCTCAAATGAGATTTGGTATTCGATTGACTGATAAACTCACTCGGTCATCTGCAACGCCGATTTATTTCGCACCAAAAACTTCTTCTTCTTCTTCTCTCAGCCTATATAGGTTCACTGCTGGACAAAAGCCTCCATGATGAACGGTCTTGTACTGCCCGCAACCATCGGCTTCCCGCAACTTCACGTTACCGTAGACTGGAATAGCGGAGCTACTGAGGTCTAGGGGCCTGGGCTGTGCCGTGTGCATTACATTAGCGGGGATCCAAAAACCTCCAAAAAATAGCGTATAGCGTATAGCGTAGCGCATTAGCGGGGAATCTATAAAACTTCAAAAAATATACATATATTTTTTGAAGTTTTATAGATTAGTGTGAACGAATCACCCACACACACACACAACCGAATTATGGTTCTTTTATGAATTTTAGATTGTAATCACTGCATCAGGCATCTGCCCTTATACAATATGTAAAGAAAACCCTGTCCGACCCATAAGGATAATAAAGGTTAGAGAAACACATGACCAAATATAATATAAAGTTTTACGTAATCATCATACTAACAATACTAAAGAATTTTAAAATAATCTTTTTTTCCCGCGAATTAATTCCAACTTCCCCGAAATTTGGTAATTTTTGTAAAGTGACAACACCATTTTGACGGTACGCTTATGCGATGCGACCACGCGTCGCGTGCCCTGCCCCCGTCGCCCGCGGAAGGGTGTCCTACCGCACATGTATTAAGTAACCTCTTTTTGCAAAATAATATTTACTTTTTTAGGGGGATTTTTTTTAAAACTTTAGTCCGGATTTGTCGGCATTAGTAGAATCAGTTATCGATTCCTAACAATACCTTCACGGATCGGACAAGGTTTTCTTTACACATTGTATACATACATAAAATGGTGCTGAGTCTCTTGTTCATTACTTCATTACATTAACTTTGTATTTCATTAAGAAAAGGATAGAAGATAACGTATTAGCACAGTATAAAAGAGACAGATTTAAGTTATTTAGATGGCATTTTCATAACCAGCACCCCAATCCACCTCGGAATTAACACCCATATCATATTAATATACATTTAAATTGGTGTTCTCCATCTTGGATTTCAGAAAGTATGGCTTTTTCATAACAAGCACCCCAATTATACTCAAAATTGACACTCACATCAAATTATAAAACAAACAAATAAAAAAACAAACACGCGTCAGCTCCCTTAATGATAGATACCGAGCTACGAACGTCGTTTAGTTCGCAGCTCGGATGCCGCTTACCCGCGTCTCGTCCCTCACACCCCGCACGATTGCTCTGTCTAGACGTCTTCGTCAGACGACTGTATGATTTTTAGACTGTGGTATTAATATAGTCCTGTTAAATTACGACAGGTAGGTACTCAATAGACAGTATAGAAACGCGACTAAAAACTTGGCGTCTGAAAATACGTCAAATTATGCCAGTAGCGGTGTAATTTGATAAAAACTAAGAAAATATTTATATATTAACATCATCATCATCATATATATAATATCATATATTATCAGAAATGAGGAGATCCGCAGAAAAACCAAAGTCACCGACATAGCTCTGCGAGTCGCTAAACTTAAGTGGCAGTGGGCAGGGCACATTGCTCGTAGAACCGATGGCCGATGGGGCAGTAAGGTTCTGGAGTGGCGGCCACGTACTGGAAGATGCAGCGTATGGGGGCCCCCAACAAGGTGGACCGATGACCTGGTGAAGGTCGCGGGAAGCCGATGGATGCGGGCAGCACAAGACCGGTTGGCGTGGAAAGCCTTGGGGGAGGCCTTTGTCCAGTAGTGGACATCTATAGGCTGAAGAAGAAGAAGAAAATATTCGTCGTGGTGGCCTAGTGGTTAAAACACCAGCCTCTCAAGTATGAGTGTGCGGATTCGATTCCAGGTCAGGTAAGTACCAATGTAACTTTTTTAAGTTACATGAACTTTCTAAGTATATCTTGGACACGAATAATTGGTTACAAGGTGAAGGAAAACATCTTGAGGAAACCTGGACTTTAAGTCTGAAATCGTCAACCCGCATTGAGCAAGCGTGGTGATTATGCTCAATCCTTCTCTGTATGAGAGGAAGCCTGTGCCCAGCAGTGGGACGAAAATATTTTATCTTTTGTCCTTTTTATAATGAAATAGAAAAAAACCGAAAGAGACGCAGATCGAGATCTTAAAATTCGATTCGGCGCCATTATACATTTTTGTTAGACTTTCCTTATATTATACAGTATGTTAAATAACAGAGGGCGTTCCCTTAAACTCGTTAATATATATCATTAATAGATTAAAATAAAATTATCAGCATAGAAAAATAAGCATAAAAAAATCCGAATAAAAAAAATTCTAATTGGAAATAAATTTGAAACCTCCTGTTTTAAATCAAAATAGTAGTCGTCATGTATAAATAAATTGCGACGTTGCCGTCTTTCATGTTCGCGTGTACAGTGTGTTTCTTTTACATGTCAATTTAAAATTTTTATTGAATATTTTCATATTGGAAAAAATTCTAAAACATTTTGTTTTCGAATGGAAATATTTTTTTTAGCATGTATGTATGCTATACTATTTCGGGTTAACGGGAACGCCCTCTGTTAGTTAACATACTGTATATGTAATTAAATTAACCACACCATTTCAACAGAGAGGGCTTATGCATGATTAATTTACGACAAAACAATCCTTTTAGCCAATACGTAGGGATGAATCATGTAATAACTTCGCAATCAGCAGAACATGTAGGGGGAATTATTCACAGATTAATGCGCACCTTCCCAGTGCCTTATTGTACTTCTCACGTGTACCTACCCGCGAAATTAGTATGTAAATGACGTCACGAAGATAACGTAGGGCTTATCTCCGTTAGTAAGTTAAAGCTTAACTTTGTTTGTATCTATTAAGCACAAAAACATTGCAGAAGTAATTTGTATGCGAAAATATAATTTGAAATAGGGTTAGCTCGCACTTTGCGGTCGTAATAACGCAAAAAAGTAATGGTTGGGAGAAGCAAGTGTCATATCCTCGAAAAACGACTTCGCAAGACAGAGCCCGGCGCTGACACAATGTCGTCACTCAATGCAGTAAATAATTATTAGGACGCTGTACCGGTACAGCGTACTTAATGTCTAGTTCAGGTAATTTATTGACCTTTATTCAGGGTGGGAAATCTTTCCAGTCATTCCAGTGCGGTACTGCGCTGGCAGGACCTAACATGCTGCTGCGCCCAGCTGTACCGACGACGTTGCTATACGTGTCCAGACTGCATCACTCCACGAAGGCCGAGGAGATAGTGGAGTATCTGCGCGTCAAGACTCAATGGACTGTGAGGGTCGAGGTGTTGGAGCCGCACCACAGCACGTACTTCAAGTCGTTCGTGGTACGTGTTCCGACGCATGATCTCGACAAGTTCCTAAATGAAGAGCGTTGTGTGGCCGAAGGGTGTTGTGTACCGCCGGTTTCGTGGCCGGCTGCGTGACACCAGTCAGCGAAACACGACGCCGATGATCCGTGTACAGTAGTTTTAGTTGTTATGTTATGTGTATTTATAGTATTTTTAAATTTTAGTAGTATAGTATTGTATTTGTTGTGATATATTTTGTTATATATTAGTTTATAAGTATTTTTATGTTATAGTTTATATTATATTTTCTATGGGCCTCAGTGGCTTGAATTAAATGAATAAATAAATAAATTAATTAAACGACCTCTGCCGCCCTGGGCGGAGAGAAAGGGCGTGTCAGACTTTTACTGACTAAAACCCACCCGTATTCCTGCACTTGCCTGTGCGCTCGGGCCAGAGTTTCTGTTTTGATCAGCCCGCAACCCTCGTGGCGGTCCACGAAGATCGATGCCTGGGTCACGATGTGCTGACATCTCTTCGAGGCGCGCGTGAAACACAATGCGCTGCCGACCCGGACCTGGTCCTTACCGGGCGGCGAGCTGCCTACTGCTCGGCGCTCGCAAGCACAAGTACATAAGTAAATACCCACTTGTAATATTAATGCGTAAGAGTTCCTTGGGATTATCGTGAAAATCCCACTGAAATAATAATGTGATTTTTATTTTCTCTTCTTTATTTCTCTATTTTCTATCAAACTAATACAATGTACAAAATAAATTGTTAACTTATTATAACCCTAATGACTAATTTATTTAATATATTTGACTGTTTAAATTTTCGCATGTAAACCGGTAACTGCATTAGAAATATGGAGACTATCATACTGGCACGTTGTCATCACCACCTTGCATAATTATCACCCTGTATAATTCTTAGCTCTAGTTTAAATTCTGCCTGTAATATCTTATCATCAGCTAATACGGTCTTAACAGTCTCCGTGGGGTAGTGGTAGCGAACGCGGCTGCTGTGCACGAGGGCGCGGGTTCGATCCCCGCGCAGTGAAAATATTTGTATACATGACTATGAATATTTGCACTGGTCTGGATGTGCCTCGGAAAGCACGCTAAGCTGTTGGTCCCGGTTGCCATACGAACATCTATTGGCAGTCGTTGCGGGTTGTCGGAGCCCTCAAAATTCCAACAATTGGTCCAACTGCAGTGCTTCGATATTGCCTTCGGGTTGTGGAGTTCAGACGGCAGTCGCTTCACGGGAAATATCGAAGTTTAGCCAAAATCAGCAGTTGGACTGTAAAGCGTACCCTAGACTCCAAAACTCAAACAGCTTCGGGTGCGACTGGGATTAATGCTAAGATGATGTCATCATCATCAACATTTATGAACGTATTAGCTCATGCTAATCCATACTATCCATACTAATATTATAAATGCGAAAGTAACTCTGTCTGTCTGTCTGTCGGTCTGTCTGTCTGTCCGTCTGTCTGTCTGTCTGTCTGTCTGTTACGCTTTCCCGCTTAAACCTCTCAACCGATTTTGACGAAATTTAGCACAGACAATCTTTAGACCCTGGGAAAGAACATAGGCTACCTTTTATCCCGGAAAAATTGATATTCCCGAGTGAAATATAAAAAGCGCGATATAACCGAAAACCTTTTATCCCGGAAAAAATTGATATTCCCGAGGGAAATATAAAAGCGCGATATAACCGAAATCCACGCAGGCGAAGCCGCGGGCGGAAAGCTAGTACGTTCATAAATGTTTGTACAATATTAATGCGAAGACGCTTCTAAGATACAGGATCTTCCTACTTTAGGAGTCCGGGCTAAGTTTGTTTTGGTTTTGACCATACTTTACCTGTCTCTCTTAAACTATTGTTGCTTACTATAATTATTCTTCAAATCGTTATATTGTCAGATAAATATTTGGATAAAAAACGTATTATTGTTATTAACTAAGTCGGCATTCTCAGCAGATATTTCCAGTATGTGTTAGTAGTATATGCAATAAACAGAAATTATAAGAGACAACGAACTGTCATATACAGGGCTTTTAATTTATCACGTGTATTTACAATACATATGAACCCCACACCGCGCCATAATTTTCCATTACAAGCTGACCTCGCCGTTAATAAACTTTACGTCTATTTGAGGTCAGCTTATATTGGAAACCTTAGTTTGTACTACCGTGTGTAATTTACCCGTAATATTTCATTCTGTTGAAATTATGTTCATTGTGAATAATGAAAGTTGTTTATCAAGAGTTATGATTTGTCCTTTTGGACCTTTGTACAGCGATTTAGTAAAAGCTTCTTGTTGAAGAAGAATAAACATAAGAGCAATGTTATAATGAAGTGTTTTCGTACTTTATCAAATTTATTATAGTTCAGCACAAAACCGGGAATCATATAAGAAAGCCTTGGGGGAGGCATTTGTCCAACGTCGGACTCTACAGGCTGACCAGAAGAACAAGATATGTCCAGATCTCAGTCTGTGAGCTACAACTATAATTTTCCTGTTAAGCCTAGTGTTATCCAGGGGCACTTAAAAACTAAGCGACAGCACGCTAAGGGCACCCCCTGTGGGGTTCGAACCTCGGCTTAGGGCGTCAAATCAAATCATTTATTTCAAATAAACCAGTTACAGGCACTTTTGAATTGTCAGAAGGTCGGTCAGTCAATAAGATGAAGCTAGTCGCCCATTCCAAAGAGTAGGTACCTATGGAGAAGAACGGGCAAGAAATTCCATGGACACTCTTTTAAATTTTTAAGCTATTGTTACGAATATTTGATTACATCATTCATGTTGAAATCAACCGTGTGAGAACGATGCAGAAATATATTGTACGCTGAGAGCGTCCATTATGGAAAACACACAAAAATCAATTCAGAAATTAAAATACGCCGTGGCAGCTAAGAGATGACCAGTCCCCTCTGACGGCGTCCGTTCACGAACATGACGTATGGATCAGCATCATTCAGCTCAACCATATCGAAGGGAACCCAATGACCCAACACACACGCCACCATCAGCGAGACATTTGAGTGAGCATGACATAGTCTCAACAGCCAGAGCACAATCAAGTCAATAAAAAAGACTAACCCAACAAATAAATGCCTTACAGCATATTCGTACATTGTGCCCACACGTTTGCCATGCAATTATACAATACGAAGAAATTGAATCTACCCAATGCTAAGATAGTTTTGTCCAAGGTTCAGCAGCTCCAACAGTGTTCCCGAATCTGTGGAAAGTTTAGCTCCTGTGTAGCTGTACAAGTGCCGAACACCTCTGTCAGCGATACAATTCCGTAACGTACAATATGCTTGGCTACATAGTGTGTAATACAGGCTTTGAATTAATAACATAAACAATTACATATTAAAACTACAGGAGGAAAAATCAAAGAACAATCAGTGTATCAAGTAATCAGAAATCGGACGCAGCTTAAGCCCAAGCCTTTTTGTCCTTAGTATAATCCTTCACACTATAAAATGCTTTCTGACACAACTTACGTTTAATGAAGGATTTGAATTTATTCAGGCTCAGATCTTGAACCACCTCTGGAAGTCCATTGTAAAAATGTATACATTGGCACCTGAAAGAGCCACCTATTTTCTTGAGCCTTGTTGTGCCTGTTCCTAGTATTTATATCATGGACATCACTGTACATATTTTTTAAACAATTTTATATTTTTATGAGCATACAAAAGATTTTCATAAATATATTGAGACGGAATTAGTATTGTCTATTGGTTTTGTTGCTCAAGCATAGGCCACGCCTCACTGTCATACAGAAGAACAGCCCCCTAATCGGCGAACACATTTTTGTCAAATGATTGCGACTAGTTGGGATCACTTGGGATCGTTTAGACTGCCCATTGGTCCGTTCGGTCCAAACGATCCCAACTAGTCGCAATCATTTGACTAAAATGTGTTCGCCGATTAGGGGGCTGATCTAATGATGGTCTTATAGACTTTATACTTTTCACAAGTGATCTAATTAAAAGTCAATTAGTTAACACTGGACAAAGAATAATCACTTTTTTAAAGTGTGAATTACTGAAAATAGCTGGACCATAATTTCCGCCTTTCACTGGCCCCATTTCCCTTGTCCACAAATTAAAATTTATTTAAGTTCAGTGAATTATTTTTTTCCTATTTCATTATGAAAATTTCATAAAATAAACATTAGTTTAGTTCTGTAAAATTAGTCCACGCCTGAAGTAAGTTGGTAGTGACATTATTACTACTAAATTCATTTAAAGGAAGGTAACAAAACTAAACTAATTTATTATTTATTTGTTGAAAAATTATAACATAATACATTTCAATATTTTATTTTTAGCTTCTAATGAAGGGTATGGCCAAATCAAACGGTTTTACGACTTGTAACAAGAAGTTTAACTAATACCTCTACCCGGCAGTTACAGTAAATTTAATGATGTAAATAATTGGTAGCTAGGAGCATTAAATAACACAATAAATGGATACAATTACAAGTTTATTTTTTAATTACCCCGTGTCATAAGTATATGACAAAACAATCTCCTAACTTACCTAGTCGATTTCCTGACTCACTCCGTCTCGGGTCGGAGTGGGACAGGGAATCCACATGAGACAATTTAGCAAGCTCTGGGTCGCTTGATGAAGGATTCGTGAGGTGAACCGTTGTGACCACAGCTCAATCGTTACAGAAGTTATCTTAGGTTGTGCACAACATAGAAATTAACAAGACTTGATAAGTATAGCCTATTTACATGCTCATTCTCACTCACTAGATACATCCAACAAATAAATAAGTACAGGGAGTCTAACGTTTCTGATTAGCTCTCCTGACTAACGCTTCTGATTTACGGTCCAAAGACCCTTGGCTTCACTAACTGACGGGTGTCATTATGAAAATTTCATAAAATAAACATTAGTTTAGTTCTGTAAAATTAGTCCACGCCTGAAGTAAACTGACGGTCTTGTCGCCAAGCGATTCGTCGTGTTCCGGCATCATGTATGGTGAAGCCGTACGGAGTACCGGTCTGAGCAGATGTGTTGCGATGTGTGCCGGGTACTATGCACCAAATGTTGTTGTGTCGAGAGTTTGGTCGTGGAGAGCCTCCAGATCAATCTCCCTCTGGCGCAGCATCGTTGGTCGTGTTGTTCTTGGATTTAATATTTCATCATCTCGCTCAACTGCCGTCATCCTTCCTATTCCTAAGTTTTTTAAGTGAATAGGCTTAATAAACTAGCGCGATTGCATCACTGCTTACCATCAGGCAGGATTGCACTAATTTATAATAATTAAAAAAAAAAGACGTATGTTTAGTCGTCATTTTCTTAAACTCATCTAAACTGTCTATTTGACAGGAGTATCCTTTTCGTAAGCACCAGCCTCTCAAGTATGAGTGTGCGGGTTCGATTCCAGGTCAGGCAAGTACCAATGTAACTTTTCTAAAGTTATATGTACTGTCTAAGTATATCTTGGACACCAATGACTGAAGGTGAAGGAAAACATCTTGAGGAAACCTGGACTTTATAAGTCTGAAATCGCCAACCCGCATTGAGCAAGCGTGGTGATTACGCTCAATCCTTCTCTGTGTGAGAGGAGACCTGTGCCCAGCAGTGGGACGATAAAAGGTTGAGGATGATCCTTTTCGTAATAAAATATAAAGAAGAGAGTTTTAGACGGCAAAGCTAAGATGAGTGTCACGCGCATTTTTCATTGGACTTTTAAAATTATTTATTGTGTCGTTTACTAAATAAAAGTGCATGATTTATGTAGTAAAAAGTGCGTTTAGTAAATAATTTATATAGAACATTGAAATATCGCAGTATAGTGGCCACATCATGACTTTGCTTCAAACCTCCCTCATAGTCGGTTCACGCGGCCGTCTTTTTCAACTGTCATTGGCGATATCCGCCATTATTGTGAAATACAATTTTCAATGAATTTATATAATTTGTTACACGTATTATTGGCAAATTTGTGGTATCTATTCCACAGATGCCATTGATCAAGAGTTGAGGTTGAATCTCGCATTGATAAAAGAAGAAAAAGTTAATAGTTTGAGAAGAAGAGAATCAAAACCACTGATTAGAAATGTAATAAAGAAGTGGCACAAAAGTTCCTCTTCCCCGATTTATGAACACAAATATCATAGAACTACAATTAACTTCGCTTCCGTGCCTTAATGATTGATAACCTAATCCATTAATGCTCAGGGTGCAGTGCTGTTAAATCTGGTTATGTTTAGCTGGACTCCGTTTCAGTTAATCACATTACACGCTCTGATTGAGCAAATTTTAGGGGCGGTTGCCAAATTGCTGGCTGATCTGATTTTGAGATAGGTAAGGCTGTTTTGACCTGGCCAGCACGCACACTAATAGCTTGCGCAGGCGAGTGATTTTTGTCCGCGGACTTTTTTGTCCGCTAAAATAAATCGCTGAGGCCTCTGCCTCGAATTTTGCGGCCAGCGGCACACTAATAGCTTGCGCAGGCGAGTGATTTTTGTCCGCGGACTTTTTTGTCCGCTAAAATAAATCGCTTAGGCCTCTGCCTCGAATTTTGCGGCCAGCGGGGCGGCAGCGGCGGCGGCGAGTGAGCGGCAGGATGTTATGCGTAAAATCAAACAGACCGGTTCTCGAAAACAGCGGCGCGGCAGCGCGGCGGTGGCGGGTAACGAGCGGTGATCGAGTGTAGGAATAAATTTGAATTAAAAAGATGTTGCCGCCATTGTCCAGACATTTCTTTCGCGAATAAAAACAAATAACTCGTCGACACAATCGTGAACACAACACTACGCGGCTATAGTGACGCGCGATCTGCCGGCTAGTTTCGAGAACGGATCTTCGATGCCCACCCGGCGACCGCGCCGCTGCCGCCGCCGCCCCGCTGCCCGCAAGATTCGAGGCAGGGGCCTTACACCTGTATCGAGTAACGCAAACGAGGAATTAAAAGTACCGCGTACAAAAAGTCTCTCGAATAACCGAGGACATACAGAGAGCGGACCGGACAAAAGTACAAGGGAGTCCCCGAATAAAATAGAACTCGTGTGACTCGGCAAAGCAACGCACATGGCGGACTTTAGTCCGCGTTTTGTGCTCTCACTTTTCGACATTTCTGCAACAAATTATCGCACACCGTGTGCGTTGAGTTCGCGGTAAATCCGCGGTGGACTTTTTATTCGTGAAGCGTACCTCCGGCGTGGAGATAACTCCGTCGTCTGCGCAGGCGCAGGCATGAATCTCAATATGAATCAGTTGATATATTTGTCTGCTCAACAACATTACTAACGGAATTAAAAGTTGTTGAACTGTAAAAATAGTAAATATTACTATCGTTAGTGTGTTATGTAACTAAGGTGCAGTAGACAAAGTGGAGAAAATTTATGTTATTATTTATTTTTGTTCTCTTTTTCAGTTTTAACTTGTGTAGATAACCCATGGATATATGTCTGTAATAAATGATTTGATTCGATTGGTAAAAAACACAAAATTACATTATGGGACTACGGGCAAGAATAACGTTCAAAATGAAAACCAAGATGGCAGCTGCAAGACTTTTCGACATAACTTGCTTGGAGCATAACTAACATTTAGGTACAACAACAACAACGTTGCTTTGCCTATGGTCTTTATTATCAGTAATATAAGATTTTGTTTAAATTTTTTCATAACACTTTTCGTCACGTGACGTTTTCCCAGCTTGAAATGAAATGATGTCATTTTTCATAATTGCAAGCTCCGTTATAGAATTTCGTACCAAGTAACACTATAAAGCGAAAAATTACTTTATCAACAATTAAATAAATAATAAAAATAAAAATATTTATTTACCAAAAAGTAATTATACAGATTAGAGATTAGACCTAAGGTCATACATACAAATTATTTAACTAAATGTATATAACCAAATATTATTAATTATTTATTCAACAATTTTGTATACTTCAATATACGATGTTTAAATTAATGTCTGTGACTGTTATTGTCGCCCCTTTCTTCACTTTTATATGACATAATATGATGTCTGTATTTTCTGGTAAAGATAAAAAAAATCATATACAAGCTACCCTCCGCGGTTTCACTCGCGTATGTTTCGATCCCTGGGGAATATCAGGTTAAAAAGAGCCATGCAACCAACTGTGTGCCAAATTTCATCCCAATCCGTTCAGATGTTTTTGCGTGAAGGAGTAAGAAACCTGCGTCCTTTACACCCATTAACTTAATAAAATTTTATTCTGTGGTGCTTGGAAATCTAGGCTTCTCCCAGTTGCAATAATGTCCCTTTGTGCCGATTGGCCTAGTTCTGTTTTGTCTCCTGCTTGTTATGGAGGAAAGTGGAAAAAATATATTTTTTCTTACTCCTCCGCTATTCTTTTCTGATTAATTTCGTTGCGGGACCCAAGATAGTTGAATCGTTTCTCCGGGACTCGTCGAGCTTCATTGCTCGGCGTTTTTCAGGCGGTCTCCACTGCTGATTCTGGCTTTCAGGAGTTGCAGTGGGTTGGGAACAGTGTGGCGGGTTTTGTCCAAAAAAAAAAAATCCTTGACACGCAAAACTGTCGTGAGCAATGCCAAAAATGACTCTAGTGACACCGCCAAAATTAAAAAATACTGGCAATAGGTCTAGCTCCAGGTAATTCCCAGTTGGTGGAGGTTGATTGTTTTATGGCTATTATTTTGTTTATTATTTGTTTATAAACATATTACTAATAATATTTGTATGCACATTGTTAGTAACATTAATAATGGGTCTTGTTGCTCGAAACAATTTTATAAATAAATAATTGAATATGCTGAAATGAATGAAATGGGCTAAAACATCAAATTCCTACATCTAGTAGACATACAAATGATGTAGACGGATGTATAGTTATTTTTTATAACTAATCTAATCTGACGTTTCGTCATCCTCAATACAAAAGGGACCATCAACCATAAGGGTTTTGTAATGGGAAATTGTTCAATAATTCATTATACGAGTTGTGCGGTGACCTCAGTGAAATGAGTAGTACGCATGTGAAGATGTAGATGTCGCCACTAGTAAGACGTTTAAAACTACCTTCTTTACTGATGCAGATGATTAACTCCTCACCCTGTATTAGTGGCCAGTAATTGCAATTAAACTCTGAGCTCGATGTGCTAACCACACCGTGTTCCTCGTACATCAATCATCTGTGCGGTTGCTATGAAGCTTCTGAGAACTAATTCGATCCGTTAAGTGTATTCAGCGCCTTAATTGCGTAACAATTATCAATCAAATACACTATCAATCTCTATCTCAATCATTTTAACGGAAGCTGCAAATACTTTTTTTCATATGTCGGAAAAAAATGTCACAATGCACTTTTGAGCGTCGCAGTGACTGTTTGACAAAATGAATGCGCTATCAAGTCAAATCACAAGAACACATCATTACAGTAATTTTGTTTAAAATTCGCTCTCTTGTAACTGTAGGTCAACTTCGCGAAATATCTCCCGGAACCCTAATTACGTAACACGCTATTACTATCAATTGTAATAATTTTGAAGTCTATTGATAATCCATTGCTCCATACTGTTAAGGGTTACGAGATGTATAATTGACAACGATGGTACAGTCGATAGTAGGCAACGAGAAGTAGAACGTATCTGATGTCGCACCGAAGTCTTCCCAGATGTCCACAAACTCCGTGTCGCACACACAACAACTCTCCATTTCTCTCCGGGTCTCCATTTCTGGAGACCAATCATTGGGTTGCGCCCCAAGGGTGTCGTCTTCGCCTACCTATTTTGGCGCCTGAGGGGTGTGCCTCCCTTCCGACAGTCATCAGTATGTTCGCACGGACATCGGGAAGCGCTCGAAGTGCTTCCCGATGTCCGTGCGACCAGGCCCCTGCCGAGTGAGTTCTTTAGTTCCCTAGGAAACGCCCAGCAAAAGCCGATCAAGCTCCGCTACAGTGGGTGCTTACCCGGCCCCCTTACAGTTCAACCAGATATGTAGTCGCGCTTCGGGATGCGGGGGGTGGTAGTGAGTGTCGAGCAGCTTGTGGGGGAGTATTCGTCGCCCGCGTGGAATTCAGGGTTTGTGAGTGCGTCTGGAATGGCGCCTGTGTGTATGTCGCGCATTCGGCGCCTATATTAACTTTGCACGCTTCGCGTGCGACCGGCGTGTAATTGTGTGTACAGTTTACACACGACCTACCCCGGCGTCAAATCCGGTGATTCCGCGTCCGCGACGTCTGCGACAAGATCGCGCAGAAAGCTCTTACGGTCCGGTGGCCTTGAGTGTAGGGCGCAATTTCCTTTATGTGGTGGTGATCGGAGGTGCTGGCACGCGCGAACTTCCCCTTTGCCAGGTGTATGCTAAAATCGTCGATGCTCTCGACACACAAGTCGCTATAGATAACAGAGTTCCTCACGTACCGAGGTATCTTGACGAAAGTAAGTTTTGACTGCATGGTGAGCGCAATGGTTAGGCTATTGACTGCTGCGCTGTACTAGTGATTATTCCGAGTCTGGCTGTTTCTGTATGTGAGTTTATATGGTTGTAAACGCATCCACGATACAGGAGAAATTCGTAGGGTGGGACTACGTTTTTTTTTGTTTTTACACTTTTACACTAAAACGGCCTGAACACGCGAACACTGAATGATGTTTGGAAACTAGGACAAAGGCTACTTTTATCCTAAATTGCGTACGAAGTCACGGGTAAATAACTGCTTTTGATTAACATAACTGCGTGATATTTCAGAAAATACAAATTTTTATGCATAATATTGCTGTCACATCTAAATCAACCCAAGCTTTCTTACTTGTAATACGCGAACTCTTAGAGCTATAGCGAAGGGGTACAGCTGTAATCCATTGCCAGCCTGATCCACCTCATCTCCTCGCGACACGCCGCTGACGGCGCTGCACACTGACTGCTTTCGTGACCACATAGCCACTTTAGCGTGAAGAACTGTAGGAAAAAGAAAACAGATTTATTTATTGTGTTTTCATTAAAAAAACCAAAGACTTCAAAGGAAGTATTCTTAGTTTAAATTAGGAGATTTAATAATTAATTTAGTTAATTTTGGTAGGGAACTGAGTTGACTGACTGATTGACGGGAACATTTAAAGCATTAAAATTTCATACAATATCAACTTTTAAAGTGAAAACTAGCGGCATTGTGCACATTTTTGAGGTAGTTGAAATATGTTAAACTCGTGTTAGGGAACGTGACCGTGAAGATGGAAAGAAAGCAGACCACCGGCTTATGAGAGGAAGTTATATGCCCCTCTCTTTCTACCGTGCGGCGAAAATGTATGTCTGCTCATGCTGTTTCGTTTGGCGCAGGGTACTTGCGTGAGTGTGCGTGTGTGCTTTTACTACGTTCAAAATTGTCATGTTTTTGTACGATAGCGCAATAAATGAATATTGTATTTTACCATAAAGATGTTTATTTTCATGTTATAAAATAGTGCTTAACCGCAATCCCGTCTGATGGTAAGCAGTGATGCCATCGTTGATGGTTAAGCGCGTTAGTTTATTAAGAATTTATTCACTCTAGCTTTGAAGACACTTAAACTGTAATCATACGATAAGATCGCTTCAGGCAAATTGTTCCAATCCTTCGAAGTCATCATCATCATCCCAGCCTTAATCCCAGTCGCATCCGAAGCCTTTTCAGCTTTGGAGTCTGGGGTCCGCTTTACCAGTCCAACTGCTGATATGGCTAAACTTCGACATTTTCCGTGAAGTGACTGCCGTCTGATCTCCACAACCCGAAGGCGACATCAACGCATTGCAGTTAGACCAATTGTTAAATTTTTGAGGGCTCCAACAACCCGTAACGACTGCCACTAAATGTTCGTATGACAACCGGGACCAACGGCTTAACGTGCTTTCCGAGGCACGACCAGACCAGTGCAAATATTCATATTCATGCATACAAATACTTGCACTGTGCGGGGATCGAACCCGCGCGACCTTGCGCAGAGGCCGCGTCCGCTACCGCTACGCCACGGAGGCTGTCAGACTTCGAAGTCCGTGGTATAAAAGACGAGGCGAAACGTTTCGTCCGGGTCGTAGCATGTCAATAACGTAAGGGTCGATACTCGCCGCACGGCGGGTCGTCTGGTTATAGAACGGTGATATACACTGTTCCAGTTACCCAAAAAACATGATATAAAACGTCTTGTCCGAATAGTACCAACCCATATCCTGCCGTGAACTCTCACCAGGGAAGCAGCGCTTCTTTTGTGGAATATCAAATTACTGCGATCCCCAATCCGCTTGCCATTGCATGGGGATTATGGTAATGCCCCTCAACGGATTGAAAGCCCTGGGGGGTGCCCTTTGTCCAGCAGTGGACTTTAATTCGTTGAGAAGAAGAAGAAGAATCGTGTTCATAATAACAAAAATTGATGCGGACAAAGTCGTGGGCTACAGCTAGTCTTTAATATAACTAAACCTTGCCTTACTTAATAGTGCATAAAAGCATGATGTCATTTTACCTTCAAGTTATCAGATTTCAGTAGCAAAAACATGTTTAACATTGAACCTTATCAAAATGGAACTAGATATATCAGCCGATCGATTTTGTTTAAATCTCGCCGTAAAAAGTTGAGTGGAGTGAGCTTAGAGTGAGGTAGTGTCAATTAGTGTCAAGTAGTGTCAATCCCTGGCATTAGTTGGAATAACAACTCACTTCACCTATGTAAGTTTTCACGTTGTGATGAATACAGTATCGCATTGCTGTAGAAGATAATACAACATTATCTTTATACGAAACCTGAATATAGTTTGTTCAGAATAAGCAACTAAATCGATTCCAATCATTTTTACACCATGTTATCTTTTTACCCAAATACACTTAGAAATTGTTGCAGTGTGGTTACCGAGCGCACACACCTGGCAGTTGTTCATAGTGCACAGTGCTTATGGCACAGTGAGACAGACCGCCTCCCACCGCACCGCGCCGCTGAATGCGCGGGCGGGTAAACGGACAATATTTATGTTGGGACTACCAGATAAGATAAAACGCTCATAATTTTGTGATTATTCATGATATCTTTTTGAAATTTTGTACATAGATTCATTACATTCACTTATACAATTCCTGCAAAGTTTTGTCAGTTCGGCAAATTTATATACTGCACATAACACTATAATAAAAAGTATAAAAACTAAAACCCAACTACGACAAAAAACAACGCTGAAAAATTATAAAACAAGATTTTCATAATACTGAACTGAACAAAGTTGCTAATGTAGTTGCAAGTAAATTGACTTAGTAGACTCTACCAAGATGCCTTCGTTGTAAATTGACAATAATGTCATACAATACTATTCAGAAGTATGCAATATTCACTATGTTGAGATAAATTTTCATGTTTGGAAATGCGTAGTCACACGTTACATATACCTACCTACCGTAGCACCTTGACAACGTGTGACTACGCCAACAACACGACCAACGATGCTGCGCCAGAGGATGATCTGGAGACCCTCCACGACCAAACTCCCGACACAACAACATTAGACACATCATAACCGGGACACATCGCAATACAACTGCTCAGACCCGTCCACCGTACGGCTTCACCAGACATCATACCGGAACACGACGAATCGCTTGGCGGCAAGACTTTGTCTGGTGGGTGGTAACTTATGCCGGCGGCTGATGTTGTTGCCTACCACCGAGAAACTACTTCCGTTGTGTCCTAGATTTTACGTACTACTTTTATTGTTAATTTATTGCGAAATAATAATTTATAATTGTAGAGGTTGAATTTTATTATTGTCTCTGGCTGATATAAAAACACTTTTTTAGAAGCACTTTTACGCCTGAAGCACAGGTTCTACCTAGTTCAGGCAAATTATACATAAGTGCTATTTAGAGTTAAGAAAATTATTGTAATAATTATGTACAAATGTGAGAAATAAACAATTTATTTGTTTATTTTATTTATTACTTAAAAATACTGGACACGTGTTTAGGGTTTCGCATATACAAAAAATTACGTTGTATAATACTTATGTATGTAATTTCCCACTTTACTTAAGCCATGTGTTCGTGTGGGTGTTTTATCCGACTTATCCCTGAAAGCTTCATAAATATTCAATGAATCTACAGGTTCAAATTCAATTTGATACCTAACTAATCTCCGCAGAAGTGTTGGTTATACATATTTACATACAATATAGCAAACTATATTATGATACGATGATTCTTTTTGGGGTTCAACGACTATTCTTGTAGTTACCTGAAGTATGAGTTCAGTAAATCAGTTGTTATATATCTTTTTGCACAAGAGAGATTTTTTCATTTTAGGTCTTCTATAAATTGTAACGGTACATCTGTGAAGATTACACAAAAAAAACTGTTTCTTTTAACAGGGTAGTTTTTTTTTAATATCAGGCGTCATTGGATTAGTTTGACACCGCACTACCCCGTGCAGGAGACGAGACCCGGACAGACCGGGCCAGCATGAGGGTGTGGGGCCGTGGAAGAATTTAGACTCCCGCGGCCCCACGCGCGCTCGTGATAGAAGAGACACCGGGGTGGTTTTAGTCAGTAAGAGTCTGACAGACCCCGTCGCCCACCGCAGGGCGGCGGACATCCATTGAAGATTTCCAACCCGGAAAAAAAAAGACTATCAACCTTGAATCACTGTGGGCAATCTACATTGAACGAGCGTAGATCGTTTACGTTGAACAAGTGGAGACCGTTTATGTTGAATAAGCATAGACCGTCTGCGTTGAACAAGCGTAGACCGTCTACGTTAAATAAGCATAGACTATCGAGGTTGAACTAGCGTAGACCATTTCTGTCGAACAAGCGTAGACCAACTGCGTTGAACAAGCGTAGACCATCTGCGTTGAACAAGCGTAGACCATCTGCGTTGAACAAGCGTGGACCATCTGCGTTGAACAAGCGTAGACCATCTGCGTTGAATAATCGTAGGCCGTCTTAGTATACCGTCTATGTTAATCTAGCGAAGTCTGTCTGTTTAGCACAGCGAACGTCAGTGTCACTCTATTAAAACTCACACTGGTACTCGTATCATTTACGTGGCTTAACTTTGTGTGATTATAGACACAACACGGTGTATTAGTTCTAGAAACACATTGCTAAGTTAGCTAGTACTTATTTCATTCTTTCTTCCACGAATGCCTTGTTTAGGTGCGAAAAGCGTTTAATTGTGGAATTCATTCATCATCATCTCAATGTTAATCCCAGTCGCATCCGAAGCTATTTTAGCTTTGAAGTCTGGGGTCCGCTTTACCAGTTTAACTGCTGATTTTTTCTAAACTTCGATATTTTCCATGAAGCGACTGCCGTCTGACCTTCACAACCCGAAGGCGATATCGAAGCATTGCAGCTTGAACATTGTTGGACTTTTGTGGGATCCAACAACCCGTAACGACTGCCATTAGATGTTCGTATGGCAACCGGGACCAACAGCATAACGTGCTTTCTGAGGCACGACCAGACCAGTGCAAATATTCATATTCATGCATACAAATATTTGCACTGTGCGGGGATCGCACCCGCGCCTCCTTCCATTTGTGGAATTTATTAGCGTCATAAATTGACATCAATTTCCACAAATTCTTTAGTGTTTGGATGATATGTCAAACAAATACTTAACAATAATTAGAAGTTTTTCATTGCCTTTTACCTTCAACATCATTGATAACCATAATTCCTTCTAAACGTACATACATATTATGTATATAATACTTTGAAGTTAGTTAAGTTAGTTTTTATTAAGTTGGTAAGTTAAATTAGAAGTTAAGTTGTTAATTAAAGTTAGTAACTTAGATGCGTGAGTGATAGCGAAATTGTTTAAATAAAGGTTACGTGGAATGCGAAAGGAGGGCAGAGGTTAGTTTCTAACTAAAATATACTTTATCTTAGTTTAGTTTAATGATCTTTCCATACGAGTCATAACAATTACTTATTCTTTCTAACATTAAATACCTACAAACTGTACGCCAGCTAAGTATAAGTTAACATTAACCCCGGTAGGTTAAATTTTGTTAAAATACATCAAGCAAATGTGATTATTCAATTTACTAGTGTACTAAGAGCAATTATTTATGTGGCAGGTTATTTTTACTCTTAGAATAAAATTTACTTCAGAAAGATTTTGAATGGAAGAACTGTTTAAAATTATTCAACAACAAACAGAGGCATGAGAAAGGCTCAGCAATCAGATATACTTCCAGCTCAACTAATCTGCTATTACAATAGTGTTAGAATGATCAATCAGTGATCTCATAACGATCTATTTTGACAAGTTTCATAATTTACTAACACAATGGCGTCATTGTGACTTTCCACTGGTGAATCACAGATACTCCACTCCATATTAATATATGTTCGAATTGAATGGTAGTATTTAGAAAATAATTTATATTAACGGGTTTTATAATAATGGAAATACGGCAATGTGATTCAATCACCATTCCATTACGAGACGCCTGAGATAATTAATCGATCATTATGAATTTAGCAGATTACGAACTATTAAACACAATGACAATGGAATCGTGTTGGAATGACAAATTTATAAAAATAGCTGACTAAGGTCCGCTACAGTTGAATTTCACTGCTCTTCTATCAAACAAGCTTGTAGGCCGACAAGCAATTATGCAAGAAGCAGTTGTTGCATACCTAATTGCTTGTCGGCCTAAAATCTTCAGTATTCCCAGCGGGTGAAGGATTAGCTTCCGACTCCACAGAACACATCTCAATTAGCTTTGTTTGGATACATTATATTGTAAATTGCCCTAGTTCTTGTAATAAAATAAACAAGATGTACTTGATATTTTAATAAAGTTTAACCTACCTGTTCTAATGTTAACTTTAACTTAATTGGTACCTATACAGTTTGTAGGTATTTAATGTTGGAAATAAAGAGTTTATATTATAGAAAACTCGGAACGCGCCTGTGAACCAGTAATTTGTTACCTCATAAATAATTTTAGCAAAATATAATTATTCAGTTTCCAGTTCGTTAAATTTTAATCAAAATGCAAACCTAGTGTGATTTTATCTCTCAAAAATTGTTTTCGATCTTCTAGCAAGTGTAAATCGGTCAAATTACTAAATAGGAAATCTAGAAAAAAAAAAGTGACAAACTAATCTACCGACAAAACTTTTAGCGTCACGTTCCAACTACGAACTCGGTGCCCATACGTTGCATGGTGACGTTCTCACGACTGGTGGCGCCACCCCAGCATCATCAAAGAACTATTTTTATAATATCGGACTCCTACTACCTGTGCTAAAACCGGTCTGCTTCGAGTGCTACGAAATACTGACCTCGCATCAAAGCTACGTCTATATTAAAAAAAAAACGTTTAGCGTAATCAGTATGCCGAAAACACTCCGCTCACCGCCAAAAGATGTTCAAAAGTCGTCTTCTAACCCCGACATTACAAATACTCCTCAAGACACTGACCTCTCAAATATCACATCTCGTGCAAAAAAACCACGTATTAAGGTACCTTCCAGCGAACTACAAATTTTTAAAGAGGAAATTATGGAGATGTTATCATCGTGGAAAGAAGACCAAGAACAATTTCTTCAGAAACTTAGTTCGGATGTAGCTGAAGTGAAATTACAAAATGAAAAAATCCACAAGCACTACGTGGAAATTGAAAAAAGTATCGCGTTTACCAATGCAAATTATGAGGAAATTAAGTCCAGTGTCGAGGAGCTTGGTAAGGAACGTTTGCATCTACTAAATCATATCGAGGAACTGGAGCGTAAAGTTATGGATATGCAGGTAAGCACCCGCAGCTCAACTATTGAAATAAGAAACCTGCTACCAGCTGAGAAAAAATCACCACCATCGCCTTTTCTTATAGTAAACACATGCAAGGCTTTGGATATGGATATCCTTCCATCCGACATACGTGACATCTATAGCATTCCAAATATGGAAGGTGATAAAAGGTCTATCATTGCTGAATTTCAGACCGTCACTCTCAAAAATAATGTTCTCGCTGCAGTTCAAAAATTCAACAAAAACAAAGTTAACTCCGAGAAACTAAATACTGAGCATATCGGCCTCTTTGGAACTCGTAGACCCGTTTACATTTCGGACCGACTGACAGGCACCATAAGAAAGCTCTTTTTTGAATCCCGCTCATTTGCTAATGCAAATGGTTTTAAATTCTGCTGGACGGCAAATGGTAAAGTTCTGCTACGCAAAGAAGAGGGTCAGAAATCCATAACCATAAAATCCAAACGCTGCTTGGAAAAACTTTGTGTTGAAAAATGACTATCTAGTTTAAATTATCTCTTAGTCACTAATCCATATGTTTCCTTTTTATTTATTCTTGCTATTAATAAATTAGAATATATTATACTTCAACCACATAAAATTCACACACATTCTCACACACTCCGCACACAAAAAACATCCCACATCAAAACTCACACTATTACACTACCCAGGAGCAAGCAAAGACTTATAATTTATTTCCACTCAAAAAACAATCCCTGTCAAATATTCCACTCTCAGGTCACGTTTTGAGAAAGATCTCAAAACGTGACCTGAGAGTGGAATATTTGACAGGGATTGTTTTGAAACAACATGAGTAAGAACTCATGTTGTTTCAAATGGCTTTAACAAATAATATTAACTCTGAACTAGACTCAATAGGCGTAGGCAATTCACTGACATGTAATCCTGAAGACTGCGTAAAGTTTGTTAAAAACTCCGATAGCGCTATGAAAATCCTTCATTTAAACATACGAAGTATAAACAAAAACTTTGAACAATTGCGGATACTAATACAGTTAACGAACATTGACTTTGATCTTGTCGTTCTGACCGAATGCTGGCTAAGTAAGGTAATTAACTTACCTTTATTACAGGGTTTCCAGTCATATCGTACAGACTTAAACTCGAATCAAAACGATGGAGTCGTTGTATATACAAAACAGAGTTTGCAGGTCCCGGTATGGGAGCCTACTTTTGTGGGTGGAAACTGCCTAGTCTGCCAAATGGAAGACAAAAAAATTGCTGTAGTGGTAGTCTATCGGTCCCCATCTCACAGCTCTAGGGAAAGTTTTGATATGTTTTTGGATAGTTTAAATAATATTTACACTAAACTTTGTACATACCAGAACATTGCTCTAATAGGTGACTTGAATATAGATATTAGTATGAGCAATAGAAATGATCGAAGTCTAGAGTACCTCATACTTAATTCAACGCATGGGCTACTACCGTCTCACCTTTCACCTACTAGGCTACAAAATTGTCTTGACCACACCCTGATAAAATCTAACCTACCTTCCACCACACTAAGTTCTTGAATCTCACATCACAGACCATGAACCCCTTGTTCTTGCTTTCGCCAACGCAACTCGCAGTCATAAAACAAGTCCCTATTCAACATCCATAAATTATGAGGCAATTAAGCTAGAGTTAGAAAATTTTAATTTTTCGGATATATATCAACTTGACAACCCAAACACAATGATGGACACTCTTATATCTGTCTTAACATCGGTGATTTCTAAACACACCAAGTTTTTCAAGATGCCACGTAAAAGAAGAATCCTCAAACCCTGGATAACCCCCGGGCTGTTGAAGTGTATCCAAAATCGAGACAAAATGCATATTCGATCAAGTAAAGAACCACATAACTTAATTCTTAAAATAACCTATACACGCTATCGCAATTTTTGCAATGATCTGCTAAAAAAACTAAAAATTGTTCACGAAAAAAATTAATTAGAGAAAGCAAGAAATGACCCCAGAGCCCTTTGGTACACTGTTAAAACTATCACAAACACAGCTAAAATAAAAACCAGTCCTGTGGAACTACTGCAAATATGTGACAATCCGAAAGCATCTATAAATGAAGTTGGCAAATTTTTCAGTAATGTGGGTAAAAACTTGGCGGATAAAATTTTATCACAGGGTCAGGGTCCCAGAAATATGAGTGGCCAGGTTCGGAATATGTGACGACAACATACTATCTCCCGCTAACTCCCTTGTGCTGCTAGATACAGACGAATCTGAAGTGGAGTCTCTTATAATACAGCTACGTAACGACTGTGCATTGGGGTGGGATGGAATATCGCCTACAGTGCTAAAAACGAGTCTTCAGACACTAAAAAAACCTCTAACACACATCTTTAATAGTTGTCTCCGGGAAGGTGTTTTCCCGGACGCACTAAAAAAAGCAATTGTGCACCCTATCCACAAGGGTGGGAGCAGGGGCTGTCTCAGCAACTACAGACCTATTTCGGTTCTGACTGCTCTTTCCAAGGTTCTTGAAAGGATTCTCAATAATCGGCTTAAGAATTTTTTGGACAGATACAAGATCATAGCGGATAATCAATATGGTTTCCGTTCCGGTGTCTCTACAGAGGATGCAGTACTTAATTTGACACAGTTGGTTGCTGGGAATCTTGATAAAAAAACCAAATGCCTAGGAATATTTCTAGATCTTTCGAAGGCATTCGACACAGTTTCTGTTTCTATACTTGTGACCAAATTGGAGCTACTTGGTGTTAGAGGTATGACACTGCGGATCTTTAAGGATTATCTTGAAAACCGCACCCAAATAACCAAAATTGATAATCACTACAGTGATGAAGAAACCCTGTCTTACGGAGTCCCCCAAGGTAGTATTCTGGGTCCTATTTTGTTTCAAATATACGTAAATGACCTGTGTAGAATGTCCCTCTTTCTTCTTTGTATATGCCGATGATACTGTGATTATAGTCGACGGGCCAACATGGGATAGTGTTAAAAAAAGCGCAGAATTGGCACTACGGAAAATAATCCAATGGCTCAACTTAAACCTGCTTACCCTCAACTGTAACAAGACTAACTATATTCCATTTGCTATCCGTCAAAAATCCGCTCCGGACAACACCTTTTCGATAACAGCGCACGCTTGCTCACAACTGTCATCTTCATGCCAATGTCCAACTCTCATGCGTACTGATCACGTCAAATATCTTGGTGTTGAAATAGATGCCCGGTTACGCTGGGATAGACACATTGATGCCTTAACCTCGAGAACACTGAAACTAATATATATTTTCAAGTCACTTAGAGTGTCAGCGAACATTGATACTCTGAAAATGGTGTTTTATGCTCTGTGCCAGTCCGTTCTTGGATACTGTATCAGTGTATGGGGCGGTGCAGCTAAAACTACTTTTCTCAGAGTGGAAAGAGCCCAGAGAGCGATACTTAAAGTGATGCTACGAAAACCCTATCGCTATCCAACAACTCAGCTGTACTCAGATTGTAAAGTTCTAACAGTTCGTCAGCTCTTCGTATTGCAATCCATACTTAGAAGACACGCCAGTGTCCTACCGTCTGATCCCAATAAACGAACAAATATTCCCCCAGGTTCACAACATAAAACCGCTTTTGCCCAGCACCAATATTTCACAATAAGTTCACTAATCTACAAGAAAATCCACAAAGAACTAAACATGCGTGATTATAATAAGTTTAAGCTAAAGGCTGAGCTGATGGAATGGCTACTTCAGCAAGACTATGCACAAACGGAGTCATTGCTGAAATACATTGCCTAACACATACAGTTTTAGTTTGCTCTTGCATTACATAAACACCTCACACTCACTACTCTCATTCACTAAGTTTTCACCTACTCATAATTATACATTATTTTATTTTTTTATTTTTATTGTTTTTACTTATTATATTATTGTATTTATTTTGTAACTTAGTCTGAATGTTGACAAGAGCAATAAGTGGCGCAATCCACAGTTGTATGTATAAATCCTTTTGTAAGTAAACCTAAGTACTGAACACTGTCTCTTAAGATACAGGTCACCCTAGTTTAAGAGGCAGGGCTCGCAATATCTGTATACAGACTTTTGTACCATTGTTTAGCATTTAGATAATTTGTGTATACTAATGTATGTGTCGTTGTGTCAATAAATTATTATTATTATTATTATATTGTGACATCTACGGGAAGATCATTAAACTAAACTGAACACAAAAAACGGCTAATTGTGACTCGGAATCGCGCACCGTGGCTGGGTTCCGTATAAACTGTAGGTATGTAAGTAAATGTTTTCCTTTGTTTGCGCTATAAGACGTTGCTTCGTAGAGTTTATAAGATTCTGAGTTCACGGACAATACCTTGTAGGTTGATTTTCTTGCGAGTACATTAATAGTAGTATACTTGGCAAAAACAATATTACCTTCTTGTAATGAAAATTAAGGAGAAACAAAATAGTGTTTGCCGCATTCCCGCCTCGCACTAGTTGATTCTTGACCATTTCGCGCTCAAACGCGGCCGGACGGTCGTCGAGCGTCGCAGCTTGCGCGTTAGTATTTTATAAATACGTAAATAAACCTCCGTTATAACTCCGCAAAAATTGTGCGGAGGCGGAGGCGGAAGCGAAAATACGATTTCTTGCGGAACTTCCGCAGTAACGGAAGCGGAGGCGAAGCTCCGTTACAACCCTAGTTGCATTGGATCACAGTTCTGTAATGGTAGTTTTTGATTTGACTAAATAAATTAGATTAAATTAGTTTTCAAAATGGTTGGCCACGTCCATTGTAACAGGTGAAAAAGATTTACAGGTATGTGTATGGTATCCACCCCATATACAGTACAGCCCAGTACAGGGTGAATAGTACCATCCCATATCCTCCCGTGGATGTTGTAAGGGGTGACTAAGTGAACTCTCTCACCAGGGAAGGGAGCAGCAGTGCTTCTCGTGTGGAATATCAAACTACTGCACTTCCCAACATGCCTGACAAGCGTGGGGATTACGGTAATCCGTTATACGTTCGGTATTATACCGACGTAGGTTGCGCTTCAGAGACTTTGAGATCTGCTTATTTAGCTGCCGGTATCTGCAAGCATCACTTGACGAACGTCTTAGTATAAACTTGTTCTATGTTAGTAGATATAAAATGAGAATAATTTAAAAACTATCCTAATTGGCGAAGTGAACATGAACATGTCTGCCAGCCCAGAGTCTAATAAAAAATCCCGCCGACCTTGTCCTTCAGTGTATCTAAAATACTGTTGCTGTAATAATATTGTATGTGCCCGATCCAGTCGTTGAAAATAAGCATGTCAAGTTATACAGGGTTCGGTGTATCATTACATTACCATAGGTTGGGATAGGTAGACATTGATTTGAAACGTATATATTAAAATGGACATTCCTCCGGATTTACGGAATTGGTTGATTATTAAACAAAAAAATATGTATAAATTATATTAAGTCTGTCACGTAACAAAAATATAGCAGCGGGCGACATCTCTTGGACACGGGCTCAACTCGTGTCACATATTTTGCATCGAGCCGAGAGATGGCGTTACGCGAAAATACGGTCGATAATATAATAACGCAATTCAAATAAGGAACGACCTGGTTAAATAAAATGAAAGGAAATAGGATAAATAAATATTAAAAATAAGAACCAACTCATGAGTCTGAAATTAAAATACAAGTCGCGGAACGCACTTGTCTATGGTTCAAGAAAAGTCAATTGGGGTGGGTCGATCGCTTGGCTAAGGAAGTTTCGAGAAGAACGATCGATGTCTTGCTCGGATGGTGGCTGGTTTGCTGGCGTTGCTGGTACGCAAGGTTGGCGTGTTTGCGCCATAACCCTATGGGGTTAAACGTCTAGCAATTTGGCTGATATTTCTGTGAGTATTCATTTCCGGAATATTTCTCCCCGTGATTTTCTTGTTCTATGGTGCTGACTTAGGTCAAATGTTGTTCTAGATTTGGTTCTTTTGGCGGGCCTAGGGCAGGAACCCGTGTGGAGGCGTTGCATCCTGACTTGCCTCGGGTGGCCTTGATTCCGATCGGATCAGGCTTGTTTGGAGTAGAAGTGTGCTGAACCCTGGTGGTACGGCACATCCAATTCTCTTTCGACGACGACTAGACAGGTATAAGCTGTCGCAATTTCTTTGTTCCGGGTGTACCTGAAATACCTACCTATTCCCGCAGGCCGCGTTCAACCGTGCATTAATCTGACACTCGTCAGTTAGTGAAGCCAAGGGTCTTTGGACCGTAAATCAGAAGCGTTAGTCAGGAGAGCTAATCAGAAACGTTAGACTCCCTGTACTTATTTATTTGTTGGATGTATCTAGTGAGAGAGAGTGAGTTTAAAACAGGTTGCATGTAAATAGGCTATACTCGACTGCCCCTAAGTACAGTATCGAAACTGAAAGGAGACGGGCGAAATTGGGCCTGAACTGTACACAAATGAGTTATTTGTCAATAATTTTCATTTATTTTTTTTGTTTTCAATCATTTATTAGTAATTCTGGATTCGTCAGAATAAAAAAGATAATATTTAATGAAATAATACTGACTTTCTTTACTTTCACTTTTCAACAATGTTACCAGATGAAATGCGAATCATTAATAAGTTCTAATCGATAAATCAAATTATTACAAAAATAAAATTAAAAATGAATCAGTACATTTCTATAGATTCGTTTTAGAAAATCTTTTAATATAAGGTCTTAATTATATTACCTATTATTTACTTATTTACAAAAACATCTTAAAAGAAATTGATCAACAGATCGATTTAATAATCAATTCAACTTTTTTATTATACAGGCAACAAAGTAAACTCGTAACAACGTGACGCCAAACGTCAAAAATTATTCCCTTCCGGGTTTGAACTTGCCGTAGTGGATATTGTATTTTGTTGTATTTTTTTGTCGTTTTATATTATTTTGCGTCTTTGGCAACGTATTTAGGATTCTGACGGTTATTATTTTGTCGGATGATCCACGCATTTCTCACAACGGACTTTGATATCTTCCTTACTCGACTTAGTTCGAAACAACACAATGAGTGACCAACGTGCAACGTCTTCATTGTGTCCTATCGAGTTACGACAAATAAAAGCGGAAAGCATTCTTTCAGTTAAAGAGCAATGGATTGCACCTCAAGTGGTAAGTATTTATTTAAAACGTATGTATTTAATTAAAACTTCACGTTGTGATATTTTTCGAATAGAGTCCAACCAAGATACCTTTACATAGGTATATTATTGAAGTAAGTTTCATTAATAATATTCCAATATACTACACAAATACTACACAATATACACTATAATTGTCGTCCTCCGTGGCACAGCGGTCAACACGCCTGCCTGCGACGTGGAGGCCCCGGGTTCAATCCCCGGCCAGATCATGAGGGAAAAACGATCTTTTCCTGATTGGCCTGGGTCTTGGATGTTTATCTATATATGTATCTATTATAAAATATAGTATCGTTGAGTTAGCATCCCATAATACAAGTCTCGAACTTACTTTGGGGCTAGCTCAATCTGTGTGATTTGTCCGTGTATATTTATATAATGCACTTGATTTATTCGAATTCCAAGTAAGATTTACGGTTTGATTATCAATTACGGAAGATAGTTCTTTATAAATAACTTACTTGTAAGAATTCAACAAAATCAATGAATCAATATTAAAATTGAATGACCTTTTATGAAAACATCAATATAAGTACTATAATCCTAGTATCAGCATGATCTCAGTAAGAAGTGATGCAATTCTGAAAGATACAGTTTTATCACTGTTTTTTATTTTGTGCAAAGAATATAAACAATGTTCTGCATCATACTTCTGTAATTATTATTTGTGGAAGCTGTAAATAATAATCTAATATTGTTCTAGGTTAATAGATCTTATCACATTTACCAAGGATGCAGAGATTTAGCTGTGAATGCCTTTGGCACAGACGAGCAACTTCCATCTCCAATGATTGGACATCTCCAAGTGTGTGTCCAGTGTTGCGGGCAAGATCTCAATCATTGCACACTAACACCCAACGTGAAAGAAGAATTCATGCAGTCATTTCTGAATGGATATTGCCTCGGACTGTAAGTTTTTATTAGGTTTAGTTGTTTTGTATTTTATACTACCACAGGGTAATCTATGTATACTACTATGTTATTTTTTTGTTTTTTCACACTAATCTCTGAAATAGCAGTCAGCTTTAAAGAATCATTTTTGTAAATTAGTGTCACATTCATGAGAAAAAAATATATGGAAATGTTAGTGTAGTATGTATATCTAGGCACTGTAAAAAAACACAAATAATTATATTGCAGCCTTTATTTCCTGGAGGTGTAGATTTGAAGAGATTTGCGTTATTATTATTATTTATTTTCTTAACCTAGTGCACAATACATTGAGATAAAAGCACAAAACCATTTTCATGGTTTGTCTGTAGGAACGGAACAAACAGTGTATCAACAATAATTAATTATTACTAGCATGGACATTTAAATTAGTATCTAGCAAAGAAGTTAGGTCTTACAGAATTGCTTACAGACTACTGAGTGATGTATGTATTACTTTTTTTAGAAAGAGACTCATGATATAATTTTTTTTCCAGATTTCAAGAGCTCGAGCTCTCATATGTCATCATTGTTGGGTGAGAGCTGATAGAAATGCTCATCATTTTATGACTGGATCATCTGGATCTTCAGCAGCAGTAGATTTAACAAGTGAATATGATGGTACAACTTCACAGTCTACCACCGACGTAGCTGTGTCACAGGGCACTCAACAGTTTACCCCCAGGATAAATACATTTATAATATAAACCGACGTAGGGCTGATTTTTCTAGAATAAATGTTCAAAATGATAACTTAAATGATTTTCCACAGCTCACACATAGTGATTTAATAAAAGTATCTTTAGGTATTTACCAAACTAAACAGTGAGCACTGCTCACCATAATATGACCTAGCCGTGTGTGTGTGTGCTCACTGAGCATATACGAGAAGATGGTAGATCTGAAATAGAAGTGTGTCGAAATATGGACAGTAACTTACTAAGAGAACTGTCAAAATACACTCATTCTTGCTGGCTATTGAGAGGTCGAATTAAATCAAGACATGTTAGTTCAAAAACATATTTAACTTATATTTTAGTTGACAGTTCTTATAATGGAAGAGAGGCTATAAAACAATATTACTGTAATTTCTTGGTCTAAGGTAAAGGGACTGGTATTTTGGCGTGACTAGCTGGTATATAATAAATAATTTCATTCTTGTTGTGTTTTCTCGTCTTCATTACTATACCTACATAGTATTGTATAAACTCAAGTTTTTTTTATATATAAACAGACTGCTGTGTTGCTGGGGAGTTTGTTCCGCTGCTTTTCCAGCGAAAGCACTAGGAAGTGTCAATGGGTGGGCGTTTTGGGGGACTGTCTTATGTAATAACGATGTTCAAAAAGTGCTGATGCTCAGGCTATTTTAAATAAATTATTTATTAATTCTTTTTTTTTTTTTGTTTAACCCGCATACCAGCGCCTATGATGGCCGGGAGTTCGATATTGTCTGCCGACCAGGGCGTCTTTTGCTTCGGCTAGAGGCGTGAGGGCGCTGAGAGTCCTACTCCCTCACGAGCTTCGCATCCTTTGCCAGCATTAATTGTATATGATGAATTGGATGTGATTAATAAATCGATGTAAGAGAAATGTGATTTTTATTCTTGCTTACTCTTTTCTATAATCAGATTGTAAAAATGGTTTTCCTAATTCTTTTTTAACCTCCTTCTTT
This sequence comes from Sesamia nonagrioides, assembly GCA_017933935.1. Taxonomy (NCBI): domain Eukaryota; kingdom Metazoa; phylum Arthropoda; class Insecta; order Lepidoptera; family Noctuidae; genus Sesamia; species Sesamia nonagrioides. The sequence goes on from JADWQK010001117.1 coordinate 1,153,155, forward strand.
GTAACATTTAATATGCAGTTAAGCGCCGCCGGCCCTTTGGAAACCACACTCACGATTTGTTAATGTCATAAAAATACATTCTGATAAAATCTAGTCTACAAAAAAGTCTGAATAATTACTTAAATATACCATAAGAGCGCTGACAGCTTGTAAGAAAACTTATAAAAAAGCAAATGAGGTTAGTTTTGTGCAAGCTAATAATACCCTATTTCTTTTTTCTCCGATTCTGCCATGCTAAATAAAGTTTTATTTTTTAAATAGTAATAATATTGAAATGATTTAATGCAATAATCGTGGCTGTCCAATCAGGTCCAACTTTGTATGAACATTCGCCCGTCTCCTTTAGGTTTTTTTTTTATTGCTGCAAAACACCCCTCTTTTGGTATATTTTTACACTATAAAAGAAATTAAGCTATAATATGGCTTTTATCCATATTTTGTACTGGTATAATATCGATACTTGACAAATGATCCAGCCTAAACGATCGAATGTTGACTATCGATACTGTACGCGGAGGCAAGAAGCGTGAGAGTAGGACGAAATTACCCATTTCGTTACTGTACACCGCGACCCTTGCCCGCGCTTCGTTTTAATTTATGTGATGATTTATTTAATTAACATTAAAAAAAGCTCTAAGTAGCTGAATTTTGAACTAACTTATCACTACTCGATGTATTCTATCAAAAGTTCCAGATTCGATTTTGTACATCGTTACATTTTTTGGTTGAGGTATCGAAAGTGACTGATTCGATATTATTCGATGATGTACACACGGGTACATGATTTAATGATGTTATCGAATATACCATTTACGATAGTTTCAATTGGAATAATTTGTATATTTCGATACTTGTTATTTATTAAATTCTAGTAAAAATTAATTTTAGTGGTCCTGCTTATTTAAATATGGTAAATAGTTTTATTTTTATCATTTTGCGATGATATTGGTTCCTTGGTAGTGGACGCTCTTGCTCAAATGTTACTGGTTCGATCCCCGATTAGTGCTTTGCATTTGGGTGCATGTCTACATGTCTGTTCGCACTGGTGAAGGTGTTAACTATGTATTATAATAAATATATATTTACAATAGAAAAGCATACTTATTATGTGAGTTTATAGGTTCATGTACTCCTTACCGATATTCGGCTATGGCGGCTAATCTGAATGATCAGCCATCGATGAAGGACATATTATTATTATTGTAGTGCACAAGTGTGTTCGCGGACAAAAGTGCACTTTTTATTCCTCTACCCTTGTATTTCGACGGGACACGAACAAAGAGGGCAGACAGCTTAACTGCTTTCCGAAGCACGGGGGTACAAGACCGCCAAATTCCAGACTCCGGGCTGTCACCGAGAAATTCTTAACCGAAAAACTCAGGAACAAATTTTGCCCTGATCCAGAGATCGAACCCGGGACCTCAAGCACAGCCGTCGCTTTAAAGTCACAGGACAAGTCATGGTGGCCTAGTGGTTAAAACACCAGCCTCTCAAATATGAGTGTACGGGTTCGATTACAGGTCAGGCAAGTAAACTCGTAATAATTTGTCGATGTATCTGGAGTGGGAAAACTTTCATCTTTATAATAATGCCGCCCAAACTTTACGCCAGTATACCGATATTATTAATGAAAACATGAATATAGCATTCTTCGTGCCTAAAAAGAATTGATGCGACAAGTTACAGTTACAATTTTTCCAATGAAAAATCTCCAACTGATGAACATATTAACGCTCATAATTTATACATAATATGGAGAGTAAATAAATTGCTAGAGATTTTAAAAATAAAGATAAAAACCTGTCACAAAATTCATCGAAAATAGTATGTGCTACATTTGATTTCTTTTTGTGGACAGACTGTACAGGAAAGAGAGGGTCGAATGAATTAAGTAATAGCTTACTTCAATTTGTTTAAAAAAAAATAGAAGAAGGTGCTAATGATTTTTTCTTTTGGTCTGATAACTGCCTGGGCTAAAATCGCAGTCAATTAGTGTATTCCCTTCACATGTACCTAGCCAAAAATATAAAATAAATATCACTCATCGCTTTGTAGAACCAGGGCATACAGAAGAACGAAGGCGATAGCGTACACGCTCTTATTATATATCCTATATATATAAATACTCCTGATCAATGGTGTGTGTTGTTGGTGTAAAACTAATGGAATCCAATGTAGTACAAATGATTCACGATGACTTTTTTGAATTTAAAGGCTTACTGGATGATCAGAAATGGAAAAAGATACAAATAAACATATGAAATGGAATAATATTAAAGAAAAGTTTAAATATAACCTGAAAGATAACAGCTCATCTTAAAACACCAAAATAGAAATGAGAATTTGTGGAAGAAGTAAAGAAGATGTTGAACTTAAAAAGTCGTATACTTGAGTATGAGCTTCAGGTAATGGCAGTTGTTGACAACTGCCATTACCTGAAGCTAAATATAAGGATTTGATTCTTTTACGTAACACAGCAGCCATACCCAAAGAATAATAAGAATATTTTCAAATTTTAAAATATAGTTTGGCCTCATCTGAAGACTCCGATGATTAAAATTAAATAATTATAGGTACTCGTATACAAATTTGGTTTTCATTGAAGAATTTCATTAAGTTAATTACCCGTTACATTATATTATTTACTTTTTATTACATTTTTATTTTTGTAACATAAGAGGTTTATGTTGTTTTATTTCATAAAACAATATTATTTCTTTGAATATGACATTTAGCTGGCTAGTTTAGGTAATATTGTAAAACAGTACTCGTTTGTATTACCAAACTCTTATTTATTCTAAGTGGAAATAATTAAAATGTTTTGTCATCATTGACAACAATGACATAACGAATTACCTAATTTAAGTATATTTTGTTCTCATTATGCCAAATAGAACTTGGTCTGTGATTGTAATTTTTGATATAATGAAACTTTCGTAATAAAAACTCATTTTTATTTTGTTTGTTACCAGTTCATTCCTTCGTTATTTATAGGTATAATATCGAAACCTAAAAATTAATCCCATGTACTTGATCGAATATGACACTTTCAATATTTTTCTGTTTACTAAGCCCGACGTAACATATCGAAAGAGCCACTTTCGACAAACTTTTCAAAAACTGTTCCATAGTACAGTATTGAAAAGGACAGTTTCGATTTTTCTTATTATTTGATGACCGTAATAAAGGATCGAAACTAGCTTTTCACAGAAACTATCAATAAATTCAATGCATAGGTCTTATGTATTTGTTAATTACAACAATTTTAGTATATATGTGAAATTAACTGCAGTTAGCTCATTAGATGCAAATTTTATACGCAAAATAAACTTCAAAGTGCTCTCCTGTAAAGTGCCAGTTTTCCATTTCGATACTATACTTAGGGACAGTCGTACTTATCAAGTCTTGTTAATTTCTATGTTGTGCACAACCTAAGATAACTTCTGTAACGATCGAGCTGTGGTCACAACGGTTCACCTCACGAATCCTTCATCAAGCGACCCTGAGCTTGCTAAATTGTCTCATGTGGATTCCCTGTCCCACTCCGACCTGAGACGGAGTGAGTCAGGAAATCGACTAGGTAAGTTAGGAGATTGTTTTGTCATATACTTATGACACAGGGTAATTATAAAATAAACTTGTAATTGTATACATTTATTGTGTTATTTAATGCTCCTAGCTACCAATTATTTACATCATTAAATTTACTGTAACTGCCGGGTAGAGGTATTAGTTAAACTTCGTGTTACAAGTCGTAAAACCGTTTGATTTGGCCATACCCTTCATTAGAAGCTAAATATAAAATATTGAAATGTATTATATTATAATTTTTCAACAAATAAATAATAAATTAGCTTAGTTTTGTTACCTTCCTTTAAATGAATTGAGTAGTAATAATGTCACTACCAACATTAACAATATTTACTTGGATCCGGAATTATATTCCGGGAAAATGTCTTATCCACGTTATTCTTTCTGTGAACATTTATGATACAAGTACCAAAAATCACTCTACCAATTCCGACCTATGATCATTGCCGACAGGACTATTGTTGCTAACAAGCCTGATTAAAGTGGTGATAAATTGGTGGTAGCTTGGATCCGTGTGGTGAATTATAGCCATTCATTGAGAGGTCACATGTGTCTTAATTGTAGGTATGTCATAGGTTTATTAGGAGGAACATTTCCATCTACTCATAAACGTTGCTTAAGGTTAACTAGTGATTAGTGAATTTTAACTACACATTTTCGAAGTTTTAACGTCACTTAAATGTAATGATCGTTTATGAATAAACACCATAGTGTTTAAGGGATTTATTCATAAACGATGATTAAAGTTAAGTGACATGCAAACGTCAAAAATGTATGGTTAAATAGTCGCTAGTCACTAGTTAATTTTAAATAACGTTTATGAATAAAGGGGCTTATGTATACGATTCAAAGATCTATGCTCTAAGATAATATGTAGTACCCCTTTTTGTTGCCGAATTCCCTCATGACGAAAATCTCTTGAAAGCTGAGAAAGAAGAAAGAAAAATCAAATCCACTTTTTTTTTGACAAGAAATCATCAAATGGATCCGCAATGGAAGAGCGTGTCAGACTTTTACTGACTAAAACCCGTGTTCCACCATTTGTCTGAGCGCCAGGGTCACGGTTTCTCTTTCAAACATCCCGCGGCACTGGCATTGGTCCTTGTGGATACCGTCAGTGTATGCTGACATCTTTTTGGCCTGCGCCCAATTACGTAACACATTTTTACTATGAATTGGAATCATTTTGAAGCTTACTGCTAATCCACTGCCGTAACATCGGCTTCCGGGAAGTAACCACCCACCAGACAAAGTCTTGCCGCCAAGCGATTCGTCGTGTTCCGGCATGATGTCTGGTGAAGCCGTACGGAGGACGGGTCTGAGCAGTTGTGTTGTGATGTGTGCCGGGTACGTTACGCCAAATGTTGTTGTGTCGGGAGTTTGCTTGTTGAGGGTCTCCAGATCAATCTCCCTCTGGCGTAGCAACATTGGTCGTGTTGTTGGGCTTAACATTGAATCAGCTCGCTCAACTACCAGACGGCAGTTAGCCTAGGCTATAATTATTAAAAAAAGAATGCCTTCGAAAATGTGTCTTCTCAAACACGTAAAAAACCCAACTTTGAACTGTTAAAATAAAACCCATTACTACTGATAGTGGGTTACGTAATTACCCTGCTGGTCCTTAGGTACCGGGCGGCGAGCAGCCCACATACCCTCAAACTAAACAAAACAAATAACGTATCTATACTTCTATACCAATATCTGGTCGGTCTGGTCATGCCTCGGAAAGCACGTTAAGCCGTTGGTCCCAGTTGCCATACGAACATCTAGTGGCAGTCGTTACGGGTTGTTGGAGCCCTCAAAAGTCCAACAATTGGTCTAAATGCAATGCTTAGATATCGCCTTCGGGTTGTGGAGGTCAGACGGCAGTCGCTTCACGAAAAATATCGAAGTTTAGTCAAAATCAACAGTTAGACTAATAAAGCGGACCCTAGACTCCAAAGCTGAAAGGCTACGGATGCGAATGGGATTAGCGCTGAGATGATGATGATGACTTCTATACTAATATATAAAGCTGAAGAGTTTGTTTGATTGAACGCGCTAATCTCAGGAACTACTGGTGTGCGGGACAAGATGGCCGCGCATAGGTTTTTTCTTAGTGGACTGTAGATTTTAGGTGCGGTGCCGGAGAGACTGCCAGGAGTTGGGAATGATAGACGTTGTATGTTGTTGTGCACACCGTTTATTGTTATCACAAGACAGTTTATTATAATATAATCACTTACAGCACTAAGCGAATGGACGCGTGCGTTTCGGTTGAAGGTCCGCAGTAAGAGAGTGAAATGTTGCAATGTCAAATGGAACGAGACGGCAACGCAAGCCAAAGACAACATTTTTATACTTTTTAATTTTATATCGGACTTGGTAAGACGATCCTTTTATGTTGTTCTCAACAACTGGTTCGATTTGAAAAATTATTTTTGCGTTAGATAGCCCATTAATCCAGGAAGGCTTTAGGATATAAAATCACTTGGTCGCAGACCAATAGGACCGGAGCATATAAAAAAACATATCGAAATCTACGCGTGTGAAAGCGCGCGGCGCAGCTGTTATCAAAGTTCAATTGACTTATGAACAAAAGAAACTTTAATTCAGAAAATTCAGTTCTGGTCCTCATCTGTTTAAAACTGTTTAATTTACAGTGAGGCATGTTTATCCTGTCGTATTATTCTTGTTTCTTTGAACTCAGCGGTAGTATTGTTTTTTGCAAATTTCCGTTTGACATGGATAGAAGTTTTTAGGGAATTTAAAACATTTTGTGATGGCGTATTTGCGTCTGTCATTTTTCGACATTTATCGTCGAAAGTTTTAGCTGTCTCGGACACCCGTCCCACGCCTTCTCTTCTTCTTTTTCAGCCTATAGATGTCCACTGCTGGACAAAGGCCTTCCCCAAGGCTTTCCATGCTGATCGGTCTTGTGCTGTCCGCATCCATCGGCTTCCCGCGACCTTCACCAGGTCATCGGTCCACCTTGTTGGGGGTCTCCTTACGCTGCATCTTCCAGTTCGTGGCCGCCACTCTAGAACCTTACTGCCACTCCTACGCCAGCTTAATTAGCGCGTAGAACGTGGAAACTAATCTCGTTTTCAGCTGCAATTTTGTTATTTTAATGGGGGGTATTCATAACTCTACTTCCTCCGAATTAATGTAGCTAGTCTCTAATTATATTGCTAATCCATTGCGCCTCGTGTTCAAAAAGTGTGTCTGCTCAACAACGTAAATAACGCAATGAATTATGTTGAAGTGTCAAAATGAAGCCCATTGATACTGATAGTATGACGTCATGGTAGCCTAGTGCTTAAAACACCAACCTTTCAAGTATGAGTGTGCGTGTTCAATTCCAGTACCAATGTAACTCTTCTAAGTTATATGTACCTACTTTCTAAGTATATCTTAGACACTAATGATTGATTACAAGGTGGAGGAAAACATTTTGAGGAAATCTGGACTTTAAGTCTGAAATCGCTAACCCGCATTGAGCAAGCGTGGTGATTACGCTCAATCCTTCTTTGAATGAGAGGACGCCTGTCCCCAGCAGTGGGACGATATAAAAAGGTTAAAGGTTCATGATGATGATACTAATAGTGTGGATAACGTAGCGTTACGTAATTAGCCTGCAGAATAATTATTTTATCTGCCCGCATTATCCAGTTTTTGCTCCGGCAAACGAGCTCTAATCTGTGAATTAGCAGAGTAATTAATTTTCCCTGTTAAAGTAACGGTCAAATTAATGATGGTAGTGCAGGCTGCTCAGCCGCACTCTGATTTAAAATGTGTAATACGCTTTCCTAGGGTAACTGTAGTTTTACTTATCATTATCTGCCAAATCTTTTCCAAGCTTTGTCGGGGTAGTTAAACCGGTAGGTAAGTGTCAGTGGATTCCCGAAATAAATTTGAATAGAGACAGGAGAATTAATAGCAGCAATTATTTAACTTATCGCTAAAACATATTTTGCTCTTTTATTTTTATTACGAAGCCGCAGGCTACATATACAACGTTATTTTTGGTATATGCGAAACCCTTAACACGTGTCCAATATTTTTAAGTAAAGAATTCCATGTACAAAATTCCAAAAAGATATCATCAAAAACCACAAATTTATGGGCTTGCTATCTTAACTGGTTGTCCCGACAAAAATATGGTCAACGCACTGTTCGCCCGCCTGCGGCTGCAGCGGCGGCGCGGCGCGTGGAATCCCTGCGCCTAGTGCTATGATCTACCGTCAGCTGTGTTGCGCGCTCGATAACCATACTGCAACAACTTCTAAATGTATTTGGAGAAAAAATATAACATGGTGTAAAAATTATTGGAATCGATTCAGTTGCTTATTCTGAACAAACTGTATTCAGGCTTACTATAAAGAAAAAAAAAAGATGCATAACATAAATAATTACATAAAATAACATACACAAAAAATACATAACACATAATTTTGGATTTACGCTAAAAATACAATGGGTGTGGTTAGATTAGTTAGAAAAACTGATAAAAGTGAGTTTTTTATTAGATTTGGTAAATCTGCATGACGTGTTTACATTTTCAATCAATCTCCTCTGTTTAAATTCTATAAACTACAAAAACGGAACTGCTGCATAGAAACAGTAAGTGCGTTATTTCACTGTAGCCATCACCGAGTCGTAACCGAGAATTGATAAGGCAGTGGCGAAACAGCGATACATATTATGTAACAAGTGCTTGAGCGACACAAGCAGGAGCTGCGTCTCACGGAGATGAATATGCTGCGGCACATGTGTGGACTTACGTGAAAAGACCGCATCAGGAACTCCCGAATCCGAGGTAGTCTTCATGTCCGAGACATAGCAGACGAACTGCAGGAAGCTCGTCTACGCTAGTACGGTCACGTCTTACGAAAGCATGTGACGTGGGTAACAAATGTCTTGCCATGGCGCCTCCGCCGGGCCGTAACAACCGAGGTAGACCAAAGAAGTGCTGGCTTGACGTTGTAAGAGATACATGCGTGCCAACAATTTGACATCACGGGACGCCAAAGATCGTGCGAAAGGAGGAAAGTGAACCCTGGGCTCCACCGCAAAAGCCGTGGATGCAACCGGGATTTTAAGCGTGGATTTTTTTGATGATTATTTATCAAGTGCTGCATTTCCAGTTTGTTCACCTCACGCTCGTCACCCGAGCGCCATCATCTCGAAGTATCGAGTAGTTCGGCACAACCGCTACAACTCGTCCTGAAATTGTGACTGGAATACACGTTTGATCTTCTCCACACGCAGTGTGTGACATTATACCGGTGGCGTCAGTCTTTTGTTTTGTCGTACCGAACCGTCGAATTCATTCGTATTGGACAAACGCTGACGTAGACGTCACGCTTGATTTGAATAATCTTTTTTTCAGTGAGGTTCAAGTGAAGGCTGCGGTAGACAAACGCCCTAATACCAACAGATTTAGAACGATACGAATAACAAACCTTTCAATCTTATGAAGCCAAACACGCACTCAATCAATTGTTGGGTTATTTCCAATTCTGCCGTCCATACACACACAGTTGTTATAGGAAGATATTATGATATTGAATTATCGTGCAGTTATCCGGAAATAGATCTTTACGCAGTATTATGGAATAGATTCAAGTAGTTTTTTGGTGAATCAACAAGTAGTTGTTATTAATATGATTCTTTTAAGCGATTACAACTGAGCATAAGGTCCTGGATTTGATTCTTAGGTCAGGCAGGTGTAATTAGGTTTTTCCATTAGCAATTTCTCAGTATAAGGCTAATGTCTGAATTCATACTCGATTGATGTTAATAGGTTCACTCCTTGTTGGGGGTTTCTAAACAAGCTTACATAGCGTTCATGACCGTGTCTGCACGACGTATAACCCGTACTTTTCTCGTGTTCAATGCGGATTGGAGATTTCAGACATAAAGTCTAGGTTTTTGTCAAGATGCTTTCCTTCACCTTGTAATCAGTAGTCAAAATGACGGGTGAATACTAGATATCTTAGGGTTACCTAATTTTTACTAAAGGAAGGAACCTACAACGTAACTGTCTCGTAAAAATATAATGCGAAGAGTAATACGTTAGAAAATTAAGAACAAAAAAATGTCGCCTAGCATTTTCCATAGCAATATATATGTAATATTGTGTACTTTGGAAAAGTCCTACGCCGTTGCAAAAATACACCTACATCACTATCGTATATTTTATACTCCGTTGCACTAAAAGCGGGCCGCTTCGTTTTTTATTTTGGAATGCAATACGGCTCAAAGCTCGGTGCAGTCGATCGATTCAGTGAAAATGTATGTCACCATGAAAGGTCAAGTGAAGTGAGCTTAGAGTGAACTGTCAATCGTGTCCGTCACTTAGCATTAATTGGAATAACAGGTTATTTCACCTAAGTTATCACCTTTAGGTGGTTACAGAATAGGAATGTTTCCTGGGTAAAAAAAAAGAGTGATACTATTTAGTCCGTCATTCAGATTATAGAAAAGAAGTGGTGGCTGGACACGTCACTGCTAAAAAGTGTTGCGTGCAGTGACGTCACACGAGTTTTCAATGCGCTGTGTCGTCTTCATTTTTTGTTTATATGAAAAAAGAAAAAATACGTGTCTAGTATTTTTTGGAAATCTGACTGACGGACTAATTAGTTTTTTTTTAGTCAAATACCCTATTGAACTGCAGCTGTAATTGAAATCGTATCTCACAAACTCGAACGACAAACTAATTTCAACGAATGGAAATTCAATGTGTAGAAATCAATTTCATATTTTACATAATGTAATTGGATGTTTATTGGAATGCGACATTTTACGGAATATATTAGATTATAAGCACTTAATACTAGTAACATTAAAAAATTTCTACAAAGTCTAGTTGCAATAACTAAAAACTTTTAAAAGGGTAATTGTAGATCTGTTACAATTACAACTTATTTCAATTAACTATCTATGAACAACTTTAAGGTAGGACAAACATTGAGCAACATTTATTTTTTTAAATTTTTGCTAGAGAGCTTAGAGCTTGACCGCAATCCCGCCTGATGGTAAGCAGCGATGCAATCGTTGATGGTAAGGGGCCCCAGTTTATTACGAGCCTATTCACTCTAGCCATAAGGACACTTAAATTGTAGTCTGACGGAAACACCGCCACACGTTGGATCAGTCCCTCGATGTACGCGGTATAAAAGAAGAGGCGATACGCTTCGTTCGGATCGTTGTGGTGTCAACAACGTAAGGGTGGAAACTCGCCATACGACGGTCGTCCGATGATGGGACGGAGATGGGGGAATTAAATCATGCAATTTGCTTCAGATAGTTGATTTTTTCTTGATTTATGGATTCCAAGGTCTACTATATCAAAGGAAGGGTTCGAGAAATTGTATCACTAGACGCGATTCAGCTGTTAAAAGTATCAATCTCTATATTAGTTAGAATTAGGTACAGCTTACTTCACGCTACCTTTTAAGTTTTCGTACTGTTAAAATCGGGAGTTGATCAATGTCATCAGTGTTCAGTCAGTGTTCATTTTATCACAGTCTACATAATAAGACGTCTTATTTATAGTTCTTATTTTATGTATGTTTTACTGCTCATTCTACACATTATATTTCTATTATAATGATTCTCCATACTTAATAATAAATAAAAAATACACTCTTAGTGATAAAAAAAACTCTTTCATTTTTGCTCTTGGTTTTACTGTAGGTGTTGCAGAAAATATTATGTTACTGTAACACATGATTTCGATCCCCTTTGCACCTTTTGCATCATTAGCCTGCACCATCATTAGTGCAGAAGAGACTAATTAGTTTCATTTGCACCATTAATTGTGCAAATCCTCTTTATATTCAAAAGAAACAAGAAAACGGGTTATTATTTTCATTAATTAAGTACACAATTTAAAAAAAAAAGGTTTTGGTTTACCTACTTAATTTCAAAGCTAACGCTTTTTGATAATAAAAATGAGGGTTTCACTTCGGCACTATAATTAGGGCACTGAATTGAATAGAAATTCCACGAACGACAATTCTCTAACCGTACTGAAATAAAATTTCTTAACGTGCTATTTGGAGGACCAGTTTATCATTTATACAAGTGTATAAAACTAAATGTAGGGTAAAATCAGAAAACACCAAAACTTTCGCGCGTGGTTTGGGAAATTCGTATGTGTTACAACCAATTTAATCAGTCTAGTAGATTTGGTGAAAATTGGGTGTGACGGCCGGAGACACAGACCGAGTGAATCTATAAGGGTTCCGTTTTTCATTACAACGCACGGTAACATAGGAAAGTATAAGCACCAAAAAAATCGACCACATCGTCAATAGAAATAGTGCCCAACAGGCTGGCAGCATTGACACTTTATATGGCATTTTTATGTTTCATTATTGACTTATAAATAAAAAAAAAATGAATAAAATTGATTTTATTCATTTTTTTTTAAACATAAAATACACACATCAAAAGTGTCTAGGGATCAACATATATTTTTGCAATAACTTTTCTCCTGATTGATATTAATTAAAATTTTCTTTAAGGATTCATCAAATAAAGTGTTTTCGTTTGTCACAGTAACGATAAACCAAGTCACCTTTGCATTAATAAAGAAATTTGCCATTTTCCTAATAAAGGGATATTTGACATTTGAACCACTAACACAAAAGTTCGAAAAAAAGACTGAAATAACAGTTTTCTCTAAAATTTTATTGGGTAACTTAAACAATTAATAATCCGTGTTTCTACCGCGAACACTAACAACACAAGAACATCGGTTTGGCATACTCAAAATGAGTTCATCCAAATCACGCTGTGGAATGGCCGCCCATGTTCGTTGCAACAACAAAAAAAGGTCTTCTTGCGACTGGATACCCTCCATATTCGGCAGAGCTCTTCTCTGTAGCATATCCCATGCATGCTCAATCGGGTTCAAGTCTGGCGACTGAGCAGGCCAGGGCAGGACATTGATGTTAGCTGCGGCGAGAGTCTGTCTTACAACTCTTGCGGTGTGCGGTCGTGCATTATCATGCATTAACTGAAATAAGGGACCGATTTGCACTTGTAGAGGAACGATGACGTCTGATACAATCGTTTCAGCATAAATTTGAGCGTTGAGGTTGCCTCTGATCCAAATCAACTCAGTTCTTCCGCCGATCCAAATACCCGCCCATACCATGATGGTTCCACCACTATAAGGATGGACTTCCTGGCAGGATTTTAATCGCTGTTGGCGTCCAGGGGTTCTCCAGTGTCGTATACGTCTTGTATCCGGTCTCATACCAAAACGAGACTCATCAGAAAAGCACACGAAACGCCATTGTTCTTCTGCCCAATTTCTGTGTTCAAGAGCCCATTGATATCGAATCCTACGATTGTGCATTGCTATAGGTGGTACCCGTAGCGGTCTTCGGGAATGAAGGTTCACTTCATGCAAGCGGTTTCTGACTGTTTGGTCGCTAATTAAGTTCCCTGAAGAGTGATGAAGCCTCACGGCTAACATCATGGCGGTTATTGTTGGAGCTCTTCGAGTTAAGATTTGAATGTATCGGTCTTGTCTCCGTGTGGTGCAGCGATACCGTCCTCCATGGCGCTCAGCCACGGTACCAGTGCTTCGGTAACGTGTCCAAAGTCGACTGATAACACTCTGACTTGTATTCAGAGCTAAAGCCACAGTACGTTGCCGGGAACCAGCTTCTATCATTCCCACGGCTCTGAGCATTTCTTCCCTGCTTAAATGACGTCGCCGCTCCATAATAACGTTGGTTTTAATCAGTAGTAGGGAAACAGTAGCACTAATAATGTCTTCGTTGTATGTTTTTATAGGGAAAATATTGACAGCTGATTTTCATCTTTTACTCGAATTTGATTCACAGTTCCTGATTCAAATTATGAAATGCACCAAAAAGGATCCATATAAATTTATAAAATCATAAATTTATTACAAAGCCACATCTCAATCTCAAGAAATCCGCATAAAAATGCTTGATCCCTAGACACTTTTGATGTGTGTATTTCGGGCTAGAGCCCGAAATATTTTATCTTTATATATATAATTCTGCTGTACGTGTGTATGTCATTGAACTCCTCCTAAACGGCTTGACCGATTTTAATAAATTTTTCTGTATGCGTTTGAGTGGTGACCTGGATCGTTTAGATTCACAAATCAGCCCGGCAGATGGCGCTGATCGCTTGAAGAAGCATGTGATCTTGGAAACGGCCCTAACGATTTCGCTGAAATTTAATATGTGGGGGTTTTCGGGGAGGAGAAATCGATCTAGCTCAGTCTTATGTCTGGGCAAGCGCATGTTTTCGAGTTTTCTCTTTCGCAATATTTCACGCATAATATGGGCGCTAATTTCGCGTGGCTTGACATAGCGGTTGTGGCGTAGTCGATAGAGGTATGGTCTACTTGCAATGGCTGGTGTTCGTCGGTTCAAACCCGGCCAATCACGAGTTTTTTTTTGTTTTTAGATAAGTTTATAGTGTAATTTTTGTAGTTACTTAAAAAGAAAATTGTACTTATGAACTAAAAGGGGAAAAAATAAAAAAAAATATGTTAATTTTTTTTATTTAACTTAAATTGTACTTATGAACTAAAAGAGAGAAAAATAAATAGAAATAAATAAATATTTAAGATTTTTTATTCAACTTAAAGAGACTGAAACAAGAGCTCTAGGGTAGAGAGAGGCATGATATCTTTGTTACAAATGTAGATGACAATGCTTTCCATGGGTATATTCCTAAATCTGCTGTACGTGTGTACGTCACTGAATTCCTCCTAAAGGGCTGGTCCGATTTGAATGAAGTCTATGTATATAAACGAAAGTCGTGTTAGTTACTCTATTTATAACTCAAGAACCGCTTAACCAGTATGGCTCAAAATTGTTAGGGAGGTAGATAAGAACTGGGAGAAGGACATATCACATAGGATACTTTTTATCCCATTCCCGTTGTTCCCGTCGTTTCCGTGTGACGTGACATAAGACATGGTATAACAAAACGCAACTGACATGGAATAACAAAACAACTCAGTCAAAATATAAGTTAGCGGTTCATTTGCTAAAAATGGTACAAACACACTGCTGCACTACTCAGCATATTAAAAAAGTCTTACCGGTTGAATGTTGATGCATTCATTTAAAGCAAGGAATATAAATACTCTCTGCCGGTTTAATTTTTTTAATAAAAGCCCCAAAGCAAACTTCACCTTCAAAATTTCTAATATTGTATTGCTGTGCCATTTACCACTTCACTACATACTATAAAACAAAGTTACTTTCTCTTTCCCTATGTCCTTTTGTATAATTAAATCTTTAAAACTGCGAAACACATTTTGATGAGGTTTCTTTTAATAGACAGAGTAATTAAAAAGAAACTTTTATATGTATAATAATGTTACGGGCTAGGGGTACTTAAACGCCGGTTAAGGGTTACGAAGTTTATTGGCAACGAAGGTACAGTCGATTGTAGGCAATGACAAGTAGAACGTAGCTGATGTCTCACCGAAGTCTTCCCTTATGTCCACGAAGTCCGTGTTGTAAACACACAATAACAGTACAGATGTTACTCCAAGTAGTACTCACAGTTCTCGTTACAGTTGTCGCAGTAGGTATTCTCAAAGATCGCTTCTTAACTGTCGCTGTTTTCGTATCGCTAGTCGAGTGTAGACTGACTGTGCGCTGGCGTCGCGGCGCCTTATATAGCCCAGCTGATCGAACATTCCAGATTCCTCCAGACGTAATAATAATAGCACATAACTTCGAGGTCACTCGGAAGTACCTACGGTAATTCCCGGAAACGGGTTTCTAGAAATTTCGATGTCGACACTTTGTTGACAAAACTGTTGAGACCTGTACCATTCGATAGGCCGTCCTAAGTCTAGCAATGCGTTTTATTATTGTACCTAGAAAATGTCTAGATCTAGGAAAAATAGGGCTTAAAAGTGACACACTGCATGTCACGCGATATTGAACCTTATGCCATCGACATAAGGTCCATTCGTAACATTGCCCCCTTCTTAGTCATGCTCGTCCCGAGCATGATTTGATCCATAATAGCGAGCTAGGCGGTCTACGTGTACGATCTTCAGCTTCCCTCTAGGTCCTTTCTTTATCCGGTAGGTGACATCGTTTATCCTGGTTACTATCGTGTACGGACCCTCCCATTTGGCTTGGAACTTTGGACTCTTTCCTTTTCTTCTAATGGGATTATGCAACCATACCAAAGTTCCCTCTTCGAATCCGGGCACGTTAGCTTTGCGGTCGTATCGGATCTTCATTTTCTCACTGGTTTTCAGGCCATTCTCTCTCACTAGCTCATGTATTCCATCTAATTTACGCCGCAAGTCGGCCACATAGTCGACGGCTAGGATAGGAGTATCGGGAGGTGTTCCGGTTAGTGCATCTATGGGTAGTCTAATTTCTCGGCCGAAGTTGACTTTCGCCGGTGTGCAGTTTGTGCTATCATGTGTTGCTGAGCGGTATGACATTAAAAAGAGTGGAATGTATTGGTCCCAATCCCTTTGGTGTTCTTCCACTACTTTGGCCAAATGATTATCTAACGTCTGATTGAATCTTTCGACCATTCCATCTGACTGTGGGTGATACGGTGTTGTACGAGTCTTATGTATCCCGAGTAGTTGGCAAACCTCTTGAAATAGTGAAGACTCGAAGTTTCTACCCTGGTCAGAGTGTAACTCCAAGGGAACGCCAAATCGACAGAACACCTCGTGAACTAGTTTTTTGGCGACTGTATGAGCTTCCTGGTTAGGTACTGCAAAAGCTTCTGGCCATTTGCTGAAATAGTCTTGCATGACGATGATATACCTATTCCCTTCTTCAGTAACAGGGAATGGCCCAGCTATATCGACAGCAACTCTTTCCCATGGTGCACCAACATTGTACACTTTAAGTCGACCTCTGGCTCTCGTTTGCGGTCCCTTTACTGAGGAGCAGGCTACACATTTTCTACACCAGTCCTCTATGTCCTCACGACAATGCACCCAATAGAATCTTTTTCTCACCTTCTCCAGGGTTTTCTTTACTCCTAGATGTCCTCCGGATACTCCGTCGTGCACCTGTCTTAGCACTGACGCGACTTTATCGCAGGGAACAACTATCTGTAAGGTGACCTCCTGACCACTGGGTGATTCCCATTTCCTCTTGAGAACTCCATTATCAATTATCAGGCTGTCCCATTGAGCCCAGTAACTTTTTACTGTTGGGCTAAGCGCCGATATTTCACTCCAAGCGGGCCTCTGGCCACGTTGCTTCCACTCGATTACTGCCTTCAGGTAACTGTCTTCCTTTTGTGCGTCTTTCAATGATTGATTATCCCAGTCTTCATCCAAAGCGTTTACCCGGATAATCCTTACGTTCTCTTTCTTTTCCTGTTTGGCACAATGTCGGCAAGATTCTTCACAAGGTCGTCTAGACAAAGCATCAGCATTATTGTGTGACTTGCCTTTTCGATGTTCAGTGACAAAGTCAAATTCTTGCAGCTGCTCTATCCACCTTGCTACTTGTCCTTCTGGGTCCTTGAACTGAAGGAGCCACTGTAAGGCAGCGTGATCGGTACGAAGTGTAAACTGCCTCCCAATCAGATATTTCTTGAAGTGTTGTAAGGTCTTAACAACGGCTAGAAGTTCTCGGCGGGTAACACAGTAATTTCTTTCTGGCTTGGAAAGGCATTTGCTGAAATATGCAATCACGACCTGCCTATCTCCTTGTGTTTGAGAGAGAACTCCTCCAATACCAACATTGCTGGCATCCGTGTCTACCAAAAATCGACCTTCCCGACTAGGGTAATCTAATACAGGAGCCTCACACAAGTGAGTTTTCAGTAGCGCAAATGCCTGTTCGCAGTCAGAGTTCCATTCAAATTGACACTTTTCCTCTGTTAAACGATGCAACGGCTTCGCTAACTCGGAGAAGTTCTTCACAAACCGACGGTAATATGCACACAGACCCAAGAAAGAGCGTACCTCAGTTTTATTACGAGGCGTAGGCCACTTCGACACGGCTTTTATTTTCTCAGGGTCTGTTCGAATTCCTTGCGCCGAAATAATGTGTCCCAGGTATCCAACCTCTTTCTGGAATAGTGTACACTTACTAGGACTGAGTTTTAAATTCGCTTCACGCAGTTTCTGAAAGACTTTCTCCAAATTGCGTAGGTGCTCTGCGAAGTTTCGTCCCATAATGATGATGTCATCCAAATAGACCAGGCATGCATCACCAAGCAACCCCACAAAGATGCGCTCCATTAGGCGCTCAAATGTAGCTGGAGCATTGCACAGTCCAAAAGGCATGACATTGAATTGCCAGAGACCGTTCCCAGGACCAGTGGTGACAGCGGTCTTTTCTTTATCCTGCTGACAGATTTCCACCTGCCAGTATCCACTTTTGAGGTCAACCGTGGAAAACCATTTCATGCCACTTAGCAAGTCTAAAGTGTCATCTATACGTGGCAGAGGGTAACTATCCTTTTTCGTCGCATCATTCAACATCCTGTAGTCAACGCAAAACCTTGTACTGCCATCCTTTTTCTTGACTAGGACAACTGGAGATGACCAAGGGCTGGTGGATGCTTCTATAATCCGGTTTTTCTCCATATCTCTTAACATTTCCGTGACTTCCTGTTCTCTTGCAAAGGGGATACGACGTGGTCTCTGTCTTATCGGCTGTGTATTACCCGTATCTATATGGTGTTTGACGAGCCCGGTCCTTCCCACGTCACCGTCGGTCTTCGAGAAGATGTCATGGAAGTTATGCAGCAGTTGCTTAACTTTGTGACTTTCGAACTTGTTTAAATTACCCTTACAATTTTCGAGTAGTGTCGATACATGTTCCTGCCACTTCTTATCACGTCCCTTTTCGTGCGCCTCTGTTTTTCTCAAAGACGCTACATGATCGCACACACCCACCATGCAATTCTTTTCAAGAATTATTTCTTTGTTGCTAACGTTGATAATTCGTACTTTTGGTTTATCGGAAATCATCATCAGTGTCCTTGCTGTTATCCAGTCTGGGTGATCTCCAGAATCTTCTATTATAATGCAACGTTTACGGCATCCTATTGGTGATAGTCTAATATTTACTAAGGTTTCTGATCTTGGTGGTAATACCGTTCTCCTTAAACAGTACACTGACCCTTGTTTTCCACCTTGAAGAAATACTTCTTGTTCTGGAAAACTCAATACTCCTTTTGCTACATTAAGGACGCACTGCTGTTTCTTCAAAAAGTCCAGTCCTATTATGCAATCATCTGTAATATTTGCTATTAAAACAGGGTGCGTGAATGTCTTATCACCCATTTTCAAGGACACGTTCGTTTCACCAAGGACGAGTACTGGTTGGCCGGTGGCGGTTTGTAATCGGCATTGTGAAGATCCTCTTTTCCAAACTATGGTCCGAGGAAATAGCTCCGGTCGTGCAATGGTTCTTGATGCACCAGTATCCAATGTGAAACTGCAGGATTTACCATTCAGTTCTCCTTCTATAATGAGACTGTTTCCGTCACCCACTTGTGATACTGTTATAATGGGGGCTACATGTCGACCAGCCAGTACTCGCCCCATAGCCCTGGCTGTTCCTAGTTTAAATCCTCGGCTTCCACCTGTGTCCCAGAAGTACTTCTTCCCTTAGACTTCCTGGGACAATTGATCCGAATATGACCCTTTTCGCCGCACTCATAGCAGGTTGGTCCTTGCCGAGTTTTAATTATTGGGGTTACCTCGCGAATGCGGTGCTGTTGTCGGCCGTCTTGACGTACTGCTTCCACCTCCAGAGCGTGTGTCAAGGCTGCTTTCAGAGTCTGATGGTGGCCCAGACGAACTGCAGCCCTGACTTCCGCATCTCGGATTCCATCGGTAAAAGCTTGCACCGTAGTAGTATCAATTAATCCCGGTGTTGATGCATACGCCCTCCGAACAATACGTTCTATTTCCGTTGCCCATTGTTGCAAACCCTCACTGCTCTTCTGTGTGCGGTCGCGGAGTTGAGCCCTGTAGACATGTTCGAGGTGTTTCTCCCCGTATCTAGACTCCAACGCTTCTAGCAAACAGGCTAGGGTATTGCAATCGCCGGAAATATTTTCGAGAATTTGTACCGCATCACCACGCAGAGCAAGCGTAAGCGCGGTTACCGCTTGGTCATCGTCCCAGTTGTTGCCTTTTGCGACCTTTTCGAATTGAAGGCGGAAGGCCACCCATGACGTTGTTCCGTCAAAATGAGGTACTTGGAACGTCGGCAAAGCACTGGGTACAGGTACCACACCTTTAATACCTCCTTTCTGTACCGTTTTATGGAGAAACTGTATTTCTTTCTCACACTCCATGATGGTACTGTCCAGTTTCTCTATACGCGCATCTTGTTTGTCTATACGCATGTCTTGCTGGTCCATACGGGCATCTTGTTGTGCTGTTTTTATTTTAAGCTCGTTAACCTCTTCTTTGGTTTTTTCCCACTTTTCATTAAGGTCTAACACAAGCTGCTGGGATTCCTTTATTTGTGCCTGGGTTGCTGCCTGGGATTGTTTTATTTGTGCCTGGATTTCTGCCCGGGATTTTGCCTGGGATTCTTCTACTATGCCTTTTAATTGCGCCTGGGTTTCTGCCTGGGATTCTGCTATGCTCAGCTTTATTTGCGCCGTCAAGTGAGACAGTAACGCCGATAAATCGGATCCGCTGTTTCCAGGAATAGTGGTGGTAGCGGGTGCACTCACATTCGTCGGTGTTACGACGGCCGCATCTTCTACGGGTGCAGGGACACCAAGCAATTCTTCCTCTTGACGCGCCAAATCCATCGCTGCTTGTCGTCGCGTGCGAACTCTTTCGTCTTCCCTTGGCGTGACCGGCATCCCACTTCTGACACCAGTTGTTACGGGCTAGGGGTACTAAAATGCCGGTTAAGGGTTACGAAGTTTATTGGCAACGAAGGTACAGTCGATTGTAGGCAATGACAAGTAGAACGTAGCTGATGTCTCACCGAAGTCTTCCCTTATGTCCACGAAGTCCGTGTTGTAAACACACAATAACAGTACAGATGTTACTCCAAGTAGTACTCACAGTTCTCGTTACAGTTGTCGCAGTAGATATTCTCAAAGATCGCTTCTTAACTGTCGCTGTTTCCGTATCGCTAGTCGAGTGTAGACTGACTGTGCGCTGGCGTCGCGGCGCCTTATATAGCCCAGCTGATCGAACATTCCAGATTCCTTCAGACGTAATAATAATAGCACATAACTTCGAGGTCACTCGGAAGTACCTACGGTAGTTCCCGGAAACGGGTTTCTAGAAATTTCGATGTCGACACTTTGTTGACAAAACTGTTGAGACCTGTACCATTCGATAGGCCGTCCTAAGTCTAGCAATGCGTTTTATTATTGTACCTAGAAAATGTCTAGATCTAGGAAAAATAGGGCTTAAAAGTGACACACTGCATGTCACGCGATATTGAACCTTATGCCATCGACATAAGGTCCATTCGTAACAATAACATCCATTAAATTGTGGAGACACACTATCCCTCGCTCACATGTGGGAGTGACGAGAGGAGGCATAACTCCGTTTTTAATTTTATTGCAGCACAGCGGACAGAGACATGGAAAGTGTGATTGTTGCAATCCAGCACTGAGCACGCCACAAACATCAAAGTCCTCACTTTGAGGAGTAGCTAGAGAGGCGCCACGGCGTCCTCATCTTCCGACTGACGTAGGTCCTCACCGGACACGGCTGTTTCGGGAGGTTCCTGTTCCGTATAAGGCGGGAGGAAACGCCAGGGTGACCACTGTGTGCATCGCCCTGAGGACACAGTGGAGCAAATGGTGGAGGTCTGCCCGGCTTGGGTGGAGCACAGCCGTGTCCTCTTGGTGGCGATCGGCTGCGATCTCTGGCGTCCGACCCTGTTCCGGGGCATAGTCCGGAGCCAGAGTGCATGGCAAGCTTTCACCTCCTTCTGTGAAGCAGTGATGCTGGCAAAGGAGGAGGCGGAGCGCGTGAGGGAGCGGAAATCCTACTACCCTTACGCCTCAAACCGCCGCAGGAAGCGCCCTGGTCAGGAGGCAACATCGGACTCCCGACCACCGTAGACGCGGGCTTGCGGGCGGCGAGCGATAGGCAGCTAGCCTCCTGGTAAGAACCAGGGTCGGGTTGACGGCGCGTTGCACACCTTGACGGGGTCCACGAGGACTGGTCCACAGGGTTGCGGGTTGGTTAAAAAAGAAATCATGGCACTGGTCGTTGCATAGGCAAGTGAAGGAACACGGGTGGGCTTTAGTCAATGAAAGTCTGACACGCTCTTCCGCTCTGCCCAGAGCGGGAGAGGTCATTTGATGATTTCCCATCCAAAACAAAAAAAAAGAACTGAAGAAGAGCAATAAATTGCACTCGACGAGCGTAGCCTTAGTATGGCTCGACTTCGTGCTTCTCACTCACCAGAGCAAAGGGAGGCAGCCCGTGAAACGGCTCGGTTGGCAATGCGAAATCATCGAGCAAACCTCAGAGATCAAGCGCTAGATAATTTACGAAGCACAAGAAGAAATTCATCAAATACTGATTTGAATCGGGCAGCGTTTCAATACGCATATAATATAGCGCAATGGCGTTCGCACTGGGCCAATGGATGTTGTTTGCGAGTATTGTAGCACATTTAAGTTTTCCGGAGAACCGCCAGGATTGTGCTCCCAAATAAAGAATCATTGAATAATAATATTTATTTATTTAAAATTATCCTAATTTAAAAAGTAGTCATGTGATATTGCCTTTAAGGCGGAACGAAGTTCGCCGGGTCAGCTAGTGTTTATATAAAACCTTTATAGAATGTGAACAATTCTAGCTCAAAACTGAATAAAGAGCTCTCCATATGGTCGAGTTTATTCATATATTCCATGAATACTGAATGAATATGTGAGCTTGTATCAAAAGTTTATGTGAATAAATCAACATTACGGATTTTCACCCCTTCGGGAGAACGAACAGGGACTTCATTTTATAAAAGTTTCAAAGAGATCCTTTCGAACTTCCTACTAAATATTATTAACGTGAAAGTTTATATGGTAAGTTTTCATTACGAAACTCGATCGTCGATATCGAGTGCGTTTGACTCATCGATTGTCCCGCTTCAAGGTTGTAAGAACTCTCAACCAATCAGAGCGCCAAACGCGCTCGATATCGACGATCGAGTCTCGCAATGAAAACTCATACTAGGCATACAGGTCAAGCTAACAGCCACTCGAAACTGTGAAATATTCTCATTAACCTTGAGCTTTAATGCTTTACCGATAAAGATGATAATCTAATACAACAATCTGACAGATTGTAATAGCTTAACGTGCTGTCGTATGTACATTTGTTACTTTTTCTCGGAAATTTTGTACACAAATAGTTTACAAACAGGATTAATATTTACACAATATAATCAGCCTACAATGTTCCCACTCGTGGGACACAGGCCTTCTCTCGAAAAGATAGAGTGGGCCGTAATCTACCACTCGGGCCCATTCCGGATTGATAGATGTCACACGTCTTCGAAGTTTTTGCTTCTATAACATGATTTCCTCACGATATTTTCTTTTACCGTTTTGATAGCAGTGGTGATGAAGTAATTTACACAAAGTAAAGCGCCTGTATAAGGGTACCTACGATCTACAACTTGTAAGTTGCGGCCAATACCACACCATATATTTATATACAAACTAACGACCCGCCCAAACTTCGCACGGGTGCAATGCTGATACTAATTACACTTTTTATTCACACAATTACTCCCGCCGACCCGGCCGGTCGGTGCCGCCGCAAACGCTACGTCCCGCAATTTTTAAATCTGTAATATCTTTCAAAATATTCATTTAAATCATATGCTGTAAAGGGCGATATAGATCTATATTAAATCAACAGTATCTTTAAGGTGTCTGTTGGATAAAGATTAATGCTGTATTGCTTAAAATCGTTTCGACATTACCGTAAAAAGTGACAAAAATAAATCTTAATAAATCTTTCACTGTTCAGGCCCCTCGTTTGTGGAATGCATTGCCAATTGAAATAAAACGTGTGCAGTCACTAACAACAACAAGAACACTACTTGTCGTTATGATCTTCGTCCAACAAACACTGTTTCGCTAATTTATTTGTTAACTTGTTCTGTTCAGTATCTATGTATTTATTTATGCATATTTATGTATTTGTGTATCTATCTTAGTATGTTGTAGTAATAATATTTGCACTAACGACAGTCCCATTTGTGGTTCGGAAGAATCTGTCCATTCTTTGGTTGCCTGGAAGAGATCGCATTAGCGATAAGGCGCCCATTGTATGTTTTTTTGTGTTGATTGTTTTGTTCGATATTTGTTTGGTGTACAGTAAAGAATATATAAATAAATAAATAAATAAAAATATTATTATGGGATATCCATAAGATATAGATATATACAGTCGCGGAGTTTTCTGTAGACCTCTTTAATGTGTACAATACTTAATACATTATTCTGATAAATCTCGTAGGGTTCAGGCTGCGTTTGCAATGTAAGCGAAAAAAAATTAATTATAACGACATCACATAAGAAACCTCAAACATAACAGTATATCTCCACTATTTAATGAATAATATTATACATATAAAACTTCCTCTTCAGTCACACTATCTATTAAAAAAAACCACATCAAAACCGTTTCCTAGTTTTAAAGAATAAGGAATTCATAGGAATAAAGGGACAGAGAAAGCGACTTTGTTTTTGTTGGCCAAGTAATAGTAGCCAATTGGTTCGAACGATTTGGTTAAGCTACGCTAGCCGCGGGAGCCTCTGGTGTGTCGATAGGTGACCATCCTCATATACCAAGAAACTTGTTATATGAGGACGTCTTAGACCGGCTGTTATTCGTGCACCTTTGACTGTCATTACAGTCATCAAAATCCCTAAAATCTGACCATCGTATCATTTTAACCAACGTTACATAACTGGGTTGTGGAGGTCAGACAAGTAGTCATCATTATCTCAGAGTATAATTCCGGTTACATCCGGTATTCGCCTCCATTTTGCACGATCTCTGGCATCCCGTGGTGTGAGATTGTAGGCACGCATACCATCTCTTACAACGTCAAGCCAGCACTTCTTGGGTCTACCTCGCTTGTTCCAGCCCGGCGGAGGCGCCATGGCAAGACATTTGTTACCAATATAACACGTTTTCGTAAAACGTGACCGTACCAGCGTAGGCGATCCGCTTGCAACTTGTCTGCTATGTCATGGACACGAAGACTGCAACGGATGCGGGAGTTCCTAATGCGATATTTCCGCGTAACTCCACACATCCACCGCAGCATATTCATCTCCATGACATGCAGCTCCTGCTTGTGTCGCTCAAGCACAGACCACGCCTCACTGCCATACAAAAAACAGATCTAATAATGATCTTATAGACCTGAGCCTTAAGCTTAACTGGTATTTTGGGGTCACAAATGACACCTGGCACCTCGCGCTATTTTGCCCAAGCTGCAACGTCGTAATCAACGTCCCCGGACGCGTGGAGCACAGACCCCAAGTATTTAAACAGGAGGAGTATTTAAACACCGGTGAGAATGAAAGCCGATAAAGATAAAGATAAAAATCCAACATCATCATCATCATGATGATCAGCCTCTACTCGTCCACTGCTGGACATAGGCCTCTTCCATGGCACGCCAAGAAGCTCGATCCTGAGCAGTTCTCCGCCAGCCACTGCCAGCCACCTTTTATACAAGTTGGGCCCAACATAGTTGGGAAAACAGGTAATGACATCCCTTTTAATAAACAAAAGAGGGCAAAACGGTGTCGCAATTTATTACAATTATATATATTTTCTCACTTCTCTGTTGCTCGTTTTTCTCGCGTACTAATTTCTTCCTACCCTTAATGGTCTCCGTTAACTAGATTAATGTCTTTGTCGTCCACAACGGGTAAAACCGTTGTGAACGATCCAAATTGTGTTACACCCCATTTTATCCTGAAAATGTGTAAAAACAGAGTGATTGAATAATTCGGATAGTTAAAAGTGAATTTAAATGTCAAGTGTTTACTATATATATTTTTGTATGTTCCTTCTCAATAAACAAAATTTACAGGAAAATTTCCAGTACTCAAGTAGGTAGTAAATGTAGAAAAGCTTGGGCTGACAGAAGTTTAGGTGGAACTTATACAAGATTTAATTGAAATACTTGACGTGATTATGGTAAACTATTACTACAAATATGGATGATAAAGACGTTAATTTCGTTAACGGAGACCATTAAGGGTAAAAATAAATTAGTACGCGAGAAAAACGAGCAACAGAGAAGCGAGAAAATATAATATGTATGACGGAGTAAACCGTTAGGAAGGCGGGGCCGAAGTTCCGGATAGTTGAAGTGTCTTCTCATCCGTATGAGCATCCATCGAGGGCGGTATTTCGAGAAAACGTTGAACAATAACTATAGTGTGATGTTCGATTCTTATTATTTTAACTGTACAGACACTTAGATCACTTTAATATTAAGGGATTACAATGATAATCTCAGATTAAAACAGATAAGAGCCACTGAGTTTGAGTATGACCAACCCACTCGATCGAAGCTTTAGCAAAGAATGCCCGCGCTAACGGTCGTTCGCTATGTCAAACGCAAATCCAGTCGGTGTTATCCGCTCTTAATAAAAATCATAATTTATCAGAATACCGACCCATTAATAAACTTCAAAAAAATAGTAGAGTAATTTACGGTCAATTGATACTGATACGATAATACAGATCACAATATTCAAAATTAACCAGTCACGCGCCGTTATCAGTTATTGTGTAAGCATTAACTATCCTAATAATTTATCCATGCATTTCCATTTTTCATCCTTGTTGTGTCAACGACGATTTAAATAAGCGCGGGCTTCGCTTAACTCGTGCTGGTGGCGCCTCTCTCAAGAGTGCCAAGAAAAAGAACTAGTACAAAAAAAGATGGCGAACTCAGCTCATCCGACGCCGCGTGTATTCTAAATAATATCGAATATCTGACTTCCTAAGGGCTTCGCTGGCCAAATGAACCCTCGGTTTCCATATTGGTGGTGTGTCTGTGCTTGACGAGTGTAGGCAGTGAACAAGCAGCATCAAGTCCACGAAAAGGGAGATAGCTGACCGGCCGGCGCCTGCCCCGTCGTTGGTGATTCCCTTCCTGTCCTGCTGGATCCAGGTTAGTGCTTTGCATGTTTGTTTTCCCTGCTTTGAGACCCTGGGGTTGATAGGAGAATGCAGTGACCCTTCCAGGAAGCGTCAACATTAATTATGGTGCCTCCTGTGAGGAATCTTCCTCGCGCAGTTATTATAAAAATACTTACTATCGGAAATTAAATCCTTCCATTCTCGTTATTACGTTAAATACGTAATCCCAATTATAATTTATTTGTATACTTACCTACTTAAGGCAATTTCAATTTGCCTTTCAAGTTCTAAGTGTCTAAATAAAACCTAGGTCATTCCATGATACCTAGTTATTGTTTCTTATTTGAGACCGATTGACTATTCAATCGTACATTCATACCTCGTTAATTCCCTTGTAATAAGCTGCATTTATTTGTATTAAATAACAAATTGCATAAATTACTTTTAAAAAACGTGAGTTCGAAGTTTCTCGAATTTAGTACCGAGGTACCTACACTCGTCGTACTTGTCTCCGGCGGGAGACGGATTAGCTTTGAACTACCTCAAAGTCAAAACTTATATTCTAACAAATAACTTTGAGACGTGTGTACTTGTATTTCATTCAATACGTTCGCGCGTGCATTGCTGCCGACCTACCGGCTTACGTTTTTACCGTTTTACCTACTTTTATAACTTTTATCTTTTTGAGCGTGCGGATATCGTATACCACGTGAACTATGAGCGAAGTGGAATTAATAACCGCTATTAAAAGGCGGGAATATGAGTATACAAGTATGCAGATACTTTACGATTTAGCCAAAACAGTTAAAGAAACTAAAACTAAATTTGCAGCTTTTTGAGCTAGGTACAAAAAGATTGACGAGATTCGTAATAGATTTTTGGAATGCAACGATGATGTTAACCAGTTGCAATTAAAGCTTAAACCTTCGTTTGTTATCGATCATAAAGTGTTACTGTCATTCGATGAATTGTATTACTGTGTTATCGAGTTTGCGGATTCTCTCGATGCGAGCGCAGGTAGCGACTGTCGCCCGGAATTAGGTCAAGGTCACGTGCGTTCGCAAGTGAAGTTACCGAAGCTAGAACTTCCAAAGTTTGATGGTAATATAGAAAAGTGGCAAACATTTAAAGATAGTTATACAGCACTTGTTCATAATAATAGTTCATTGTCCGACACTGAGAAATTTCACTATTTGCTGTCATGTTTATCTGATTATGCACTGACATTAGCGAAGGGCGTGCCTGTGACATCGGAAAATTATTCAGTGGTTTTTGCAACTTTACTGGACAGATATGACAACAAGCGTATTCTTGCAACAGCTTATTTAGAAAAAATAATTAAAATTAATCCCATACAAAAACCATCTTTGTCTAACTTATCTGAGTTATCTAACACACTTTATGAATGCGTTAGTGCCTTGCGCGGTTTGTGTATTGATGATTTATGCGAATTTATTTTATTCTACATTGCATCTAGGCCTTTAGATACAGAAACAAGAAAAAGGTTTGAATTACAAAACACTGAAGAAATTCCGAAATTTAATAACTTCATTACTTATTTACAAAATTACATAAAAGTATTAGAAGTTAGCCAACCAGTTAATATTCCGTCATCAAATTCTATAAGTACACAAAATCGGCCTAATACAAATAAAGATTATTTATCGCGTCAACCAAAATCATCTCTAATTTCTTCCAACAATAATAATAAAGTTAGTCAGTTTGTTTGTGTGTGTTGTAATGAAAATCATTCAATCTACCGTTGTAGTAAATTGCATTCTATGAATATGACACAGCGACAACAATTAGTTAAAGATTTAAAATTATGTCAAAACTGCTTAAGGCCGGGTCACACGGTTACCGATTGTAAATCTAAGTCAACATGTTTCATTTGTAATGCAAAGCATAATACTTTGTTGCATGAAGAGCATAAGAGTTTACTGTCTCATACTAGTGAACTGGATTCATCCCAGCATCCCGATATGAACACTACTCTAACTAGTGCTACCAGTCAAACATTTCAAATCAACCTATTAGCACAAAAATTCTTGGTACAGCAGTAGTTCGTTTGAAGCGATCGGATGGTTCGTGGCAGTATGTCCGTACAATTATCGACAGTGGCTCGATGGATTCATGTATTACAAGTAGCTGTGCGCGACAATTAGGTTTACATATCAAGAAATGTAAACTAAATGTAAATTAAATGTAAGTGGCATCGATCAAAATTATGTGTGTAGCATTAAAGGTCACACCTTCGGTTCAATAATACCTCGATTGAGTGACACTCCTCAGTTTGATATTCCATTAGTGGTTCTACCTAAAATCACATCCCTGATTCCTTCAGTGTCGTTGCCGACAATCGTCAAGGATAAGTTTACACATCTGGATCTCGCCGACCAGGACTTTGATAAATCCGGTCCGATCGATCTGTTGTTAGGAGTAGACTGTTTTGACCAGATATATACTGGCTCACGTTTCAGTCCAGGCCCGGGCTTTCCATGCGCACTCTCTAGTGTATTCGGCTGGGTGATAAGTGGTCAGTTTCTTCAAAACGTGGTAGCTAAAACTCCGGCTACACCCGTTACGCTCCTCGTCGCGTCTTCTAGTGCGCTCGACGAGATCGTTCAACGGTTTTGGGAGTCCGAGGAGCCGCCGAAATGTAAAATTTCCGGTCCCGAGGATGAAATATGCGAACAAAAATATAAAGAAGGCACGTATCGCACCTCCGATGGGCGTTATGTTGTACCAATTATGCTTAAAGATGATGCTCCAGCCTTAGGAGAATCATATAAACAAGCGTTTAATCGTTTTCTAAATTTGGAAAAAAGACTTGCTAGTCAAAATGAGTTAAAAACTGAATATAAAGAATTCATGCAACAGTACGAGGATCTCGGACATATGCAGCCAGTGCAGTCCTCGTCTACTGACTGTTATATAATTCCCTACCATTGTGTAATCCGACCTGAGAGTACCACGACACGGTTACGAGTGGTCTTCGATGCTAGTAGTCGGACTTCGAGTGACCTGTCACTAAATAATATTGTTCATGTGGGCCCAAAACTTCAAGTAGACATCGTTGATCTAATCACCAAATTCAGAATTCACAAAGTTGTTTTTACTGCGGATATTCGTCGCATGTATAGACAAATATTGATAAGACCGCAAGAAAGATGTTATCAACACGTTCTTTGGCGTAATGACCCAACTGAGGTGTTAAAGGAATACGAACTCAATACCGTTACGTACGGAGTTAGTAGTTCTCCTTACTTAGCCATTCGAACACTTCATCAACTTGCTGGAGACCACGGTGCTGAGTACTCTAGTCGTGCAGCACAGGTTGTCCGAGAGGAGACATTTATGGACGATATCACCTCTGGCGGATCTTCTCTCGAAGAAACAATTGCATTAAAAAACGATATTATATCGTTACTATCAAAGGCTCAGAATGAACCCGGTAATGTAACCACGACCAGTTTGTTAATAGGGAAATCTAGAGTTGCCCCCTTAAAACCAACAACGGTGAATCGACTTGAGCTAAGCGCAGCTGTGCTTCTAGCAAAGGTTCTATCACACATGTATGATTTACTTAAAGATAAAATTTCCATCGATTCCATTCGAGCTTATTCAGACAGCAGCACTACCTTGTCTTGGCTTAACACTGGCCCTCATTTACTAAAAATGTATGTAGCCAATCGTGCGGTTCAGACAACTGATTTAATTAGTCGAGATCGCTGGTACTATGTACCAACAAATGATAACCCCGCCGACTGTTGTAGCCGCGGAGTATCATGTCCAGAGATTCTAGATCACCCGCTTTGGTGGACAGGGCCTTCTTGGCTGAAAGAATCACCTGAGCAATGGCCTAAAAGGCAGGTATTACTTCCGAAGGAGAACTTGCCTGAACTTAAATCAATAGAAAGTAAAAGTCTTCTTGTTACGGATGATGAGAATCCACTGTTGAACTTAATGTCTAAACATTCTTCATTTACAAAAATTCAAAGAATGGTAGCATGGTGTAATCGTTTTGTTTCTAACTCTAAAACGGCCAGGCAAGACCGAAATCTCTCTCCTCTTAGTAGTGCTGAGCTTGAAAAAGCAACGAAAGTGCTGGTTAAATTCCGTCAAGATAATTACATGACTTCGGAAGTTGACCGGGTGCGTAAAAATGAACCTTGTGTAAAATCTATTCAAAAGCTGTCACCTTTCCTAGACGATGATGGTATTTTGCGAGTAGGTGGACGCATCGATGAGGCTCAACTGTCGCCATCTGCGTTACACCCTTTCTTGTTACTTAAAGAATGTCCTATCTCTCGAAAGATAGTCGAATATTTCCATATAAAATATTTGTATTGTGGCCCTCGCGCTTTACAAGCTTTTATTCAAAGAAAATTTTGGAGAACCGGATTAAGGCTCCTGATACGGACCGTGTTATCAAAATGTGTCAAATGTTTTAAAGTGAATCCAGTTGCTTGTCAACCAATGATGGGCAGGCTGCCTGCAGCCAGGATTCGACCAACTCTCCAAACTGCTAACGGAAAGACGTTTCGTAGGCCGGTGGTAAAGGTTTGTCCCTTACCAATTAATTAGTTTATTTTCCTTTTATATACCTAACTAGAGTATAAGTACACACTGTCTTTAGGTTATTTAAAATAAGTCTCCATATTATCTACACTTATTAACTAGATTTTTATGCATTTTTTCGGCAGTAGCTCATAGTCCAGCTATTGCTGATTTCACTCTTAATTTTTCGCATTCTTCTTGAAACCCTTGTGGATTTCAGGTGGGGGGAAATGTGTAAGCATTAACTATCCTAATAATTTATCCATGCATTTCCATTTTCCATCCTTGTTGTGTCAACGACGATTTAAATAAGCGCGGGCTTCGCTTAACTCGTGCTGGTGGCGCCTCTCTCAAGAGTGCCAAGAAAAAGAACTAGTACAAAAAAAGATGGCGAACTCAGCTCATCCGACGCCGCGTGTATTCTAAATAATATCGAATATCTGACTTCCTAAGGGCTTCGCTGGCCAAATGAACCCTCGGTTTCCATATTGGTGGTGTGTCTGTGCTTGACGAGTGTAGGCAGTGAACAAGCAGCATCAAGTCCACGAAAAGGGAGATAGCTGACCGGCCGGCGCCTGCCCCGTCGTTGGTGATTCCCTTCCTGTCCTGCTGGATCCAGGTTAGTGCTTTGAATGTTTGTTTTCCCTGCTTTGAGACCCTGGGGTTGATAGGAGAATGCAGTGACCCTTCCAGGAAGCGTCAACAGTTATCATACACAATTATGACAATTTTAAAACAATGCGCGCTGTAGTACAAACACATGCGCATATTCGAACAAGTGCCCTGCGCCACAGCTTCATCTTCTTACTTGAAAGAAAGATAGAAAGAAGAAAGAAAGAATGAAAGAAAGAAAGAAAGAAGGAAAGAAAGAAAGAAAGAAATATAAGAAAATACTTCCTCTCCCTCCGTCTTACGAATTTTCGATCAGAGGGTAATCATAATTCCCATAATTTTAAGACCGTTCACAGTCTGATCTCAGTTAAAAAATACTTCTAATTAGAACAATTTTTGACATGTTGTTTGTCGCCAAGATGAAACTGTGACTTGATCGTTATATTCATTACAAGACTTGATATTCTGGTCACGTGACGCGAGTTTTTGTTGCAAAGCCTAAAAACCGGCCAAGTGCGTGTCGGACTCACACACAAAGAGTTCCGTACCATTGATTTATGAAATTAAAGGATTTAAGTTATTTGTATGAAAGATTACGCGGGAATAAGCGGTTTACGATTTACGAGGTAATAAAAAAGACTACTTACTAGATCTCGTTCAAAACAATTTTCGTTGGTAGTTTATATAGTAATGTACATCATATTCTTATTTTAGAGGTTAGAGAGGGGGGCTCCTTTTTTCGCTTTAAAAGCGTCTGTCACGCAAACTATTCGGTTTAGAAAAAAATATTTTAGAAACCTCGATATAATTTTTGAAGACCTATCCATAGATACTCCACAGGTATTTATTTATTTATATATGCCATATTTTACACCAATCAAACATAGAACAAAAAACATTCATCACAAAAAACATACAATTTTTCTTCTCCATGATTGATTGGCTTGTTTGGGTTTTACGAGTGCGACTGCCGTCTGACCACTCAACGCCGAAGGGAAAGCCGGCGTCAGAGCCCCGTTCGTGAGTCAGCAGGTGCACCGTCTGGCAGGTGGGGTTGACTTGGGTCCCAGAGATTGGGCGGCCTTATCGCTACTGCGATCTCTTCCAGGTAACCAAAGAATGGACAGATTTTCCGGAACCACAAATGGGACTGTCGTTGGTGCAAACATCATTATTACAATATACTAAAGTAGATACACAAATACATACATATACAAAAATAAGTACATAGATACTGAACATAACAGGTAAGCAAGTAAATTAGCCAAAAAGTATTTGTTGAACAAGATCAAAACGACAATTATTGTTCCTTCACAAGTCTCTTGAATTCCTGCAACGATTGCGCGTGTTAGGATAGCAGAGTGAGAGTAATTAAATTATATTCAAGCAAACATAGGAGAACCATTATGTACACATTTACACTCTGGACATATTTAGCATCATCAGCAATATAAATTACATAAGACCAGGCACATAAGAATCATGTATATATAACAAATATCAAGGATACTTAACTGGTAGTGTACTCGGTCCGACGGTTCGATGAAGACTGACCCCACCTTGGGGTGGGTTTCCGTATTTATAGACAATAACAATATTAGAGTACCCTTCATCGAGCCGTTGTTTCATTCTATAAAATCGAATCACCTTCGGAACCAACTAAACTTATATAATCCACATTACAATACTTTTCTTAGAATTATGACTCGTTATAGATATAACACGCGCGTTTAATTTCAATGCATTCCACAAACGAGGGGCCTGAACAGTGAAAGATTTATCAAGGAACGTTATGGAATGCATAGGCATTTTGAGCTTTAAGTTATCTGATGACCTTAACGATTTAGTATGTGAGTTGCACAGAAATATATAGCGATTCTTGAGATAAATAGGGGTGAAAGGAGAAAAGACACATTATACAGAAGGGAAAGAATATGAGCAGAAAGTATGTGTTTGATGAAAAAAAAATTTAGTTTCAGTTCTAAGGATAGGGAGCTCCCAATATTTATTATTATTTTTTATTTTTGCATCAAAATCTTAATGCGATTCACAGAATACATCTACCTACCAAGTTTCAACAGTATAGGTCTTATAGTTTATCAAAAAATGACTGTGACATACGGACGGACAGGCGGACAGACAGACATGACGAATCTATAAGGGTTCCGTTTTTTGCCATTTGGCTACGGAACCCTAAAAACTAATCAAAATATAGATAGCAGTTGATTTTTCTTCAGCTCACGGTCGAATGTTAAAAGTTTAACACTGCTCTTATGCGGCAAAATGCATTTGGGTGTCGTGTATATTGTACTTCTGAAAACAAGCTGGAGTATATGAACTGATGGATCACATAAAACAAGAGAATGCACTAACAAGAAGTATAATCACACTACTATTTTTAATGAAAGAGGACACTACACGACGCTTAAAGGCATTTGAAATGTGGTGCTACCGTCGGTCGTATGCTGCTCATAAGCTAGACCCAAAAGGTCAGCAATAACGCCATCCGTCCGCGCATTCAAATGCCTCGAAAGTTGTTGCCCACTATAAAAAAAAAACACGCAAAATATAATATCTCGGCCCGTTCACCTTGTTCAACAATTTGCCAGCGGCGGTGTTTCCGTCGGACTACAATTTGAGTGTCTTCAAGGCTAGAGTGAATAGGCTCTTAATAAACTTGTGCGCTTTACCATCAGGATTGCGGTCAAGCGCTAGTCTATAATATGTAAAAAAAAAAAAACGTGCTTCGACATGATAGATATGCGCTACTCCAACTGATTATGATGGGCAAGGTAGAAGGAAAGAGGCGCGCTGGAAGAAAGAGAAAATCGTGGCTGCCAAACATCAGTGAGTGGACATTACTGACGTCGAAAAACTGTTACAACTCGCGGTTGACAAGACCGAGTACAAGAAGTTGACGGCCACAGAAACCGTGGCTCTGGCGCATAGGCAAGTGAAGAAACATGGGTGGGTTTTGGTCAGTAGAAGTGTGACACGCCCTTCCGCTCTGCCCAGAGTGGGAGAAGTCATTTGATGATTTCCCATTACAAACAAAAAAAAAGGGCTGAAGAGGCATTTTTTTTTTAAATTGTTTATAAACCATCGCTTGACCGCAATCCCGCCTGATGGTAAGCAGCGATGCGATCGTTGATGGTAAGGCGTGCTAGTTTATTAAGAGCCTATTCACTCTAGCCTTGAAGACACTCAAATTGTAGTCCGACGGAAACACCGCCGCCCGCAAGTTGTTCCAGTCCGTTGATGTACGCGGTATAAAGGAGGAGGCGAAACTCTTCGTCCGGATCGTAGTAGTGTTAACAACGTAAGGGTGGAAACTCGCCGTACGACGGGTCGTCCGATGGTGGAACGGAGATGGGGGAATTAAATCATCAATCAATCATCAATTCATTGGAAGAAGAAGAATTCCTCGCCATTTCACCCGAATTATTTTCGAACCCGTGAAAGTCCCCAGATAAAATCTATCCTATATGTTAATTCGACTTTCATACAAATCTTTCATTTAAACTTTCACGTTTATAATATTAGTGGTATTGTTTGTTAGTAGTATATTTTTTTCCTAATTATAAACTGGTGTTTGACCGGAATCCCGCGTGATGGTAAGCAGTGAGACAATTTTTGATGGTAAAGCACGCTAGTTTCTAAAAAGAGCCTATTCACTCTAGTCTTGAAGGCATTAAAATTGTAGTCAGACGGAAATACCACCGCTGGCAAATTGTTCCAGTCTCTCAATGTAAGCGGTATAAAATACGAGGCGAAAGGCCTCGTCCGGGTCGTAGTGGTGTCAACAACGTAAAGGTGGATACTTGCCGTACGAGGGGTCGTCCGATGATGGAACGGAGATGGGGGAATTAAGACATGCAATTCTATCGCACACTCTCCAAAATGCGTCCTATAGAACACCGACAGGCTGGCAACTCTTCACCTGTGCTCGAGGCTTTGGAGACCGTTTCGAACTAAGTCTGGGTCACTATCTACATAATTATAAAGTCGAAAGCCTGTGAGTAACTGTTTCTATGTATGTTACTTCTGCAAAAAGTATTTAATGGATTTGAACGAAATTTGAGACTCAGATGGTTTATTTCAAAAACGAAATTTATGCGGGTGAAACCACCGCCCCCAGCAACTTCAGAATAAAGAAGATGAATAGGTACTCGTGCACTCAATTATTTATCAGTACATAAGCAATACACCTATGTATGTATAGTACCTATGTTGTTTATACAATACATATTTTATCTAACGACGCTGAAAATAGTTTAGCGTGGTAGGGGCTTACCATATTTCAGTGGTTGGATTAAACTTATGGACAGTTAGCCAGACAATCTCTATCCAAACGTACCATTGAATGGCTGAAATATTTGTTGTATTAATTTTAGTTCTCTTAAATTTATAGCCGTTAAGCTCTTTGAGAACTTTCCCGAGAAGAGCTATCTAGGTACATTTATACAAAAAATTAGGCTGAATATTGTTTATTTTAATGCGGTTACTTTTACAACTATTTTTCACAGCTCCGTTTTTTGACAGCCTCCGTGGCGTCGCAGTGTAAATATTTATATGCATGAATATGAATATTTGCATTTTTCTCGTCGTGCCTCGGAAAGCACGTTCAGCCGTTGGTCCCGTTTACCATACCAGATCTAATGGTAATCGTGACGGGTTGTTGGAGCCCTCAAAAGGCCAACAATTAGTCTAACTGCAATGCTCAGTTATCGCCTTCGGGTTGTGGAGGTCGAACGGCAGTCGCTTCATGGAAAACATCGAAGTTTAGCCAAAATCAGCAATTAGACTGGTAAAAGCGGTCCCTAGACTCCAAAGCTGAAAAAGCTTCGGATGCGACTGGGATTAACGCTGTGATGATGATAATGATTATGACTTTTTGAACTATTTTTCAGCTAGTCATTTTAATTTTTTGGTATACAATAGCAAAAACGGTCTCATTAAAATACTACTGTAGCGGTATCTATGACGTCACATGCGAACAACGTGTCATACTGACGTCACGCAAGTCCTGCATGTCTCAAGCAGAGTTTATCGTGTAACTAACAAGCATTCAACTTCTCGACATCAACCGTCGGGTAACCGTCGGGGCTGTCTGCGATGTTGCCGATCTGTCAAGGGAGGTAAGTTGTTAAATCTCTAAACAGAATGTTTCGCTTTTACTGGATTTATCTGATATTTACTTTATTCCATAGTTTAAGTTTCTCAATTTTCGATTTTAAATGTAAATTAATTTTGATACACTTCTGTAGACGAGTATGACTCGTGGTTTTATTTATTGCTTATCAAATCCATGCTGTATTATAAAATGAGTAGCATCTATTCTTACGAAAATAAAGTACCTATTTGCCCATTTTTGCTGCTGTACCTACAAGCCACTGGTTTTATTTATTGACCCAGGCGGTCAATAACTGAAACTGAAAACGAGTAGAGTTGATATTGGGGTAATAAAATGAAACCTTTTCAGTTTTAGACACCGACATTGTAAATGTATGTTACATTGCCGTTTATTTTTTTCAATTTCACTCTTGTGTTTGCATAATTGTGCTTACCCTACAATAACCCTTCTTGTTTGTAGGGTAACCACGATTCTCTGTATACACTTTTTTATAATCATGAAACCGGAAAGAAAAGCCGTATTAAATATGTTATACTTTTACAAAAATGTTTCTGAAATTAAACTTGTGGTTCAGAGTAAAACCACTCCAAACATAAATGATCTGGAGAAATCAGAATCATACAAAGCAATTCATTAAACAGACGATAGTACATCAAGTTACTACAATATGTCAGACTCCTTAATTAGATTTTCAACTGTATCTCTAAAGCATTAAGAGGGGACTCTAGTGTCGAGGCATTTGGAAAATAGGTATTTGAAGAAACTATTGCCGTCGCGCTGCTTCTATCATCTCCCAGTAAAGTACGAAAAGGCCATTTGCAGCTCAGGCTGAGTTTACCTACAAAACCGTTGACCAAAAGACGTTTCGTATTCCACTGTTTTCTTTTTCAAAACATGACAGACCTCAATTATTTTTATATCAAAATTTAGAGAATAAGTACACCTATGCCTCTATTCATTTTCTTTTTTGTCAAAAACTTATAACATTTGTGTAATAGTCGTCTGAACATCGCGGTAAAAATGGGTTCTTTTTCGGGATTTTAAAACATCATAGGTATTTCTTTTATTGATTAAGTTTTCAAAAAACGTTGCAACTGTCCCTTACGCACACAGTCCACTCTTAATATGCTAAATTTGTCTATTCAACAATGTAAATAACAATAAATCTTTTTGAACTATCCAAAATGAAAGTTATTCAAAAATCAAAGTCTTTTATTTAAATTTGGCTGAGAATCAGCATTGCGAATATCAAAATTGCATTAAACATTCCAATAAACGCCATCGTTCTCCGCTTCCTAGTGCTTTCGCTGGGAGTAGTAGTGTAACAAACTCCCCAGTCGCACAGCTGTCTGTTCAGTTCAAATTTGCTGCTATACAAAAGTAGGCATGCAAAGCAGCAGCATTGCGAGGCACAGAAAATGTAAGTTAACTATATGTCATATAATATCAGTGAAACAAGCCAATATTTCAAAAAAAAAAAAAACAATGCATAAAATATAGCTTTTGTATTACGCACTACACTAATTAATGTATTACGTAATAACCCGGCAGTAATGAATAATCCAGAGAAACGAGATTCATACAAATTACAAAGTGATTGACTGTTAATCAGAATTATATTTCGTGCTCAGGTAAGTCTTAATTCTAGGGTCGGCAGACTAAAGCACATAAGTCAAAATTTCCGATATTTTTTTTATTACGCCATTGATATACATTTTATTCAATACGCAAGCTGACTAAAGCACATAAGTCACACTCAATTATTTCATAGCGTATCAGAGTCGCGTACTTTATCAACCAGTAACAATTCAATTACACTCTGATGAACAAAAGCACATAAGTTGACATATGTTAAAAGGAACACTTCAAGTGACCACTGGCTTGGCTCAAAAACTTTGACTTATGTGAATAGGAACTTCAAGTGTAGCACTTTGTCATGAGAATGATGGTACTTAAAAATAATTTATGGTCTAAACTGAGATTGAGAAGTGGGTCTAATCTTATGCAAACAATTAGTTGTATACTAACTGTTGCTTTGTGAGTTTATTGTGAGTGCAATATTTATTAACATGGATGTCCAAAGGGAGAAAAAAATGTAGAAATGGCGTTAGCGAGATAACCCGAAGCCGACGAATTAAAAGGAGAAAAAGTCGGAACTTAGGGTGGGCCTACAAAACTTTAAAGGGAAAGGATATACCAGATCGGAAGATGAAGGAATTGCCTGTGTGCAGGATAAAATGTAAAGAGCGTATAACATATACCGATAAACGTGCTATTTTTACAGAGTATTGTAAAATGGGTTTATACGTAAAAATACAGAATGAACACTTGCAAATATTTTTTTCACCATTCACGGTAAACGTGATCCGGTATGCCGAGGGTGTTTAATAAAAACTTTAGACGAAACCAATATTTAAAAAAAAAAACAGTTGCTTTTAAAAAAGAGATGTTCTATAGGTGGTACTAAAAC
The DNA here is from genome assembly GCA_017933935.1 of Sesamia nonagrioides. NCBI lineage: Eukaryota > Metazoa > Arthropoda > Insecta > Lepidoptera > Noctuidae > Sesamia > Sesamia nonagrioides. The sequence goes on from JADWQK010001117.1 coordinate 1,192,641, forward strand.
CGAAGACAAACGTGGAATAACTATTCCAACGCATAAGATATCAGACAAAAAACGACTGGAAATGAAATATAATGTCTTGTTATTTCCATCGTACGATAGCCACTATACAAGAAGGTGTCCATCAAAGAAGTATTTGCCATCCCACTTAACAATACAGAAAATGTATGAGCTATTTTGTCAAGATCGTAGTAATCCACCATCAATGTATAGCCAAGAATTTAACAAATTAGGACTTTCTAAAGCCTCGTGATGGCACTTGTTATACAAGTGACAAGTTTCAGATGCAGATAGAGTTGTGTCAAGATGACCAGGATAAAATCAATCACATATCTCAACAAGAAAATCATAAAGCCCAAGCTGACGAAGCATATTCCATGAAACGCACTGATACAGAAATTTGTAAAAATGATGACTCTTTACAGGGTTACACATTTTACTTGTAACAGTGTTTGCCTACACCATCACTCACATCTTCTGTTGCCTTCAGATATGGATGTATAATTTGACTGTCCATGACAACAAAACTGGCAAATCTGTGTGCTATGTCTGGTACAAGACAATTGCAGCTTGTGGAGCTAATCAAACAGCCTCATGTATCTACAAACACCTTAAAGCTGGTGTACCTCGAAACACGAAACATATAATTTTTTATACGTATACATACGGAGGGTAGAACCCCAAGTGAACATAGAACTAACATGAGTGTTCCTGTCTCGTGTTAGTTCTATGTTCACTTGGGTTTTGCAGATGTCTCGAATAATTGAAACGATTAATCATAAGTTTATGTTCCTGGTCATAGCCATTTAGAAGTAGATACAGATCATACATTATAGAAAAGAAAACCGATTTACAAAATTTTCACCTGCTTGATAGTATACAATTGATACGTACCAGTAGCAAGAAGTTTACAGTAATATAAATGAAAAGTAACTACTTCGTTGATTTTTCATCCCTTTTGAAAACTGCTTTGGTTTTGAGAAATAAAGATAATGAGGGCCAGCAGTTTAAGAGGCTGGAAAAAGATGGCCACGATATGAAAAAGAATTCGGAAGAAAAATGATTTAATTTCGCTATTACCATTGAAACCCGATGTTTTCAATGAGTTTTATTTAAATCTTCCTAAATTAGAAAGTCTTCGTAATACTGATCCTGACGTCTTAGAATCAGAGGGAGAACAAGAATTTTAAATAAAATTAAATTATTCATTGAGATATTATACATTTAGTTAATTTTACTGTTTTTTAAAAATATGTCTAGTATCATAAATTATATAAATGACTGGACTTTTTCACATAACTTATATTATTACAGTGTTCCTTATAACATAAGTCATCTAAATATTAAACTACAATGTTTTCATTTAAATACTAAATCTTAACTGAGAGTTATTATTATTTAATTACATAATTAAAATATATTGTTTAAAGATTAGCGCTTTCTTAATTTTTAAACAGTTTTTTTTATCTCCTGAAAAGTTCGAAATTTTGACTTAAGTGCTTTAGTTTGCCGACCCTAGAATTAAGATTTCAAATTCATTGCCATGTTTTTAGTAAAGGACTAGCTGCCTCGCCCTGCGGTTTCACCCACATAATACCCGTCAATCGAAATATAAAAAAGTTGTAATATAATGTACATATACTTACACTTACTATTTGTACTCACACTTATTCCAATTCATCCCTACAGGTCAAAATATGCATCCAATACTATTAGACGCTTTTCATATTATTTTCCATTACACCTGGACTCATTAATTCCTCAACACTCAGCTCACAGATACAGCCCTCAACCTTAACGCGAAGTTTCGACGACTTATTGACATATCAGCGTAGGGAATGGCACTTTTTTTTTTTTGATATGGCATCTCGTAGGTGGCTACTAGGAGACCGTAACTACTTAATCGGCCTTTCCTGTGGATGCCTTAATTAAAATTAAAGCCGCCAGCCACGGGCACTTAAAACTAAATTAAAATTAGGCGACTACGCACTAAGGGCACCCCCTGTGGGGTACGAACCTCTGCTTAGGGCGTCGCTAGAGAGGACAGCAAGGGACGGCTGGATCGAATGTGGTAGGGAATGGTACCTATGCTAAAATGTCACTAAGTCGTAGAAATAATAAGTGTTAGTATATCTGTATACGTGCATTAGATTACAAACTCTGTTCCATTTACGGAAACTACATTCCTAACTAAGAAATACGCTGATAAGATAACAAATCAAATCAAATCAACTCAAAAGTCATTTATTCAAACTAGGCTGAGAATCAGCTTTTTTTACATAAGACAGTCCCCCAAAACGCCCACCCATCGACACTTCCTAAGTGCTTTCGCTGGGAAGAAGAAGTGGCGGAAGAAACTTCCCAGCAGCACAGCTGTCTGTTCATTTAGAAAAAAAAAACTCAATAGTTTATACAATACTATGTAGGTATAGTAATACAAGAAAAAAAATACAAAACAATATTATAAAATCTAAATTCATTAATCTATACTAATACATAAAGCTGAAGTTTGTTTCAACGCGCTAATCTCAGGAACCACTGGCCCGATTTGTTTTTTTTTGCGTTTGATAGCCCATTAACGCAGAAAGACTTAAGGGTATATAAAATCACGTTGCGACCAATAGGAGCGGTGCATAATAACCAACTACACGCGAACGAAGTCGCGCGCGGCCTCTAGTATTATAAATACTTATACAAATTAGTCTGAGAAACAGCATTTTTCATACGTCAAAATAACAAAAGACTGTCTTCCAAAACGCCCGCCCTTCATCACTTCCTAGTACTTTTACTGAGAATACAAAGTGGCGTAAGAAATTCTCCAGTGAAAATGACAATGAATTATTAAATGGACATTTCCTCAAGGATCTCTTGGCATGCGTTTGACGTTGTCAACAGGTTCTGTTATTGCTTATTAATTCGTTACAGACATCAATTATTTTATAAAATGTACAGTAAAATCAAAATGGCGGTCTTAGTTCCGATTTTGGCCATGCACAAAGTCAGAATAAAAAAAAATATTTGCCATAATATTTATCTATAGAATATTTTTTTTTTTTATAATATTTCTTATTTTATTTTAATTTTATTTGTTAAACCCACGCAAGTAGGATCTTGAGTAAGATTGGCTCACGGTATTTCAGATGACCTGCAAATAATATTAGGTAGGTAGATAATTATTATAATAGAATCGATGACTTTTAAATTTTACACTTATACATTAGATATCGATCATGTTGAGGACAGTGGACTTCTCCAATAGTAATGAAAAATATGCGGACACTAACTACTATCAGATTTATTGTCGGTATTCCACAGAAACTATTACAATCCCTGAATTCGGACAAGTAAAACTACCTTCTTCTTCAGCCTATAGATGTCCACTGCTGGACAAAGGCCTCCCCCAAGGCTTTCCACGCTGACCGGTGTTGTGCTGCCCGCATCCATCGGCTTCCCGCGACCTTCACCGGGTCATCGGTCGATTTTACGACACTAACACTAATGCACCTGCACTCTTGGCGTCTGAAGGCGAACAGAACGTTACAATAAAATGTGGGTGGAAGGAACTCGCTCCTTTAATTCAACTTCTGGTTCTGGAAGTTTCTAGAACATTCGAATTGTTTCTACCACGCTGCCTCTAGTGTCGAGAGGCGATCAACTACAATTTTCATGAATAAATAACAGTCAAAGAAGAAAACATCACTGTTCTTCCAATTATTAACAATGGTTCATTGATAGAACAGCGCCGCTAGTGTCGAAAGGCAAGCAGTTATTGATATTATGCGTAAATCGTACATTGATGCTATCGCCCTCTATAGACAACAGAGGACGGTTTAAAAGAGTGTCCATGGAGTTTCTTGCCCGTTCTTCTCCATAGGTACCTACTCTTTGGAATGGGCGACTAGCTTCATCTTATTGACTAACCGACCTTCTGACAATTTAAAAGTGCCTGTAATTAGTTTATTTGAAATAAATGCTTTGATTTTGATTTTGACGCTACTTGTATATATCAGTCACAGACCACAACTTAAAAACCTGCATAAGTTAAAAAAAAAAAAATTATACAAAGAAAAATTAACACAGTAGCTCTATTTTAGGTACAACGTTGGTACATACAGATTGCATTCACTACATGCAATTATTTAAGAAAATGCTTTTTAAACTATTGTTGTCAAAGAATTACTATAGAATTAAGGACTATTTAGAAGATAAATTTATGGAAATTGGATAATGTAATTTTAACAATAAATGTACTATAACAGCCTGTATACCGTATTTTGGCAAATAAACATTTTTGATTTGATTTGATTTGATTCAAACTATTCTTATATAAGCCAGCTCTGTCCCTCTTCAGACAAAAAGCCCCCTTTTAATTCTTCCAGGCATCATTATCTCTTCCTTGAAACTATCCTATTCTTCTGCTAATTGTTATAATCGTACAGACGAGTCGAAGGTCCAATTACATTGTAACATAAACAACGCAGTAATAAATCATACCACACTAAATTATACGCTATAAAATCCATACTTAGTCAATATCATAACGGGCGGTGTCCGTAATATGATAGAAGCAATGTAGAAGGGAAAAAAAATTCCATCCATCAGATTGACTAGGAATAACAGAAAGTTAACACGAGACATCTAGGCTAGTAAAAAGATGGATGGATAATTTCCTATTCGGTTAAACTTTTGATGTCAACTAAAAGACTGATCCATCTACCTAAACAAACTTTCACGTGTATATGATTAGTAGAAAGTAAAAGCAATTCTTCTTCCCTGATGGGAACAGTCCACTAATCGGCGAACACATTTTTGTCAAATGATTGCGACTAGTTGGGATCTTTTGGACCGAACGGACCAATGGGCGGTTCAAACCATCCGAATTGATCCCAACTAGTCGCAATCATTTGACAAAAATATCTTCGCCGATTAGGTGGCAGGTATTGCTTCTATTGGCCCTTTACGGGGCACCGGTGTGGGCGCGGTCGCTAAGGAAGCGACCAGCCCGGTGCCTGACCGCGTCCCAGAGGGTCATGGCCGTTCGGCTGATACGGGGATACCGTACGGTCTCCGCTGAGGCGGCGAGCCTTCTTGCCGGATTGGCGCCATGGGATCTGGAGGCCAAAGTCCTCGCCCACATGTGGGAGTGGCGAGAGGAGGCAAAACGCCGGGGCATAACTCCGCTGCCGCGAGATATTGCGGTACGGCGGAAAGAGCTCCGGCGGGATCTCATGGCAACATGGAAAGTGCGATTGTCGCAACCCAGTGCTGGGCACGCTACAATAGCGGCGGTAAGTCCCCTCTTTGAGGAGTGGCTAGAGAGGCGCCACGGCGCCCTCACCTTCCGCCTGGCGCAGGTCCTCACCGGACACGGTTGTTTCGGGAGGTTCCTGTTCCGTATAAGGCGGGAGGAAACGCCAGGGTGTCACCATTGTGTGAATCGCCCTGAGGACACGGTGGAGCATACGGTGGAGGTCTGCCCGGCTTGGGTAGAGCACCGCCGTGTCCTCGTAGCGGCGATCGGCGGTGATCTCTCGCGTCCGACCCTGGTCCAGGCCATGGTCCGGAGCGAGAGTGCATGGCAGGCCGTCACCTCCTTCTGCGAAGCAGTAATGCTGGCAAAGGAGGAGGCGGAGCGCGTGAGGCAACGGGAATCCCAGCGCCCTCACGCCACTAGCCACCGCAGGAGACGCCCTGGTCGGGAGATGACACCAAACTCCCAGCCACCGTAGGCGCGGGCCTGCGGGCGGTGAGCAATGGGCAGCTCGCCGCCCGGTAAGGACCAGGCCCGAGTCGACGGCCCGTCGTGTTTCACGCGCGCCTCAAAGAGATGTCAGCACATCGTGACGGGGTCCACGAAGACCGATGCCTCCTGGGTCAGGGTTGCGGGTTGGTTAAACAAGAAACCGTGGCCCTGGCCGTCCCACAGGCAAGTGAAGAAACACGGGTGGGTTTTAGTCAGTAAAAGTCTGACACGCCCTTCCGCTCCGCCCAGAGCGGAAGAAGTCATTTGATGATTTCCCATCCTAACAAAAAAAAAAAAAAAAAAAAGGTATTGCTTCTATTCCTACTTGAAAGTTTAATATACCCTGATGTCTAATTTAAGTATTATATTGATCACCAAACATAATAATTTTCTTCTTGGGACATCACAATCGAGAAAAAATAATCAGCCGTCAAAATTTCAAAAGATACTCGACCCAAATGTCCTATACATTTGAGTCGAGTAGGTTTTGGAGTTTTGTACAGGGACAAGTGATAATGTTTTCGCGTTCGGAGAAAATTGTACAGTTGTATTGTGTGTGTGTGTATAATGAGGAAACCTGAACTTTAAGTCTGAAATCGCCAACCCGCATTGAGCAATCGTGGTGATTACGCTCAATCCTTCTCTGTATGAGAGGAGACCTGTGCCCAGCAGTGGGATGATAAAAAGGTTGATGATGATGATGATGATATAGAAAATTATACAGTTTGCTGATATGTACGATACCCCTTTTGACTACACCTCTTTAATACAAAAGTATACTATCAGTGAGCAGTGGGCTGGACACATTGCCCGTAGGACCGATGCCCGATGGGGCCGACGGGTTCTCGAGTGGCGACCACGCACCGGAAGACGTAGGACTACTACCTACTACTACTACCGCTGGATGTGGGAGGCGCAGGACCGGTTGTAATGGAGAACCTTGGGGGAGGCCTATGTCCAGCAGTGGACGTCTTTCGGCTGAAATGAATGAATGAATACTATCAGTAGCATATGACAGTTTAACAACATTCATTGCGTTATTAACGTTTTTGAGCAGACACAATATTTTCATAGATATGAAGCTATGGATAGTTACTCAATTAGGATGCTGATTTAATCTTTACTGAATATAAAATACATATCGGCGTATTTCTATTCTATTATTGCTAGATACTTGTTTATTGACCAACCCTAAACTAAGTTAGTTAATATCTGTAAACAAACAAATCCCTATTTTATGCTGGGCGTAGTGCTGATAAGGGTGTCAAAGTTCGCGATTAAAATCAAAAATTCTCCAGCCGAATTCACAAATTATTAAAATATTATAATGGTATATTTGGTGATGAGTCAAGTTGATTGTAAAACTAAACAAGATGATAAACGTATAATATCCCACTGTTGGGCCACTGACACCTCTCTGTAAGAGGGACTTACACAAAGGGCTATAATTCACCAGATGTCACCAATGTCTTCAGATTTTTAAGCCATTGCATTGCTTTTATCGCGAGCTTTGAGCGTGGAAAATAAAGCCTAACACCTCCCACTCCGGCCGGGACAGCGGCGTCACGTAGAATGCGATACATCGTCTAACTTCATTTCAGTTCGGCAGACTTCGGCACG